>OX637781.1:2400000-3000000 GCA_951802395.1 Volvariella surrecta | reverse complement strand
GATACTGATCAAGAACAAGAACAAACCGATACCGATAAGACGGATGGAGAGGATTACAATACCACACCTTCACAGTCGCGTAGCTCCTCTGTGCGGCCTGCTAAGAATCCGCCAGAGGATGTGTCGGTCGATGTGTTCGATGGGTATTCGTATAAGGGAAGGAACTCTGTGCTCATCGACGAGGAGGACGAGGGTGAAGGAGGAACCGATGGAACCGACGAAACTGGTTCAGAGGTGATCACTGATGAAGACAACGTGTCAGAGGAGGTTGAGAATGCGCCATTACCGGCAGCCGAACCAAGCAAGGTGGACAAGGACGAGGTCACGATACCAATGGAAGTCGGGCAGGAGCAAGAACCCAAGACTCCAGCAGCCCGTTCCTCAGATCTCCCAACAGTCGAGCCTCCTCAGCCTGTTGTCGAAGTACAGGAGCCGAAGGAGCCGAAACCAGAACCAACACCCACACCAGAGGTCGTCCAGGTCAAGCCAGCTTCGCCAGAGAAGATTACCAAGTCCAAGCACGTCACTTTGGAAGAGCCACCAGCCACCGCCATTGTTGAGGCTCCTGCATCCGCTAAAGTGGAGGTTGAAGAAGCTAAACCGGAAGTTAAGCCTGACGTCAAGCCCGAGCCCAAACCAGAGCCCATACAGGCGGCGCCTAAACTCGAACCCAAGTCTGAGGTTGTTAAACCTCCACCACAACCTGAACCAGCTGAACCAGTGGCTCCAACACCTGTTGTCGAAGAGTTGCCCAAACCAGAGCCCGCATCAGTTGAACTACCCACAGTGCCAGAGAAGGAGCCCAAAGCCCGATCACCACCACTCCCTGCCAAGACAGCTGTTCCACCTCGTCCTGCAGGCAAGCAGGTCAAACGGAGAGAAAAGTCTGGCGTTGTTGCTTTGGATCGCTACCTCGCCGATCAGCCCGACGAAACTGATATCACCGAACGTGAAGATGACGAGGATGACGATTGGGACTTTATTGATTCTGTCGACGGAGAAGATCGTAACGGACATAGAGGGGGACCCAGTCTGTTCGCTAGAGGTGTCGTGGATAAATATAGGTTGGCAGTGTTTAGGAAATCTTCAACTCCTTCGCGCAACAATCAGTCTCGAAACGTTTCGGGAGTCTCTAAAGGTTCTGAGACTTCGGATATAACTGCTAGCCCCAGTTCAAAGAACGAGAGGAGAGGGAGGACGCCTGGCCTACCCTTCAGAAAGACCCCGAAACAGTTCCTCCAGCCCAAGCTACCTAAGTCGCCACCTTCGTCGTTCTCCTCAAAGACATCGGTTACGCCTAAACCTGCCCTCAGAAATGATACAACCTCCGCAAACACACTGACAGCGGATGCTCTGCCACCATCGTTGAAGTCGAAGGAGTCCGCAATGTCCGTTGGCGCTAAGAGTCACTCCTCTGGACAATCGAACGACGTCGACATGAATTTTGGCTTAAGCGGCTTGAACCTTCAACTTATATCACCATCGGACGCTTCGATGGCCGTCGCCAGCAAACCTACTGTGCATATGGATGAGAAGGGAAAGACGAAGAAGTTGAAGAGGTACAAGGAGAATGCAGAAAAGGTGTTTTCCTTGTTTTCATCCCCCCGTGAGCGGCCCTTGTGATCAGCTATCTATGTATGAGCTAGGTCTTGGTCACGAGTATGATGCATAGTATTTCTGATTGATGGGAAGGTTTGATACCATATGCTGTCCTTGATGGATTTCATACTTCATTCGCCGTCAACGCTCCTATCTACCCCCCTGTTCGTTTTTCGTCTCACTCTTTTATGCATCTCCCATCCCGTACTACTTACTCTCAAAAGCTATCTTATATCCATTATGAAAGCATCAGTTTCACGCCTCAATATTTTGATACTAACAATTGCATCAGCCCCGTTTTAAATCCCTTTCTTGTTTTTTTTTTTTTTGGCTACCGATTAAATACAAGTGTTTTACGTTCTTTATGTTTCCTCTCATCCATATGCATCCATTGTGACTGTCGGACCACAAACCTCCACCTTTTTTTCTTCTCGCCAAAATATCGTCGTCACTCTTTTGGTTTAGTCATAATTATCTCACTCTCGCTCGAATCGTAACTAGAGTATAATCTCCGGCTAAAGTGTGTCACCGCTCCCTATTGCATATCTTGACTCGGACTACATCACTGCCGCTTCATCCCTTGGCCTGGTCCTTGCCCAAACCGTATATTATCTTCGCACCTTTTCTGCCAATGGAATCTATCGTTTATTCAAATTAATTCTCGTTTCGATACTCGAGATCTTGCTGACTTGCTTTCCGCAGAATCCATTTGTATTGCTACTCGTAATATAACAAACATGGTTTGATCTCTTGCTCTTGTGAATCACCAGATTACATTGCACTCTAAGCTAATTCATGAGGGCCAACAAGAATCTAGTGATACGAGATGATACGAGATGTAACGAATACAAGGCGTAAGCTTCATGGTGTTGTCTTCATTGCATAGGTGGAATGTTATCTCCAGTTTGAAAATCTTCGAATTCTGAATCTACTGGTGAAATTGAAAAACTGCCATGGACAAGTAGGTGGTGAGCCCCATGCATCGTCGTCTACTAGTAGCTCATCCAAATGGATCTAGGTGGGTGGAGTTAAAACCGTGTATGTGGCATTGATGTACTGAGGACTTACGGACTCGGAAGCGAAATCACTCATATCAAAGGGATGACTTGAAGATGTGAGAGTTGGCAGGTGAACCTGAACTGGGCGTGCAACCTTTACCAAGAGGAATCAATATTAATCAATACGCTTAGACGTAGAGCGGAAACGGAGTGTTACATTTGCAGTATCAATCAACTGCTTGATTCCATCTCTGGATCTCCGCTGCACGAAGGCAGCGAGGAACGATGCATGTATTCAAGGAGAAATTGGTATTCTGTGTTGATATAATTAGCTTGCAAAGGCGTCGACGTTTGAGCAGTGCGCGAGTTATGAAAGAATAGCGGCTCTACATGACGCGGCGCTCAGTTGGAGGTGGCAAGAAATGGTAAACTACCATTGACAGGGCGCATGATGACTGTCAAACAAATGGATCAAGGGGACAAGTGGTGCGTGAATCACTGAGGTCAGTGGACAGGTCTGGACAATACGTCTTGAACACCTTGAGGCAGAAACTGCATTCTGGACGTTATCTCGTCCAGTCAATATACCCCAGTGACGGTCCGACACTAACAGGTTCTTATGCAGTGCTGGAATATGCCCTGCATCGAGCCGACTCGGGAAGATGGGATAGATGTCGAAGAAACTGGTTCTGTATCAACAGACTAGAAGGATCTCGAGGCAGGGAAATAGGCCCTGGATAAGTAACTCACTAGCCAGTTCAGTGATATCGATAAATAACATTGGCACCATGTTCTGATCTTTCGTATCTGCGAAGGAATGGTACTTCGGATGCCGCAATGGATTACACGGAAGGTAATAACTTTCCAGCTGGTGTTCCAGGATCACACGAGCGCAACACCACAAGACCCAACTCGAAAGGTGAAATTGACACCGTGCACAGATGCTGTCAAGATGTGCCGTCGCCGAGATCACCAGCACCATTCTCATGTGGTATAGCAAGCTCGGAAAATGATAGTACATGCCTGCGATAAATCATACGAGCCTGGAATGATAAGTGCCGATGGGCGCACGCCACAATTGTGCTGAGCCACATAGGTCAAAGTGAAGGTTGAATACGTTGAGTGCTTGTTCAATCGCTCCTTACTATGTGTGAATGAATTCCTACTGCCCCGGTTGCCAGCTAGTCCGTGGAATAAAGGTCGTTGCCGGATGTGACTACTAGTAAATGATATATCAGTAGTCCAAAGCGACAATACGGCCACACTAACCCCTATCAAACGTTCGAACAGAACGCCTGTGTTCATTAACCCCGACTTTTGGTGTATATATGCCGTTGTAAATCATGCTGATTTGCTCGAGTCCAACCCAATGGCAAGACAAATAGCGCAGTCCAGCCAATAAGGTCATTACAGCAAGAGCACGTCCTACAAACTCGGAGGGTCGCTGCGTCTTGCCCCCAGTAGATTACGGAAATTACGACCAAAAGCACAAGATAATGCGCCAGTAGAGGCTTTGAAGGATCTAAGTTACACATATGAACTGCGCATCGGCTACATTCACCGTAGGAGTCGGCCGCATTTGCCTATCGCTCCCTCCCGCCAAAATTGACTACAAGCCATCACGAACTATCCATCGCGTTCTCATCCTTCTCCTGTCCAATCTCTTCGAATAAGAGTGTTCCTTGCTGTTCTTTCAACCATTGTACACTTCGTTTTTCATCCATGAAGTAACTGTACGCTCTTCTCAGGTCTTCAACATCGACTTGTTCAGATTTTCTCTTTTTGGAAATCATCTGTCCGCATGAAATGAGATTCAATGCATATCTCAGCGTAGTCTGTGCTGCCATGGTTGTTAGAACCTCAGCGGCGTCCGATGACAATTTGACGTCCTCTTCTTGGCATCTGGTTAGAGGGTGAGTTAGCCATCAAAATTAGGCAGGGAAGATGTCAAATGGATGCATACCGAATGTATATGATTTGGGAAATATCATCGCTGGAATAGGGTTCGGTGCTGACAATCAACACACGATCCAGGAGGTCGACAGGCAGCCCGTGTGGACTACGGAACTTGGTTCCTCGAATGCGAGACATTCCCCTATTAGAAGCCATTATTACTAGTGGTGCCAGCTCATTTTCCAGTGCTCGATTGAGGAATGAGAAGCACTCGATATCAAGCATGTGCACCTCATCGATGAACAGCACCTACGATCACGAGTTCATGAATTTAAACGCAGGGGTACGCGGAGCACAACACCTACACCTGGAATAATCTCCGCCTTTCCCTCCTCACGCCATTCGGCAACTTTGGCATTAATCTGAGCACGGAGTTCAGGCTTGATCTCTCCAGTGTCGCCAGCGAATAGGGCGAGGAAGCCTTGTGTTCGACTATTGATTACATCTATTTCATGTAATGTGACTGTATGCACGACTTCCTTGCGTTTCTGGATTTCCCCTTCTGGACATTGCACAAACTTTGTCTAATGGCAGCGAGTCAATAAAGGAATAAAACGTCAAAGGAACAGCATACATCTGCACCCATTGCATCGTAATCGCGTGACCGAGCAAAAGACCGACCAAGTTTCGTTATCTTGCCTGATGTCTTGTCGATGGCGATGACGTCCCCAGCCAGGACCTTTTCTTTGGACAATGAGTCGATCATTTTGGTGCCAAGATCATAAATGGTCTCCATATCCGTGGTTTTAATCGTCAATTTTCCTGTTTTTGTGGCCTGAAAGAGACATGAACGTAAAGTTGTGTCGCAGCAAGGGCTTGGCAGAACTTACTTACGCCTGTCAGGCTACGGTCTATCTGGATCTCAACTACTTCTCCCTCAACCAACTCCGTTTCCTCCTTTATTCGTACACCGATGCTCCGCCGGAATGCCTGAGTTAGAGCCTCCGTTTTGGACAGTGACAGGGAGAAGACCTCGCTTGCTGCAATCATTGTAAATGGCACATCTGTCCCCAAGGTCTGTGCCATACCTGACGACGTAATTTTCAGCGCATATGTCTTAGTAACAGGTGTCATTTGGCCTACCCAGAGCGATCGCAGTCTTTCCTGTTGAGGGTGGACCTGCAAAAAGCATTGCGCGTCCTGCAATGCGTCCTTCCTGAACCATTTTCAAGATCATCCCCGCTGCTTTTCGTGCCTTGGCTTGCCCAACCATTCCTTGTGCATTTGCTTTTGGTTCTAGCCTTTCATCAAGTCCCAAACCGCGTATATGGGAGTGAGCACCTGAAACGCGCGTTCGAGAGATCAGGAGGCGATTCACTTATGGGAGATCTACTCTCTCACCAATGCGCTCCATTTTTGTGATATCCCGCAACTCTGACGTGCCTGTTGATATTTGCATTGCTGCCTAGAGACCTATGAGCCGAGTTCATCGTATCGAACGGTGTACGCACCATGATGGATGATGTGAGAAAGTAATTATGCGGGACCAAACAACTTCAACGGAAAACTTTCGTGCAATTCCTACAATCTGTTTCCTTTTCTGGCCTCCGCCAAATTCCGCTGCTCCTCCTCATGCTCTCCTCCATCCGGGGCAGCGTTGGTGGCCTGCTCAGGACGACATGCAAATCTAGTCTCTCATCTACTAGCCACTCTTCATCTCTTTTTCGTTTGTCACGCCATTATTCAACGAAACTCACTTTCACTGGTGGAAAAAATGCTGAAGTCGAAGCAGCACTAGCGCGTAACGAGGCGCTATTCAAAACCTACAAACCGGTTACGCCCGGTATTCGCCACCTTCGTCGTCCAATAAACTTGCACCTTTATGAAGGACGTCCCGTCCGAGAGCTGACAATACCGAAACGAAAAACAGGTGGCCGTAATGCTCACGGGCACATCACTGTCCGACACCGTGGTGGTGGACATAGACAACGCATAAGGACGGTGGACTTCCATCGTATGGATGCTGGAGTTCATGATGTTGTGAGAATAGAGTACGATCCTGGAAGGTCTGCACACATTGCTCTCGTCAAAAACAGGGATCCAAATGCGGAAGGAATGAAGAAGTGGAGTTACATCATTGCAACGGAAGGAATGAGAGCCGGAGATACGGTGCAAAGCTTCAGGCAGGGCATTCCAGATGGACTTGTCCCAGAATTTGACGTGTCACACGCGACGGGCTCAAGCACACAAACGGAAGGTGTATCTGAAGATGGAACTGCAGTAACAAACGAAGCAGCGGCCACAGATTCGTCCGCTCAGTCACTCGCACTGGGTATTCTCCGAACCATGACCCTCAAACCAGGGAATGTCCTTCCTTTGCGACTAATACCACCTGGCACGGTCGTCCACAACGTTGCCCTTAAATTGGATGGCCCTGGTATTCTTGTCCGCTCCGCTGGGTCATTTGGCCAGGTCATTGCGCACGAAGAGGGTGGTCGTTATACCCAAGTTCGGCTGCAAAGTGGCGAAGTACGGAAGGTCCTTCAAGATTGTTGCGCAACTGTAGGGAAAGTTAGCAATCCTTTGTGGAAGAATAGACAATTGGGTAAGGCTGGTCGTGCCCGTTGGTTGGGTAAAAGGCCGTCAGTCCGTGGTGTTGCAATGAACGCGTATGTTTCTTATTTCCTGGCCGTTGTATTATTTTAATATAGCTTTCTTTCCTATAGCTCTGATCATCCTCACGGAGGTGGTCGTGGTAAATCCAAGTCCAACAAGCATCCTGTATCTATCTGGGGTTGGGGTACAAAGGGTACAAGAACAAGAAAACCAGGACCAAAAGGACCAAAGAACAGCAACAAGATGGTTGTTCGGGAGAGACCTAGGGGCAAGGAGAAGCGTAGCAACTAGAGAAATCGTGGAGAAGACCGAGAGTGTTCTGACGATATTTGTGTTTTACCAACACCTACACGGTCTGTTATTAGCTTTCGAATATTTGAAAACTTAATCTTCCCTTACCATCATATTGATGTCTCATCCTGCACTCTGGTTCAGTTCACCTGCGGACGGGAATAACTGACTCAAGCCTCCTCATCTTCGTCCTCTTCATCATCTTCTTTGAGTGTTTTTTTCGTCTCTTTATTGAGCTCTTTATTGCCAACAGCGTCTCTCCATGCAGTCAAATCCTCCCCGATCTTATCCCTAGCCTCAATCAAGGCTTTCTCCAATGCACCATAATATTCCCGGTACACCCCTGCTGATGATGCTTTCACTCCAAACTCCAATGTCTTTGATTTGCCAAGACCTCCGGCTTCTGTCCCAGCAGGGGGGTTTATCTCGTAACTGATCGTTATTGCTGGCGACATTTTGACTGCCGTGAATTCCTGGCGAGGATGAAATCGCTTTGGCTTTGGTGTTGCTTGCCAAAACCCTCCATTGCACCTATCAGCCAATCAAATCACGATGCTCTTGCAACTCCTGCACATTTTTCCATATCCGGAAAATCCCTCACCCACGTGGGTAGCTGCGAATTTCGCTCATATAATGATTACCGCCGATAAGAGATAATTTTGTCAATTGAATTATCCATTACTTAACCCTCCTCATTGCTGTTTTTCTGCTTTGCATTCTTCCTTCATCTCCTACCACCCTGTCCAGCTCACCACTTTTTCCAGTGAGCGTCATGGCTCTCCTCGTGTTATAATCAGCGCGGAGTGACCGACCATCCTCCGCGCTGTTATACACCTCTTGCAACCCACGAACGTCCCAGGATATCTGAAGCCAACAAGTTGCTGTAGCTGTCAAACGCAAAAAAAAAACGTTTGAACAAGCATACCTGAACCAATACCCGACCTCGCCTTTTGCTTTCTAAACCATCAGCGGAATGACGGCACCATCTCGTCTGGGTGTCCAACATACCCAACCTTCCCATCTTCCCCCCGTTCGGCCTCCTACATCATTCCTACCACCCCTAGCCCGCTTATTGCACCTCTCCATCAAAGAAATAGAAGAGGCTCTCAATGAGCTCAACAGGCTTTACTGGCCGCCCATCAGCCCCCCAGCTAGCATTATCAATTCGATACCAGAAGTAAAACGCCCCAAAGACAACTCCCATGCCCAAAGAGGTCACCTTGTGATCCCAGATTCGGGTTATGCATCCGCTGAGGACGACGATATAGACCTTGCAGTCTCCTATTCGGACCAAAGTAGCCATGAAGTTGGGACCGATGCGGATGATGGGATAGATTCTGCCACCAACGACAGCGAACCCGAGCTCGATCCGGCTGTACTCCGCTCAGACGAACTCGAGAGGACGTACGCTATCAAATGGATCACAGGATTCGTTGCCCGTTCTGATAAATGGGTTTTTGGTTCAGACGACGACGAAGAAACAGAGCAACGTACGAATATTCTGGATCTTGTGACCAAGATTTTATCAGCCTTTTCGGGAGACGAGGGTGATATGGAAGTTTCTGTAACGCGAACCTTTACATTCACCACGCCATGCCCTTCTGCGCGCTCATGCGTAGAAGTTGATTCAAATACCAGAACGACAACAATTTCCGTCGAACTAAACGACGCGCCGCTATTGAGCACTGACCATACCTCCGTTGGGCTGCAGAGTTGGGGAAGTTCCATCTTGTTGTCTGAAAGGCTCTGTGCAACTCCTGGAAGATTTTCGATTCTACCTCGCCGTCTGGCAAGGACATCACCAGCGCTGCCGTCGCCGTCGACACTTAGGACGGGGTCGCCTCAAAGCCACGATCATTCACTCCAACCCCCTCGTATCCTGGAACTAGGTGCTGGAACAGGACTACTCAGTATCGTCGCAGGAAAAATTATACAACTCCAAAACCAGGTTTACGATGCGACTTCGTCCCAGTCCCCCCTAATCGTCGCTACGGATTTTCACCCCGACGTCTTAGAAAACCTACGAAGCAACATTAAGACCAACTTTCCCCTCTCCTCCTACGAACATAGAAATCCTAAAAGACCTCCTATAGACGTTCATACCTTAGATTGGGAAACCCCAGTATACAATGCACCCTTAGACAATGCCTTCGATGTCATTTTAGCGGCAGACGTGGTTTACCACCCAGAACATGCATGCTGGATCAAGATGGTAGTAGAAGACTTGCTAATTCGGCCATCTATATCGCCTGAAGAAGCCGTCAGTGATGGTAAACGATGTGGCGGTGGTGGCGGGTTGTTTTGGATGATTATTGCACTGAGATCTACTGGGAGGCACGAAGGACTAGAATCTACTGTCGATAATTACTTTCCGGAAGCTCGTCAGTTGCGAATGAAATATGCGCGGGATGCTGCTCGTTGTACATGGAAATTGGCAGTTTTGGAGAAAGAAGAGGTCGAAAAAGTTGATGGTGTTGGTAGGGCAGATGAAGGTGGATATAACTTGTATAAGATTGGTTGGGCACCTTGCGTAGATGCATGATAATAAATGTTTACGTGGATGAGCATAACTAGAAAATCAAAACTGTCGAATCTAATGTGCATTGATATCGTTGGCATCACACCATAGACTAAACAAACCTGTTGATACATTGTATAAATTTTATCACCCGACCCAGTTCACCCTCTAATAACCGTTCCAAGAAAAACGTAATGGCATAAAGAAGGTATTGATTGCAATTGACATGTATCTACTATGATGTAAAATATTACGACCTATCTATCCATGACTCGGATGCAATCGATACAACTCCTAAACTTCAACGAGCTGTAACGCAACGAACGACCTGCACCTGGGGATGAAGCTGGAAGTTACACCCCCAAGATATACAAACCACCTCATCTAATGTACAAGAAAGTGCGAAATGAGGGGATCCTTGTATCCGTGTTCCCTACCAGAACCATCTCCGCTTTCTATTGGTATCTTCCTCCGCAACATGATTATCCCTAATCACCCTTAAGAACACACTCTCCAAAGTCGCCTTTTCGACAGTGTACTCCGCCTCTTCAAACGCGCCTCCACTTTCTCTCTCTGACTGTGACAATCTGCGGAAAAGCTCGGCCAGTGTCATTTCATCATTGATAGGTACTTCGAATCGAGTCGCCACGTCATCAGCCATACGTGAGCCAGGTATAGTAGACATGAGAGCTTGTGCACGGATGATTTCGTCCCGGGTTCTACAGCTAAAGTGAACTTCGTAAGTTGCGTGACGGGATGAGAGTTCATCGGTGGTTCCGATTGCTAAAGGCACATCGTAAGAATTTTGGCAACTAGACGCACAGAAGTCCCAAAAACATACCTAGTAATCTCTTCGCAATGATGCCAACTTTACTTGCCAGTGCAGATGCCTCTTCCATGGAGTCTGTTACGGGTTTCAGCCTGAGGGAGCTTGAATAAGATAGGTTTTGACTCACGAGTAGTGATGATGACAGCCTTGCCTTGAGCAACGTTTCGTAATGTCTTCCACATATCTCTCTTCATCTTGGCATCGACACCAGTCGAAAACTCGTCAATCAACACGACAGAGGGATTACCTGAAAAACACAATCAACTTTAATCACCACCTACGGAGCGTTCATACTCACCCAGCAGCGCAATCGCCAAAGACAACTTCCTCTGGTTTCCTCCAGACAACTTGTTCGCAGGACGATCAGCGTAAAGTCCCAAGCCTGCTCCACGCATAACCGATTCCACGTTACTGGCCACCTCCTCTCCAGGCATCAACCCTTTGAGCCGCGCATATATCACCAGATGTTCACGGACAGTCAATTGGGCATCGATAGCCGTAAACTGAGGACAAACACCAAGCGATAGCCTTGCAGTCTGTGGGTGACGGATGACAGAGGTACCATCAAGGAGAACGTCACCAGTATCTGGAATGATATCACCGCCTACGATAGAGTTAGCGCATTGAAGCCCCAATACAGGCACAGGGGCTTACGGATGATGTTAAAGGTGGTGGTTTTCCCAGCTCCATTAGGACCGAGCAACGCAAGCACGATACCTCTCGAGACCCCAAGGCTGACATTATCAACAACTCTCACTTTTCCAAACGATTTAGAAACGTCCAATATCCTCAGTAAATCCTGCGACTGAGAGACAGCTTGAGCTTCTTGCACGACATCGTCCTTCTCCTGGGTGTGTGACCGCAAATGGGAGCCATGAAGCGCCTTCTTGATTCCGCTTGGCATACGAGATCCAGAGTCGACCCAAACGAGGACGGCCAACAATACGGCGGAATAGATGAAGAGGTAACAGATTGGACCACCGAAACGCATGATGTTCCCCATTCCCGACGCTGTAACCTGCTCATTACCAGCGCAAAGGAGGGAGAATAAGTTCACGGAGACAAGGGAAGCCCTCAGCTGCACAGTTCAGCCAAGTCAGTGGAGTGCATGCTGGCATTGCCCGATGAACACATACCACACTCGCCACTGGAGAAGCTAAAGACAATGTAAAGTGAACAGTTGTCAACATCGAATCCGCTTCGGAAGTTTTCGCGTAGGTAAGGATGAGGAGGTATCCTGCTAGGTATAACTAGAGCGACATAGCCTGCTTGAGCCGAGCCGAGCACTTCAAGTACTCAACAAGACGTACCACAAACATGATGACCTGATACCCAGCTACCGCTGCAAAGGCTGCCAATGGGGAGGATGTCATAAGGGATCCGCAGTACGCGAACAAGGCACCACATATTCCGTATAGTACGAGTACCACCCACTACGTAACGACCATCAATTCTCAAAATTGATATATAAACCACGTGGAGCACTCACAAAATAGCCTTCTCCATTGAATTGGTTATTAACAGCAGCGAAGACGATGGCAATGATTGTGGCAATGATAACGGAGAAAATCGTGTCAAACATAAGATGTCCTATCCACAACCCAATCGGGTTGGTCAAACCATTGGACATCTGCATTGCTTGAACAGACGATCTCCTTTCTTTCGACACATAAAGCGCAAAAAATGCTGGGTATACAGCCTATGATGCAAGTTAGGTGATTGTACGAAAGCGAAAACGACCAATCTACGCACCATCGCAGCGCCAAAGAACGCTATCCACCTCAGCGACGAAAGAGTTCCAGCTGCTATAGTAGGGAAAGGCTCATAGTTGGCGCGTATTATAGTGGGTGTTTGTACATCTCCAGTGCTATTCAACGCATTATTGAACAGTATATTTGACACGAAGTTGAGGATCGCAGGTCCAGTTAGCCCCGGTGGTGTAGCTTCCCAGGCAATAAGCGAGTTCCCAGTTTCCAAATCCACCGATAGTCCACCAACGGAGATGTTACGATAGGTATTGTGGATGGTATCGACGAAAGTCGCGTTATCCGTGATATCGTTTACCCGAAGCAAATTCGCACTTCGACCCAAAATGGATGGGAGTCCCGGTGGAGAAATAAGGATTCGGGATTCTGGGCCCGGAGTGAGCGAGAAGACGATGGGTGTAATCGGGAGGTATAATGGTATAGATGTAGTTGGAGAAAATCGTCTGCCGCACGTCTGCGCTCGTGAATTGATGAAAAAAGTCGGTACTGTCGACCCGCAAACCGCAATAACGACCATCAATAGCGGAGTCAACCAACTTCGTCGAGCGATCAGAGCTCGTTTGTAGAAAATGGTGAGAGCCTGTCTTAGTGGTGATATTTTCTTGCCATGGGACAAGTTAAGCTTAATAGCCTCCATAGGTAAAGGTGTACTGGTATCTTGTGATTCCTTTTCTCCATTATCCTCGACTGGTGATCCGTTTTTGTTCATGAGGTCAAGGAAGATCTCTTCAATAGACGTTCCGATGATATCATATGATGCTATGTGGAAGTCCTTGCGATTTTGGTCAATGAATGTTAGCACGTCATTGACGACGGTTGATTCACGAGTCTTCAGGTGATACGACGCGTGGTTATTCTGCGATGCAATACAATAGGTCTCAGGTACCTTCTCCTTTATTCTGGCGAGCAAGTCACCACGGAGGCCCATCCTATGTTTTTCCGCATCGTACGAAGGTTCAAAGACGACTTGAACATGGTAGCCTTCACCAAGTTCGCGTTTCAACGACACGGGTGAACCATGGGCCACTAATTTTCCTGGAGATGCAAGAATAGCGATGTTGTCCGCCAGCAGGTCAGCCTCGTCCAAGAACTATATATAGCGCGTGAGGACGTATTGACAAAAAAAGTTGTTTACACCCACGTGCGTAGTGAAGATGATAGTTCGTTCTTGACGGAATGAAGTAAGAGTTCGCCAGAGAGCACGCCGACTCAGTGGGTCCACTCCTGATGTACATTCATCAACCAGAACGACTGTGATGCGTATCCTATATGAGTATATGCGCTATGTCAATGACTATTACTCACTTTTTGAGCCTCCGACCAAGCCAATGGCCAGCTGCAACTTTCGCTTTTGTCCACCCGACAATGTGTCGGCATTATAATTAATTTTCGTAGACAAGTCGCAGTCCTTGAGCAATTGCTCCGGATCTTCATCCATCTCCGAGTTGTCCGACCACTTGACTGCTTGCCAAACCTTCACGGTCTGCAGACATGTTAATTCTGGGAAGAGTACATTCTTCTGCGGGACAATGCCGATAGTTCCACGGGTGGGTTGTGGAACTCCACCCTCGAAAACAACGGTACCACCGGTTGAGCCCGACAAACGGCCAAGGATGGAAAGTGTTGTAGATTTCCCTGCACTGATGACCAAGTTAGCCGGAAAGCAAAACGGAAATAACAAAAAATTACCCGTTTGAACCGAGAAGAACATAGATTCCAGTCTTTGGTACGTCTATCGAAAGGTCTTCGATAGCAGTGACGGTGGATTTCTTGAACCCAAATACTGAGCTGGTCCAAGTTTTGTTCAGGTTGCGGATCGAAATAGCAGTGTTTTCAGCTATCGGGGGCAAGTTGATTCGCTTTTTTCTTCCAAAGGAGAACCATGAGCGAGTTGAAGGATCTCGAACTTCGTATAATCTTCTCTCCAACAGAACGGCAAGGCATGGCCACAGGAAGATGTCAATCTGCGGCGAAAATATGTCGGCATCAATCCCCAAATCGTAATGACAATACTCACAATGGCAGCAATCAATACGGGTAATAGACGAAGACCACTGTCAGGATCAGGACGCAAAACATCAGTCGGCATCAAATTGTTCTCCCATCCACAGATCGCCCGAATAGCGAAAATATAGTACCCAGGAGGGAAGATAACGGTAAAGATGAACGCAGCACCCGAAGAAGCGTGCGACATCACGAGTGCCAGAATGGCAAACAAAATAGCAAGAAATGTAGTAGCCACAGCAGCGAGCTGAGGACTTTTACCAAAAGGAGCGGCAACAAAGAATGACCAGCTTGCAAGGGAAAGCCCGAACAGGAGGTGAACAACGAAGATCAGGCCGGTGTTCGACATTGAGAAGATCCGGAAGCGCCAGATGATTGACACGATCACCCAAGCGGGGAGGTAGGTCAACGAGATGCTGACGTGCCAAGACCTAGTTTGAGTTAGCTTACAAGCTGTCGCTCATGGGTCAAAGGACGTACAGGATACGAGCCGAATCAAGGAGACCCATTGCTCTCATATGAGCAGTCAGGAGGTTTGCTCGCTCACCCGCTACTGAACCCGGAAGCTGATAAGCTATGCCCACGAAGCAGACGAATCTTTGGCGCCATCAACAATACGTCTATAAGGGATGGGCGTTGCACTTACAATGCAAGGACCAATAATGAACGCAGCCCTCTAATATAACCTGGACACCGAATGGTTTAGCAGCGCACATCAGTCCCAAGAAGGAACGCACTTAGTCGAATGTTTCTAGACTGATCCTCATTCGTAATTTGGGTGAAGGGCCACTCAAGCGGTGTTGGTAGTTGTGTACCAGTCCTGAGGTTAATGATCGCCTGTAATTAAGCATCAGAACCTGATTTGGTATAGTTCGATTGATATCATGTACCTGATCTATAGCCCATTGTAAAGGCAAAATTCGCTCCTCGAAAGCACTGGTATGCTTCACGACGTCAACGAAGAATAGACCAGCATCTGCACGAATAGTGTAGTTGATTGGCAGACTTGCGTTGCTTGGTAAATTATTGAAAGCAATGGCAGCAAAGCACTCCGAGAATTGGTTAAAATTCAGAGGACAGGCAAAAGGTATATCCGCGGGTGAAGGAAGTTGTTTCACAACCTGGAGCTGCTCTGGGGTGAAGTCGGCAGTGATTTGTGCGATAATATCACTTGGGCGTGGGCTGCCTGTTCCGTTGGTTCCATCAGCCCAATAGAGGGCAAACGCAGGATCAAACTGGCTCTGCAATGTGTGGACTGGGACGGGATCTCCAATGCCGTACTGGAAAATGTCAGATCAGGACACAAGGAGAGGTCTCAGGGCGCACATTATTTGGTTTTGTGAGAAACAGTTGAGCGACGGCGAGGAATATCCCATAGGCAACCGGCATAACAAAACATCGTAGGAGGTTCAACTTGGGGAGGTTGAGCACAAGGAACTTGTGAAGTGAGGCTCAAAGCTTACAATTGGGTGTTTTGATAGCACTATCCAGTTCTTCCATACTAGAGCCCTTAATTGGCGCCAGAACAATGCTCCACTCATTGCCAAGGAAGCCAAACCTCAACCCTACTGCGAACCAAGTATACAAGGGGGCAAGGAAGACGGACTGGTCAAGTTATTCGCAGCGGTGACTTGAAGGCAAGAAAAAGGAGAGGCATCATATACCCCCCACATAAGGTCGGTTGAGGTCGGATGAATAATCATTCTAAGGCCCATGATAGCGTATGGATGATTGCATCACACCCTTTGCGGGGAGATGTCTACTTTGAAAAGGGGGTCATCAACGCGGCTTGGGGTATGCCGGTCATGTATGGGATAGTGGAGAGCAACTGGATACACCTGGTCACCGCGTTGCAAGCCTCTCCGAACAATGAAGAACGACGCCGGCCTAAATCAATGTTCATAGTTCGGGTCCAGAGGCCGAGGAACCATTCCACGCTGCCATGCAAATCCAATATTGGCGCGGTGATACACCGGAGAAAAGCGAGGTCACCCGTGCCGCCAGGTCCGGTGCCTGCCTCCCGTAAACGTCGCATAAACACTGTTTTTGGACGCGCCGAAGGGCTTTAAATTGCACCAGTTCCCATGGCTCGTCGACGACCATCTGCGTTTGAAGTATCTTTTCCAGATGAAACCGGATATGAAACCATCGATTCTTCACCAACTTTGACTTCGGTTTCAATACCGTCGAAAAGGCGTAGCGCGAGTCTTTTGGAGCACGCAGAGGTGAGCAGGCGTGATTAGTATCACTGCCGTACTTCACAAAGTCTGGTCAGGTCCCAAAGAGGCCCAGATTACCCTCTGGTCAGTTATACTCTTGTCTCTCAAAATCCACCAACACCAAGTGTCATAAGTTACATACTATACACGTCTACAGGAGGAGGTACGGGAGACAGAAGACCTAATCCTAGAGGGCGAAGGAGATCTTGATGAGGATGACGAAGAAACGCAGGGGGACGACAAAAAACCTGTCCGCGTCCTGTTTGACTTCGCGTTTTTCGATCCCCGCCACCGTAACGAGATGTTGCCATTGAACACGCTCGAGGAATCCGATAGAGAAGATTCTTTCCTTGAAGGTGCAGGGTATGTCGTACCCTATGTCACCAATGATGAAGATGAAGGGCAGGAAGATGGATTGGGTGATCAGAGACCCCAATATCTCCGTCTAAGCGCGATCCTGCGCTACACGGTCGATTACACGCAGGCTACAGAGTAAGTCGACCCAATCCCGTCAGCTTTATATGTCTCAACTCTGAATAGGCCTTTTTACGTGGAAACCACTTATGCGTGGTACATTCTTAGGATGCCTTCCGCGCAATATTCACCTCTATTCCAATACTTCTTCACTCCTCGTCGAGTTGCACAGCTCGTACTCTCAAACGTCAGCCATCGGCATGACATATCTGTTGATAGGTTCCTCTCTGACTTTACATCAACTGTTGATATCTTTGGTCACACCTACAACGTGCAAAATCTGTTGAGTGCTGTTAGTTTTGGCCCGTTCCAGTTGGCATGATGCTGATACAATGTTGCTGCAGGCAAAGGAATTGGACGGAATAATTGTTGAACTGGATAACCCAACACTTTTACGTCAAGCCCCGCTCATCAAGTATATATTTGGTCGCACTTCGCTTCCACAAGAGAAGGCCTCCAGTCGAACACGTCACCGTCACCGTCACCATGCCCCGCCTCATTTCCTCCAATGTATAACGGGATTATCTGGAAATCTCGACCTCGCCGTGCTAAAGACCGAAAACCAGAACCCCACCCACGTCACACCCCTGGTCGCCCAAATTGCACAAGGGTTTATTCGTGAAGAGCTGGTCGTCGTTGGCCCGAAACCAACACAGCCGAGTAAGGCAGTGTTAGATCAACAATGGGAGCGGTCGAGGCGGCTGCTTCAGGCTTGCTTAAAGCGGGCAAGGAAGCGGAAAGAGGTTGACTATCGAAAGGAAGACCGACTTTATCGAGGCTCACCGTACATTCGACGGATATCAGTTGACGGCGATATCTATGAAGTTGGCGATTTCGTGTTGGTGCCCATCGGAGAAGACGGGGATAAACGGCCTGTTGGACTCCCGGACGATGATAATATACCAGATTCAGCAACTGTTGCGGATTTCTTCTGGTGAATTTCCAGTTTGTATTGAGGCATTCACTTTCTTATGGTTGATAGGTTTGCTCGCATTGTTTATATCAAGCACGAAGAAAGAGCAGCACATGTACAGTGGTTGGAACATGGGTCCCAGATCCTTTTGGAAGAGTTAGCTCACCCACAAGAGCTTTTTTTAGACGAACTGTGTGGGATGATTCCCTTAGAGACAATCTGTGGAAAGGTTACTGTACACGAACGGCCACTTGAACCAGACTCCAACGACTATTTCTTTAGGTAAACCGACACTCCACCACTTTTCAACTTGACTTCTGACCATTTTTCAAACAGGTTTGTGCATGATATAGCCACCTCGTCATTCATCTCCATCGATGCCAAATGGAACGAAATTGCCGCTCCTTACGAACCACCCGATAATTGTCCAGTCTGTCTGCTTCATGAAGACCAGCATCGAAAAACGATTCCCCAACGGCTCAAGGATTCTGATGGTCATCCACATGGCGTCGCATACCAAGGCCACAAGTTTCATCTCGAAGATTTCGTCCTCTATCGTTCGGAGGAAGGTCCAGCACATGTTGGCCACATTAAGAACATAACCTTCCCCAGTAGAGGCGCTACAGGGGCGAACATCCTAGTCAGAATGAGGAAACTGGGACGTATCGTGGACTTGGGCCCTGTGTTGCCCCCTGGGTTTTTCCGAGACGAAGTGTGTTTATTTGCCATCTTCTTTCAGTGTTTGAATCATCTGATGACTGGTAAAGCGTCACGTCTACTTGACCAAAGAAGAAATCTCAGTACCATTAGACTCCCTCGTCCAACGCTGTTTCGTCGTCGTTGCTGAAGCCGCCACCGATCTCGACGTCTGGAAGAATCGGTCGCCATTCCACTTCTACGCCCGCTTTACGTTCCCAAAGTTGGATGTGAAATCCTGGACGGACAAGGAGAAATTAAGGACAGATGATCTCGATGTTTGTTCGACTTGCATGCAAGACCAGCTTCAGTGGTTGAAGGATACGAACAAATTTGAGTCTACACTAAAACGACGCTTGTTGCGTACACTGGATCTTTTCGCTGGTGTTGGCGCCTTTAGTTTGGGTATAGCGGAGGGGGGTAACTGTGTAAAGGTTACTCATGCAGTTGAAATCTCCCCTAGCGCTGCTGCGTCGTTCAAGTGCGTATCCATCCACTAAAACGTTTCGATTGGGACTAATGGCATTCGTGCAGGCGTAACTCCCCGGATACAGTAGTATACAATCAGTGCGCAAACGTCATGTTACGCTATGCGATCAAGCACCATGAAGGTCACGAAGTAGTTGCTCCAAATGGGCTCGAGACAAATACCTCGCTCCCGCCTCCTCCAGTTCAAGGGAAGATTGACATGATCATTGCAGGGTTTCCGTGGTTAGTAGACCCTTTCCATCGTTTCATTACAATAACAAAGCCCCACATATAGTCAGACCCATTCAGGACTCAACATGTTCAAAAGCGCCGACGACGTCAAGAGCAATCTCATTCTAAACGCTATTTCTTGGGTAGACCATTACCAGCCCAAGTACTGCTACCTTGAAAACGTACCTGGCTTTTTGAGTTTTAGTTTGAATGCGAAACAGGCCGGACCGCATGCCATTGAGGGTGGTATTCGTATGGGGGGGGTTAAGCTTCTAGTTAGAGCGATGACGGAAATGGGGTACGTTCATACACCGTTTCTAGGCCATTTTACTCGTGGTTGATTCGTGGTGTTTTCTTTTTTTCTAAAAAGGTACCAGTGTAGATTTACGCTGCTCCAAGCTGGTCATTACGGTACACCTCAAGGACGTGTTCGGTTTTTCTTGATTGCTGCTCGAGATGGACTGGTGTTACCCGAACTCCCACAACCAACACATTCGTTCGCTCCTCAAAGTCTGCAGATCCGATTACCTATTGGAAAGACGATTAAGCCTATTAGGACCACTACTGGGACAGCTGCTCATCCTTTCGTCAATATTGATGAGGCTATTGGCGACTTGCCTCGATTCGACTGGTACGTGATCCTTTTCTCTCCTCGTACAAAATCTTAAAACACCTTTAATCGTATCAGGAAGCACCCGAACTCACATCGTCAATCGGAAGCCGCACGACGTGAAATGTTGAGACGAAGTCAGAGCAACATTCCAGCACTCGAGTGTGACCAAAAATTAGGGCATTGTGGCTTTAAAGGCGAGGTTGCGTACCATCACGATCCGGTGACGTCCTATCAGAAACGGGCCCGGAGAAATCATACGAGGGATATACAACATTATACAAAGTGTTTGCTGCCGAAGAAAGTTGAACGGTGAGTTGGTTCTCGTGATTTTTCTTGGTGGTCAAGACCAAAGCGTTAATCGTATTGCGTGTCTGTAGAGTAATTGCGATACCCATGGTGGCAGCTGCGGACTATCGGAGTAAGTGCATCGTTTTGTCTCTTCCCCATCGACGCAAGATGTCAACTCCTTCTGGATAGGTTTGGGACCTGAGTTGTACGAATGGCAGTTTGCCAACCCAGGTTCTTATGTTGCTAAAGCAGGTTATAAACCAGGTACGTGCTCCAGCTATCTTCGCCACAACCAAGTGTTTGATAGCTCAACTTTTCATTAGGGTTATATGCGCGGTTGGATGCAAAAGGCGTTTTCCCAACGACAGTGACGAATGTAGATCCTACAGCGAAGCAAAGTAGGGTAATACATCCCTTTGTAAGTCTCGTCACTTTTTGGATTGGTTCACCCATCTTAAGTGCGTCTTGTTAGTGTAAGCGGATGGTTACGGTGAGAGAACTCGCGCGTTCTCAAGGGTTCCCAGACGACTTTGTTTTTAAATCTGTTGGCAAATTGAACATTGTGACAGTCAGTACAACGAACCAATTTAATTCGTTGGCTAATTTGTTTTCGTTTCTAGTTGCATCGTCAGATTGGAAATGCCGTGCCGTGGCCAGTCGGCATTGCGCTAGGAAGAGAGCTTAGGAATGCACTCTTTGCAAAGTGGAAATCGGCACGAGAGCAAGCAATTTATGTCGAATAGCGTTGAAGTCGTTGATCTTTGCAAATGGAGTTATACCCCGCATATTTTCCGTAATATTGAATTCTACATAGATGTTTGTCAACGGAGGTCTCTCTCTGTTGCCAAGGTAATATAATTGGTTGATAAGATTATACAATCAGCTAAACGTCGATCTATGTATGTTTAAGATCTGCTCGTGTGACGAGGCCGCAATTTGTGGAGGGCACCAAAAGGTCGATATGAGTGCGCATGGTACTGGGAAAAAAGATTAGCAAACTTACGACTATTCTGATCCCAAGTGCTAAATTTTTCTTGGGGCTGCGTATCCTGAGGCAAAACGCCAGGCACAAACGGCCAAGCATGCATGTGCCAGCTAGTGCCGTGCCGCCTCACTCCATCCCTTCACATGCAGCATCGTGCACCTTATATCCCACCCAAACCGTTTCTGAACAACTGACACACCCAATCAGGTGTTGTCCCAACTCCAGTTCAGCAGTGGTGATAACGTATTGACCACCACATCTGCACCCGTAATGCCATTTCACCACGTCGGCTTCTTCATCGATTATTTCCTCCGTGAAATCTTCCAGTGAGATGACTTGGGCTGGTCTTGGACCTGAGGAAGTCCCAGAGGATTGCTTCTTCCATTCAGAGTCGTATTGGGTTCGAAGATCGGGGGTAGTTAGAGTGATATAAGCATCTCTAATCAATGCGATATCAACATCACTTGTCGATGGGATGGACCCGGGAGCCAACGACGGACGTTTGTCGGGATGTAGCCGAAGGAGTGTGCGGTGATAACCAGCTTTAATGTCGGCTAAGGATGCATACCGAGAAACGGATAATAGTCCGTAATAATCGACTAGGATATTTTTGCTCGCCAGATTGGCAGGGGTTTAGGTATCGGGGAGTACCGAACAGCAGTATCAAGACAGCGATTTGCTGTGTGCGGGGCGTCTATAGCGATGGTCGATGGATAAAGCCCGCGACGATGCTGATGCACAGCGCTGATGAGTGGACACGATGCCGGCGTGTGACTTTATCATGTGACGAGGTTAGCAAATGAAAAATATTATTAATTTCAAAATAATTAATGGTTACTTGATTCTTCTGCGCCTTCAGTTGTCTCTCACTGTCCCCCCTTCATCCTCTAGCACTCCTATGGCGGCCCCGGCTGTGGTACTGGTACCCCCGAACGCACTCAAGTTTTCTTCGTCGTCGCACTCGACGTCCCCAAACCCTTCAACTAACACTTCCAGGAGTACCAGCTCCTCGCATCCTCAGTCAAGGTTCTCCAGAGTCGAACAGGACCGCACTT
The DNA here is from genome assembly GCA_951802395.1 of Volvariella surrecta. Lineage (NCBI taxonomy): Eukaryota > Fungi > Basidiomycota > Agaricomycetes > Agaricales > Pluteaceae > Volvariella > Volvariella surrecta. The sequence continues at coordinate 2,977,544 of OX637781.1, read as the reverse complement.
CTTCAGAAACAAGCATCTTTTCTATATATTCCATGTATGGCGACGAACAAGGCAACAGTGCTAGTTGGTCAGCCTCAAATTCTCCACTGAACCACAAGAGAAAGCCCAGGAATGCGGACATAATGAATCCCACAGTTGATTCCACACCCTCTGAGAGCCTTGGCCGTCCATTTACCAAACCAGATGCCCGTAGGGGCGCTGACCCAGCTTGGCATAGTTCGAATATAGCCAGACCCGATCTACATCCCCAGCCAGTTGATCGAACGGTACCTACACCGACGTCTAAGCAGGCTTCTACAATTGACAGCGGTTATGCTGCCCATCATTCACGTCCTCCTTCCGCACATAGTTCTACTCCCCCTTCACTTAGGACAGGAGACATCCACACACCTTCCAGTTCTCAACATCCGCCACGTCAACCCGCTTCTCAAGCCGGCGAGCAACCCGAATCTTCCAGTCGGTTCTCTAACAGCGCTACAGGATTACCACACCGTCCATCTGACACTTCTATTCGCGACCTTTCTCTTCTTCCTCCATCCCGCAAAATTTCGCTCCCACCTTCACGACAACCTACTCCAGCTCCGGCACAGCCCGACCCACCACCCGCGTCGTCTGTTCCCCTAGAACCTCCAGCTAATACAAGTGCACTGTCTAGCCATGTGTCTCTGGTGCCCTCTCTGGGCGAAGACATGGATGCATTCCATGTGCGCAATACATATGCGCAGTTAGAGGCCGTAGGTGTTAAAGGAGACGGATATGACGACGGTGTCGAGCGCACACGAGCACGAATAGGGAATAGCCGAGCAAGTCAACTAACCGCCGACGCAGCATTGGCTGATGGAACTGAGAAGCATGGCGACCTCGACCCCAGAGAGGCTGCAACTTTGGCAAGCGTTGACAGGTATGATGAACCCCTTGTATTGCCCCACCGTGCTTATCCGGCATTTCCAGATATGGTTTCTTCACAGGACCATCCCATGATCGTCTGGTGCCCATTAGCTCGGCACCACTCCAGAAACGTCTTTCACGTGTCACCTCAGGAGGCGCCTCAGCACCTCCCACTCCTAGAATCTTGGGTTCTCTACCGCCGGTATCGTCTTCATTAAAGGAATTATCACGAATACAAAAGTGGACACGCATGTTGTGCCCTGTTGTCAGGGATCAGGGCGGTAACGTACAGACGTGGGGAGTAAATTCATCAAAGGAGCACAAGCTCCATTCCCGAGTTTTCAAGGGAATTCCAGACCGTTGGCGATCAGCCGCATGGGAGTTTATGACGTGTAGGTACTCAAACATGAACTTGGTTGAAACACTGCGGCTGGGGGAGGAGTATCGTGATGGTCTGGAGAAACCCTCGAGTTATGACGTTCAGATTGACCTTGATGTCCCTCGCACGATTAGTGGCCACGTCATGTTCAAAACTCGCTATGGGGCAGGGTATGTGTCGCTAATTACGACAATGATTTTCGCTCACTTAGCACAAGGCAACGGTCACTATTCCACGTCCTGCACAGTTTCTCTCTGCGCTGCCAGACTTGCGGGTATGTGCAGGGAATGGGCCCTATAGCCGCTACGCTCCTCTGCTACTTTGAACCTGAGCGAGTCTACGCCGCCATGGTCCGACTACACGATGCCTACGCCATGCACACCGTCTTCAGTCCCGGCTTCCCAGGTCTACTGGAGTCGATATATGTTCAAGAACGAATTATGGAACAATTTATGCCCGACGTTTTTGCTGCGTTCAAAAAGCACATGATTCCTACGACCTCTTATGCCACAAAATGGTACATCACACTGTTTGCGAATTCGGTGCCATTCCAGACACAGCTACGGCTATGGGATGCGTTCTTGCTTGAAGGCTATGACGTGTTCATCGCGGTGGCAGTCGCCATTGTTTGGGTTTATAGAGGTAAGCATGCGCATATGCACATTTCCTCTTGCAGACCTCAGGGTTGATTGATGATTGTTGCATTTCTACTTCAGACCACATCGCCTCAAGCTCGGCGAACTTCGAGACCGTGTTGTCGCTACTATCATCGTTTTTCGTTCCTGAAGATGAGAATGCACTGCTATCCTGGATAGAAAAATTACTCAACGACAGAACACTTCGAACAAACATGATCAAGTGGAGAGAAGAATGGAAGGGTTTGGTTTCGTCTGGCACAGAAGGTTCAGTATTGCTCTAACAAAGATTATCGTTATTGGTATCCCCTAATTGGTAATTGCACCCCCCATCGGCACCGTCACTCGTGGAGTTTTTCTCAAATCATCGCAACAACAACCCAAGTTATCACCGTCGTCATCATCGTGTCATCTACTATCCGTGCATCCATCAATCATTGACTTTTTCAATCCCGGTCGCTTAACTCGAAAGCTTATTTTTGACCCAATTCTTTTTTTTTGGTTTCTCCTCTTTCGATCTGCTTTCGTGATCGCTATTGCCGGTCCTGGCCTTAATAACGCACAAGTTTTCAGTTGCGCAACACCCTCGTTATTTGGATGTTTTGTTTCTCTCATCACATCCCTCGCTTTCTTATATTTCACTCACTCACACAAACACACACATCCCGTACTTTGCATTAAATGATATCTTGACACATTCCTTTATCCCATCTTTCGGGTATCACACACTTGCCAAACTCAATCTTCCCCCTCGTCGTTCTCTCTCGTCGTTTTACGTCTTTTCATGACTAGCATTTTTTTCTTCCGCAACAACCAATCGGTGCATGCATTGAATATTCATTCTTGGTTTCCATCCCCAGCCCTGAGGCCTGAGGCTCTTCCCCACCTCCCCAACTTTCATTCATCTACACATTTCTCTCGCATGTGTACACTGAGCATCAGATTTTTCTCCCTACTCTACATCAATGATGAGCGTGTTTGGCACCCAACACCCGCCATTGTTTTTTAGTTTTGATAACTTAAGCCGAGTCGTAATCCTATAGATCATCTGGACCGCGTCCGCCCAACAACTTGAGCTGTGTATCGTTATTCGTCAGTCTTTCAAGTTCGAATCCGCATCCCTTGTTATAATCAACAGTATTCTTCTTGCGCGCTAGAGTAGTATCCAATTTAATGATACGGAGACAGAAACTTCATGCTTCGTGTGGGTCCAGGACCCTAAAGCGCTTCCGCACAACACGTCCAGATCCAGCCTGGCTGCTTTCCACCTCAGATGCCTCTTCACCATCACCATTACTACTCATCCTAGTACTAACACCCACATCGGTAGTCAAGTCGGCTATCGTTATCGATGTGCCGTTTGACTAGCTTCCGTTGGAGAGTTCTGCGAATTGACTTGAAACCAATGTAGCTAAAATGCTCCACTCGTTGGATCTGGGGGCAGACTGGTACTCGTATTCAATGAAGAAGCGAATGAGGCAGCCGAGGCAGCTGACGGAGATGGCATGGGTGGCATGAACGGGCTGCCGGCGGACCCAGTGAGAAGAGAACTCCTAGGCATGTCTGGAAGAAGGAGCGACACAGGCGGCGGGGTTCGGAGCAAGCTATAGCCAGGCTGGTGGGATGAGAGCAGTGTTTGTTCTGGAGAAGGGTGTGATGGCAATAGAGGGAGGTGGAGGTGCCCTCTGAGGTGAAGCCGCTCGTGGAGTTGAATTGAAAGCTTCCGACTCGGAGCGTCACCACCTTGGGTATGAACGTCAGTGACCCTCGTGGCTTTCGACTTTCCCTTCGTAAATCTTCTATGGCTCGAAAGATTTCATCAATGCGAGACTCGATCTTATCTAATCGTTCAGCCCTATCACCACGAGTGAGGAAGAAGACGTATTCCTCAAATGATTGGCAAAGGGAGGAAAGATTTTTATATGTAAACTTGGAGAGCTCATGGAGGCCAAGGATCAAGGCAACTATTCCAATCGCATAGACAAATAGTGTGCTTAAATGGAATAAGAAGACGGATCCCGTAGAACTCATCTGATAAAGGGGATAAATTAAGCTTCACTAAAGTGGAGTAGCCGAACAGGGACTCACCAACATCCTTCCATTTGTAAACTCGTCGCAATTGCGAGGTTTTACCAGGAGAATATACTGCTTCGATGTACGACTTGTTAATACATGCTGAGACCAAAGGACTGAGGATTCGATGAATTATATATCAGTGACTCGCCCTCCATTCTGCCATCGACATTAGAGCGCCAAAGAAGTAGATGGAAAGCCTGTGCTATTTAATGCCTCAGCACCTCGTGTAGTACCTGGTTCAGATTATTCATAGATTGTGGGTCCAGGTTGCCGTCAGAATTGTATATAGCACTATGAGAACAAGAACAGAAGCATACCTAAGGTATCCAGTTGGCCTGACAAACCTTCATACATATTGGAGTGTAAGGTCATGCATTCTTCAGTGCATATATCTCTTATTAGGTGCTGCGATACCCATTGGACAGCGTCAGGTGGAGAAAAATACCGCCATTCGTGATACAATGATTTTGAGTTAGTGCGCGTGTTCAAGATATGCGCATATATGGCTCTTCTTGTGCCTCCCGCAAACCCAGAGCTGCACAGGATGAACTACATATCAACACGAAACATCATTGATAAGAAATCCAAAGTGTTGAGGACTTACAGCAACAGTGTCAAGCGGACGGCCGTGGATACTTTCTTTGATCCAACGACTGATGAACTTACTTCTGGGCTCACATACGCAAATAAGGCCATCAAGTTTTAAAGCGTTGTGCTCCCAAAGATAGCAGATATCACCCGAGGTCTGATATCAGAGCAACCATCATTCGCTCAAAGTGCGATTACTCGGATCGAATACACACTTAATCTAGTACAGGATACAACTTAGCTTTAGAGTACACATTTTATTTTTGAAGGATAGCAGGTGGGTTTGGTCCAGCAGAAAGTCCCCGTGCTCCAGCATAAGTAGCATCGCTGTCCTTAAGTTCCTCCCTATCGTAAAGTGAATAGGAAATTGAGAAAGACGAAGTAGCATCAAGCGACTTAGGTGACGTACTCGATGCGTAGTAGAGCATTGTATTTAGCCATGCGCTCACTTCGAGCAGGAGCACCTGTCTTGATTTCACCAACTCCGAGAGCAACAGCGAGATCAGCGATGATGGTGTTCTCGGTCTCACCGCTGCGGTGAGAAATCATGACGCCCCATCCGTCAGACTGAGCAAGCTGGGCACTGTCTGCCGCGTGAGATCGCATCATTTGGCTGACATAATAATACTTACGCCTGGATGGACTCAGAGATGGTACCAATTTGATTGACCTGCAAAAGCATATAAGGTTCTACATTATCGACGAACTTGAGGCAATTGCATACCTTGAGGAGCAGGCCATTGCAAGCCTTCTTCTCGATAGCGGTCTTGATACGCAGAGGGTTGGTGACAGTCAAGTCATCGCCAACGATCTGAATACCACTGTGCTTAGTGAAGTGAGACCAAGCCTCCCAATCATCTTGATCGAAGGGATCCTCAATGGAGACGATGGGATACTTCTTGACATAACTCAAATAGAGTTCTGCAAGGTCTGTCCCTGAAATCCACTTGGTAGGATCGGAGTTGGGGTTTTTGAAGTCAAGATCATATTTGCCCTCCTTGTAGAATTCTGATGAAGCGACATCCAGCGCAATCTTGATCTTTCCCTCGTAACCTGCCTTCTTGATGGCCTCGGTCAAGAGTTCCAAAGACTCATCCGCACCAGATACATTAGGAGCGAAACCACCTTCATCACCGACGTTGATAGCTGCAGAAACACAGGGAATTCCAAATCGATCAGAGATCAACTCAACAGATCGTCACATGACTATCTTACCATCAATGCCGTATTTCGCGCTGATAACCTTCTTCAAGGTATGATAGGTCTCAGTTCCGATCTTCATTGCCTCGGTGAAGGAGGCCGCGCCAGTAGGAAGCAACATGAATTCCTGGAACGCGAGCTGGTTTCCGGCATGGGAGCCACCGTTAATGACGTTGAAAGCCGGAGTTGGGAGTACATAGGGTGGTTTTACTCCAGCGAGTTCAGCAAAGTGCTGATACAACGGGACTCCTTTTTCTGCGGCACCAGCCTCCGCAACGGCAATGGAGACGCCGAGGATCGCATTAGCGCCGAGACGACCCTTATTTGGCGTACCATCAAGCTTGATGAGGAAATCGTCAATGTCCTTCTGAGCCGTGACTTTGAAGCCAGAATCGATGAGGGCTGGGGCAATGATGTCGTTTACGTTAGCTACGGCCTTCGTGACACCTGAACACACGATTGTCAGCGGATGCACATATGTGTTCGAGATGTCGAGATACTCACCTTTGCCAAGATACGCGTTCTTATCTCCATCCCGAAGCTCGACGGCCTCGTGGATACCAGTGGAAGCGCCTGAAGGGACAGCGGCACGGAAACGGCCTACAACACCATTGACGCGCATCACATATCGAAAAAGCCTCCGCACATACCCTTTGCGGTCGATAGATCAACCTCGACTGTGGGGTTGCCACGAGAGTCAAAGATCTAAACATCCATTAGTGATCTCCTACAAACTCATAACGAAGGTCAAGGAATTACCTGACGAGCGTGGATTTTAGTGATAGACATGGTAGATGGATGGGAAAGTCGATAAATTTGATCAAGCTGCTTTAGAGTCAATCTAAGGTTCCCACGACCAAAGGGAGATCACAAATGACGGCAAAAACCCCCCAAAATAAGGGAGACCTTAGACGTGACACACGTTCGTCCTAGATTTCTAACTTAAATCTCAAAAACGTTCAATTATCATGTACTGAAATTAAATGAATGTCGGATGAGATTGAAGTCAATGATGCTAGTGAATGAGTGTCTGGTGGACAAGTACAAATCGTACGATCTGTAGCACAACTTTATCGTGTCAACAATTAGTGGAATTGCAGAATGAATAGGAAACCTCACCTACTAACTCCCATCGCGAACATTCCTTATCTACTTCTTCCGACGACCCTCCGCCCTCTTCCCCACTGGTAGTGATTTCATCAGAGCGGCTTTATTGCGGTTCTTGTTCTTCACATTATGGGTCGTGTAGAAATTTTCAGCCTTGCGCTACAGGGAAGTGAAAAGTACCCTTTGTTAGTCTGGATGGCGCATGCCTGAAGGGAAATGCAAACTTTGTTGGTCGTCCTCCGTGGAGCCTTTTCAGGCGTATCTGATGCCGATTCGTCGTCGCTCGGAGAATCCGCTGCGAGAAACAAGGATAAGGATATATTTATGATTTCCCGCATGACCTACCTTGACTAGCTCCAGGCGCTTCAGCGTCACTTGCATTGCCCTCGCCCTTGACCTTGTTAGGAGGACCTGCCTCTCTGCCCTGAATGCCCTCCCAGATGTCATCCCATGTTAGCTGCTCCTCCGCTTCACCACTTGAGGGATCTCCTTCGTTCTCTTGTTCCTCTTCAGAGTTTTGATTTTCTTCCTCCTGCTCTTCACCAAAGAACTCTTCATCAATCAGTTTGATATCTTCCGCCAGGAAACTATTCTTTTGCATAATCGTTCCCAAATTCTGCTTAACCCCCGGAACTTGCTTTCCCTCTTCCTCCACTTCGACAGCTTTTCCTTTTCCTTTCGCAGCTTTCTTAGCTTTAGCCTTCGCCTCTGCTTTGTTCAACTCCTCTGATCTCTCAGGTGGAGGTACGAAAAAAGGTATTCGTCCACGGACCCAATCACTCAACACAATCTTCGCTACCGAATCCAGATCTGGTTCTCCCTTCTTCAACAATCGACCTTTCATCCGCGCGAGTTTATCCAAAAATGTATCCGCATCCCAGCCTTCTGAAGGGTTTGATGCGTCTGGTAGGGGTACGCCGTATGTTCGTGACAAATATAATGGTTTTATACGTTCCATGAGTGCTGGTATGTGCTCCGATGGTGTGGGGAGCGCTTCTACTCGTACAACGCCCTTGAGTACAGTTGCGGTTTGAGAATCATCTGCAGATGCAGGAACAATGCCAGGACAATCTATAAGATATATGCGTCGTGTCAGCGTAATATATTGCCACACCTAGCAGGAGTCCTTGTCAGTAATGAGCGTAGATGCATCGTTGAGCTGCTTACTTTTGTTTCTCCTGGGATAGGAGCTACACGGCATACTTTGCCGCTTTTGAGAGTGTTAATTACACTGCTTTTGCCAACATTAGGGTATCCGATGAATCCAACAGAAATCTGTTTTCTATCGGAGTGTAACTGGGAGAATTGTCGCAACAGTTGGATTAGCGACCCTTTTCCGAAAGAATGGTTTGGTGACGCGTGGAACGCAATAGTTGGGTATCGGGGAGTTAGGTGTTGGATGTAACGTGCCTACGATAGCAATGCCAGTTCTAAGTTGGATATATGCGCATGTGATGACATGAACTCACAGTAACCCAAGTTGGCACAAGGTCGCACTTGTTAATCACCAACACGACTTGCTTATGGGGTTTTTCCTTCCTGATGTACTCCAGCACCGACTCGCACAAGGTTCCCAGAGGGTCACGAGCATCCAAAATGTGAAGTATGACGTCTGAGGAGTCTATGACTTTGTAAAGCTCTCCATAAATTCTGCGAGATGTTCCCTTGGCATAGATTGGTTCGTTCAAGTCGGCGTATGTTGACGATTCCTGCACAGAGGAAGCCAGTGGTCCTACACGTACTGTGAATGTCGATTCTACCGACAAGAAGATGATCATGGCTCACGAATGACTCCATTCCCCTCACCATTGGCAGCATCCTCTGCCTCTTCAGCAGCTGTCAAACCCATCTTTCCTAGCTCTACAAAGCTGCCAGCGTCAATCCTTGGCCGCTTTCGCTGAGCTTTTGGTCCAAATGTCTCGGCGAAGGGCTCGGTCTCCACAATATGTGAGCGCTATTGCAACTGCATTAACATCGTAAACCAGCACATCCCAAGTACGGCATACCTTTTGAGTATGTGGATTTGCAGCGTCATCCAGTAGTTGCATGGGCAACTTATTCCTTCTCAGCAACACTGAATATGGATCATCCTTCTTCCCAGCGAGACTGGTTCTAAAGTGATCCAAAGCAGTTTGAGATATCACTCTGGTATTCCCTTGACACAACGAGCAATCTGAGCGTCCTCTCGTCCAAGATTAAAACCAGCATACCAAACCACCGCCGGTCAGGCTGAACCCTCCCAGGTTTTGTCTCATCTTCGCCCTTCTGGAATGCAGCAGCCCTGACTACCTTGCCATCCTTATCCCGAATGGGCTTGCCGCCACTGTACATCTTGAGTCGAGAGACCTGCTTTGCATCGCGGTAAAAGTTCTCTCCTTTGACCTTCTTGAGGGAGATTTGGGACGAAGAAGTAGACGATCGGTTCTTGGATGAACCATTCGATTTTTTGGTGGGGGCCATAGCCGTCGATGAGCAAAATTGTAATCTCCCTCGTTCAGAAATTTCGCTATTAGATTTCACACGCTCCAAGTCGATCAGCAATCTCAACGATCCATCCTCTTAATTTCTTTTAAAGCTCGAGATGACATTCAGACTCTGAGAGTGTGGTGCCCAACAGTATATTTAACAGCTACATAAATCCATATGTGTATGTACCAGCTTTTGTCGACATGCCGTATCCTCGTACAAGGTCGAAACGACACTTCCTAGACTGGGTTCCTCTCGGAAGATCAGGATTCATTATAAATGAATCACTGGCACTGCTTCAACCGTCGAGAGTTCTGCATTGAGCAGCGTGGCATTCTCCCTAAAGAAAAGAGACAAATCCCTGCAGTTTCCGTTGATATACAATTTTCTAATTCCCATAGTCACGTGGTCTCCAATTTTCGAAATGCCCTCCGGTTGGGAAGCTCAAGGCATTTACTTGGCCGACATTCTGCGCGACGACGAGCGATCTTGCTCGCCATGATCACTGCATTACGTTCCTCTGGAACTAGCCGCTCATTAATTGCTTCATCATCATCAAACAGCGCTGCATGTCGCTTCTTCCATAGTACTCCCCAGACCGCTGCCTCGGCCTCCCGCAAACATCTTGCACGCGCCGTTAAAAAGGCCAACACCATTAAAAAGCAAGAACGTCTCAAAAATGCCCAAGCCAACCGCCCTCACGTAGTACTGGGAGCACGGCCTGGCGAAGAGGCTAAATGGAAGAATTGCGACCTTGCCAAAGCACTCGTCGACGAGCAAGAGCTCATTTCGAGCACTGAACTCCAACCCAACGAGCTACCCGTTGGTACTGTGTACCTACCAAAGCAAATGGGTTTTGGTGTCGGCGAGGAAGAGAAGCGAATGATGTTCACTGAATTGCCGGTGCTGTCAGCACAAGCGAACGTACGAATGCCCATATTTAAACGTGGCAGTGCTGTGTTATTGGAGCAACACGATGTTGGGACAGCAAGAGAGTTGAGGAAAGCAAACAACTTTGCCAAGTTAATTGATTTGAGGAATGCGAATGCGGCTGGTATTGCATACGAGAATAGAAGGCGGATCATCGAAGCATTTTCCACTCCGGAGAACCCCTTCGATACTGGCCGTTCAGAAGTGCAAGGTGCGTCATTCTTGATTGTAGTTCCGTGCTCCACTCATGTTTCGCATTCTGTTAGCTGCATTACTCACCTACAAGATTCGCAAGCTATGGGCACACCTGACGGAATTCAAGCGAGACGTTGGTAACCGTCGTGGGCTAAGACAATTGGTGCACCAACGCGCGAAAATTCTTAGGTACTTGAAGAGAGAAGATCGTGATCGTTATGATGCGATCCTAGAACGGCTGGCGCTAGAACCCGAAGCAGTAGAGGGAGAACTTGTGGTCTAGAGATAATATGCTATCGTACCCATCCTGCATCTCTTATTGATCATAATACAATATACTAACCTCCGTCATGACATTGCCGTTTTTGCCTATAACCCGAAGCTCATGACAGCACTGAAGGTATTAGGGCTCCAATCTCCGTTCAAGTAACGACGCCAATCAGGGCGTTTCACGTTCAACGAATTTATCGTTGAGGACAAGATCAGGACTACTACTAGGGATATCAACAGTCCAGCCCAGCTGCAATTGAAACCCCTTGGAGCTATATATCCTTCGTTTTTGCCTAAAACGGGGGGTTTGGGTAGGATGCGGGGTTAGTCTGTGTAAGCTCATTGAAAGACTGGATCTAACCAGTTCCCGGCCTCATTTTTCGTCATCTGAGCGATACGTGGAAATTAACTTGTCTTGGCGTAATGTGTGAGGAGTTGATTTGCTCTTGAGTAACCTCGGAATGGTTTGACCAACTGTATTAGATTGGGCATGGTGCTGTTATATACGACTGTCACCGAATTTGGTCTGTGTTCCTCGTGTTATTGTATACAATCTTGAATGTCCTGATACTACATAATACGAGGTGCTATCCACTATACTTCTACACCTCAACAACCTTTGTATATTGCCAGTCGTTGGCAGTCTTAAACGCGCAGCCGATCCACAGTCCTATATATCGACATCTACTCGGTACAGCCTTCATACCCAGTCATGAGTTCTACTACCATCATCAGTAAGCAAACCGTCACCCATGGTTTATTCACACACAGACTGATTCATACCTATTCATTAACCTGTTCATGTCTTCTACCCTATTCATAGAGACCATCCCCTCAACACCTTCAATGTTGGCCACGACGAGTTCAGAGCCCATAGCCTTGCCACCGCATTCGCAATCCATCATCGCACCGGCGATGCAGGTGCCACTCAATGCTACAATCCCCCCCAAGAGCCATAACTCAACTCCAGCCCCAAGTAATCATCACTCTCAAACACAAAACCAACGGGCCAATATCGAAACGTCCCTTGGACCAGACGGGATCCATTTGATGACCGTCACGTTCTCCCCATGCGCCACAGAATGCACAGAAGACGATCTCAGTCCAAAATTACCACCACCAAATAAACACTGGGGATTGAAGTTGAGGATATTGGCCCAAAATCCGGTGACGCATGCTACCTGGGATGGTGATAGCTATCATGCTGCTATGGATGCGGTTTCAAACGTGATTGCAAAGTTCAAGCAGACGTGTTGGGATAGCTTGGCAGAGTTCGATATTGAATGCCCGTGAGAGCCCCTCGAGGTCGAGCAGTTCATTGGGAAGGGCTGGTAGGGCTGGTCGTTGGGAAGTAGAGCAAATATCGTCGCTGGGACGCGAGAAGAGGAGTCATCGGCATTCGTTTTTCGGACGGACAATAAGGATATCTTCTGTGAAGATTAGTAAAGGATCTTGTGGTGCGTAGCAGCATACTGCAACTTTTTGAATTTGGTATCCCTCTTCCTTGAAGCTCCTCAAAAGTCGACATGAATATGTATTCCCTTACCCGCGCATTGCGGTTGCAATTAGGCGTCTGTGCATTCAACTTCAACTTCTCCCCCTTTCTATGTTGTTTCTGGTTGGAGTAGCACTAGGGCCATCACACTGCTTTCACACTCTCTCCTCAGTCATGATACGTTTCTTGTCATCCAGTCGTTTTGTCTCTCTACAATATCCTACTCTCTCACTCTCGCACGGACTCTGACCTCCATCTGTGTTGCTGTAATCTCTTATCTAGGTATATGTTTTAGTGCGTTCTTTCTGTGCTTTCTTTTTGCTCTTAACAACAGTCGGCATATATCAACCATAACGATCCATGTTTTTGCTATAGATCCATACCTGCACTCGTAATCATGTGTTGGACCACCTTTCGCGTGATGCTTTCATGGCTGGCTCTAATGCGAAAAACAAGATCACCTCTAGGTGCGCATTGAACCATTTTGTCGATATGCAGGAGGATTCAGAGCAGGGCATTCAGTTTTAGTCGTGCAAGACCAGCCAAGAATGAACATTTGAACGTTTGCTTGACTAGTGCGTGTCCTGGGGTCGATTTAACCACCCAGGGCCACCACATATAACATGTCAACAATGTAACCCCTGAGCGCTCAATGCTGTGCCCCCTTGGCCTATATATCCATCCTAAGCAATTTTCCTCCTCATGATTGCGCCCCGAACTGGATTGCTCGACCTCCAAAATGAACTTCTTCTCAAAATCACGACCCCATCCGCTCGTCCAACGACAATCTTCTAACCCTCTCGTGCCTTCACCCTGGTCTAAATGACACTTGTTTCCCAATATACCTCGCCAACCATGGAATGGCCTTTTCGACGTCTCAGACGACGTTGAGGTTTATCTGCGGAGACGAATGTAACCACGGCGGACATGACACAACTCTTGCGCTATCTGTCTCTCGCCAACTACCTCGCATCGAGAACTTCCAGTGCCGGGTCAACATTACGAAAAACGGACCAGCCCACATTAAGATGCTCCTGAGCATTTTCGAGTCTACCACCAGTTTGTTGGACGGGTTGCATTACTTCGGAGAAGTCGATCTTAGCGCCACGGTGCAATTTGCCACGAACGCACCTGGAGGAGAAATCCCTCCGCCCACATTGAAGGACTGGGTACCGGCCTATGGCAGTTTATTGGACAAGAGTTTGGAAAGCCGTGTCATGCTCTCACATTATCCCATGCGGCTTTGGGCTTGCACCGTGATGCATATGATTTTCATGTACAGACGCAGGCAAGCGCCAGTGTTGCTCAGCGGACGAAAGCCGGTGGCAAGAAGGGCCGCTGGAAATGGTTGTTCCCATTTACGAAGAATGCAGGCGCCTCCACGCAACCGACCAACCGCGCTGGGATAGTCGATGCAATTTATCGAGGGGTCCCTTTGGAGGATGGGTGCTACGATGTATCGGCCCTGTTGGACGGACAGAGTACAGCACTCAGGTTCAATCTGACATCCTCGCGTCCTTCACTCCCAGTCTATCCACACTGTCGAATACCCAACTACGCGCACTGCACATTAACAGCGGGATGCTACTTCTCCCTCCCTGCCTATCCTGGGTACTCTCCGTCCTTCGTGCTACTTGTTCGCCAACCTCCTCACACGGTCCATCATCCAACTTTCTTTCACCGCTCTCATTCAATATCTCACTTGCTGGGGAGGTATATAAGGTTGTGATCCCCCCTATTATGGTCTTCTGTCCCGCTGCTCAGGAAAATATCCATCCGGAGGTGTACTTGCCTGGATCCTGGTTTAGTTGCCGGATTTTTGGACGCATGTTGACTTGGAAGAGGCTGTTTTGACGGTAAACGACAACTTAGACCTCAACTATCCACCACTACCTATACCCGGCCTTCCCAATTTACGCAAATTGCTGGCACCTTATCAATGGATAATTTGCCTTCTCAAGTGCCAACTCACGCAGTTTTAAGTTCCAAGCCTCAGTCCATGCAAACTCAACTCCCTTTCTTGCACTCCGTCATCATATTGCGAATATACCCGGGATGGTGTCGAGGGCCGAGATTGTCGTAGGCACAATATATCCCTCACTAACAAGAATTCATGGAGCATCAAGGCAACCGCCGACGCGATAGAAATTTGAAAGTTTCACGATGTATGTGGAGTTGGGTGCTGGAGCGAATTGGGTGATGTCCGAACAAGTGAAGATACTGAGCAAACTATATCCCAGCCATCCACAAGGTATACTGCCTCAGTCAACAGACATTCCTCAATCCCTCGCTGCACCAGATAAACTCTGGATCGATTTAGCAGGACGGCTTGGACGTCTGGACTATCGGAATGACATTGTTGAACCGAGGGGTGGAACGTCGGGTTTCCTGTAGCTATATACTCCCCGAAAAACAATTGTGAAACGAGTACTTAAGCCGTCAGGCAGCGTAAGAAGCTCCCTATATAACGCGTGAAGACGAATCGACAGAATACCTGACGAGTACTAGCAAATGTCATTCTCCTTTAGCATGGCCTCAGGTGAGTTGCCAGTTTATCCTCCGGCCTACCCTAGTCACGCATCAAGTTCAAGTTCATGGCGGTGCATAGTAGAGGGAGAGGGAGTTTTTTTTGAGCAATGATGTCTCTCGCGCTACTTTGTCGACATCCTCGACGACGGATTATTGTCCATCCACAGGACCAATTCAAGGACCCTGATACGTGAGGAATTAATTAAATTCAGACTCATAGCAGATCAAAGCAACACTGATCCAGCTCCTCTCCATTGCGATTCAAAGTCAAATTCCATCAGCAATGTTACACCAGTACCGTCGCAGGTATTCCTTACTCTCACCGAGGAGCGACCCACAGGAACATTGTTAGATGACCCTCTACGCCCATACCTGTTGTCGTTATGTGTCGTCGAGACTTCCCTGGTCTTCAATCCTGAAGCTTTGGAATTATCCCCTCAGCTGTAGTCTCCCGTAGTCAGACATTATATAATCCGTGATGTAAGCAGAGCTTGACGACACGAACTATAACAATCGTGCACTCCTTGATACAATGTCTCGGGCGAGCTCAAGGTGCACAGAGCCATGCCATTTGGTGCGACGCCTGGATTTGAATTCACTAGCTTAGCTGCTGTTAGATAATCGCGCCTACGCAACGAATGCGGTCATCACACGAGCATCGTACTTGTCTTTGATATTCCTTTCCACTAGCTACGGACAATCATTTCCTTTGTACTATATTCCTGTATAGTCAGGCTCAGAGATCAACTTTACTGGCATCTTCATCGGTTTGCTGAGGGCCGGTGACGGAAGGATCGAGCCTGACTGATGGTGCATAGTAATGAGGCTTGATAGTGATTACATGGGTCGACAGTTCTGCACGTAACGCCATATGGATTATGAACCAAGACCTGAAATCTCTCTCTCACCATGGCCTCAGGTTGGTTGTGCCCACTTTCATTGCTTATTATTCTGTCATTGACCTTACTTGAAAGACAAGGGTGGAATGTCTTGGAACCAACACATCGGTGATCCCTCTATCGAGTGTACCAGCCCTCGTCACTGTCACGAACCAGATGGAGTAAAGGACCCAGGTTGGTGATTTACCTTGAAATTCACGGCAATTAAACCCATGAATCATTCTAGCACAGCGCCTACAAGTTGAGCTTGTTCAACAGATCTTTGAAGAACACATCTTCCCACACCAATAACTCACGAAAATGCATTAAAAGAATAGCATCTCTGTCTCAAGTTTGTCGCCGTTGGAGAACGATCCTTGTCTCTCAGCCAATTTTTTGGTCGTACATTGACATCAGGGGTAGGAATCTAGCTCAGGAGATACTCGCAGAACTCTGGATCGTTCGCAGCGGTGAGACGTGTCCCCTTTCTTTGACTGTAATCGAACACGTTTCATCCCCTGTGACAGAGGGAATAATGGACCTCTTTCTTTCTCAGGTTCATCGCTGGAAATATATAAAATTCGAATTCGAAGGAATTTGCCCGTCAACGGTTATAAAGCCTCAGGAAAGGATCCGCACACGCACTCGCTTTCGCCTCTTTATGGGCGCGAAACTGGCCAGAGGAGGCACTCATTCATGTATGGGATATTCTTGGGTCGTCATCGTCATTATGTCAGGTGCACTTCCATCACCTGTCCTCTACCCCAGTAACGGTGCTCCCATGGCATCAGCTCACGGATCTTCGTGCTCCGGGAAAACTCCCCGTTCGTGGACTGCTCGACATACTTGGGCATTGCGTCAATCTAGAAGTTTTAAAGTTTCCCTACCTCACTGGGGAGCTACCTTGCGAATGGCCCCCGTTCGTCCTTCCACACCTCAAGACGCTTTCGTTGTACATTTCGTCGAGAGATTTCCCCCTGTCTTGAGGATCATCGACACTCCTACATTGGAAACGCTAGACCTATGATGTGAAGACAGGTTGCCAGCCGAGCAATTCATCACCCTGACCGACTTCTTGTCAAGATCGGCGTGCAAATTGCGAAGCCTGAGCATCGTTAATTATACGGCCAGTCGGAGCTCCTTTCTTTCCTCAAGTCACCAGTCCTCAAGCACATTCAGGACGCCAGCCTTTCCTACGTCGAGGTGGATGTTATCCAGGAATTGGCAATTCAAAATGGCAGCGATTCGGCTGCACCATCTGGAGCCATCAATATTCTTTGGCCATCCTTACGTGAAGTCCGTTTGCAGCTTGACTGTGAAAAGATGGAATGATAGGAATGACGTTACTCTCTCGGGCAACGGAAGGAGGTGTGTTGAGGTGTGTGTCAGTCGAGGTAGAACCTCAGGACCTGGATGCAATAGATAAGTTACGGCGACTGGGCGTGCAGGCAGACTTCTTGTCTAGTCCAATTTCGTATTGGATGGATTAGCAAGTAGATACCATGTCACTTCAAGCACGTAGGTGGGGGCCGCAACGCCCACCAATTACTGTGGACGATCCAACTGGTTGCGGGCTATTCTTCCCACGCGGTTGCGTAATGACCAGAACTCGAAGCCGTTTCGGTCACTGGTGCGCAAATCATTCTACCATGATCTCAGGTTGGTCACGTTCGATGTTCACCGTTTCACAATTTTTATTGTACAGTACTTTCAGACAAGGAACGGCTATTCTGGGACGAGCTCTCCGATCTCATGATCGAGGACGACCTTTATCCTCGCGGAAGACCAGCTGCAATTCAGGGTTCAAATGGCATCGCTAGCAGGAATCAAGGTCTGGAACTTATTCAATTTCAGCTGCATTGTTATGAATTGTAACCCTGATCCTAGTGCAATACTTTCCGGTCGAACTCCTGGAGAGGATCTTCCAAGAATACGTCTTTCCACTGGTGGAAATCAGGCAAATGCACCGCAAGTTTGTCTCATTGTCCCAAGTATGTCGTGATTGGAGGATGATCCTCCAATCTCAACCAACGTTTTGGTCAAACATCAAGCTCAGACGTCCAAGTTCGGCTCAGGTCCCGATCCTCAAACTCTGGCTAATTCGCAGTGGGCCAATGTGCCCACTCTCCTTGGAATTAATTGAATACTCCTCCGGGTCTTCATTGCAAATTATGACACTCCTCCTCGGTGAGATTCATCGCTGGAAGGACATCAGATTCCAGATCACAGGGAAGATGCCAGTCGAAGTATGGGACCTCAAGAAAGGCTCAGCAAAAGTTCTGGAATCTGTACTTTTTACTGCTCCAGCTTGGCCAGAAGGCGCACGACTCCACGCATGGGAGGTTTTCGGTTCATCTCCATTGCTGCAACAAGCCCGTATGGCTGCGCTACCGTCGCTTTCGGTAACTCTTCTCCCATGGCACCAGTTAACCCACCTCCAGCCACCAGCCAACCTAACCTGCAATGGGTTGTTCGAAGTACTCCCGCTCTGCATAAATCTGGAAAGCCTCTCCATACAACATCTCAATGGGGAGATGTTACCTTCATCACAATTCGTGTTGCTTCCCCGCCTAAAAACCCTGTCCTTGCGCATAGATGGGGGTTCAGCGAAGGGACTATCGACAATGAAGGCACCTATCCTGGATAAACTCGATATTTGGTGTGAAGCAAGGCTTCCACCAGAACACCTCACCGGATTGGAATGGTTTTTGTCCGACTCCAAATGCAAATTGCGGTCACTAAATCTCGTACATTTGGGACCTGGTTCAGACTCCTTCTTAGCCTTCTTCAAATCTCCTAACCTCGTTCACCTTCATGAGGTGCATATCACCTACGCCGATGGGGATACCATTCGGTGGTTGGCAGTCCCGGATCTTTCACCCACTAAAGCTCTTTGGCCCTCCTTGCGCAAACTCTGGCTGTTTATCGATGCCGAGTCTGTCGGCATAGAAGACGGTTTGATCGGATCAATGCTATTGACGCGGGCAATGGTTGGAGGATTGAAAGAAGCGAAAATTAAGGTCGATGCAGGACGGCACCAATTTGCGCAGGACTTGAATACAATAGTTACGGTACGGGAATTAGGATTAAATGTAGATTTTCAAGTTCTGAACGGACTGCGACCGTTTAATACTTGAGAGTTTGCACCTTGAACTTGGATTTACTATCAATGTGACGCGTGACACGATATCAACTTGAATAATTTCTGAGTTGAAATGAATGAAGACCCAATTACTTAAGGCGTCGGGTGGCCGCAGTTTACTAGTATGTTCGCTGACAGCGTGCTTACCATTGTTTGAAGATGCAGAGCAGCGATTCTGGCGCCGACACATCGCTCCCGCTTGTGGATCATGGTAATGTCGCTACTGGAGATCAGGGTTCAGAAGGCAACTTGAAGCACGGCTTAGCCAGTGGTTTCAATGACCCAGGTTTGTGAGATATTTATAGCACAACTTTGGCTTCATGTGCACGACCGTGATTTGAAACTTCCAGTACATTATCATCTGGAGGGCAATCCTTCTCTCTCGACCAAATTTTTGGTCGTGGTTCGATGTTCGGTGCAACGACGAAAATTCAAAGTTCAATCTTACATCACTCGTCGAGCTCTGGCTCATTCGCTGCAGTGTAACATACCCCTTCAGTGTAACTTATGTCGAATCACTTCCGTGGCGCCCAGCAGTTTCGGAGGTAATTATGAATGTCTTCCTTGTTTCAAGTCCATCGCTCGGAGTACACCAAGTTCCAATTTGTGGGTCATGGACCAACGGCGCTACGCGATCTCCAGAATGGATCGCTGAGGATCCTGGAATCCGCCACCCCGTGCGTTGACTACTGGCTGGAAGGTGCTCAGATTCATGTATGAGGTATCTTTGGTTCATCTCCTCGATTATGCCAAACCTACTTTTTCGTACTATCATCTCTCCCAGCAACATTGCTTCCATGGCATCAATTCACATGTCTCCAATTGTCGAACGATGTACCTTATCAGACATTGTTCGACATCCTTACCCAATGCATGGGCTTGGAGGCTTTGGCAATCGGCTACACGAATGAAGGTATACTGGAACTTGCTTGGCCAATCGTTCTTCCACGCCTCAGTACCCTGTGCATATCTTGCCAACCCTCATCCCCTCAAATCTTGCGAAGTCTCGAAGCCCCAGTGCTAGCTTCACTCGATATGTTGCTGATAGGCATACCCCTTTTGGCGGAATTTACCGCCGTAGATAGTTTTCTGTCTCGATCCAAGTGTACCCTGCGATCATTGGCACTGACGCATTTCTCGAAGCCGATAAACCTTCTCGTATCCGTCCTCAGATCATAAATCTTCCACCACCTCGAGGAGATCAACCTACGTTACATTAAGGAGGACATCTTTCCAGATGTGATGATTCAGAACAACACGCGATCCCCAAATGTTCTTTGGCCGTCGTTGCGCAAACTCAACCTGGCGCTCAGTTGCAAAGTGATAGAGGATGGACTGATAGTACGGGCGCTTTTATCTCAGGCGAAGGCGGGAGCATTAAAAGAGGTGGAAATTGAGGTGGAACCCCCAGGGACATCGATTTCGGTGCAGTAGATGAGTTACGAGAGTCAGGTGTCCATGTAAACTATTTGTTCAATCCAAGGCCGCACTGAGGAGAACTGGCCAAGTAACGTCAGTTCCTTCTAGGTGTAGTCACAACGGCAAAATACATGAATAAATTGTCAATTCTGTTATAGGCTAGGCAAGGAAAAAAGATTAGGCAGTTAAAAAGAGGGGCATAATCGAACGAAGTAGAGAAGCTGAAAGAAGGAACAGGGAAATCACCACCCAAGGGCACGAATCCATCGCACGGTATTATGAAAACCCGAGGATACACATACATTGACAAAGGGAAAGAAGTGTCACATCGTACAAATACATATCGACTAAAGCCAGTCGGCCACATCGAATTATCCAATTTTATCTTTACCTATTAGTTGTAAACTGAAAGTATGGAAAAAAGGAACATTAAAGAGCTTTTTTACACCCAACCCAGGGAATTCGAATCATCATTGGCCGCCCCTGTGGGCCAGAAATCGGTGGTTGAAAGCGGAGACACCAGTTCCCACCTAGAGCTCGACTTTCCGCGAGTTATCGCGGCTAGAATCGGGGGGAGGTTCCTTTTTTTGCTTTCCCTTGGACGATTTCTTCTTGACGAGGTTGTAATGAATATGATCCGATGCGGTTGGAATGAAAGGATATTCAGGTACTGCAAAGTCCCTGAAGTAATCCACGTTTACGGTGGGATTTTCTATGTCGTGTCTGTCAACAATAAGTGCAGAGAAATGGCGCCGGCGAAAGAATCAGCTATTGATGAGCCTCGCTATCATAGAAAAACGTACCGGCTCTTGCAATGCCTCTTGATAGCACCCACACTCACGTTGTCTATTTCATGCGTCGAATCTCTACACTTGGTACAGCTCCAAATCTTATCATGGAACACGCCGTAGTAGCATGAAGGCTCATCCGAGCCAAGATCATCCGAGTCTTCTCCGGCCATTGCGGCGGAAAGAGCAGACATCATTGCGGTTGCGAGAAATGTCGGGGGGAACAAACTCGCCAAGTGATTTGACGGTCCGGACGCGGCCGCTGGTAATGCATCTTCGTCTGCTTCTGTAGTTATGGCTCCACCCGCCATGGTGACATCAGCGTCCACTGTCGATGTGGAGGCTGAGGGTTCCGGCCCTATGTCTGCAGCAGGCGCAACGGGGGAACTAGAGGCCTCTTGCTCTGTCGATGCAGCAGGCTCTGCCAAATCCTGTCCCACTTCGTCGTTCTCCTGCTTTGCGGTTTCTGAGACCAGATCACCGTTTGCAGCGTTTGTGGAAGACGCGTCTTTGACGGATGGTAAAGCTGTGCTAGTTCCAGGTTGTCCTGAGCTAGAACCAGCTGCATCAGTTGACGATGCTGGTTGTGACAGTGTTGACGATCCTGACGGCCCTGCGCTATTTGCGTCCGCGGAAGTGTTTTGTGTCGGACCACTCGACGGAGAGCCGGATAAGGCAGAGTGCCTCAGGCGCCGCAATCGCGGAGGTGGAGGTGATGAGTTTTTCGCACGACGCTTCTCGATGGATGATGTTTTGATTGTTTTCCATGTCACAGGCGCGGGCGTAAAGTCCCCCATATGGAATTGGGAATGCTTGATCTGCATCAACATTATATTTTAGTAATGCATCCATTGGGAGGTTGAGTTGG
The DNA here is from genome assembly GCA_951802395.1 of Volvariella surrecta. Taxonomy (NCBI): domain Eukaryota; kingdom Fungi; phylum Basidiomycota; class Agaricomycetes; order Agaricales; family Pluteaceae; genus Volvariella; species Volvariella surrecta. Next base: position 2,955,691 of record OX637781.1, on the reverse strand, counting down.
AGAACAACAACTTACCGCTTCCCTCCACGTATGTAACTTCGCCTTGGGTGGCCCAGACCTTATCGAGTGGGTAGAACCCGTGCACGCTCGCGACATACAGATAAACCTAATGTCTAGAGCGTCCATCTCTACTGCGGTTGCGGTCTCAGGATCCAAACCAGCAACTCTCACGATATTCTGGGCCAACTTCGACATATAAACATCGTATCTCAAGCAGCTCGCGCTCCACTCCTTCCTGCACCGGGGTTGACACTCGAGGCGCGTGCTTGGATCAGCAACATTGGTGTTGTCCTGGGTTATAATATCCCAGTCCCAACCGTAGGTACGTCGCAGGCAACTGTGTCCGAGCACCTTCGGATAGATGAGTGGTTCATCGTCCCCAGCATCGCCGTCATCGTATAAACCCCAATAGAAATCATCACTCCATGGATCTTTATAGTCGCCGCAGGAATAGCAAGTGAATACAGTCATGGCTAATGGGAGCCTTTCCAGCGCTTTATCCAAATCCATGAGACGCAGCTCCACTTCTTCCTCGTCGTCAGACAGGCCATGCGTATGGATTGCATCCTGCTCGTCAACAATAATCTTAGCAAGTTGTTGTCGGAGGCTATATCTCCAGGCATCAAATATGTCCGCAAACTGAGGCGTCAATTCCTCGAACATTTCTTCGGTCACATCAACTTCGGACGGACGGTTGATAATTTCTCGAATTTCGTCAAAGTTGCAAAAGTCGGGTGGTTCGGGCATGACGTCAGTTTCGGGTAGCCTCCCGTTCTTATAGGCTCGGAGAATGTCCATGGCGATTTGCTTACGTTTCATGACGAGGGATTTGCGTTCACGTCGTAGCCGCTTAGCTCGCATCTCTTGCATGAAAGAAATGATTTCGCTCTGAATATTCAACCAAACTAAAAGGATGCTTAATGGACTGTGTAGATGGTGGATTGCTAAAGACATACTGCGATCGGTTAATTTATGTGGCTGTTTAACTAGCCGATGATCTTCAAGCGAGTCTGGCCAACGGATGCTCCTAATATCTTCCTCCCACCCAAGAGCTATCAACCGTTGCACGATCCTGAGAAGAAATAAGGGCAGGCAACATCATGGATGAAAATTTGACATACGCTCGTCTTCGATCGTCCTTCAGTTGTTGGAGCTCCGCGGTACGATCTTTCGACTGAGTCTTCGCCCACTCCTCGCATTTCTTCGCATGCTGCGCGGATTTGAGCGCACAACTCAGTCACAATGGGGAAGGCACTCACAGCTTCACGTTGTGCGAGTTTCTGTTTTCTTTGCCGTACGAAGACCTTGCGCTCTTCATCGTTTGATAGCGCAGTGTACGCCATTTCAACTTCGTCCAGATGGTCCTGCAGGTACAAGAGACGCCATGGCCGTTCTAAGCACAGGGGCTTGAGTATATGCGCAGTAGACATTAACGATATCGATACTCACTTGATGGTCGATGAGGAATGATTGCCAAGTAAATAGGGGAGGTCAAGCCCTCGAAATCCCGATGAGGCAGTAAATCATCCGAGGTTTCATAGAATGAAATATCTTCCCTGATCCTAGGTAGGATGTGAGTACAATTTGGGTAATGATTGATGTAAGATACGAACAATTCTTTCGAGCATTTTGTACAAAGTCGCGTACGCAGTAACCAATCAGCGTTCCGAACACCCACTGCCCCACAGTTCTGGATCGGATAGAACAAAGCGTAAGGATGAGTCAAGGAACAAGAAAGAATGCAAGGAAGGGAAACGTATAGTACGTACATGGCAGCGAGGATCGAAGGCGAGATTCGCATACTCAGGTTCAGTCATGTCCGCAGGGCAGTCCGGCAAGCCGGGAACATTGTCTCTGGCGGCCCTCCAGACACCAATAGAACGACGGCTCATCAATGCTTGACGAAACTCTTTCGTCAGTCTTGACAGTTTTAACAAGTCGTATGGTCTCAAATGACCGAAAATCTAGGAAGCATTACAGAAAGAAGCACAGTGATGAATACAAACGAAGCGCTGATAGGCACAAAGATGAGAGGGATACCTCGAATAAGACGTCCATAGGCATAGATAGTAGAGTAGCTAGTCTGCCCTGCTTCCTTGTGCGCTGCTGCTTAGGCTTTGCAGGTGCTGATGGTACGCTCTTGGAAACAGCACCTTGAGAAGCTGCGCTAGGGGTATCGAGCTTGACCCTCTTCTTGGCCCTGGTGACCATAGCATGTATCGAGCTATCCGAATCCATTGTGGAGGATGAGGGGGAGGGAGGGGAGGTACAGTAGTAGGTAAGCGTCGGAATGCAAGAGTCGCTGGACCCCAAACAGGAGCAGAGGCGGAGAGCACGTGGCATTGATAATACAATTAATTTATATAATTTATATCTTCAATTCTTGGTCTGCAATCTTCTCCACCATGGCGGCAACCGCTCCCATCGTCGAATGCCTCATCGCAACCCTAAGTTCTGACACGAACACCCGCATTGCTGCAGAGCTCAAACTTTCCGAATATCTTCACTCTCCTGGTTCGTTTTAGCCTTTGTTTTACTCGCGCCCAACCCGCTGCCTTTCATTTCACGTCCAACAACTCACGCGTTCTCTGCTTTCAGATGCTGCCATTGCCTTATCGCAGCTGATCCTGGCACAAGATGCGGAGCCATCATTACGACAGATGAGTTTGACGCGTACTGGTCAAAAATATACCTGTCTAGATCTCTCTTCCATTCCCATTAGCACTCGGCCTGCATCGTCCTGCGAAAATATGTCACCGAACGTTGGTCTCCATATTTCCCAGCTTTCAAAGGAAATGCACCATCTCCAGAGGTGCGACGCGTCATCATCCTCCGAGAAGATTGATTTATGTGTCGCGGTAGATAAAAACACAGGTTCGACAGGCTGTATTCCAGGGCTTGTCTGATGCAAATCGCAAAATTCGATCGCTATCTGTACGTCTTGCCCTGGTTGAGTCGAAGGAATCCCGCTCAATCGTAACTCTACCTTAGGCGCATATCCTTTCTTCCATTGCAAACTGCGATTGGCCCGATGAATACCCAGAGCTTCTCACCGCATTGATCTCGCTACTCTCTTCTGGTTCCCCGCATTCTGTCCATGGCTCCATGCAGGTCTTTACCGAATTCATCAAGTCCGATCTCACCGAGGACCAAATTCTTCCCGTGTTGCGTGAACTACTACCTGTGTTGCTAAACATACTCGGCAAGCCTGAGGTGTGTAGAGCATCTTTCGACTTGATAATTAATTTGACACAGTCCCTTCAGTCCTATGATGCGTTTACTCGAGCTCGCACAGTATCTGTCTTTCGACAATGTGTGACTGCTTTGGCCATGGTCAAAGATCAACATCCTCAGGCAACAAAAGAAGCAACGGCTTCCGTATTACCAGTCTGGCTAGAGGCATTCAAGGTCCTTCTCAGCATTGACCCACAGCAAGATTTATCCATTGATGGGAACTGGGATGGTCTGGCAGTCCGCATTCAAATCTTCAAAGTGTGTATTGGTTTCGTACCAGCTTTCTAGTTTCTCACTGCATGCTAGACCCTCCATACCATCCACAACTCCTTCAGCAAAGCGTTGGCGCACTTCGTGCCCGACTTGCTGTCTATTTCCTTAGCTCATTTGATTGCCCTATACCCCACTTTCTCACACTATTATATCCTATCCTCTGCATCTGTCCCAAAAACTTCTGAAGAGGAGACCATTGAACTTCCACAATTGATCTGCCCTATCATGGATTTCGTAGCTGCCGTTTCACGGGGTGCTAGGGCCAAAGAGTGGCTCGCCTCTGGAAATAATCTTCAAACCTTGATTTCATCCATCTTCAATTTACTACAAATGTCGAGTGATGATGTAAGTTCATGCTCATGTTTAGCACTGGAGTAAGACTGACCCTCGTATATAGGAAGAGGCATGGGCAAACGACCCTAATGCATTTATTGCTCAGGAAGATGACGAGACGCTTACTTATAGCATCCGTATTGCTGGCTTTGACCTGCTCACTGTACGTCCTTTTCTCTCAAATTCACTCCTCACGTGCTGCCCTGGCTTATCATTCGTGTTTGCAGTCCCTCGTTGAAAGATCTCCTGCCGCAACGGCTAGAATCTTTCAAGTCGCCATCAACGAGGTCGTAACCGCATCTCACCAAGCCCGTGAAGGCGGCCAGGAAACCTGGTGGCGACCGCTTGAGGCTGCCCTTGCGGGCATTGGTTCGCAGTATCGTGACGTGGTTGAGGCTGTTGAGGATGAAGTCGAGTCTGGTCGCCCGAAACCAATTGATATTGAGGGCCTTTTGGGCAACGTCATTCCATCGATCCTGACAATCTCAGGTCAGTCATTAATGCATTAATTGGACCTGAACCTTGTCTAACGGAGTTGCTTTGTAGAACATCCATTCCTTCAGGGCCGGGGATTTGTGTTTGCCAGTCAATACGCTGGTCTGTTGCCTTTACAGCTAGCTTCGCAATACTTGGAGGCTGCAGTTCAGGTCATTGAATCATCCTCGGCCGGTGTGCCGGTGAAAGTTTCCGCCGTGAAAGCCATTCACAAGTATGCTTTGCGTTCCTTTGTCATGTTACAATGCCTGATACTTTTGTAGCTTCTGTCAGAATGCCGATGATGCTGCCATTCAGCCTTATGCGCCAAGAATTGCAAAAGACTTGGGTCCATTTTTGTTGGCTACGTCGGATGATGCTTTGTCCCTGGTCTTAGAAGCTCTTTCTCTCGTCGTTGAGATTGATAATGGGTCCTGGCTCTCTCCTGAGCTGGCGGACTCGCTCACCATTGCTGCCTTACAAGTCTGGAACAAGAATAACAAAGGTCATTCTTACTTTATCTCATTGGGTGACCGCCACTCATTATGCCGCATATATGCAGATCCTCTGTTCCTCTCCATGCTTACAGACATACTACAAGCCTTGGCTTCCGCAAAGGTCGACGGAATTTATGAAGTTGTGGTAAAACAGGCATTGCCCCCGCTGGCCCAGGCCATTGCAAATGCCCAGTCGAACGAATATTGGGTTGCTGCCTCGGGGCTTGACTTGATAAACAGTCTAGTTGAGGGTGCTAACGCGGAGAAAGGCTTAGGACCTGGGTTCTTTGCACTGCTGGCACCGAGCTTGTTCAAAGTATTGGGCGAGGCCGATGATAGGGATGTCCTCCAGGTACACTTATATTGTGTTGCTTTATTTTTTTTTTCCCTGGCCTGACGCCTTTTTCACTAGAACGGCATTTCTTGTTTGACCCACATCGTTCGTAAAGACAACCAGCAGATCATCAACTGGACTGATAATGAAGGGCGTAATGGCCTGGACTACGTGTTGAAGTTGATTGCCAGAGTCTTGCAGAGCGATGACGAAGCTGGTGGATTGACCATTGGTGATCTGATAATCCATCTGCTGAGGAAAGCTGGGAATGCTGTTCTATCCGTTCTAGGACAGTTGCTGGAGGCTATGGTGAGAAGGATGAGGACCGCTGAAACCGCTAGTTTCCTCCAGGTTTGCACATCGTAGTTTGAGCTCATGAAGTTTTATTGATAGCTTATTCCCTCAGAGCCTACTCATACCATTTGCGTTCCTCATCAACAACGAGCCAGACACAATTCTCAACCTCCTCGAATCCATTTCGATCGACGGCCGCTCAGGCTTAGATATCCTCATCAACACCTGGTGCGAGAATGCAGAAACGTTCCAAGGTTTCTGGCCCTCAAGAGTCAGCACGTTGGCGTTGTGTCGGTTATTCGTTTCGGAGAGGCCAACTCTGCAACACCTGATAGTCAAGGGTGATATCATCGTCAACCACGAAACTAATAATGGTAAGTGGTGCTGTGTTGAGCGGTCGTGCCTTTCTCTCAATTGTCGACGGTCTTCGTTCGGGTTTACCTCAACAGTTATCATGACTCGATCGAAGACTAGGCAGAGTGAGTATCTCTTTTCGCAAACAACCACTTTGGCCTGGCCTGGCATGCTGCTATGAATAATCAATAACTAACACCGGCGACTTGGCATACAGCTCCTCATCAATTTACTTCCGTTCCGTTCCCTGTAAAGGCTATCAAGTTACTCGTTCACGACATTCAATCAGGAGGAGAGGCTGCGCCTTTTGTAGCGGGCGGCAATGTAGCTGATGAAGTTGATTCTGATGACGGCGTACGTCCCCACATTGACCCCTATAAGAGACACTTCGTGCTAATTTGGTATCTCAGGATGAGGAATGGGCGGAAGAAGACAAGGTTCAAGGTCTCAGTAAAGAGGAATACGGTTTCTTGTCCGGATTTATTGGGCCTAAAGGGGTGGCGCTTGATAATGACAATGTACCATTCGCTGATAATGATGATGATGATCTCAAGGATGACCCCGTTTCGCAACTTGACATGCAGGTACGGTGTTGCAATATGTTGCCCTTTTCTCTGATCTCGTACTGATGTCCTCTTTTTAATAGGCACACCTGGTGTCATTCTTTAAGGAATGTGCTTCTAGGAATACGAACAACTTCCAGCAACTTTGTGATCAACTCAAGACTGAAGAACTGGTCGTAGTTCGCGCAGTCGTAAACTCATAAGCTGTGTGTATGATGTAGCGGTGTTGTTGGATTGATCAGGTGCAATATACAACTAATGTAACATGATTTGATTTCTCGTCGGGCGGTTTTACCGACCCGAATGAATGCTCGCAAAGTTTTTCAAAAATCTTCCCCATATACTGGTATTCTCTTTTTCACCTTTCGCCACCACCCAAAGTACCCTCCCAGCCCCATCTTCCCATCCAATCGGACACCTCTGGTCCACCTTGCCGATGATCCTCATCCATTGCGGGTCGGCGCTCATGTATCCAGGATCAACCGAGTTGATAGCGATTCGGTATTTCCACCACGCAGCTGCAGCTTCGGTCTCCGTCAACATGTTCAACGCCGCTTTCGACATGTTGGTGTGAACGTGATGGCCTCCTTTCGCTGAATGCGAGGGTGTACGTTCTGGAAGTCCTTCTCGAGAGGAAACGTTGATGATATATGCCACCGGTTTCCTGTCCCTGCGTTTGGGTATGGTTTTGGTTGAAGTTGTGGTTTGAAGACGGAGGTGGGGCATTAATTCGCGCACGAGGATGAGGGGGACAAAGGTGTTGACGCTATGCGCGCTTATGACGTCTTCGTATGGGATTTCATCCAATCGTTGGACCCAAGATGAGGGTTGCTCGCCTTGGAGGATGAGTTGGTTGCGATCGGGTTTGGATTTCGTATCTGCTGCGATATGATCTGCCGTACCCTCGAGAAGCCTAGTCTCCCTTTGATAGGTGATCGATGCCGTAGCCCCACCCCGCACACGGGGGATATAATTCGCCTCCACCAACAATGTCCCACTTTCCTCTTTCTCACCCAAATCCTGCTCTCTCAAAATACTCTCCGACTCCTTACCCACCGAATCCGTCAACGTCTGCGCAGCATTATTCACCAACACATCCAACTTGCTCGTCCCCCACTCTTTCTCAAGCGTTTTAACCACAGCTTTGACGAGCCCAAACACATCAGCTGCAGTACGGAAATCGGCGCCGATGATTTTGAGACGGCTGGACCAGGATGAAGCGTCTGGTTCGGCGAGGTACCGCGTTTCAGCGTCGAGTGGGTATCGAGAGGAGATGATGACTTTTGCTCCGCAGCGCAGGAGACGGAGAGCGACGTGGTAGCCTAGGTTGACTCTTCCGCCTGTGACGAGGGCGGTTTTACCGTCCAGGTTGAGGTTGTCGGGGAGGGAGAGGGATGATTCGGAGATGTTGAATGAACCGCAGGGGTTGCAGAGGGAGGGATAGAGCAGGTGGGCGAAACGGAGTTGGTAATTGCAGATGTAGCATGAGCGTGGTTTGTGGAATTTGCGTTTCTTCGAGGGACCACTGGCATTGCTGGTAGATGCGGGTGTGTAAGGGGTATTAAGGCCAGTTGAGCGTAATTGAGAGCCTAATGCGAGTTGGGATTGGATGGCTTTTTCTAGTTTGGATAAAGGGGTATGCGCATCTGCTGCTCGGACAGGGGGTAGACTGAGGTAATTGAGCACCTTGAGAGCAGATTCGAAATCTGCATCGTTGGGTATAAGATGGGGTGGCACTTGATGATCTTGCGTTCCGCGCAAATCATCCAGACTGGAGCCGTCGTGATCCCGTTTAAGGTTTGCTAGATGGGTTTTGATCCCTTCGATGATGCTGGCATATTGTAGTCTGCTAACGACCAGTGAGACGGAATCGTCCACTGCCAGCGCTCGAGCGATGGCTTCCCCTTCTGGTGATCTGGGAGAAGGAAGACAAAATACGAGCATGCTGGGATGGCCATTATGGGTTCTGCATGTTTCTTGGTCTTTACGAAGTTCAGAGGCAACCACCGCTGGAGCAGCGGTCTGGAGAAATGCCTTGCACGCGGATAACGTGTCGAGTCGAATCGACGACATGGCTTGATTGATGGACCATAGGTAGGTGCAGGCGGTGCGTTATGTAAAATGCTAACATCCAAGATCTTGTATTTAATTCACTTTTTCTTAGATTAACAGCGCAAACGAGGAATCGCAATGCACCAGCTCCACCAACTCCCAACGCAATATGCCTACTAATGTAACACGACCATCTTCAGGCTTTCTGCACTAAAACGGAAGCCACCACAAAGTACTTTGCAGCTCAATGATGGAGTTCTCTGCATTTGGGTAACTATGGCCTGGCAACCGTAACGTCTAGTGGACATTGCAGACCCTGAATCCGGCTTCGCAATCAGGGAGTCAGACCACGCACCCGTCGTTCAAATTTGCAATCCCATCACAAGAGGATGTCTACTCCCTTCCCACGATATAACGCCGTCGCTCGACGATTGACGACGCTCCCAACCGAAGTCGTGCATCAGGTCCTGAATGATCTGGATGTGCTCAAAGTGCTCGAGATCATCTGCTCAAACAATCATCCTCACATTGATTCCAGCGTCCAATCCCATCGACAGCTTTCCCGTCTTTTATCGCCTCAAAGGTTTACTCAAGTCAAAGACGCGTTTACGCTTTATCATGAAATCTGCCGTAGCAGACGATCGCCCGCTCATCCAAAAATTGATGCGTTGAAGCGCGACGCCTCTGCCATCTTGTCCCAAAAGCTGGAGATCCTTCCACTCATTCTGAATGCCATTAAAGCAGAATTAGAGTCCTTTAGTACATATCTTCCCTCCCTTAGCAAATTCTCTCCTGCGGAGCTGCTTCCGTATGCAGTATGCCAGAATCTCAACGAGGTCTCTGACCTCCGTGCTCACTGGAACGTCATTCACGGTGCAGAGGTCGCTCTTAACAAAACCAAGAGCGCGCAGCTCAACCGCCTCGCAGACCTCATGACAGAGTACCCCGGCATGCTCAAAAGCGTCAGTGATCACTCCCAGGAGCCCCGTCGTGATGCACAGCACCAAGCGGAAATGTTACGCCAAAGCGCTCAAAAGATGCTCAAACCCCAGCTGGCCGACCACCGGATCATGTCTCTGAATATCTTTGGGCATCATAGATTCCCATGGGTACCTTATGATAAGCATCTTAAAAAGTTCCTTCGCGTTGTCGAGAAGTTCCCGATCGAAGCCCCGAAGAATGTATTGACGGGTCGGCCAAAGTACGAACTGGTCTATAAATGGCCTTCCGAGGTTGTTTCAGACATCGATACCGTGACGGAAGGGTTGGCGTATGTCTACATTCGGGCACCAGCGGAACCTGGGAAGAAGGAAGATGGGTTGATGGAGACAGACGAGGAAGAGAAGAAAGGCCCACAGCGCGTACTGAGGACGAAGTACAGCAAATACTCGGATGCCTCTGTTCAAAAGTCGAAAGGGCTCAACCAGCCGTGCTTTATCGCGTTAGAGACCCAGACATGGCAGGTCGATCCAGGATGTGATGGACTATCACCATTCGAAGAGAAAGAATTCCAGTGGTTGGAAGCATTTCTGAGAGTTTGCAGGCATATCAGCGGGTTGGGTCAGGTTGCATGGAGCCCCGAAAGGAGTGTGGCAGAGTTTTGGAATTTTCATGTGAAAGGCTGAGTAGTATGTTGAAACCGGCCTTGTATGGCAGATCAAGTAACACGCGCGATAATAAATTGATGGCTGCTTCCGTTATCCTCTACTACAGTCCTGGTACCCACCATCTGGGCTCAATGATGATGCGTCTAAGGGTCATCATCTGCCCCAGCTCTTCGTGCAGGGCTTTGTCTGGGGAGTGGAGCACCTTGGTGCTTTGAGCGCGTTTGCAATAGCTCATTCCGACGAGCTGCATTGCATTTTGATTGCCAGAAAGAGTGCACCCTTTGCTGCATATAAAACACCGGGCACCCTGTGGCTGTATTCCGCCTTCCGCCCAAGTTCTTTCATCGCCCCTGTGAGCGCCTTTCCTTCCTATCCTCTCGCCCATACTCACCGTCGTCTGTTCTGGCGTGCGTGGGACACAGTGGCCTAAGCGGCAATGGCGACGGCAACTGGGCTACTCGGTTTAGACAGCTTTGCCGACCATGATGCGCTACAGCAAGTCCCCCCACCAAAATGGGCTTTCAAGCGCAGCCTAATCTCTCAACGCCCGCTGCACCTTACACCCTCTTCTAATGCACACATCTACGCTTTCCCTGTCGAGTTATGGCGTACCATCTTCCATCATGTTCTCATGCCTCTTTACGAAAAACCCCGTTTTCCGTTGCGCCGCGATGAACGTGACTCTCCAGACCTCCAGGGCAAGCGCTCAAGCAGTTCAGAATCAAAGGGGAGGGAACAGGGAACAGAAGGGGAGAAGAAAGATCCAAGCTTCCACCTGGATCTATTAGCACTCGGTCAAGTGTGCAGTCTCTGGCGCGCTATCACATTCGTGACCCCAATCCTTTGGTCCACCATCCAAGTCTACAATCCAACGCCAGCTGCCATACGCTACGTCCAATATTGGCTGTGGCAATCCAACAAATTCATCAAACCCGAACCCCTCTCTCTTTCTCTGCGTTGTGACAGTCGATATCTGTGGACAATGCGCGACATCGGTGCAACCCAAATAACCCAGACGATCCTCCGCCTATTCTTGGACAATCTTCCGCGGTGGAAGACATTAACTCTCGAGTGCTATTTTAAGGAAGACTACCTGCCGCTCGTCAATGCGCCTTTTCACAAGGCCAAGCTGCTAGAAACAGTCGACATTCGAAGCTACTCCGCTCGGGACGACCTGAACATCCAACTCTGGGAAAGAGTGCTCACGTCCCCTGTGCGAAGATTCATATGGCACGGGAAATCTTTTCCTTCCATTGACACTACCCCATGGACTCAATTCACCCATCTCACTCTCCCCTGCTGCTATTTCGAAACATACCTCAAGCTCCTACCAATTCTAGCTAAATCCACTCGACTGGAGTACCTCTCCATCGAGGCATTCATGGCCAGCGACTTTTGGATTGACACCTCTCCCTTTCAAACTGCCAAAGCCCTCCGTTTCTCGCGACTCCGTACCCTCTGTCTACGTGGCTGCACAGTAGACAGCGGTCTCTTTCTCCAATACCTAATTACCCCATCTCTAGACGGACTCCTCATCAAACAACGCGACACCCGTGACCCCCTCCGCCCTCACCTCTTCCACGATTTCCTCGACCGATCAAAATGCCAGCTCAAAACGCTCTCCCTTAACCTGCTGACATCACATCAAACCGACCTTGACGACATCTTCTTGAAATACCTCCAATCGGCTTATCTATCAAGGGTCCAAAACGTCAGCTTATACGGAGACTGTTTAGGCGATACACTCATCCAAGCTTTAATTCTCAAACCCAAATTTGACCTGGACAGGGGCGGAGTTACATCAGGTTTATTGCCCTACGTAAAGGAGCTGACGCTGCAAAAATGTCGACCATCAAAGGACGGTCTCATCGCCGACCTATTACGTTCCCGGATCAAGCTACACGTCAGAAGGAGAGCCAGCAACGGCAGTTCGTTGTACAAACCCGCGACTGGGGTGGTGGTGAAGAAGAAGAAGAGCCGGGCGAGCAATAAGAGTGTGTCGAGCACTTCGTCCGCCTCGTCCGGTTCATCATTCTATTATGAGAGGGAGAAGAGGGTGGTGTTTGATGGGAGGTCGTTGGAGTATTTTTCGTTGACTTATGCGTTGTATGATGAGCATCCGGTGGATGCGGATATGTTGTGGGCTATGTTCCAAGCGGGCCTTAAAGGCGCTCAGAGGTGTTGACGTTTTGCTCTGGTGTGTGTGCGCGCGCGGATAGTGTATGTACGATTCCTTAGAATTCCATGTGATAAATGCATGAACCTGTACCTCTATTGAACGAATTGAACAATCGTATACCACACAACATGATCACATTAACCAAACTAAGTGGGAGATAGTACTAGCATTGAAAGCAACTCGACACAAAGCTCAACTAATACCCTCCTTCCCTAAATCCCATTCCCTAACCGATCCTTTCTTCTTATACTCAATATCCATAATACTCACACCCTCACCATTCCATCTCGCCTCCGCATCCTTCGACCCGGCGCTCTTCTTCTTATCCTTTCCGCCAGGCGCAGGAATGCCATACAACCTCTCCCGAATCTCGTCCTTACCCATTCCCATCCTCTCCATCCTCCTCTTCTCCTCTTTATCCTCCTTCCGAATCTTGATCAAATCCAACATCGCATCCCACCCTGCGAATTCAGCGTCGCTGATTAGACCCGTGGCAGGGATTTTAGGCACGGTTAATGGAGCAACGTCTAGACGAGGATCGTAATCCTCTTCAAAGTATTTGTCCATTTTAGATGGTGGTTGTGGGATGGGAGGCGGTGACGATTTAGGCTGAGGGGGTGGGGACGGTGATCGTGAATGATGTCGCGAGTGGGATTTTAGGCCGCTTTTTGTGCTCTTCGCTCTGGGTGGAGGTGGTGGTGGACCCGGGGATGGAGAAGGTAACGGAGGAGGCGCTTCACTAGGAGGTCGTGCCTTATCCGGAGTTAAGCGAGAGGTTTTTCGACGTTTTGAAGGAGGTGAAGGAGATGGTGACCGGTTGGTCGTCGTCGTCGTGGTTCTGTCTTGTGACGATCTTCTCTTAGATTTACGATCATCACGAGACGCAGGGGATGTAGAGCGCAGTCGAGAGGAACCCTCTTCTTTCTTCTCCTGTGTATCCCGGACGGAAGTACTGGACAGTTCAGGGCGCGAAGCTGGTGACTGAATGCCCTGCTGCGACGCATCTCCGTCAACCGAACGCGTCCTTGACCGTTTCTGCTCTTTTTCTTCCAGATTTTCCCAGTCTGGGTCTCGCCGTGATGTACGATGAGAACGTCGGTGATCACGACTTCGACTCCGTCCTGAAGAGTGTTTATAATGTCTATCCTTGACCTTGTTCCTTTCTTCGTCTTTGTCTCCTCCACCGTCAGTACGATGGCGCCGCCGAGGTGAAGTGCTCCGGGATGATCTACGAGAACGATGGTCCTTGGAGTCCTGCTCATCATCATCATAATTATGCCGCCTATGCCTTGAAGACCGACGTCCATCATCACGTTCTCGTTCCTTCGTCCTCCTCGAGGAATGTCTCCGTTCTAATTCTCTACTTCCAGACTTGGATTCCGAATTCGACGTAGGACGTCGTCTTCGATTACCCTTGTCTCTGTATTCTTCCTCCTCTCCTTGATCCTCACGTCGCACCCCTTCGCTCTCCTCATCTTCATCTCCCCATCCCCTCATCTTGCGATTTCTCCCATTCCATCTATCCCACGATTCATCACCACTTTCTGTCCCTGCCCTTCTCCAATCATATCCAGAACTAGCGCTAGCACCAGCTCTTCGACTCTTCCCAACGTCGATGCCAGCTTTCCCTTTCCTTCTCAGTCTTTCAGCTTCGGCGGCTTCTTCCGCACGAGCTCTACGCTCTCTCCGTTCTTGTTCCTCTCGTTCTCTTTTGATTTCTTCAGCTGCTAACGCTTGGGCGCGTAATACCGTCTTGTTATGGTCATCTGTACTCTTTATAATCGAGGTCAAGAACCGCTTGTTCGCTCTCGGCGCGTTGGGATCTCTATCTCTATTAAACACGAGTGCACAGAAAGGTACAAATGTAGAAAGGAGACAAGAACGTCAGTAACCCTCCTTATTGAATTCAAGGAAAGTACAACTTACAATCCACTATTCCGCAAAAAAGCGTTAACACCGAATTGACCGTATTTCTCAGCCTTATTCTTGGCTTCCCGCAAAATAAGTTCTGCTATATGTTTATCCAAGTCTTCGTCCGTCACTGTGCTCCCGGTTTGCATCACGTTGGCTACAACGGTAGATAGAGTTGAAGGACCAGGCCTGTTGGTTGTGTTTGAACTTGCACCTGGAAAAGGCATAGTACAGCGGTGTACGGTGTTCTAAAGTACACTACTCGTAGATTCCAAGCGTTACGGACAACAAGCCGTATACCACGATGGCTTGTCCGGGGAGTGGCGCGCGTGAGGGAGAGTATTTGCAACCTCAGGTGCAGTGGGGCTCTGACCACTCGTCAACGAGAGCGACGCAGGGCAATAAAGCAAGCCGCCCAGGAGATAGGCACGCTAGAATATTGAGTCCGGAGAGCAGAGAACGGTGGATGAGAAATTTGAATGAGAGCCTCAAGGTCACGGCACCTGGCAGTGCTTACAATTGTTTGGCCCGGACCCTTGCTGCTCAGACTGCAATCAGCTAGATCTGGTCTAACAAGTTGCGAATACGATATAGATAATTGGAGGGAATCATGGCAAGGTGCATCGTTGCAAAATTCATTCACGCTGGTTCAACCGGAATAGCTAGTCCATGGTCGTAATCATGGAACCAATGTGTTGTAGTAGGTAATGGTGTACACGTTCATCTGCGGTAATACGCAAAATTGAAAAACGAAGTGCGTGCTAAAATACTCCACGGCAGAATCTATCATCGCCAGAACGCAAAAAGAAAAAAATGAGGCAACGTGGATAGTCGAAGCACCTCGATGAGATGCGGGCGAGAATGATGCCCGTCCCATGCCAGAAGCAACGAGGCAATAAAAGGATGAAGCAAAAGTAAAAGGAATAAACGAAATGCTGGCAAAAAGGTCGAATGTGCTTGTAGTTAAATGTTCCACGGATGATCGAAAGAATAGTATTGTCGTTGTTGCGAATCCAAAGTACAAACAAAAATGCGTCTTCATCATCATCGTCCGTCGTCGTCTAAAATTGAACCCTTCTTGAATCTTCCAAGTGTGGTCGTGTCGAATACAGTTGCAATTGTTTGCAAGAATAGAAAGATGGTCGACATGTCCAAATGTCTGCCACCATCAGGCTGGAGGGCAGGGACAGCTGCTGCTGATCTGTCCAAACAGGAGATCAATAAACCAAAATAAGGTAACTGCGCGGAGGTCGGGATGGGGTTGAGAGGGTCGATCGAGTCCCCGCGGAGCTGCAGCCGAAGGAATGAAGTAAACAAAGCATAGATGCCGGTGAGAAGCCGAAATACAACAGCCGACGGACCAAAAGGGCTGGTCGTCCTACTCGTGGTCGTGAAGTTTGCGGCACTGTAGATGGGATCGATGAAGTGTGTGGATGTGCAGAATATCGATTGGTTGCATAGTGACACAGATGGTTGACTTGTGTGCATGGTCCCCGCAAATGTGGGACACCGAGTGCCAATTATGGGCAAGGCTAGCATGCTGATGAAAGTAGTGCGAAAGGAAGATGGGAAGAATAGTTTGCGATGACTATGCTGATCGCATATAATGAAGATTCTCGACGGCCTTCACCCGAGGGAAGCTCATTGTTGGGATAGGATCTCCTCTCTGGAACACAACAATAAGGAAAGAGGAAGCGAAAAGGGGAGCGTGAAGGTCAGCGTGAATATCGGGGCGAATAACAATAAGAGAAGGAATTGAACGCAACTCACCGTCATAGTTCTGAACATTCGAATGTCGTAGGAGAGTCGCAATTCGATTCCCCTGTAAGCGCACGCAATCTTCAGGGCCGAGAATTGCGGGTGTTGATCCCCGCCATCCCACACATGTATCGTTACTACTCTTAGTCTCCGCCCATTACCATCGCTTGCTTTCACCAAGTCTAAAATAGGGTGTAGCGGCGTGTTGTTGTCTAGTCCAAAAGCCAAATGTTGGATAGTATCTGGAAGACCCTTGAACATGATAGGGCACGTCCAGGCACCCTCCAATTTAGCTTCTCTTAATGCCGAGCACTTCTTCACCGCCAACGCCTGTTCATGCGTGCTACAAGAAGGCAAAGCCAACGACCACAAGTTCTTGCCATATGTATCCACCAGGTATTCCAGAACCTCGGGCGTCGGTTCTCTCTCCAATTCCAGAACTCGCAAGCTGTCAACGGAGTTATGAAGCAACCATTCCAGCCAACCCATCGAAGGGTAATTTTGGAAATTCATCCGCAATTCCTCGAGGTGACACGAAAAATGAGGCTCGGAAGAAGCTTCATCCACCTCACTTGCGAGCGGAAGCTGAGGCGTAGTCCCGCTTATGACTAGGGACTTTAGTTTGGGCCAGACGCTGAGGAGTTGATGGATCGATTGATGGTTCTCGGACCAACTCGTGAGTGATAGGGATGTAAGGGTGGAATGGTTAGGTGCACTTTTGAGAAGCTGTAGTGTGTCAGCGTCGAAGGCGGGTGCCGATCTTTGCATCCTCGATAGATCTGGTGACCCTACCGCATCCTCCCCAAATGCACCATTTCCGTACACGGCGAGATTGAGCTCGTATAGATTTGGACATAGAATGACTGCCTCCGCGAATTGGCGTTGGGAGAGACAGAATGGCTGATTTTGGTCAAGGGTGGCGCGCATGCGGACCACCGCGTCTCCTAATGACCGCCCTGTGGCGGTTGACCGATCCACTGCGCTGCGGAACGAATCAAACGCCCTCTTGGATCGAAGCGTTATGTGGCTGAAGAGTAGTTTCTGGGCGGGTTGTCGCCAAGTGTGGCAAACGAGCGCACAATTGCTGAGGAGGCGCGTGTCTGGCTGTTGAGATTCGTCATAGTAGGCTGCTTCGATGATGGATAGGATTACTTCAAGTGGCATAGGCACTGGATTAGGCGGCGGTGTATCTGAACGACGTGACGGAGGAGTGGGTGCAGTGGTACGAGGAGGAGCCACGGACAAGCAGAAGTCGAGGTCATGTTGAGTGTTCACGGGGCGAGTGACGGAATGGGAGAGGTCGAAGAAGTCGAAGAGGCCCATTGTAGACTTGCGAGGGTATGATTAGAGAGCGAGGTACTTATGTACATCGAGCATATGGCAGAGGTAGCCTTCCAATCTGAGATCCAGACAATAAATGTCCGTAATATTATTTATTCCGTTTCTTACCCTCCGATGCTGTCGAACCTGAACTCGCCATGGGAGCCCAGCGGCCGTTATTGTTGCGTGCATTACCTTTTGAGTATCCATCTACTTCAGCTGTATTGAACCTAAAGGGTGAAGAAGCATATGAGCATTGTCTGGGAACAGCATCATATATTGTTAAAACCCTGAAAGCGGCAATCACCGGCTGATGGGTCCAATAATACATTCCCTCCTCCATCAATCGTCGACAGATTCATTCCCAGTCCCAATTCGGAACCCAGATGAACCACATCTGACCGCCAACCCCATTGCATAGCCAGTCAATTAGAATCTTGCTAGGTTATCGCCATACGTAACGTTCCTTATGGCTTGCTTACGACAAGCATTGCGGCTATGAATAACCCTCGGACAATACCCTCCAACACCACACGCGTACTAGCTTCATCGGTTCAAAAGAAAAAATAAACCGAACGAGTTTCCTCATGTGCACATCTTCTCAATGCTTCTTACCCCCTTCTTGTCCGGGGTGATTCTGATGCATTGGATAGTTTTATCTCCTTTTAAGCCCTCATGTAAGGACGGGTGTCGTATCACTCCAAGCTCATGAGGGACATGCTCGGCTTGGTCTCGGAGTTCTGCCTTCGTGTGGATGCATCTTAGGGCTGCATTGACACAGTATAAGGGAGATCCACCGTAAAACCGACAGCACACCACCACCGTAGTCAGGTACTCATACACTTAACATGACTTGCATGTGAGTCGACATCACCCAGTTTGATAGGGTCAACTAAGGTTGTGTCTTCGAGCTATCTTGATCATATCATTTAAATACAAAGGAGCAGACGGCCAACGTACTTGGCCCACTGCCATGCATCATACCTGGATTCGGTCTGACATATGAAGAAATTGAAATCGGAAATCCCCTTTGCATTGGCTCTTCTCTTCCATTCACTTTCGTTAGCCATAACGCGTAAGAATCCGGTCAGAAAGCGCATGTAATGCCCGCTTTTTCTTCTACTCGAACAGAAACTTCCGAGGTCGGCGCCTTGTTGATTCCTATTACCAAATGTTGATTGATTGTACCTCCAAGTAACCCCCTTGCCCACCAGGAAATCAAATCGCTAGAGACCTTGGGTAATTAGCTTTACGGCTATTACTTATTTGCGATTGCATAGCAGGGCAGTACATCCCGTCCGGTATGGTTTCACTTCTTGTATGATTCAAGTGAGGCGACGATGCTATATGCAGAAGCAAGGCCGGTACATCATCTGAGACTTGCAGTCAGTGAACGTTTTGGCCAAACGCGACAGCCAGATGCATAGGAGCAAGGGGCATTGTGTGCCCATCTCTCTGACCAAATATCCCTATATTCACATGACGAGACGGACCGATATCCTGAAATACCAAAAGCTTACCGGACACGGATATGCCAATGTAAGATGTAGTACTGCCTTCAATGTGAAATGCCAGATATGCTCTGATTGTTATGTCCAATGCTCCATATCTCCGAAGTTTGCAAGTGTCAGTGTCAGAATGTCACAAAGTTATCGATATCCGAGCGGGGAGTCCAGATTGCCCGTGCGGAGATGGTAAGGGCTTCTTACCGAACAGAAGTGAAGTTGACAAGATGAGACGTAGTCCTGTTCGGCTAACGAATTAGACTTATTGTATACCGATATGACTAGGCGTACTGTTTATTATACTCATGTCTGCTTATTGTGAAAACGCATCTTCTCGTTTGGATCTTTTCCCTGTTGAACGAGGCTCCTGGCATGAGTCTTCCACCAATTTACCTCCTTTTGTAAGTTGCGGTATTAGTGGGTATACTCGCAAAGGTGCTCAAAAAGCTGAGAAACTACATGTGGACATATAGGGCATGCGGTTACGCATGCAGAATATGGACCTCGAGATGAAGGGAGGTTCGTCCCCCACAGAGGTTCCAATACCCGTAATAAAAGCGCAACGCGCTGGTTTTCTGCTTCAGACTAATAGTAGGGTGCTTTCTCTCATCTACCGCGTACAGAACTTTGAGTCTGATAGATGAGCTGACTCTAGATCAGCTTTGCACGACGCCCATATATGGATGCATGGTGAAATCTGCCTGTTCTCTACGTTCGGCGCCCTACTTGACTCAATTATCGGCACTACAGGGCTATTGGTGGGTACTATTGTTCTCGATAGCACTCAGTCCCGGTGCACCATATAACCGCCGTATGTGAATTCGAAGTGACCCTGCCCAGGCCTTCACAACGTCATTGCATCACTACGTCACGGATGAAGGCCAGGCACCATTCACGCCAGATTGTCGCCCAACCAGGCGAGCGTGTTGCTGGGCTTGATGGTGAACAATATGCGCACGATCCCCGATGCTGGGACGGACATTTACTCACGCAGTTGCTCTTTTGGTCACCCTGAGTCACGTTGATTGTTGCATAGTTGCCGTCGGTGGTATCGCTTGCAACGTCCTGTACACGAGACTAATAGCCGTTGGGAGATAAAGGTTCGGACTTTTGGCTTGGTCGATTTATTTTGGGCGTGAATCTACCTCCGTTGGGTCGTATTTGGTATACGGTAATACATGCACCGGTTGGAGTCTCTTCAGGTTAACTCATGGGATGCAAGTCGCGCATATATGGAGTCAAAGTTCCAACCGGGAGGACGTCAAATTTAGTTCTTACTTACCGATCAAGGACTCATTAACGAAGCCAGAACAACCCAGCGATTTGGGTCCAATATCGTAACCGCTACCACTCTTCCGCTCTTCTCTCCGTGAGTCGCCACCCAAAAATACAAGAACCAATTCATTGTTTTACCCATACGAAGGCCAGTAGCTGGCGGATGGATATTCGTCAACCCCACTGTCATACCGTCTGGAAAATGAACACCGTAGATGTGCGGAGTACACCGCCGGCTGGAAGGCATACAGCACCAGGATCATCAAATCAATCAGCACACCCATCCGGCTTCTAAGCTTCTCCGGTCACTCTCATTGGCTGTCCTTGTGTATCTCGAGGGCGCGAGGAGATAAGACTCCGGCGAATTTCGTGATCGAACAACCCATCATGGACCTCTCTTCGTACCTCTCAGGCCGTTGGCTATAGCGTGTTCTTTTACCTTCATTCGTCCGAGGTTATTGAACAGTTGGGCATATGTCGAGTTGGCTCGAAGATTTTGGGGGTTTGCTTACGCTGAAGGTCTCCGGCAATCACAACCTTGGATGACTTTGACTATGACCTCCAGTCATTTCTGTATTACAGCCCGAGATGTGGTTATTACCAAGCTTCTGCAACTTACTTTGGGTGGGAGGTGGGAACGAAGGACGTTGAGCCCCTGGGCTTACGTCTTTGGCCTATCGCAGAATACCAATAGCATTGCTCATACCATCAATAATATACCACGGCCAAGTAGCCATGAAGTAGAACATTCTTAATTATGGTGGTTGGACCTCTACCTTCCAGAACACACCTTTACTGGCGCTTCCGGTAACCACGACGACTTCGAAAGGGATCAGCAGTTGTTCCCCCATAAAGCCTTACTAGTCATTTCAAATTACTGCGGACTACGGTTCCGAGAGTCAGTCAGAATGTCTGTGGAGGTTCAAGAGAAGCCTTCCTATCCGAGGCGCATCTATTCCGTATTCGCGACGTTCCATTGGTAGGCATTGTAGATAAGACAGCGTGTTCCAATTTATACGAACCGATAAATGCTGCCCTATCCAGCCCATCCTGTACATGATCAACAGACTCCACCAAGAAGACTAGCAGCAAGAGCTGCCACATGCATATTGCTTATTGTTCTCAGCCGCAATGCTAGCTTCAAGCTTGGACTATACTGGATAGACAGGGACGGTGCATTTGAGCAAGCAATTGGAGACAATTCAACTTAATCGGCTTGAAACGAAATAAGGCGTCGATCCTTATCATAGCTATGATGCTGACTAACGGTCTATCAAATGTTTGCCTGGCCCAACTTGAATATTCTTGTGTACTTCCTGTTGTCTACTGGAAGTAGCTGCAGCGAATAGATATTTTGTGTAGAGTCGGAGCTCCACTTCAATGGTTTTAGTTGTCCACAACCCACAACCATAGCCCACAACCTCGGCTTCTCGAGACGAAAGCCCTTGCCAAGAACAAGAGATTTACAGGTGCTGGAGGTATTTGAAATTCAGTTGGGATTTGCTTCCATGCTACTAGAGTTGTTCCGGTGGCACGGATCAGGATGATCGTCCAAATCGGAGCTGGTCAGCGGGCCGGTTTTGGCGGAGTAAGCTCGCTCTTGTTGACGATGTTTCAAGGAAAAGCGTACTCAGGAGGACAACGCTTTACGTACTTCCACGGGAGTTACAATGCTATTACATTTCACGAATGGCTACGTGCTGTACCTATTCAAGTCCATCCGCTCCATACATCAATCAACCCGCACAACTATAATTTTTTTAAAGAGAATAAGTACCGAAATTCCAACTTATAGAGACAGCAAGAGATTGAGATCAAAGGAATGAGGAAAGTGATTACCCGCTGCTCTTATCCGTCTGAAACACAATGTAGTGTTGCTCGAAAGGCAAGGTGACTTCACGGTTCACCTTGATTGCTTTTCTTTTTTGGCTGTGGGCATTCAATGATTATGAAGATGACATCTAAGTGCCCACCCCCGTTCACTTTTGCAACAATGCTATTACTAAGGGGAAATATATTACATGTATGATGCAGCATGGTGTAAGTTTCAGGATCACAGCGCAAGGTATGCGGCGAACATATCTTGGTTAAATTATAACATGAATTCCAAATATAGCAAAGATATACCATTTTGTTTCGTCTCTGGGTATTTTGAATGATCGGCAAAAACATTTCCAGATAGAAACCTAATAAAACTTCAAAAATACCATATGAGTGGGGCTGTATTTCAGAATGCACAGAAGTGTTCTCCACTCAAAAATTCTGGTGAAAATGTATTTTGCGTACTCCAATACTCCAATATATAGTAGTACCAATAGAGAGCGAGATGGGTGATTCTTCTATTGGCCAGGGAAGTCGCAGGAGGGTCGAGAACTGGGTGAGAAAAGTTAGGGCCGGGTTCGGCTGAATGCACCATCCTCTGGTAAGCAGGTGACCCGAAAGTGTTTGCTGCAGCAACGACGGATGTATAGTTGATAACTGTGGAGCACTGACAGCACGGCCTCACCTATGGGGTTGGGACACAGACGCTGGCCCACTTCAAGTTATTCCCTTTGCGCTTCGAGTTGACCACCTTTTCGCTGTCGGGATATGTCCAGTGAGTTGAGATTGGTCAGCAGGAACTCGGAGACATACTCCACTTACGGATTGCTGAAAAGTGACGCGACCGAGTGGTGAAAGCATGCGCTGAGGCGTCCTGTGTACTGCAAGTTGCGGAAGAAAGACTCGATGAGTGGGCTTCTGAGAGCGCTGGGTTAATCCTACGCTCTGTTGGGGGCCAACGCTTCATGAGTCGGCACGAGGCTGGGAGCCACCTGACGATCGAGAGCATTTCGCACACTGACAACTCACAATCATTCACACTGGAGGTCGTGTAGAGCAATAAAAATGTATTGATGGCGCGTAATTACACGGCGATGTGTTTACGTGACGAAACTGGAGTGGGTATAAGATGTGCGCAGGGTGTTGAAAATTTAAAAATGACTAGTCGGTTTGGGATCGGTAATTGTAATATCATCCGTTATTTACCGGATAACCGGTAATATTCCCAGGGTATATATTTCCCAAACGGCATATTTAGCTTAAATTCTGCATCATTTATAAAAATAATTCCACATTTGTGATGTCAATGCCGGCTCTACCCTGAATTGGTATATCGAACGTTACGCTTTAAGCCCTGAAGGAAAAGACAGGTTGCAATGGTGTCGAGCTCTCGGTAACATACTGGGGAATATTATCATCACATAAATCGGTGATTATTTCTGCCCTAGTCGTATGCCTTGCAATTGGATATCAACGAACGCATTTTTCTCAATATTTGGCTTCTCGTTCCCCGAAACATTCGCCTCTGGTCTTACCGGATTCTGGTGCGTCTTGGACTCCGTCTCTATAACCGTACGACATCACCCCAATGCTTTCGCTTGCCATTCAACCTGTACGCCAAGGTTGGGCTCAATGTGGAAATGCATGAAGCAAACGCACTGCCCGACGCGTTGTGGGCCCCGTTCAACCCCGTTCCAACTTGTGCGTTTATCGTCATGACAGGTTTGCCTGGCAAACCACTTCAATATCGTCTAGTCAGGATGTCACCCCAGCTGCGATCTCTGCTCGCATCCGATCTTGAGAGGCTTTTTGATCAAATTCGCTCTATACCACCCGGCAAGAAGGGGCCAGAATTTGTGGAGTGGATGGGGGCCCCTTCATATGTTACCGCATATGCGAGGATAGAATTGGGCCGTGCCCTACAGAGAGGGATTTCTATCAATTTCTCTATGATATCTATAGACTGTGGTTTCCAGAGCAAGGTCATCTCAGAGCACTTGCGGAACCTGCTCACACAATGCCTTATCCTCCTTGTCTCCATCACAACGGTCTGGCGCCACAAACGTACTCATATACGACAATGGTCGCCTCTCAGGCCCAGTGGACTGGGCGTGCCACTCATTATTTCCCCAATATTCGCAATGGACAAGATCATATTACCATAGAGAGCCGTATCCTCAATAGGAGTTGTTGATGGATGAGGTATTTGGACCCTGGGAGGAGGTGCTCGCGATGGGAAAAGAGTCTGGCGATTCAGTAGCCCTTGGTAATAACGGTAGAATATCAATGTTCTGTTAGCCGCCAATCCTCATTGTTTTTGTTGTCCCTGACGCTGTTCATTCTTTTGAATCGATTCGTACAGCTGCAGCCTGCGGAGCAGACAAGATGCGTATTTAGCCTGCAGCCTTGATTAATCGAAACTCTATAGCGATTGGGTTTCATGCAAAGAGCTTCAGAGAAGGATAAAGAGGACAACGCAGTTGTCACATTAGTTCCACGAGGTTTATGTACCGCTATCTCCAAGTTCATCCAATTGATACATCAACTGTCACGATTACTTAAGATAAAAGTCCCACTAATAGCAACAGTAAACAATCAAGATGAAGCGATAGTAATGAGGAAAGCGACTACGCGAGGGGTAGCAGCGGCGTCACTGGGAGAACGTGCACTTATTTAGATTACATCGCCATTCCCCACTGTGCCATTAGAAAGTGAAGACCATGTGGAACGCAGAGTCCGGTTGAGCGGGTGGATGATTATTTGCCATCAACGGCGTGATACAGGCATCATCAAGGTGGGCCCGATCATGGCAAGTAGACCCGGGTAATGATCGCATATATGAGGGATGGTCGATGGAGATAAAACGGTAGAATGGATCAGCATTCCCCAAGGATCATAGATGCAAGAGCGAAGTGCACATACCTTGACAGCACCGGTGTCAGATGAAGCAGAAGACAGCCTATTCAAACCCTCCTGGCCTGTTGCGATGATACCCACGCGGGGAACAGCCATCCTGGAAGACGCCGCAGCCGCGACTGCAGCTATACTCTGAGATGGCAGAGCCCGGGGATGGACAACTGACGCAGCGTCGTCAAATGGGTTTTGGGCCGTTTTGGACTGCGTTTCAGGATCCGCGAATGGATTCACGGAAGAGGAAGCGGTCGTGGTAGGTTTGATGGTCGCGATACTTTTAACGTCGTCACTATCATCATCCTTGTAAGGCTGAGAGTTCCACAGATTCCTCAATTGCCCCGGAGCCCTATCGTGGTCCTCAACATAGACTGTAAGTTGTTCCCTGGTGCTCTGTGGGAGAGTCCTTATGGGAGCACCAGCATAGTTCGAGGTGTTACTAGCACCGCCATTAACGTTGGTACTGACAAGCCCACTCTCAGCGACCGATGCCATATCGGAGTAAGTCCTCGAGATGGCATGAGACCCGCCACCAGGAGAAAGGGACTGATTTCCACCTCGACCTGGCGTGCCGGACCCGTTGCCATATGAATCTGAAGATGCATTTGCAGCAACCCCACCAGCGAAGGGGTAATCTGGGGAAATGTTGACAAAATTGCCAAGGGAGAGACGAGATCTCTGACGCCTGCGGCGGACAAGGAAGATAGCCAAGATGATTAACAGGATCGCGACGACTCCACCGGCAATGCCTCCTGCCATTGCCCCAACTGGTATACCAGATCTGGGCCATCAAGTAAGTTCAATGTAAATGCAGAAGTGTGTTTCAACGTACCCAGAACTCGCGCCTGCGGCTATACCAGTACTGATAGGCAGATCAGTGTTTGAAACAGATGTAATGCCGGTAGCATTGATCACCGCAGAAGATACCGAAGCCGTAGGGTTTCCTTGTTCGCCTGTCAAAGTTACAGGGCTGACTGAGGTTGAAGTTGTAGTGAATGTGCTTGCTACGGAGGTAGGTGTATCAGTCGAAGGAAGCTGTTCTGTGGTAGTTACGACTGGAATTTGGAATAGCTCGTTGTCGTCGTTGGAGTTACGGCTGTCATCATCATTAACTCCGAAGGCATCTCCATCTCCATCTCCGGAGACATTGTTGACTGCCGGGACGGTGGTAGGAGCAACCGAGCCAGTTCGAAGATTTCCTCCAGATATGCGCCTGGTACGGGTGGTGGCAACGTCGTCTTGAGAAACACCATTGCCAACTGTTGGGCGAGGTGCCTGAGAAATAACTGGGGGCGTAATAGTGGGCACAGCAGTAGGTGCCGGAACAACGATCCTAGAAGGAGTTTCCTCAGAGACAGAGCTGGAGGGATCAACAACCGGTGGGGAAGGTTGCTCAGGTTCTGACGTCGGCTCGGGCGTAATAGTGGGCACAGCAGTAGGTGCCGGAACAACGATCCTAGAAGGAGTTTCCTCAGAGACAGAGTTGGAGGGATCAACAACCGGTGAGGAAGGTTGCTCAGGTTCTGACGTCGGCTCGGGCGCAACAGTTGGAGTGTCGACTGGGCCTGAGATGGTTGGAGTCGAACTGGGAGTGCTACCATCCTCGCCGTCAGTACCATTCCCTGGATTTGTGCGGTGTCAGTAGGTTCATCATTAACAACAGATGAGGTAGAAAGCTTGGAGGAAGTCGGAGCCTGGGAGGATGAAAACGTACTGGTCACATCAGACGGTCCAGACTGAGTCTCGGTCTCACTGGAGCTTGCAAACTCAGTGGTCGTTTCTGTAGTCTGTGTTTGCGTTGAAGACGGAGCTCCGGTGGAATCTGTGGGCACATCTATTCCTCCGAGCACTATTCCGAGTGAGGGCGCCAAATTGGGCGGGAGATGTACGGGGATAACGAGAGAAGCTCCGAGTAATGAAGTGTCGACTTGCCGTCTCCAGGACGCAAACTTGGAAAATGTTGTCGGAGCCATTGTGTTGTGCAGTGATTAGGAGGAAAGGAACAAGAAAGCACAGGAAAACGAAAGGTAAGGGGCGAAAGAGGGATAGCAAGAAGAAAATGAAGACCTGCTTCTATCTGTTGTTTCGTGGCGAGGGCAAGAGAAGAATAGGTAATAGTGAGTAGGGGTTATGAGATGTGGGAAACCCACAAGCACAGGCCGGGGTGGACATCGTCATAGCAGTCGAATGCAGGTGATAGTCAGTAAAATGGGATGAGGGGACAGGCGACGAATTGCCGAAGATTGGTGATGATAGTTAACGCTCGATGTATATTGTGAGAAGAAATGATGCGCACCTGGAAGGTTAGTGAAACTCGAAGAAAGTACTAGCCTCCCTGCAGACTAGGAACGTGCAAGTGGATCGAAGCAGAGCATAGGAATGGAGGTAAGAGAAGTGAGGATAAGTATGTGAGAGCTCTCCATGAGTTCCTCGTTGCTAGTCGAGACGGCATCCAAGACCCACCGATGAAATTGAATGAAAACGAATATTGCAACCCCGTGAGCAGGCAAGCCTTTCGTGGGAGAGGTCGTCGACGGAGAGTTCATTAGTTTGTTGTATCCAAGATTCATTATGGAAAGAGCTACTCACCTGGACGGTATACAGCACCTCGAAAGAGAAGCGGTACAAAGAAAGTACTGTATCCAAGAGAAAGATTGTTGAACAGGGGTACCTTGCCGACTGAGCTGTACGTATTCCAACAAGCGATCATCCTGACATACCAAAAATAACGTGTTCCCAGGCATCACTCGCGACGACTAGTGAGGATGCGTGTCGTTCCGTCTTTCAATTTGATGGTGGCCAGGCGTGAACTCAGCTTGAAGTATTATGATAACCTGACACAATTACAGTGCCAATGGTTGGTGGAGGATGTTTTATACGGAGCCGTCCCAGGAAATTGGTGGGACCAGGTTTAGATTGATACGCGAAAGAATTGATCGCGACACAATATCCATATTTTGCAATTGTGAAATGTGCTATAGTAGTATAAGCTTGAAGGAGTTGCTGAGAATAGCCAGTAGCTTATACTTTAAGTGACATAGTAAGAAGTCGAATAAGCGGTTGCTCGTATTCGCCTCCATGCAGCCGTGAGGGTCCATTTGACTCCGTTCTAGGGCGGGAAGTGCCGCTCACTCTCGCCACTTGTCTTGCAACGGAAATTACGGTCACACTGTGGTTTATCCTTCCATACCCTTTGCTTGTTCAAGTCGACCCTTTGTGTTGTTTCTGGCTTTTTCGGTCAACCGAGCTTCCAGAAAGTCCGATAGAACAAGACACGGCGATGGGTGGCATATGGGTAGAGGTCTACTCTGCGCTGCAATCTTTGAAATTTGTGCAGTTAAAAATACAGAGATAGGATGTAAAGAGGTATTATGGCTGAAGATCAGATATGCGGACGCTGAGTAGGTTACCGGGGACATGCAGGAGGAGAGAATAGGAGTAAGGATAGTGGTATGGCATTCGGACGGGTAATATCTCCCACGCGAAAGTATAATGGAATCTTCCATTTAATATCCCTGACTGAACCGCTGTCAGTCTTATATCCATCTCTCTTCCCCCTAGCTAATCCTTCGTCTTCCCCAACTCTTTTTTCTTTTCTTTATCTCAATGCCAAAGGCCCAGTCAAAGAGCAAACCCAACCCCCCAGCCAGGCGGAAGAGGGCCATATCCGATCCTCTTACTGCCGCTCTTCTACCTCCAGAGGATGAGACACAAGAAGAAAGAAAACATCGTCTGGCAATCGAGCACGAGGCAAAGAGGGTTAGCGATAACATAGATGACATGTTGAGGCAGGATAGGAAGAAGTCCAAGCTTGCCGTTCGTGTCTTGCTCCTTGGACAGTCAGAGTCGGGTAAGACTACCACCCTAAAACGTGAGTTGCGCTCTTTTGGTTTCGCCGCATCGCCTATCCGTTTCCCCACCGCGCTGCATAAGGGATTATTTTGAGAGGCACCATACTGCTACCATATGCTCTCCGCTCGTGAATGCGTCATAGTGCGGCTTTCCCCGCATTTATGATGACCGACTGCAAGACGGGTCATCAGTATAACCTGTCCGCTGCGCATGACCTCGTTGGAATAGGTTCCGCACATCTTCAGTACCATCGTTCCGCTCCCCTTTAACACCCCTGGTGGTTCTCATCCGTGTCGGTACAAATTATCACAAGACTTTGCGCACCCGGCATAGCTTATTTCCGATATCACCCACATCGCATAATATCCGTTCCAACTTATGCTAATCATGTCCTTCCAGAATTCCAACTTTTGCACAGTCCGTCGGTGTTCCATGCCGAGCGCATCGCCTGGCGCGCAGTTATTTACTTGAATCTGGTGCAGTCCATACGGAAGTCAGTGTGCCGTATTCTCCTTCAATCAACTTTAAATTAACCCAATGCGAACAACTGGTCGGACTACGCACACAGGATCGTCGAAGCAGTTGCGCCCGACTCTGAGAGTAGTTGTGAAGACCACGATGACGACTGCCTCGGCTCAGAGACGGCTAGCGTTATTATCGCTGCCAATGGTAAACTCTCTGGTCCCATTTTGGATGATCCTGTACCGAAATACGAAAGTTGCAAGAGAAGGTTGGCACCGTTGGTAGCGCTAGAAGAACGCCTAATCAGACTTTTGTCATCTCCCGACGAAGAGGAGGCTATACGACTTCCGCTTTCAGCCTCGGTCCCCATATCTAATTTGAGTACAATGCCTTACTCACAATCTTCGACGTCGACTCTCCAACCGCCGCAATACGAGTATTCCCCGTACTCCGAGATCAGCAATTACGGCCCCAGACGTCAGTTTTCCAATGATCCCCGACACCCGCCTGCCATCATCATCCCTTCCAATCCGCAGCTATGCTACCCTTCACCTGTTTCACCGACGGTCGAGAACGGTTCAGGGATCCATTGTTCATCACCATCGTCTGGCACAGGCAGCAATATCAGCAATAAGGATCGAAACAAAGAAGTCGCGGTGCATTCATTCATCAATTGGAAGAAAGCCTTTTCTTTAAGAAACAAGGCAAGTAGTCCAAAAAGTGCACGATCGGGGGAGATAGAAGGGTGGTGGGAGGATCCGGATGACCCAGCCCACACGTTGTATGCGTGTGCTAATGCTATGTATGAACTTTGGAGAGATCCGAATGTGCAGAGGGACTTGAAAGAGAAGGAAATTCGGTTGCAGGAGACCAGTGGTTTGTGCGTTCAACAGCCTTCTGGACGATGTGCACACTAAAGTATGCCATCGTTGCATAGCTATCTTAACGACATCATGAGAATCACAGCACTAAAATATATACCTACTGATGGTGTGTCCTTATTCTTGTTCCTTGCTCCTTGTACTGATTTCTCATCCCAACGGCAGCCGATATCCTCAAAGCAAGGCTGAAAACGACTGGAGTAACTGAGCATTCGTTTACAATCACCACCGGGGACAACCGTGGTGCAGAATGGATATTCTATGATGTAGGAGGAGCCAGAAATCAACGGCAGGCGTGGGCATCATACTTTGAGGATGGTGAGCCAAAGTTCCAATTTACCCTATTCTACCTCCTACTTTGTGCTAACTTTCTCCGTGCTTTTAGTGAATGCCATAATATTTCTTGCGCCTATATCGGCTTTTGATCAGGTATATTCGATTTTGCCGTATCCCCATTATTCTTGCATTGATTGATTGCTTTGTTCGACAGTTCCTAGCGGAGGTACTTCCGTCGCCTTTCCTCGCACATATATATACCGGTTTAGCTGATCATCTATTAGGATCCCAGCGCTAACAGATTGGAGGACTCGCTTCATTTATGGAAGGCAGTAGTCACCAACAAACTGCTCGCAAACGTCAACATTGTTCTGTTCTTGAATAAATGTGATCTATTGCAGGTACGACTGCGCTCTTTCCCCATCTTGCCATTTTTATATTGTCCACCCCTACACGCTGCCCCTAGTTCTACATTGATGTTCTTTGGGTTCCGGCGTTTCTCTGGAGAATTTTTATACCGCCGCACCAAATTATCCCTGCTTAGGGAGGCGCGAGGGTGCAAATCCCGGTTTAATCGTGATTGTGCCCTTACTCGACTTTGGTTACCGCGCCTCCACGTGTACAGCTAACCCCACATCCGTCCCTGCCTATTCCGTCGCTCAATACCGACTACCGTATTTTGCGGGCATTTGACAACGAGCGGCATATGATAATACCCGTTACAGTGACGTTTTATCTGACCGATTGCCATCTTTCTTGTACAGGCAAAGTTGGAAGCAGGGGTGAAGCTCAATCAGCACATGTCAAGTTATGGTGATAGACCTAATGACTACAAGTCCGTTGCACATTGTAGGTCCTTTCGGCAAAATGTTTGCTTCGTTCCATGTTGAGTTAACGTTTTACTTGTTTGCATAGACTTTCGAAATAAGTTTGGAGCGCTTCACCAGTCATTTACTCCCAACAGAGAACGCGAGCTTCACAGTAAGCGAAGTTTTGTTTCATTGATTGTTGACTACGACTGAGTATCTTTGTTTTCATTTAGTCCATTTCACATCAGTCACGGATACAACTCGAACTCAAGTCATTATCCATACCGGTTGGTTTGCCCTTACCTACGTCGTAACAACACTGATCATCGCCTTGTTAGTCCGTGATATTATAATCAAGTGCAATCTCAGGAGTCTGAGACTCGTCTAAATTGGCTAGCTTCATGGCGTCCCCAGGCTGGGCCTGGTTTGTGGCGTTTAAGGGACCTAGGCCTGGCGCCGCGGGGTATTCAGTGCAGTCCATTTACCGGCAATCCAGTCAGGCAGGAAGCTGCTTCTCGTTCATAGAAAGTGTTCAAGCCTCGTTTGGCCAAGCTTTTCTGTATCTATTCACGCACATCTCGGCGAGAAAACGCGTGTGAACTTTTGCCCTTTCCATCTACTCTACTACGCACCGTGACGCGTAGTTCATGAAGTTCTGGATTTGCTTGTCTTGCAAACTAATTTACTGCTCTCGATCTGATCAAGGGACTCTTTTTCTCAATCCACTTGGCATCTAGCAGGGTACATATTGGGATCACCATTGACAGTAATGCTCCATCCTTCCGCTTTCTTTCTTCCATCGTTCTTGCACAAGTTGGCAACCTAATTTGCACTGTGCTATCTCTGGTCCATTTTCGTTTTCCATCCGCATCTCTATTTCTCTTTGACTTGACAGTACATCTGAATTCACGAGCTTAAACGAAATAAATGTACATATCATAATAGTCGTATTGTAGATTTGATACCTTGCCTTAATCAGGTTTCATGTAATTAATTTGGCGGTCATTTAGGTTAATTGATCTGGTTGTCATTCCCTTAATTTCTCGGTTATTCGCGTAGCTCACGCGCATGTCTACGAGAAATAATAATTAACAGTCGCTGATTTACGGATCCGGAGTTGTCTTTGGTGTCTATCAATGATTGGAGTTATGAGGCGGGTCGCGTACCTTAAGGAGTACCGTACCGATTACACCCCCCTGAACGGTCTCCCTTACAAACATCTGTAGCATACGGACCATCCATTTCGACTACCCCAATGTTACATCCTTCGCATTTCAGAGCACTCGTCAATGCCCTATCCGCGACCAATCCGGCACGCTCCAGGTTGGTCACAACACCAACATCCACTTTCGGATCTCAACTTTGGACAAGTTTGGGGAATAGATCGATAACTTCCTTTTCACGCTCCAACATCCTTGGTGCAAGTTCGTTCGTGACAGAAGCTCGACGCATAGGAAGGAGAAATATGTCCGCAAAGGCTACTACTCATCCGAGTCTGACCGTTGTGTCCACTGAGCGTAAGTGGTAAGAATTTACAGTCTATGCATCAGATATGCTAACGGAATTTCTCGTATTGAAATTCGGCCTCTTTCCGGACATTATTTACCCTCTATATGCCTTTATCCTTTCCACTATGCTAACACGGATGCAACAGACGCGCCTGCTGCTATCGGGCCATACTCCCAGGCCATCAAAGTCGGGGACTTGCTCTTTTGCTCGGGCTGCATCCCCCTCGATCCCGCAAATGGACAAATTGTGGAAGGTGGTGTGGAAACCCAAACGGAAAGAGCGTTACAGAACTTGAAAGCTGTTGTCACCCAGGGTGGTTCTGAGTTAGGAAAGGTCGTCAAGACCACCGTGAGTCGTTAGCTTCGCATTTTCCCTATTTATCCAGTGTGCTGCGGTACGATGACGGTGCTAATATTGTGTTTTTATCGTGGTATCATGTTGACAGGTGTTTCTAAAGAATATGAATGACTTCGTGGCAGTTAATACCGTCTACGCGAACTTCTTCGGGGACCACAAGCCAGCAAGATCCGCGGTGGAGGTCGCGAGATTGCCCAAGGATGTGCTGGTCGAGGTTGAGTGCATCGCTAGGTATGTGCTTGATTTCATAAATCTGCCACACCAGATTGGGTTTACTGAGAATTTCGATGATTGTCAGTTTGAAATGATTAACAGTAACTCTTGATGTGTAACAGTAGCATGGCTGGAGCGGCGTTTAGGTCACAAATTCAAGTCGCAGGTTTATAATAGACATGTTATAGAGAATTTTCGACCTGCATATGATCTGGCAGAATCAATGCTAAATGTTGTCTTCTAGCTCAATAATATGAGGGTTCACTTCGGCACAAGGATTCATTGAGCTTTCACGCTTGCTCGCACCTGGTCACGCTGTCACACTCGGCGACTAAACAAGCACACACACAGCAAACCTGGATGACTCAGCAAGTCGACAGTCTACAATCCTAATTCGGGGCTATATCTGTAACAGTCTCATAGAATTCCTGAATAATTCGTTGTTGAGCTTGTCGCCCAGTCACCTCCTACAAGTAAAATATATCGTGGTGAGGAGTTACCTGAGTCTTGAATGAAGCTACTCACAGCAGTGGAACCAATGCCACGAACAACAATATATTTTCTTCCAGTAAGAATTTCTTCCGTGACAACCCCGAGGTCTTCGAGGGAGGTCGAAATGAAGGCCTGATGTGAACCGCTAATGACACCCCCAGCTTCTTGAGCAATTACTATGCCTGCGCAGACGTCCCATGGCCAACAACCAATTTCCCTGAACGTGCAGTAATTTACAGCGGGGACTCGTCAGCGCCAATTCCCAATCAATGAGACAACCCACCAGTAGAGGTCTAATCCACCCTCTGCTACTAGTGCAAAATTGAGGGCAGCACTACCAACCGACCGCAGAGAATGAGCCATTTTGCCTCCGCGGACACCTTGGGTAGGATCTCCTGCCAATCGCCCGAACGACTCTTTCTTGGATTCCATGGTCAAACTCTTACGATCGGAACCCCATTCAACGGCTGTTGCACGGGTTAAAGTACGACTTAATGATTATTTGCCTGCACAGGACTGTAACTACTCACCAATAAGAGCTTGAGATAGAGAAGCTAAGGGCTTGGGCGGACTGGCAAGCGGAAGTTTAATGGGGCTCGAGTTAACACCGCGGGTGACATAAGACCCTTTGCCTGTGATACCAGTATACTACTTCGCCAGAAGTTTGTGGTATTAGTTCGTAGAATAGAATTGGTGCTACAAGGAGTACAAGGAGTAGGGAACGAGATACCCACGAGGTGATCGAG
Source organism: Volvariella surrecta (assembly GCA_951802395.1). Classification (NCBI taxonomy): domain Eukaryota; kingdom Fungi; phylum Basidiomycota; class Agaricomycetes; order Agaricales; family Pluteaceae; genus Volvariella; species Volvariella surrecta. The sequence continues at coordinate 2,921,400 of OX637781.1, read as the reverse complement.
GAAGGGGTTATATATTACCCCCAGGACTGGTCGACGTCTATAGATTAATCCGAGGGAGATACAGACAAAAGGAAAACCATGGATGAAATTGGTCGTGCCATCTGTTAAGAGCGACAAACGATCATGCCAGTTACATTGGTATCGAAAGGATATCACCAACCAATTGGGTCAACACAGAACGTAGGATTATCAGTCAATGGAGGTCGAGAACCACTCGAGTACGATTCTTCTCCAATGCTAGATGGAAGTGGTAGTGGAGCGCCCACAACCGATTAGATCCAGCACTCAACAAGTAAGAACTGTGCTTTCACATACAAGCCATAGTTGGGGAACTTTACATTTAGACGCGTTTTTACCAATTCCTCAACTTTGACATCGTACTCTGTCACTAGATCAACAGAATTGATTTTCTCCCCGATCTCACTCTCGCTTGTACTAGAGTGAATCGCGTCTGCGCCCTCGAGAATAAGTTTGCCGGCTTGGCGAGCAAGATTGACAACAAAATCGAGGATATCATCGAGATCGGATGGGTGAAGTTCCGTGCTCATGGTTTATCTGTGGGCAAAGATGAAGTCACTTGGGTTGAAGTAGTCACTGAATCTCTGTGACCATACCCAGGAATCACGCTGGTCCCCATTCCCACGGGACACTGAACGCGCGTCCAGAACACGCAATTGCGGCCTCGTATAGCTTAACACTCTACCCTTACCCTCTCCAACAAACATGTTCTTGACGCGTTCAGAGTATGGTATGGGGCGTGCTAATGTCTATCATGTGCAATCTGACCTTTGTGGTCATCAGACCGTGGTGTTAACACCTTTTCTCCCGAAGGTCGTCTATTTCAAGGTAGGTTGCATTGGTTCTACTTTCCGCTTGACCTCTTGCTTAACCTTGCACTACCCTTTGATAGTTGAATATGCGATTGAAGCCATCAAAGTGGGGGCTACATCTACCCAATACAATGGATGTGTCCCTGACTTCATCAATAAACACATTTACAGCTCGGCTCAACAACTGTAGGAATCCGCACACCAGATGGCGTAGTTCTCGGCGTCGAAAAGCGCGTTCAATCATCCCTGCTCGAGTCCAACTCCATCGAGAAGATCATGGAAATTGACACCCACCTCGGCTGTGCGATGTCTGGTCTAACAGCCGATGCGCGTACAATGATCGACCATGCTCGAGTTACTGCTCAAAACCATTCCTTTACTTATAACGAGAGAATCAAAGTGGAGAGCGTTACTCAGGCCGTTTGTGACCTTGCCCTGCGGTTTGGTGAGAGTGTGCATGATGAGGAGGCTATGATGAGTCGACCGTTCGGCGTTGCATTGCTGATTGCTGGGATCGATGAGCTGGGGCCTCAGCTGTATGTGATAAAACACCACCCGCTCGTTTAGAATTCATCAATTATATTTTCACAGATATCACACAGACCCGTCGGGTACTTTTGTGCGGTATGACGCCAAGGCGATTGGGTCTGGCTCAGAAGCCGCCCAGAGCGAACTTCAGGATAAATGGCACAAGGTGAGTGTTGACCCCAGGTTCCAATATCGTGTGCTCATCTGGCGACAGCAAATTACTCTGAAAGAGGCACAAATACTAACGTTACGAGTGCTAAAGCAAGTGATGGAGGAGAAGCTTGACCAACACAACGTTCAACTGGCTCAGGTTACGCCTACGGGATTCGAGATTTTGGACGAAGCTAAGTTGCAGGAAGTCATTGATGCTATGTAAATCTGTATACACACGTCTTGTTTGCAATAATTCATCGTTGATCAAAATCAATCCGCATTGGCACGAAAGTGTGGCCAGTTGTTTCCTTTTGGGTTTGTTCATGATAGTTGGGACAAGGCTATTAAAGGTTAACTGCTTGACAAGCCCGCCTAGCTCAATCGGATAGAGCGTCAGACTTTTAAGGCGTGGCAAAACACGGATAAATGTATCTGAAGGCTGCGAGTTCGACCCTCGCGGTGGGCTAGTTCTTTTGTTTTGTTTTTTCTTCTTTCTTTTCTTTCATCAACAAATCGACCTCAGCTCATTGTAGCCAGATGCAACATGTGGGTCAAGCCATATGACTACCAATGATGAGCAATTCTGAGTACTATGTGGCATGTGGTATGGCAAAAGTACAGTGATTCAAGGTGCCTTCTGGGCATCGAGTGAATGTTGGAGTAATTTCCTGTTGCACTTCGAGAAGCATGTTAGCCCTCAATGTTGCATTCGCCGACCTGTTGGAATGGACTCGGAGTTCTGGAGAGCCCATGATATGCTGCTTTCGGATATACCAACTCCGGAGCTTGCACTGTCGATGATACAACCACAGTAGGCGCTTGCAGCGATCCTGACCATTCGTTCTACTGGATCCCAGGGCAAGTCGGAGATCCACGTTCTGAAAAGGGCGTTCTAATCTCAGTCATTCAAGGGCAGGGCAGGTTCTTCTATGAGTGCTAGATTTATGTATTGTATTAACAATAAACTTTGAATTGATTTTGAATGCCGACTACGGTGTGATATCAAGTTGGCGACGCGTAACAGGACGCGTTTTCATTTACCTCCACATCGCCACCAAATTGATGGGCGATAACCGCGATAACCGCCCTCCTATCACGCCAAATCCTCCCAAATGGCAGCCCAATACAGATCCCAGCTCAATTGTAATCCCTGGTCTTGATACTACCGCGCCTGTTAACGACCAAATCCAACAAATCGAGCAACTCATCACTCTCAAGCTGCAGGTCCGTTCATTCACGACAACTGATCAAGTCCTCTAAATTATGTCTAGAAAATAGACGAGAATTTCGCAAAGATCCACCATGTTTTGGCAAATAGGTTGTTACCCGCAGTCAAACGTTATGCTGTAGGGACAGAGCCAGTGCGAGAAGCTGCCAAGGTGCGTTCAACTCTTTTGTGTTGCTACCAGACTTCGATGGGACACTAGTTCTGGACTTCCTTTTATGAACAAGCTGCTCAAATCCGCATTCCAACCTACGACGACTACTCGACTGCCGACCAGGCTCCTTCCACTCATGGTCCTTCCACTCATGACGAAACCATCACTCAGGAAACGGATGCTCCGGACACCCAGGATTCACCAGTCAGATCTCACCAATACGAGGCTAGCATCATAACGTCAGACTCATCGTTCATGCCTACCCAAGCTGCCGTTACGTCCACTCCGGCGCATGCTCGCATAGCAATGGAAGGAGCGAGCTTCACTTCGGATAGCTCCCTTCAAGACCCATCTTGGAGAGCAACCATCGAGTCCCCCTTGGCTCGTTTGGACAGAGAAGTCAGAGATCTCACGCAGGAGGAACGGGTTTTGGAGCAGTCGCTCATTTCAACTGAGGATCAGGAATTTTCAATGACAGAGCCTACCCCGCAACCACATCGCACTGCGATATCGGACAATGGGAAGGCAAAGCAACCGCTACTCAAGAACACCTTGCGGCATAATCTCTATAGCGCGCAAGATGTGTCAAGTACCGGCTTTAGTAGCTACAATATATCTCCGATGAAATCAAAGGGCAAGATCAAGGAGCCGGTTCCACGTGGGCTGAATCCTTATCTACCTCAAAACAAGGAGCCAGTAGAATGGGACGGCGTCGTGGATTTGCGAGACAAATCTTTAACGCCCAGAGGGATCCGCACGACGCAAAAAGCATCTTCGTCGGAAGTCTCTCGGCCTACCACTCCTATGGGATCGAATGATGACTCTGATGATGAGCTACCTCCTGGAATGTCCCCTTTGATCACCGTCTCGCCTGTGCGACTCTCGAAGCCAAAGGCAGAGCGCGACTCACTGCACCTCGGTCGAACGCCTATGAAGGAAGCCTCAGCTAGGATAACGAAAGATTTGATTAAAGATTTTCAACTTCATTCTAATCCCAGGTCCCAGTCCTCCAGTCATCTTTTTGGGACAGATTCCAGTATGAGTACCATGCCAACACCCCCATCGTTATCACAATACCAGCAAGAAAGCGTGGATAGTTCCGTCATGGATGCGAGCCTGTCCAGTATGATGCGGCGTGTTGGCATCGATGTATCACCACCACCAGGACGGCGCACTGCTCCACCTCTCCCGTCTACAGTAGGCTCGACACCTGGGCTTCGTCTTCGCCCACGGTCGAACATGTCTGTGCGGCCAAGTCCTCGGCCATCTGCCGCCTCTGCCATGCCCGTATTCACGGCACCATCAAAAGAATTCGCATTTGAAGATGAATACGGTGACGAGGACTCGCTCGATGAAATTAATAATACCGCACACCCTTCCGCCGCGTTCTTGATGGCCTCCGCCTCTCAGGGTAGTGCTGATGATTCCTTTGGATCATCAGATAACTCGGTGGATTCTCTCACGGAGGGTGATGTTGGAGGGTTTGGCGTCTTTGCCCAGGCAGCAATGCATGAAGACCAATTTGATGATTCCTTTGACGATGATCTCAATCAAGGGGAAGTTGAAGAGGAGACTATATTTGGAGCCCCTCCTGCCCAAAGGCAGGCATTGTTTATGCAGCGCACACAAGGTGGTCAAATGAGGATGATGGGGGAGGACTTACTTGAAGATACTATTGGTATCGGGGCTCAGATGGCGCGCGTAGGTCGGGTTGAGGAAACTCCAACGCCGGCTTGGGGAGGACAGCGTTAGGCATCCTGTCGTATCCAACTGTTTTGCTCTGTGCTTTTGATCGTCCTGCATGTAGTAAGCTGTGCGGACTACGATATACCTAATCCCTGGAATACTATGTTGTTGTAGAGATTAAATGTATACGAATTAGAATGGCGATATAGCCGGAATGCATAGGTAGTATGTGGGGTATCAAAAGAAAAATCATAACATCATGACATGCTGAAAAAATGGCATAACGAATATCTTGGGTGGACGTGACCATAGGCGATGACGATTCAAACCTGACAGAAAGAAACAAAGGGACACCACTTGACCTTGAATGCCGCAGCAATGACTCAGGATAGCCCTAAAGCGCTGGACCTGTCCATGAGGTCCTTTACCCGCTTGCTCAATCTCTCCCCTTCCATTTTCCTCTCCCAGACTTGATGAGCAGGGGTTTTCTTCCTGGGCATCCAAACCTTTCCATATTTTGCTTCCTTTCTTCTTTCGTTGAGCGCAGAAAGGTCAACTACTTTTGGCGAGGCAGAGAACTGTATCACGTCTCTATACAGCAGCTTGGTTTCAAGTGCAATCGAACGTAATGTGGGCGGTGAGTGAGCGTTCAATGAGTCTAAACCAGATTCCGAGGCAGATTCCTCTGTATCGGATAGTCCAGATGGGTCGAGTCCAGGGAGTGCGGCGGTGGCTGGAGGCGAAGGAAGGGCTGGTTGACGAGTGGGGAGAGGAGGAAGAGCCTCGATTTCGCGGAGAAGGTCTTGGCCCTTGAGGTAAGAGTTTTCGTTTCGAAGGAAACGAACAGTGCCACGAAGTGCGTCGATCTATGTGCGTGGTGAGCAACGTCCGTAGTATCATGAGGGTCGAAAATTACCTGTTCCAAGAGGTAAGATGTCTCGTAGTTGCCTTCAATCTGAACATGCTCAGCCTCTACCGTTGGTGCTCCGGCTGAAAGTGATGCCCAAAGTTAGTTGATCTATGCCGGAATGCAAGGATGAGTTGTTACCTTGGCGTTCCTGTCCGGCTGAAGCGGCCTTCAGCTTGGCATTATCCTGAATCAGTGCATCCGTCTCGGTCTGCAAATGCTCGATAGCATCCTCAAACTCCTTAACTTGCCCTCTAGCGTTCTCCAGTTCGTCCTTGAGTTGACTGATCTCATCTGCTTGTTTCTTGACCGTCTCCATCCTCCTTTCCATAAGTTCAATTTTAACGGAACTTTCTTGAATGTTTTGATCCTTAATCTTGAGAGTGCGGACAAGGCCCTGAATTTCCTCGTTCAATTGGGAGACTTTACGTTCGGCTTCAACATTGATGGCGAGTGAAGCTTTGATCTCTTCTACACGAGTAACCCAGGGTGGCACGCGCGACACTAGATGGTGGGAGTTAGCCTCAATGATTTGCTGATCGTGAGGAAAAGGAAAAGTTTACTCTTCAAGGAGCTCTCATTTTCCATAGACATTGGAACGAGCTTGCCAGCCTCTTGCGAGAGCTGATTGATATATTCATTCAGTGCATCCCAAACAGATGATCCAGGCTTAAGATCCTTGATGGCAGTTGCAGAGGCGGTTTCTTTCACTGCCGCCAAAACTGACGTCAGCTGGAATGGTCCCTTCAAACTTCGTACATCTTGGAGATGTAACATGACCTTTTGCGCCGTCTGAGTTTATTTGAGTTGGCTAGTATGATATATCATTGCCAATGAAGACTAAGAATTACTAACCGTGATACCGAAGTTCGCGAGTTGGGCTACGTTGTCACCGAGGGACTTCAAGCTTGGCACCAGAGCTGATTTCAATGCCATTTCAGTGGAGGTGAGGTCTTCTAAGCGCTTGCTCAGTTTCCTGTCGCATAAAAGAAAGAGCGTCAATAAATGCCACAATATTGGGAGCAGACGTACTTTGCATGATTCTTGGCACTCTTATACAGGTCTAAGAGCCTCTGAAGTGGTCCATATAACTCTGGTTCGACTTCGTAGCCACTGAGATTACGATTGACCTCTAAAAGCGTGTGTATATATGTGAGCAAAACTATCAGCATCTTTGTGAAGAGGCGCCATACCCTCATCCTTGAGCAGGTTTTCAATGCTGGTCTTAATCAATAAAACGGAGGCAGCAAAGATGTCGAGATCTCCATCGAACGCCGCGATGTATCTCAATTCGCGCTCTCCTAGGTCGATGTCAAAGCCGTCGAAGTAGGCTTCTGCAAGGTGGTCGAACTGCTTCTGGAGACTAAAGAAATAGAATCGTGTGAGAAATCTGACAATGTACGGAGTGTTAGGACAGAGCGCCTACTTTTCAACGTCAATGTGGCACTCGCTTTCCCTGAACTCATCCCGACGGAGCAAATCGAGGTGCATATCAAGACGTTTCTCAAGCGGCGCAATCTCTGGATATATGCGCCCAATATTTAAGAAAGAATCGACATCGCATCGCCTGAGAATTGCTGCGAATCGTTTACAGAGGCTCGACAAGGATGCCAAACGAGCTCGCAACTGATTAGTAGGGCGACAAGATTCCAAGATGAGCATTGGAGGGATGAAGGTAGATGCATGATGAAACTCACATCGCAGACACCAACAAGTGTTTCCGAACCAGGTCCGTTCAAGGCTTCAGGCAAGTTGTGAATCTGAGCTTCAACGCTGCTGATGACATCCAACTTGAGGGCGATGCGCTGGAAGAAGAGATAACAGCTTGTAGCATCGCTGTCCGTCTCCACATATACCTGCGGAAGGTAGGGCTAAAGGAGTTGATCGACTCAGCGCCATGGACGGTCAACAATGACCGAATGAACTCGTACCTGCAATATCTCCAACAACTCCTTCCTTTCCCGAGACTCAATCTTCTTAATTTCAAGTTCGACATTCCTGGACTGGTTCTTAGAGGCAGAAGACTGGAGCTTGATGTTTAAGCTCATAATCGCAGCGGTTTGTGAAGCAGCAGTCGCAGATTCGTCCTGCGCCGTTTGAGTCTGGGTGCGTAGATGATCCAAATCACTGGGCCAGGTAAGAACAAGTAAAGTGAACAAAGTGTTGATACATACCCCTGAAGCTGAAGAACGAGTTCTCGGAACTGGGAGATAGTACCTTCGAAATCAAGGCACGTCTCTTCGAGTGTCTCGATTTTCTGGGCTTGGTCCTTAATGGTAACTTCGCGTTGCTCTAATACAGGCAGGTTCAACAACTGCCACCCGGGAGATTAGGCATGGACTAACCTATATCTTCACGCAGGGCCTTCTCAGCCTCCAAGTGAGTCTCTTCGATCTCATCACTCAATTCCTTGAGAGCCTCTAAGTCTTCGACGTTGATCCGCATTTCTTCGAGTTTCTACAAAAAAAAAAAAACGAAAACGAGGGCGTTCGCATAATCATCATATTATCTGTCGGCGATCTTACCTCACTCAACTCCAAATTACGCTCCGTGAGCTGTACCAAGAGATCCTCGGCACTTAAAGCATCATCCAATTGTCGCTTAAGCTCTTCAACCTGGTTATCTGCATTGGACAACATGCCGAGGGTAGACTCGTGTTGTGCTATTCAGTGTTGTCAACAAAGGGGTATGATGAGTTCTGGAGAGACTATTACCTTGTAATTCGTCGTAATTGGCGATATCCTTCTCCATCTCTGCAATGCGCCTACGTTGTTCTTGCTCCGTCTCCTGGCTGATATCCCGTAGCCTGATCAATGCCTCCTTCAAACGTTCATTCTGCTTTTCAAGTTGCATGTATGCAAGGGTGTCTTTCCCAGAGCCACCAGCAGAGCCATTGACATCTAGAGCGGGAAAACCAATCAATATAGCCTCGGTGCAGTAAGGGGGCTTCACAGACCTCCACCAGATTTCAACACATTCAATTCGACCTCTACGTTGGCCAACTTCTCTTTCTCCTCCTCTAAATCAGCCTCAGCATTTTCAGCTCTTTCTTCTGCAACCTCCTTATCTAACATAGCTAACTCCAGCTGTTCCTGCATATCCAGGATTCTATTTGAGTTCAATTGAGCCAGTTGTTGTGCATCCGCAAGCTCCCTACGGGCGTCTAATAATTCCGTCTGTTGCGAGTTTAATTTGGCCTGGAGTTTGGGTCGAAGCGCTACGAATGCCTCTGCCTCGGATAAACGGGTCTCTAGTTCGCGTACATGGCGGGCATCGTCGGCGCGTCGAGTTTCTAAAACTCGAATTTTGGCGCGTAATTCTTGAATTTCTTGCTCGTCTTCTGGTCGACTTTGTAACTATTAAGAGAATACTCGAATTCAGATCCATCGACTGAGGCATAGGACTCACTGGAATTGCTGGCGGGGCTTCTGGTGTTGCAGAGCGAGGCCGAACGGACGTTGCTTGAACGAAAGAGCCCGGCGCAGAAGCTGGCGTCTGCTGAATAAACTGTGGAGCTGGAATTGCCTTCAACGGAGGTAATGGAGGCGGGCTTGGGTCTCGAGAGGATGCCGTGAGTGGTGAGGAGGTGTGAGGTGCATTCTGAACTATATTTGTAGTCGATAGGGTTGGTTTTGGTAGGGCTGAAGAACTTCCTATTGAGCTTGGAGTAGGCGGGACCGAAGTCTCACTGGGAGACTGACGAAGAGAGAAAGACTTTCGTGGCTGTTGGAGGGTAAGTCTTTGTTGGGGAGGTCCAGGCGTTGATGTTGGCGGCTTGATGGGTGAGGGTTGAGGTGGTCGGATTAAGCGAGCAGCCGGCGTTGGAGTCGCCGTTGGGGTAGCCTTCGCGGGGCTCGTTGAACGGGGAGAGTTGATGGAGGGTGTGACTGGTGATTTCAATGAATTCTTTCGTAGTAGATTTGCACCTGTGCTTGGTGTACGCTGATGACCTGCAGCTCGGGAAACAGGCGCCACGATACGCTATTCATTAATGAAAAAGCCATGAGCCGACTTGGAATACTGGTGGTAGGAGAACCACCTACGTCCATCTCTGAGCCTAATATCGCCTTTATCTGACTAGGACGGATGAACACACCGTAGTTCATTTCGCAGGTGAAATAACGAATCCCGTTGACTGAACCATCGTTTTTTCCATATGCTTGGTCTAGTTCAATACCAACCCATTTCCCTGGCGAGAAGGAGGTGGTTCCTGCAAATCGGACAGCGCCTTCACCTTGTGGGATGACAATTCTCGTCCCAAGTGGTGGAGTATCCATGACGAGAGCCTGAAAGCAGTGAGAAATGAAGGCGTGAATGAGGGAACCGCTATTAACAGAACGACGAGGTCATGAAACGGTGGCGAGCGGCTCGGGATTGCTTTGTGTATATTAGATCAGTCGCTTGGCGCCGTCCCTGACAGTCTTTACTTGGACGCGCAAGCTCCTCCTCGCCAGTTGACAAGGGCCTTCATGCATCCATCCTGCTAGACTCTACTTTGATTGCAGCGAGTATGTCAGCACAACCATCAGTCTGAACCTAACCCTTAACCTTCCGACACTCAGCATCACAACGACCACATCGCTGAACACGGATGCACCCACACCAATCTCAACAGCAACGCACAGGACCTCGCTTCTCTGCAGGTATGATTGCATCTTTGCAGATTTTGCGCTGGCAGTCATATGTTATTGCAAGGTGGCGGATCTTGGTCTAGGCCAGCTGGCTCTCGACGTCGACGTGATCAATCCGACTCTGACACTGAACGAGAACGAGAATATCGCTCTGTTTCGCGTTCTGGTCTCTCGTCGCGCCGTGATAGTGCTACAAGTCCAGAAGATCGTATCACTGGTTCCTTTGAATCGTTTCCGGATGCTCCTTACTGGTCAGCGAAACGACACCTCACGTGCGGCAATCCTACGACACCTCCATGGTCTGCCAAAACTATTCCTTGGCGTGGATCCTCCCCGGGGAAATTGAAAACAGCTAATGCGGCACTCGTGCTATGTTTGAACATTGAAGTCGATCCTCCCGACGTTGTCAAGACCAACCCGTGTGCCGTGCTGGAATGTTGGGTTGATCCACACACCATGCCCTCACATAAAGCACTGGAAGCGATTGGATCAAACCTCCAACACCAATTTGAAGGTCTCAGCATGAAAATTTCTTACAAGCCTATCCTCGATCCGTCGCTGGAAGATCTCCGTCGATTCTGTCAAACTCTTCGCAAGCAAGCCAAAGACGATGCGGTTCTCTTCTACTACAACGGGCACGGCGTTCCAAAACCTACAGCCAGCGGCGAACTGTGGTGTTTCAACAGGAATTATACCCAATATATTCCGGTGTCTTTGCAGGAAGTTCAGTCATGGTTGGGGTCACCCGGCGTATACATATGGGATTGCTCTGCTGCGGGTCATCTGCTCCAAAACTTTAATGCGTTCGCCGAGCGGAGGGATCAAGAGGTCAAACTCATGCATGGTGGATATACAGATGGACAACATCCCATGATGGATTCTCTGCAACTAGCAGCATGTGCCGCGAATGAGCAATTACCTTCGTGCCCCGAACTTCCCGCCGATGTCTTTACCTCCTGCCTCACATCCCCCATCGATATCGCTTTACGCTACTTCATTATGAATCACCAGCTTCCGAATAACATCACCGCTGACATGGTTATGCAACTTCCAGGCGAGCTCAAGGATCGTCGAACGCCCCTTGGCGAGCTTAACTGGTTGTTCACCGCAATTACTGATACAATAGCCTGGACCACCTTCTCACGCGACATCTTTACAAGGCTCTACAGGTGTGACCTGTTGATTGCCTCCCTGTTCCGTAACTTCCTTCTCGCTGAACGGATTATGAAGAACTATCACTGCACTCCCCACACATGGCCACCCCTGCCTCCGACCAACACCCATCCACTTTGGGCTACCTGGGATCTCGCCGTCGATGCCTGTCTTCGCCAACTTCCCGATCTCCTCTTCAAGGCGCCTGAACCGAGCGCTGGTCTTACCCCTCCAGGCTCTGCTCGTGCCGGAAGGATAGGACAGAATCAGACCAAGTATATTGGAAAGACATCCGACAAACCATATGCGTATCTGCCGAGTCGGTTTTTCGCAGACCAATTAACAGCTTTCGAAGTATGGATATCCAGAGGAGGTTCTGCTTTGACAAAACGAGGACCAATGTCTTTACCGCACGACAACCGTTTCCCAAATGCAGCTGACATGAGCCTTGGAGCCGGTACAGGTCCAAACCATCACCTCGTCCCGCGTAAACCTCCCGATCAACTCCCTATCGTCCTTCAAGTGTTACTTTCTCAACCTCACCGACTTCGTGCACTTATTCTCTTATCCCAGTTTGTCGACTTGGGCCCTTGGGCCGTCCATCTAGTATTGACGATTGGCATCTTCCCCTATATTTCAAAATTGCTGCAAGCTGCTGGACCGGATTTACGGCCTGTGCTAATATTTATCTGGGCAAGAATTCTGGCCGTGGATCCATCTGTTCAAACCGATTTGTATAATACCTCAGGATTCAAGTACTTCGCCCAAGCCCTTGCCCTTCGAGACGATGGCTTGTTGCCAAACAGCTCAGAACACAAGGCTATGTGTTCCTTCATTCTAGCTGCTATTTCAAGAGACTTCCCAAGTGGCCAAGCGGCGTGTTGGAGTGATAGGGTCTTCGACAGTTGCTACGATCGGCTTGAGGAGCCAGACTTCCTGTTGAGGCAGTGGACAGCTCTGTGTATTGCTCAGATGTGGGACGCGAACCACGAGATTAAGGTCTATGGAGTGGACAGAGGAACTCAAGACAAGTTGGTCACTATGCTGTCGGACGATTCGGCGGAGGTTCGAGCAGCTGCACTGTATGCTCTTGGAACTTTCATGGGAGCGAGTGGATCTGCCGATCCCAAAAAAAGAGGTGGAGGCGGCACTGGGACAATGTATCAATTGGAGGAACGGGTCCACTTCCGAATGGAGGTTGCCGTGGCGACGGGAGCGACTCTGGCGATTAAAGATGACGCTAGTCCAATGTGCAGGAAAGAGTTACTTGTGGTTATCAGTTGCTTGGTTCATGAATGGAGAGGGTATTTTGTGGTGTGCGCGTGGGTATATTGGGAGGAAGATCGGAAGTGGAGGATGACCAGTCAAGGTAGTTATTACGCCGCCGCACAACAACACGATGAAGACTGTTTGGCAAACGCAGCCATAGCGGAGTGGCTGGACACAGTCCCTGAAGAAGAGAAGGAAGAAAACAGGGTACTTCTGTCTTCATTCTTTACTATTTTCGTGGTAGTGCTCGATCTATCGGTGGACGCCTATCCTGAAGTAGCGACGATGGCCCAAACAATTGTGGATTACATCATGGCTCTCCTTCTCGAATCTCCCTTCCGAAGATTGGAATCAACATCATTGCACGTTCCGCCAATCACACCGTCCAAAGCCGCTCACCAGCACCCATCCGCACAGGCTGCTTATGGAACAAGATCGAGAAGACCCTCGCTGCAAGGCCCATTATCACCATTGACCGCGACGAGGCCTTCTCTATCCAGGAGTGATACGACGACGAGCTCCTTATCAGGTGTAAGCAACACCCTCCGCAGGTCACCATCAATACCGTCTCTTGCAAGCACGCTGAAGAACATTGCCAACGGAATTATGTTTCCATCATCATCCTCAGGAACCGGCTCTATTACTGAGGATGTAGCCAGGACATCGATGCCCAGTCCTTTGGCTACCTCGTCATATACTCCTAGCACCGTGCCACAAGGCGGTTCAAGGGATCATCCCGCAGATATATTCAGACCACCATCTCCAAACTTGAACCTGGCTAGGTATGTGTCGCCTTATGCCAGAGATGGGGATGAAGACGAAGGGGACGGAGAAAGGGATGGCCATGCCGAAAGCCCAGACGGGTCATCTGCAAATAGTCCTGGATTTGGACTCGGAGCATCCTCAATGCCGCAAGAACAGCAACAGCAAAACAGATTTAGTCCATGTGATGTTATGGAAGCTTTAATGGAAGAAGATCTGGAGCGGCTGCGTGCGAGACGAAGATTGGGACTGCACCCTGTCAAAAGGGCACAATACGAGGCCTCTCGCTCGCATCATAGTCATGGCAATCATGGACACCACCAATATCATGCACACGGCCATGGACAAGGAGGGCACTTATATTATCAAGGCGGAAGTGGACTCCCCAGTCCAAGCAATAGCACTTTTTCCGTGGATTCGAACAGCGGTATCATACTTGGCCTGGGAACGGGAGCCGGAATCAAAGATGTTTTGCCCTTAAAGAGCGGCTTTTATGACTGGTGCTGCGAGTATTTCAAAGAGCCACAGATGAGGGTGAGTGCTCTTCCTTAGGTTCTGTTTCCCTTTGACTGATTGTTCCCCAACTGTGCGTCGTTCACGAATAGCAAACGGAGGCGGACGAACCAGGTAGCGTGGAATATAACTACCAGGTTTGGAGACAGCAGAGAAACGAGCAAGTTATATCGGAGACGATGCAACAGTCGATGTATGCTCGTGAGTATCGCTTGTTCCCTGGATTTCCGGATACTAACTGCTGCTTGATGCTCAGATACGTGCCGATGGGACCGCCCCGTTTCGCATTTCCAAGTATCAACACTTCCTCTTACGATGCGCTTCCATGCATACGACCCACATTTGATCATGGCGAATGAGGCTGATGTGATTAGGTGGGCACTTGATTATTATTCCCGCTGAATGATTGATCGTTTGACACGAGTTCATAGTGTATGGGACTGGTCGCAACGAAAACGAATAAACCATTTTTGCAACGGCAACGCGAGGGGAACGACGATCACGGCTATGCATCTCATCAACCAGGATGTTGGCGGCATTATTGTGACTGGTGCCAGTAAGTACCTGTCTTGTCTTGTGACCCTTTTTCCAACGTTGCTCATGACATCACACACAACCCTGAACCTTACCTGTACCTTTTAAAACTCTAATCCGAAACGTCCTAATATTGCTCACAGGTGATGGCGTGGTACGGCTGTACCGAAATTACGATAGCTCATTGGATCAGGGACCAGTGCAAATGGTTAGCGCGTTCCGAGCACTGAATGAAGTCATCCAAGTACGGCAGGGTGCTGGGCTTGTCATGGATTGGAAGCAAAGCGCCGGAACTCTGCTGGTTGGTGGCGATGCCAGGATTGTCAAAGTTTGGGATGCACAAACAGAAAATGCCTCCGCTGTATGTATCCCTCCTGCTTGCCCCATTAAGGCTAACGAGAATACCAAAGGAAATTGCAACGGGATCGGATAGTCCTTTAACAGCTATAGAGTCTGATCCTACACATACACAGCACTTTATTGCGGGGTTCGGCGATGGTATAGTCAAGTTATTTGATAGGCGGCTTGATGAGGATGAGGAGACTACCACATCGAGACACTATATCGAACACACTAGCTGGATCCAAAACGTCAAGTGGAACCCAAGCTCAAGTTATCAATTCTATTCTGCCTCGTGAGTGTTCATCACTGTTCGGTGGATCTTAGCTCCGAGAGATTGATCCGTGTTGATTGGGTAAATCGCCGACTGACGATGTTGATGACAGCATCGACGGAGAGGTTAAGCTCTGGGACATTCGTCGAGATACTCCAATCAAAGCATGGACCCTTCACGCTCAAGGTTTATCTGCATGGGATGCCCACCCCTTGGCCCCTGTTTTCGCAGCGTAAGTTGGGTTATGACCGCTCTCCTTGATCCTCCTTCACTTTAATGATTCAACTAATTGTCGGCTGGTACTTGTCAATCCAGATCGTCGGCTATAACGTCAGTAAATTGGAGGTCACAGCGTGTCGTAGTACATGCCGCCGGAGGGTCGGGTCCCCTGTCAACTTTCAACATCGGGACAGGATTGACGCTGACACCTCACCGGACTATGCCGTCAACATTTATACCGAGAGCCAGCTCACTGGCATTCCACCCCATGGAGATGTTGTACGCCTTAGGGCAACCCGACGGAAGTGGTGAGTCTTGCTCCTGCATTCTGCAGAGAATTCATACTAATCCTCCTCTTAGTCCGTATAATGGGCTGCAAATTACCTTGATAGATGAAGAGACACTGGTGCCTCATGTATCACTCCTTCCAAGTACTTGCCCATTTCTTATGCTGATGCTCATTTTAGCTCTGATACAATAGAGATGTTGTACATGCTACTGTTTGAGAATAGATCCCTTGGCTTGATCGCACGTTTGAGCTTAGGTTGGTACCCTCGAGTGGTTCGGCGAGTCCAGGGAACAGTATTTGTCCATGATTGTCCATTTAACCTCCGAAACAAACAGTTGTCCTCATACCGCCACCATCACAGGCGCGCTCAGCCACAACCCCGCTGGTCCCAAGTACTGAGTGTTGTCCTCATTCTAGTACTGTGCTGGCTCTCAGAGTTTCGTAGCGGGGATCTTGCTCTGAGTCACCAAAAAGCTATTTAATCACCCGTTGCAAGGGTTATAGCCCGAGTGGTTTCCCGTTCAATTATGGTCAAAATCGCTGATTCTGTGAGTTTCTTGTGCCAAATCCAATTTAATTCGCCTTGTCCCCTTTTTCCCCTTCATCAATATGCTGTTGTTTAAGTCATAGACCCGAATCTAATCACTATACCATTTCTTCCCATCTTGATCATGCATATGGCCCTGTTTATGCTAATCCAATCTTGTATCCTATTTCCCAACGAAATGTGGCAACTCCGATTGACCGACCACTCCACCCACTCACACATCTCTGCGTGTCAATTACGGTCGATTCCTCGATACAATACCGGCCCAATAGCCAGAGGATAAGAAGGAAGCGACTGCAAAGAAGAAAGCGAATCCCAAGAAGAAAGCAGTCACTGGTGTCTGGCCTTGCAAGATAAATGGGTGCAATAAGCAATTTGCACGTGAAGCAGACTTGAAACGTCACCAACGAACGACCAAATTGCACTCCACGCCTGGCTTGTCCGTGTTCGTTCTTTCCCTTTTTACCTTTTGGTTTTTATGCTGAGGTTTGTTTCCCTTGCACCATACAGTGCCTGTCCGCAGTGTGATGCCACGTTCACCCGCGTAAGCTGTGTGATACTTAACCCTGCTGTACAATATTGATTTTCATGTGGTTAGACTGATGCCTTACGCAGACATCAAAAGTCCAGGTAGGATAGCACATTGACGTTGTATCGACGAACGACGAAGATTGCTAACTTGTCAAAAGGCATAATGGCGTCATCATGGAGCCCACCGACGCTGAACCACAAAACGGCGACGCGAATGGCGCAAATGAAAGAGCGAGGTCACTATCTAGGAGCAGAAGTGCAACCCCGGCCGCGAAGAAAGAAAGAACAGTCAATCCACCATCCAATCCATCACCTCACATGACGCATCCCCCCACCTCGGGGAGTTACTATCGTCAACACACCACGACCATAACTCGTACGTCGTTCCTAGGGCTTCTGACCTATTGCTAGTCTGACTTCTCTTATGTATTAGCCTATATGCCACCTCCACGCCCCATTCTTGACCCACATTACAGCTCAATTGGTCCACCAACCTCCGCAACTCGGTTGGGAGCAGGGGAACCCCCACTTCCTGGCACAACCTGGACTTACCCGCCACCTCCCACCTCATGGCCAGAAGGCCCAGCTCATCTATCGGGTCCTGCTCACCCGTTCCCTTATGCATCTACCTATTATCCACACTCCTACTACCGACATCCTCCTCACCCACCTCCAAGCTCCGATGTTGCTCGTCCATCTCCCACAACCACATTGTCTCACGCACGCCGCTCTACCTCTCCAGGACGTCCGGACTTTCCACAGCAGCTGGATCGTTCTCGTCATGTCAGCCCAGGTCGACATCCATCTCAACAGTCTGAACGAGGCGAGAATGGTAGCCCAGCTCCACAGTCTGGGAAGGTTAGTCCTCATCCTAGGCAGCGAGATGAAACACGAAGCAAACAGATTTCACCATCTCCCCTTGCTCCTCCGGCGCCCCCTTCACTTCTGCCAATATCGACCTCGTCTGCATCAATACCCGTACCTGTATCCGCCTCCCCCTCAACAACTTCAGCTATTGATCCTTCGTTAAGTTCATCGGCAATCACCTCCCCTATCACATCCTCAAGCAATGCTGTTACTACCACCGACCCTGCTTCGGCTGCTGTAGCAATAGCAGCAGCGGTAGCGGCCGCACAAGCACAAGGCGTGGCGGCCAGCTTTGCTGGAGTGCCACTTGAAGTAACCCAAGCTGCAGTGCAAGCTGTTTTGGAATCTGCCAGGCTGGCAGGTAGAGATGTGACTGCAGGTGGAAAAGTGCTCAGTGGCCAGGATGCCATTCCTGGCTTGGGAAACCCTGGTGTGGCTGACACGCCAGGGAGTATCACTACCAATGGCCCTAGTAATGGGATACGCGGTAGACCGCCAACAATCAATGAGTACACAGTTGCATTAGCTGAGCGACAGAGGGCTTTGGTTTCATTGCGACAGGAAGAGGAAGAAGAAGAAGAGGTCAACGATGGACATGCGGCAATGCCAACAACACCTGCGAGCTTGCTGGCCCCTCTCCCACAGACCGAGGTCGCAACTAGATTGGGGATATCTACACCGGAGGATCGATCGATGTTGGACGTATTTGCGGGGTCAGTTGCTGCTCGCAGCAATGATGATATGGCTACAGGGCCGGATGGCAGCAGCAGCAATGGAGTGGAAGAGCAAGACAGTCATCATGCACCTCCAGATCATATGGACAGTGATGGGGATGCAATGATGGACTACGCTGAAACCGGACCTGATACGTCGTCAGCTTCCATCGGGACGATAGACTCAGAAAGGAGAGATGAAGAATCTGTTGAAGAGCATTTGTTAATGGACGATGGAGAGCCTATGCTAAACCCAGGTAAGGCACTGCCCTAAGTTGTCGCTTGCCCTGCTTTTCATTTGTTTAATTCATCACACTTACTTCTCTCCTTTTCTGTTGTGCAGCGGACATTTTGACATCGGTAAGCCTACATGCGCCCTCAAAACGTCCAGCTTGTTCAACATGGCCTTTTTTTTTTCTTAGGAATCCCTCGCATCCCCACCACCGTCATAGCATTTTAATGTAGATCAATCTATCCATTCTATCGCTCCTGAGGCCAGGCTGCCCTTGTTATCATCCATAGCAAGTCTATGCCCTGTACCACTTTTTCCTTTTTTCTCCAACTTCTCTGATCTTTCCTTTCAAGCTCCATGCAAGCGTCACCATAACTCCTATGGCCACGTGATTCCCCCTTTTACTCCGCGATCCCACCCTCGACCCCAATACTTACATTACACTTAAGCGTTTTAAGTTACAATCCCGCCAGTTTTAACATACAAGTATACAATAAGAACTTGGTTTCTTATTGCGTTTGGACCCAGAGAACGTAGCAATCTGCTATAGTGATGTCCTTGACCTCATCCTGGCATATCGTGCGAGTTGTTCAGGCCCTGATTCGGACGTCAAATCAATCACCTTCAAGTTCGGACCGTCTCCAAGAAAGGCACGTTCAATGTGATTCTGCATTTTATGGTATTACAATGCACGGCAACACGAAAATTGGGTTGAACCAATACGTGACGATGACGAATTCGAGTTATAGAGGGGGTATCGTAAGTTTACAAGACTTGAACCTTGGGCCACTTGTACTGAGGGCCAACCTTTATAAGATCTCAGCTTAAAAACACGTCGATGGAGGGAGAATGGGACGTACTAGTTGTACACACATGGAACCAAGCTTGTGCCCGACAAGAACAGCTTCATCTAAACTCTTTCCAGCGACGTAGGCACCTACAAAGCCGCCAGCAAATGCATCACCCGCACCGTTTGTATCCACGATTTTTTCATCACTTAAAGCGTGAACGTCGAATGTCTTGGTTTCTTCTTGACCGCTGATAGCCATGACGGTGTGCCTTGGGCCCTGAGTAATTATAGCGACACGAGGACGTGCAGTATTGTGTTTTGGAAGTCCAGCGATGGCTTTGGCGACCTTAGGGAGGTCCGTGAGGTTTGGAAGCTGGCTCGCTGTAGCCCATGCCTCAGCTTCAGTCTCATTGCAAATGACGACGTCAGTGTAAGGTAAAACTTCTGCGAGTTGTGAACCGAAGAATTGGGCGATGAAGGGGGCAGATAAGTTCAAGATAAATGTCTTTTGCGATAGAATGAGCATCAAGCTTTGCCACGGGAAAATGGTGCCGAACTAACCTTCCCAGCTTCTGATGATTGCTTACTCAAGGCAACGACTGCGTCCTTTCCGTGAGTAAGGAAGTAGCCTTCGACATAATAGGCTTTCGCGTTTTGTATCAACGGTGCTACCTGGGGTGATTCGAGATGAGAGTTATCAAACTTCTCTGCCGACCGGAGGGTTGTAACAAGCGAGCTAACGAGACAAAAAGGATGAGGACACCTCAAACGCGAGCAAAAACGATACTGACCGATGGTGACCCGTAATAACAACCGCGCACGCACCGGTCCTTTCACCTTTTTTTACTTGATAGACCTGATCCAGACCTTCGCGCTTGTTTGCGGCTTTAAGCTGTTCTGCGAGACCATCGTCGCCAACACAGCCGGTATACACGACAGATCCAGGGGGAAGGACATACTGAATGCCCACGCGATCAATGAAAGATAAAAAACGATGGTATTCCACTTACTGCAGCACCTCGAGCAGCATTTTGGGCAGCACCTCCTGCCACATAGGTGACTTTATGCTCTCGAACGATCTCGTCGTAGCTGATACACACGATTTTAGAGCAAATATCAGTTACAACGTCCCAAACACGAAACATGCGCATATCACCAACATTGGAGCGTGTTTATCTTCTGCAAGAATTGCATCATTTGCTTTAAGTCCGTATTTCTTCAAAAGTTCCTCCCCATTTGTAACTTGTATGTCAAGCAATGGGTTTCCCATGCAAAATAGTGAGTACGAAGGCGTAGTCATGTTAGCGCGTGAGTTGGAAGGTTTAGAGTAGGAAAAGATTAGAGTAGGAAAAGATTAGATCAAGCTGAATTTAAGGGGAGCGTAATCTTATCTAATCGATTGACGGTCAGAGCACATGTACAACAAAGTCTGCCAAATGGTGCCATAGAGGAAAAAAAAAAGACTTGAGTCAGTTCTCAACTTCTAAATCCCTTGTCAACCCATTAACCCTGAGCTTTGCCTTGGTCCAATGTTCATTTCCAGCAATAAAATCTCCACGGACGACCTTGCCTCGGGAGACCACGAAACCATTCCTCTCCACTTTGATGTACACTCCTTCAACCCTCCCTTCCCAAAACGCGGACTCCCTCTGCACAAGTTTCTTTAATTCTACCTCGCTTGGAAATGCACCCGTCACCTCCTTTACTACAGGGACAAGTTGTATGGTGGTATTCTGTAGCAACCTCTCCAGTGTCCGTCTATCCGCCCAGACGTCTTTGCTTCTATCATAGAGGTCGAACGCCAAAAATCGATCCGGCAACTTAGTATATGCGATTGAGTGCGTTGCAAACATCCACTCGCCGAACAAAATGTATCGTTCTGCATAATAAGGATCACGATCAAGCACATGGTATATGTCCTTTCTGTGTTGGTCGATCCAGTGGTCTAGCTTCTTGAATTGCTCATGAGATGAGGAGTTAACGTAATGAGAGCGATTCTGAACAACAACGCTGGCTCGGTCTGAGGAAAGGGAAAATCCCATGTTGGCTCCATCGACTTTCTCGGTGATGACGATGTGGTCACCTTCACGTCCAAGATTCAGGAGGCCAGTGCCATCTGCGAGAATATCATCCTGATTGACAGCACCGAGGTTAATGAGATGTGGTGTTCGGGGGTATTTGTAGATTGTGACAGGTGAAAGTCGCTCGACTAGCTCTTGAGCTGCGGCGAAGGACCTAACAATAGCGATACCATCGTAACCTTCGCTGAGTTGGGGCTCTATGAAAATTTTTTGCATCTGATCTATTGCATTGCGAACGCGTCCCCCAGGAGGCAAAGTCGGATGGTCAGCTCGCGTCTGTGCGCGGGATGTGCACAGCTCTACATCGTAGTCGAACCACACGCATATAGGGTGCTGGCACCAGTTCGAGGCCAGCCCTAGCCAATTCATCCTATCTTGGGCGGCTGTGTTACATCTATCCAGTATAACCCGCCCTCTCGCTCTCCCAATCTCAGCTTCGCAGAGCGCACGGCTTCCTGAGTCATCTTGGGATATCCTCTGCCATCCAGTGGGATTTCGTGCCAACAATGCTTTACTGAACCAAGACTTTCCAGAACCAGGCAGCCCGACCAATATCACCAAGTCGTAGTACTTCCCAAGTGCGCCCTTAACGTCAAGTGGACAAGGCCCAGGCTCCGATGGTAGGGATTGATAGACAGATTGACGCTTCCATATCGTGCTGCACCACCTTGAGACAAAATCTTCCTGCTGAGAGGTCTCGATGCTTCCAGGTCGCAAGTGACGAAGGGTGGACACAGCTTGGTTTGCTGATAGTTCGGGTTGAGCCTGGTTCAGACCTGGTCTATTGAACCCAAATGCGGCAAGATAGCATGCGGCCACGGTTCCCGCACGTCCTTTTCCCCCTCCACAATGAATAAGGATAGGCATGTGGGTGCCATCGCTGATTAACCTGATGACAAGGTCCATCTGTTCGATAGATGGGGGGTGGTAATTGGGAATGGGTAGGTAGGTGTTCGAGATGGGACGAGAACGGAACCACGAAGGAGGTAGGGGTGTTTCTTCGGTCATGTCGGATTCCTAAGGCCGGGGATGCGAGGGCAATGACATCTTCCTCATGGCGAGGTGTGGACATGATCGCTATTTGGTATGGAACAAGCCAGCGAAAAAATCGAGGGAGCTTATACCACGTGTGACCTAAGGTAGCGGATGTCCACTGCGGTATGTAGAGGGCTTCTCTGGGTTCGAGTTGAAGAGTTGGCGTTACTCTCGCGTCAGCAAGGGCTATGCACAAATCTGTGGACCACGGCTTTAGGAGCTGTCTTAAAATCTCGGGTGGGACCTGATGAGTTTCATGATCCAGAAAAACCAAGCCCCACTCTGTGTGCACAGAACAGGCAAGGAGTTTCTTCAATGAATAATATCTGACCTTTTCCAGATCTGTACTTTCGTAAGCGCATCCATATGCCAACATCGCCAACTTGTGTTTTTCATCGAGGAATGCTGCGTCGGCGAGACGCAAAAATCCACGATGAGAGTCAGGGGCCTGGAGTACGAGATCCTGGGCATATTGTTGTGCCATATCATAGCGACCCCTCATGTGGAGTGTGTACGCGAGGTGATCAAGGAGATCGGCGCTTGGAGAAGAAGGAAATTGGCGCGGAAGCAACGAGTCAATACCCTTGCTGATGGTGTGGTCATCCTGGGTAGAAAGCGTGATATGGAAGTCTTTCGGAGGCAAACCGAGTTGTTTTCGCAAATTCTGTCCGGCTGCCCATATTATCACCACAAAGTATACGCCACATTTGTGGTGTCCACCAACTCCAGTAGCGTGGACGATCCGCGTATCGGCATTCAACGACCGCAGTTCCTCCTTGGGTATTTGTTTCGATTCTTCCTTTGACAATAGGGTTATGTGGTAGGGGGGTCTGAACGGAGATGGTGAAGAGAAGTGAGGGGCGGCCGACCTCAGCCCTTCTTGTGCGAACTCATCGACTGCAGAACCAACAAGGCCTATTACCCCTCGAACGGGTTGCAATACTGCGTCCATATCTAGAAAAACGTTCGACAGTTATACTGTTCTGAAGGATGCTCTGAGCAGACCATCATCATGTTGGATGTTATTTCAATGAACTTCGTGACTCGGACATGGTCACGCTGCGCTTCCGAGCATTTGCCATCATACCAGTCCATGGATATGGTTGGTAATGCTTTCTCCACCGCTTGTTCGTATGGACCAGCCGACCTCCTCAGGTGTCATGCCCGAGTACTTTGTTGCTACTACCCATTTACATCACTCCGCTGCGAGATTGGTGTGACCTGTCAATTAAGGCTGTATAGCAAGAAGGGTTTAAGTTGCTGAACTTGGTTAGCAATGTACTTTTTACCATGCCCTGGATGCAAGCGGGACCAGGTATCACTGGCCCGGTGCCAGTGTTACCGGATTTAATGCCCTATCGTGGGCTTTCTTCTTCATTCTGGCCACGGTACGTCCTAAGGTCGAGGTTGGTTGTAATTAGTTGAATTGACCCTGCGCATATAGGCTGTTTTCCCAGCATTCTTCGCAATATATGTTTCGAGGGAAAGAAGGCCATCCATACAAGCGATGCAAATGTCCAACGGGCTTACGAATCCAATTGGACTTTGGCTGGGCCACCTGATGTGGGATTCTATCCTAGTTCTGACCATCGCATCTATATGTGTGGGCGTCTTTACCACGTCGATTGTGCACTCCCATGCTCCTGGTTTACTTGTAAGCCTTCTTTATTGGCCTGCCTATGTCTTAACTCATCCTACTCGTTTTAGTCCTCTACGGCATTTCGGGTGCACTTGTCACACATGTGTTTCGCTTGTCCTCTCCTCGCCACTTGCATCATTCGCGTTCGTCACCGGATATCCAATCGTCTTTTTCCTTGTGCGTTTTCTCATTATCAAGTCCCAGAACTTATGATCTGGAACGTAGCTCTCTACCTTACAGGATACTTCAGCTTATGCGCCAACATCCGAAACAGACAAGGTCACCACTGTCATCCGTTTCACGATGTTGCTCATATCGCCGGTCGCTAGCGTGGTTAATATCTGTTCACCAGTGGTCATTTAATTATCCCTGATGAGTAACATACCTCCGAAGAGCTTTTGTTTCAGTCAACATGTTTTCGCTATATTGTGACGGGCACTAAAGCAGTAACTGCAACTACTGCAGGAACCATCACCCGCTTCGGCTGTCCGGTTCTCTACCTGATCTTGCAATCTTTCGCCCTGTTGACACTTCTGTACTGGAAGGACACACCCCACGAAATGCAGAGAGCAACGCCAGCGAGAAGGGTGAGGACGTGAAGGAGGAAGCAGCCGCAGCCCATCGATCGTCAGACGTCTTGCGATTCCTTTCTGTCACTAAGTCCTTCAGTGGGAATAAAGCTGTTAATGATGTTAGCCTGACGGTACCACGCGATACAGTTATCGCTTTGCTTCAAAGTTGGGCCAAACGCGCTGGGAAGACCAGCCCTTTTAATCTCATCATACGTCACTTTTCTTCTAATACCACAGTACCTCGACAGAGCGCTAATTTCTTCAACAACCTCCATCGACCACACCACCGAAATTCAAACTCGCCTTTCTAAAAATGCCAAAACCCCTCTCAGCGTCACTACTCTTCCAAAGCTGGTCATCATATTCGAACGCATAAACAGACATCATTGGATCTCTGCGACATGCGCAATTCAAGTTTTGCAAAGCGGAACGTTCATCCTCTATGGAAGCGAACGCGCTTGCGTTGGGTGCACCACGGGAAGGCCAGCCAGACCTATTGAGCGGAAAGTTGGATGAAAGCAGTTTTTGAGTCATCATTAGAGAGCTTACTCCGTGATTACGATCTTCTTTCCTGGGCATATCCTCTGAAGGGCTGGGGCAACGACATCAAACACGAAATGACCTGTCTGGTCAGACCGATACCTCCCGTCATACCAGGAACTACATCAAATCGTCCCCGTCACCTCATGGCCCATTTTAAGCCGAAAAGCACTACCAACTTACTGAGCATTCGCCGCGATGAAATCTGCGTCGCAAAATTCTGGATTATTGCTTATGTTAATCCAAGTATGGACTGTCGAAACCGGTACAGTGATTCCATTGGACCGAAGGTGAGCTTCCGTAAATACTTGCTTTAAGAGTTCAGTCTTATTTTTCACAAAATTGCTACGTACCTCTGACTTGATGAACGATGCTCATAATGTTGCCAGTGCTGTCATGAACTTCATTTCCAACGGTCAGCGCTACATACCTGGAGGCTCCAAAACGCGTATATGCTGCTTCAAAGCGCTGAACATCCTGCCTAGATGTTTTTATTATAAGGCTGGTGTTAAACTGGGGCGAATGTAAAGTACAACGCACATGACAGCTCCCACACTCGAAGCAACAGTCCCCTAACCATGGCATGAACGCCTTCTGGTAAGCGGTCAAGAAAGTAAATTCCGCTCACCGAGATATAAATGCCGGCCAGAACCCTCAATCCTACAGCGGCAGCGGCGATAGACGCCTTTTCCAACGCATCACAATCAAATCCTGTAATCCTGATCGCATGAAATCCCGCATCTCGTGCATCATGCGCCAAGGTATGCCACTATGATTCACATATTTCGAGTTATGAGCCTCTTGTAGAGAGGAGCACAGTGACATACCTGAGTGGGGGTCCTGCAATTGTATTGGGACTCTCCTCCAATGCTGTTGGAGGCCACGATCCCTTCAAAGTGGTTGACGGCAAAGGCAGTCGTAGCGCTGAATACCAAGAGGAATGTGCACCAGGCGAGCATCGTGTGCTGCATTCTGCCCTCGGTATTTGTATGACCTCCTTTATCATGCATGCACAACAACCTTCTGCCGCCGTCTAAATCTCTTGAGAGGGGATGAGGTGGAGATACGGAGACTATTCACCCAAAGTTGACAACGGGGTGACTGCTACGCCCTTCGAAGCCTTACTGTACTAGGGTAGAAACTTCGCCGCCCTAGTCCACCGCTCAGTTACGAAAGGGACTTGCCTATCTTTAGGATGGGCATCCTCCGCGGCCAAGAAGCATCTCTGATAAGCTAGTGGTAGGCTGATGAACACATAGACTTCGTATTCCTATTAGAAGTCGACGATCACGACTGAATGTAAGTGAAGTATAATTTTCGACAATAAAAGTGCATTGCAGAGCTTTACAAAAAGAGGAAATGGAAGCTAAGTAAACAGGCTCAAGCATCTTGGAGGGTAGTAATAGGGAGTTCGGTTGCACCCATTGGCGCAGAAGGAATTACAACCAAGAGATTCACGGGGATCTCGGGGTGAGGGTAAGAGGTACAAACCATAGATGATACAAACCGAGGTGGTGTCGGAAATATTGGCAAGGTATTTAGTATCCAATAGGCTCGAGGTCCTGTCCCTCAGGTCCAGCCAGGGGTCCTTCGGGAATTCCGGTTGCATTTATGGCAGGTTCTCCGCTTGCTGGAGTTTGGTGGAATTCTATCCCTACAATATGAGCTGGATTTTCACTAGGATAGCACGAAGCACAAACCTAATATTTCCCCGTACATCATGACCTTCCAGCTATCTACAGGTAGGTCTGCATCGTTGAAACTCCAGTCGAACTTTTCTTCCGCAACAGGTTCATCGGTGGGGTCATGATATGGGGCAACATAAGGATGACCTAGAGATTGTGCCGCATCAATCCTCTTCTTCGGGTCGAATACAAGCATCCTCTCAAGAAGGTCGAGCGCTGAAAAATTGGTGAGGCAATCTGTTTATTGTATGCTACAGAATGACGCACCATGAGGGTCGGCTGTTGTCAGCTTTTGCGAGAAAGGAACGCGTTCACGCTTGGGAAGACTCTTGACGAAACGCAAGGTCTATGACGCAATCGTCAGCCTATTGTTGATTGATGGATCATCATCAACCCACGTTTTCACTGCAGATGGTTTCAATGACGTCATCCGGAGGTGTGCCGAGGAGCTCGGTGATAATTGAAAATTGGTTAACATCTATTTGGGAAGCGTTTAACACGAGGGAGAGTAGAGGATGAGCATGTTATGACGCACGATCTTTGCCAGGGAACAGCGGTTTGCCTTCCAACATTTCCGCGAAGATACAGCCCGTGCTCCAGATGTCGACCGCAACGTCATACTTCTGCCATGTTAGCATAATTTCGGGTGCCCTGTAGTATCTTGTCGACACATATCCAGTCATTTGCGGGTCTTGGATTCGGGCAAGTCCAAAATCGCAAATCTGTCATCGATTGAGCCATTGTTCACCGATCCTGAGAGGCAGACGTACTCTCAAGTCGCAGTTCTCGTTAACGAGGATGTTGCTAGGTTTCTGGTGACGTGTGAACACAAGGGACTCCTCTCAGGACCGGAGACGTACTAAGTCCCGGTGAACAACGCCCGCAGAATGGACGTATTTTAGTCCTCTCTAAGCGATGATTTGCATAAAATGTAGAGGGAAACCACGGAAAACGGAGCGTACCAGGATTTGGTAAAGGAAGTACTGTATGAATTGTTTCTCCAGCGGTCTTGATGTAAGGAGACGGTGAAGATCGGTACCCAATAGTTCAGTTACAAAGTAACTAGAGACGACACATCAATACGGACAAGACAATCACTGAGCTAAGCTATGGAACACTCACAGATCTTCCAATGGGGAGATGAAGACATCGCTTAAACTGATGATCTGCATGGACATCAGGATTGCAACTTAAAGCATGCATTAAACCGCATACATTCTCGTGCTGAAAATGTTTAAGGAGCTTCAGCTCCCGATATGTCCGTTTGCTCAGAACTGGGGTACTAAAAGGCTTCATAATCTTCTTGATCGCAACAGATTGCCCTGTCAAACGATCCTTTGCCGAGCTACCGGCGTTGATAGCATCACGAGGAATGAGACGGACAAGAAGGGCTGGGAGACGAGCACAAGACGCACCAAACGAGACCAAAAGCGCCTTGCATCCCACCATCAGTTTAGCCCATCCCTCCGGAGTCATCGATCAAACGAGACCAACTCACCCATTCCAACTGGTTGCAGGTCATAATAACGTGTAGTGACCTATTGGAATGGACCCAATAGAATGCAGGGGTCAGTGGTGAAGAAGGAGGAAAGGAGATGAAAATCGCTAACCTCGAATGAGGTTCCAAATATATTCAATCTGACGAAAGACATTGAGGTGAGTAATGTAGAATGTGTTTCTAGAGTAATGGAAGTGGAGAAGGAGGAGAGATGATAGAAGCGGGACAAGAAGGGCTGGTACCAGGACAATGTGTGCTAAAGGCTTCTTGTCGTGGAAGGGTTGTTTGTCCGTGACTCCATTGCAAACTAATAATGCTTAACAAGCACCTCTCTCAAGCGCACATGCCGTTGCAACGTCGTTATCGATATCAGGCTGGAAACTTTCATTTTTCCCAGTGGTTCCATTAGCAATGCCCGCCTCGATTTATCTAGAAAGGTGTGGTGGGTTCTGCCCGAATCCATTTGAGAGTTATCTATGACGTAATAACCGACCAATTTGCTTCAAAATCACACCGCGCAAAGCCGGACTTCCCAGATCCCACCATGTCCATGTTCAGAGGTCTTGTGGCTGCTCGCTCTCTCGTGAGTGTTGCAATTTGTCAGCGGAGCTTGATAATCATTCCCACCGCGTAGGCAGCAAATTCCCGTCGTTTTGCATCCTCTGCAGCAGCCTCTGCACCCAAGAACCCGTCAAACCTCCCATTTTACCTAATTGGAGCAGGTACTGCAGGTTTGGCCGCATACTGGTATATTGACCACCAGGAAAAGAACTCAGTACCACCCCAAACAAAGAGCATGTTTGACCCAGAGAAATTCATCGACTTAAAGTTGAAGAAAGTCGTATCTTACAATCACGACACCTCCAGGTCAGGCTCACTTGTCGTCCATACTTCTGTGGGTGTCTAATGACGGCAATACGCGCAATCAGGTTCGTGTTTGAGGTTCCTAACAACGAAGCGGCACTCCTTCCCGTTGCATCCTGTGTCATCGTCAAATCTTCTGACCCAGAGGCATTGAAGAACGACAAGGGCAGTCCAATTATTCGGCCTTACACACCTATCTCGCAACCAGACCTCAAGGGAGAAGTTCATTTCTTAGTCAAGCGCTATGACAACGGGAATGCGTCTAAACATATCCACGGGCTCAAGGTAAGCCGTCGGCCAATTCTGGCCCGCGAGGACAAGGTGTTGACGAATACACGCGATTTTAGGAAGGGGAAACCCTATCCATTAAAGGTCCCATCGTAAAATTCCCTTACAAAGGCAAGGATGCGTTGCTTATCCTTTGCGGGAGCTTATTTACCCTCGACAATAGCCAACGAATTTGATGAAGTTGCATTGGTTGGAGGCGGATCCGGAATGTAGGTGCTACAGCATGCGCATCCATGCGCGCTCACTGACTATTCCTACCAGCACACCGCTATACCAAGTCGTTACCCATGCGTTGGCGGATCGGTCAAACAAGACCAAGTTTACCCTGCTCTTCTGCAATAGAACAGAGAAAGATATCCTCCTTCGTGAGGAGTTAAATGATCTGCAAAGGACACACCCAAACACTTTCAAAGTCGTTTACATGGTTGATAATCCCGACGCGAACTGGACAGGTACGCGGTACCATCCGTTTCCACGGTTCCTCTAACAGGGACTCTAGGGCCCTCTGGCTTCATCACTGCGGATATTATCAAGAAATACGTCGCCCCTCCTTCTCTCGGGCAGAAGGTTAAAGTCATGATTTGTGGTATGTAGATTCCATTTTATTGACTTTTCTCGCCGCTTATCCTACGTATCAACAGGCCCACCTGGTCAAGTTGCCGCTGTCGCTGGAAAGAAAGCTGGGTACGAGCAAGGCGAACTTGGAGGTGTCTTGAAGGAACTCGGCTATTCAGAGGACCAAGTTAGCTTTTCCATTATTTCACAATCTAATACAGCTGACACCTCATTTTCAAGGTATTCAAATTTTAGACTTAGCCAACTTGATACAATATATCAGCCCATCTGGACTCTAGATCTACTGTGCGCCTCTGCTTGTGGGATCATTGCCATCCATTTTTTCAGCTCAGATGCCTGGTTGGTGCAAACTGACGGAGTCGAACCATGACAAAGACCTGAAGAAGCAAAGGTTTGTAAGCTCCACTGCTCCCCTCCGTACCGAGTCCCCTTGCCGGCAATGAGGTGATGGTCATTGGCGTGTGTTACCGTGCTTATGACTAGGTGGTAGCGCAGACTACTAAGTTCCGATTCAGCTTACTCTGATCCCAGTGCCAACCGTCGAAATTGTGGAGGCATTGGCAGCCACTGTATCATAATGAAGGGTTGTCGTTAAACCTAAGCCTTTAGTATCGTGTATCCACAATGTCTGGTGTTGTCCTCTTAGTTACTGACACCGCACCATGCGAATCAATATTAATCAATCACGACCTGCATGCGCGGTGGGATGTAAGCAGTAGAATTGTGAGCGTGACCGGTTCCTGTCACACCAAGCGCTTCTCGTCTTGACTTTGCCGTACTGGTTGACCACGCATTGACCGCGATGAGCCAGCAGATGTGGGTTCAATACGACATTCCACTTGAAGTCGTGTAACTAATACAACGATGCGTAGGGATGATGATGATGAATTCTTGTACGGTTCTTCAATTGCGGTAGAAACTCAACCGCCGTCCTCACCACCACCACCACCCACCATTGGTAAGGGAAATAGTCGAGACTCGTGCTTTATTTTCAAACTACCCCCCTTCGAATGGCATATCATGCTTTACTTTCATTCTTGTTCGTTGTTTCTTGATCAGTAGAATAACATGATGTTCTTTCCCCCTCCTCCCGCTTTTGCATGCGCGTGACTCGTTAGTGTCTCAACCGTGAGTGTTGCTTTTGCGCCAATTACCTTGGTTGTCGTTCGCGCGATGGATTTTTATTGAAACTTGGGTTTTGTACAGAACATTGGTGGAAACAATTAAACCGTTCAACGGCGTGGTCGCACATCTTGAAGCTGAAGCTGCCAGCACGTTGGATGAAGATCAAGAAGACAAGGATGCGGCAGGCGAAGAGGAGGAAGAGGAAGAAGCTGCAGAAGATAGTGACGACGAAGTGAGTCGACGTTCGTTATGTCTGTGCTGTTGCTAATGTATGGGGAACCCATGCTAGGACGATGTAGAGATTATCATGCAACCCGTTTCGCGTTCCATCGACTTCCGGTGAGTATCGCGGTTATACACGCGCATTGTTTCTCATTTCCTATCAGGCAAAATATCCCAAAAAACCGAACCTCGAGCTCATCAATACCCAAAGGTCAGTGGGGTTTACTCGTCTTGGTCGTTCACGGGAACTCATGGAATTTGTTATTTAGCCCCTCCACCATCTCTCACAACAGAATATACACCAATACAACGTGGAGATGCAATCTCAGCTGCCAAATCTGCAATACAAGCTGCCTCCACGCCGTCCGCACCAGTAGCAACAGCACATCAACCACCTCCTACGACTACCACTCCCACAAACATACCTCCAGTAGCTCAACCGCAACCGCAACCGCAACCTCAACCTCAACCTCAACCTCAACCTCAACCTCAACCTCAACCTCAACCCAGCCAACAGCAGCAGCAGTACTCAGTCGAGAGTACGAATGCTATATTGGATGGCATAGATACTTCCAAACTTCCGCATGTCACAGCTCCGCCTTCACATCCCGCAATTGATCCCACGATACCGGGAGTCTTTGATGGAAGATCCATATTCGAGACAGATATCAATGCTCTGGCTGAAAGGCCGTGGCGGAGACCAGGCTCTGATATCAGCGACTGGTTCAACTATGGATTTGATGAGATATCATGGGAGGCATATTGCTATCGACGACGGGAACTAGGCGATATGGCCAATGTGCTAAAGACAAATGTCATCGTAAGAACTTTTCGTTTCGTTACCTAACGCCTTTCCGTTCCCCCCTTTACAAATAATGGTGCTCACGGGATTCCTATTTGACTACTGTATAGAACTTCTCTGGAATGCCAGAAGAACAATTAACTGCGTTACCCCCGGAGGTACGGCAAATGGTGATGACAGGTGCCACGACAATGATGAACGGGGCTGGCACAAATACTGCGATGATGAATCCCGGTGTAATGATGGATATGTCAATGATGGGCCCTATGGGAATGGGAATGAATGGCGATATGGGTATGGGCAATCCCATGATGCAAATGGGAGTGGATGGACAGGCGGCACAAGGTGGGGTTGGTGTTGGAGGGAACGCCACACCTGAGCAGGTGGGGCCAGGTGTAGCTATGATGCAGGATGGATTTGCACCTGGCCCTGGAGGTCCTAATCTGATGGGTATGGGTATGGGGGGTGATTTTGCTGCTATGCAGGTTCGTTACATTGGCTCGTTGCATGAGTTTTATTAGAGAAATGACGCTTTCCGTCCCGAATATTTCGGGATATGTCCTTTCTCCCCTTGCGGCCATGGAATTTTGTTCCTTTTTGTTTTTTTTTTCTTGCGTGGGTGTTAGGAGCAAAATGCTATGGGCCAGCAAATGTATCAGAATATGGAAGTCCCTGGGTCTGTAACCCCTGGACCAGGTGCAAGAGGCGGAACGCCCGTGCCATTCAGAGGTCGATCTATGCCAGCAGGTGCAGGCCTCCGTGGACGAGGTTTCGCAAGCAGGGGACGTGGGAGGGGAATTTATGACAGTAGTGGTGCGTGGCAAATACTACTATCGCGCAAACGCCATTGAATAACCTCGTGCTTTTCTCTTTGCACGCTTTTTTCCGTTTGACATCTGCCTCGTGATGGCGCATATATCCGCATCATCTATCACCAAAAGCGCCTCCGTCAGTCCCGAGGCCTGCATCTCCGCTCCCCCCGGGTGTACCGACGGGACCTCGGAATCAAAATAAATATAAGGACCGAGATAACAACGGTCCTGCAGTGGATGGTCTCGATTATGGCGGCGGAGGGGGCGTTACTAGTAGCAAGGAACTCGGTGGAAGTGGGGGCGGAAGAACCTCTAGTGGTGAACCCGAGGACAGAAGCCTGAGTCGGTGAGTCATCGTAGAATCCTTTGGACTCCGCCTCCCGCTCTTTGCTTCCTTTGTTCTCTGTGTGTCTGGACTCGTGGAACTGATGCATTACTGCAGGAAGAGACGGAACTCTCCTGGCGCAGATGATAGAGGGTCGAAAAGACGGTGATTGGAGCGGCGTCTTTGAATGATCTGTACTGCTGCATGTAGGATGGTCAAGAGGCACAGAAAATGCGTGGTTGGCGTTCTACTCAATATTCAATTTGACACACGGGTCGGGGGCAGCAGTAGTGAATTTGCTTTGATTACTTTTGAGCTTATTGTACTTTGCTGCGCTTCACGCAATAGTTTTCATTTTCTTGATTCAAGGTCCAGGCCGTCTAGAAGTAACGTTGATAATATAAGCCACAATAATTGCTGTGGCATTGTCTTGAAGGGTGCGGCAATCTCCGTCGGTGATAATTTGGCCTTGGACCGGCCATTTGGCTGCTTTGATTTACTTCTCTCCCTCGTTCCTCCATGATAGGTACTGCTCTAGATCGTACGGCATTTCTTAGCTAATTAGGCTTAGGGTCCATGTCAGAATGCCAGTTTTGGGAGAAGAATCTACCGCCATCACGATGTCAGAGATCAGGGCATGGCATCTCCAGCTTTCTACAGCCAACCAATCGCATTAGGGACGGTATGCAAACCAATACAACACCACTTCAACGTCAAGGCACATTCATACCCCCATTTCACTCGCTCCCAGAGGAACTGCTAATCACTATCTTCCACTACGCCAATGACCCTAGTAGCTATCCTCCTCGAGCTACGGCGCTCATGCCACTCTTGCCTATGATGAGACTATCTCATGTTTGCAGGCTGTGGCGTCATATTGTTTCTACTAGCATGCCTACATACTGGTCAAGCATCTCTGTTTACTTCCCAGAGGAGCGTCACGCACGATTGGTCGAGCTCTGGTTAATCCGCACCGGAGACCTTTGCCCGCTGTCCCTGGCTTTCTACCAGAGAGCTGAAGATGATCTATCTCTGGAAGAGTATTCATCAACTGTGGAAATCTTCAGACTGTTCATCTTATATGTCGACCGTTGGCAGAACATCCGGTTTTATCTTCAGAATGAATCGCCACGAGAACCGCTGGTGTCCTTGCCTACCCCACAGAACCTAGAATCTGCTACCCTGTGGTTATCGCAATGGGAACTGGCATCGCAATACAAAGTATGGGATGCCATTAACGCTTCGCCTGATCTTCGGAAAGTCGACTGGCGAAACTTACCTCCTCCAGAGTCGACGCCGTGGGAGCAGATCAAAGACGTCACCAGTCGCAGCGAAACTGTCCAATTCCTCGCCCACTATCTGTCGAGACTTCAGCAACTCGAAATCTTACGCGCCAACGCACGGATACCGACAAGCGACTTGGTGGTTGACAATACGCTCATTCGATTACCCTCACTTCGTACTCTGGATTTGTCTGGACACGGCTCGCTAGTGCTGTTGCACCATGTAGTCGCGCCCACGTTGGAAGACGTAGTAATACGAAGTGGGAGTGGGGTCCTCAAGGCACGTACCTTGAGCGATATGATCGCACGGTCCGGGTGCTTACTGGTGTCCTTGGATATCAAGGACAGAAAACTGGAAACGACCTATTTGATCGACTTTCTCAACCAATCACGACAGTATCTAACGGGTCTTCGACATCTAGAGTTGCAGGACATGCGCATAACAGACGATTTCATGAACCTGCTCATAATTCGCCACGAGGACGAAGAGCGTAACGGCGACCATGACGTTTCGAGAAGGGAGGTATGCCTCCCTGCACTTCGTTATCTCAGCCTGCATCGATGCATTACCACTGTCGACGGTCTGATTTCCTCTATGGTCAAATCGCGCTTCCTATACGGATTACAGTACGCAGGACTTCACTTGCGGTCCGAACTACACAAACATGAACAAGATATTGCTACCTTTCGACTACTGGAAGATGAGGGCCGACAAATAACGTGGCGGATGCAAGGCTCAGAGGCAGTTAATGTACTTATCTAGGCTCGAAACATGGCAGTCAACATATATCATCCAATCGTACTTCTGTACCATGTTGACGGTGGACTTGAACTGTACACTGGGCTTCTCGCCCTTGTTAGGCTTTCTCCGGCCCATTTAACATCGGTCCCAAGCCTCCCTGGATACACAACATGGCCATAGCGGTCTAGTTATTCACTGCGACCCAGCCAAGGCCTTGAAGGCAGCCTTGGCTCAAGACTGCGATCTTTTCACTGCACTTCTGGCAAGATGCATATGTCCACAAAGGAAATACTCAATCACTAAACCGAATATGCGTTTTGCGAGAAGTGCGAGTTACTTAAGCTTGTCATACGCCTTGAATACAGGAAATATTGGGACCAACCCTTTAATTCTTAGAGTGGAACCCCTGAAACGGAACGGAAAGGTCAAACCACAACTGCGGATTTAACACATTTGAGGCGTGACCCATATATCAAAACATCACCATTGACGACGAGCTTAAGGGTCGTCATCTGATAGTTTGACAGTAGTTGCGTAATCCTTGCGTACTCAAGCAGAGTCGGGACGGTATGGCAAAATAACCGAGTTCTAGCATTGATCTTTTTCTTTCCTTCTTTCCGTCAATTTTTTCTCCTACAATTTTTTTTTGGGTCTTTGAGTCAGGTGTATCAGTGTATCAACCTACTATCTACGATTCTACTACACAGCAGCATCTGGATCACGTAGTGATCATGATCATGATCATCAATACGAATATAGCTTATGTAATACATGGTACCAAACAACGTGGGATATCCCCGCCGGCAAAGTCACTACCAGTTCGTCATGCCTTCACGTCGCTCTCGCTCTCGATCTCATTCTCTTCGTCGCTCGCATTCCCGATCTCGTTCCCTGTCACAGGAACGACGGAAGCTTCCTAATAACGCGCAACCTATATCGGACTCTGACTATTTCTTGAAGATTGACGAATTTAGGACATGGTTGAAGGACGAAAAGGATAAGGTAAAGTGGTAGTTATCATGTCGTTGATCATGTGAATGAGCGTTGCGTACAGTATTTTGACGAATTGTCGGGAGAGAAGGCTCGGAGGTAAAGTCTATCATCCACATTTGTGGTTAATCCTAATGCTATGAACACGCCCATGAATACAATTCATCTAACATATAGGTATTTCAAGAAGTTTGTCAAAGTGAGGCATTCCCTCATTCAGTTCAGTTATGTTTGATTGACCTTTTTTAGGCGTGGAATAGAGGGAAACTTTCAAGTACGCATATATCCTGCACTTCAATACCCCAAACAAACAGCACCTCATACGCCGTTCAGAGTCACTATATGCGGGTGTAGACGCTTCTACGAGCTCCTTCTCAAATCAAACTGGTTATAAATGGTCATTTGCGTCCAAAAAGTCTCGGGCAGACGATGACGCTCTTCGAGTAGCGAAAGACGAGATACACAGTCTCACCAACCGATACGACTCGATTCCTCATCCTAATTCTAGTGCCTTTGACGAGGTTACCTCCTCTTCAGCAAGGGATGCATCCAGTGGTCGTATGCGAGGGCCAACGCTCCCCTCTGGCTCTGATCTGACACTGGCTAGGGAAATGGCAGCAGAACAGGCTGAGGCTGACAGAAAGTTGAAACGCAAGAGAGACAAGGCAGATGCAAAGGATAGGATAGAAGATATGGTCGGACCAAAGGAAGTAGGCAGGGAAGGGATGCTCGAAAAAAAGAGGGTGAAAAGAGAACATGACAAAGCCTTCAGAGATGGTCGGGACGACGCATTGGATGAAGTCGATGACTCTACTCTGATGGGTGGCGGAGACAGTTTCAAGGCCATGTACGCCGAATTTCGTCCAATCATGTGCGCATAAGTCACAATGCTTTAACAGGATTGCAAAACGCGATGCAGGGAAACGGCGCGCTGAACTATCGAGGGATGATAAGACCAGCACATTGCGAGACCGTGCGCAGGCGATTAAGGAGAAGGACAAGGTAGGCATCGGTACCCAACACGCTCACTCGGATGTCGCTCATTTCACTGGTCCTTCTTGTAGGCCACAATGGACATGCTACAGCAGCTAGCAAAGCAAAGGTTTGGGTAGCTTGTTCATGCCTCGATAGTGGATTGTTGGGATGTTCAAACGTTCTTCGTTCGGCGTTTCTCTAGCTAGTAGTCTGAGCTCTACTGAATTATAAGTGTTACAACTACATCAGTTCCAATGTCCAAGATCACGACCAGGGGTTTGAAGGAACTCCGGAGACACGCCCTCCTCGAAATCAGGCAAGTATATAGAGAAGTATGGTCAGAAAGTCCCAGCGGACGCAGCACATACGAAGAATGAATGCAGTAACCGCGGGTAGTAGAGCGAGAAAAGAGTTCGATGTGTAATATAGAGTATATGTACGATATGAAGTGTTTATGAAAGGCCGATATGCTATTATAGGATGAAAAAGAACCATATAGCGTGCATGTGATGAAGCGTCCATGAGAATGCGGATGGAAGGTATTGAAAACAAAACAAGATCGAAATATATATATAATACTGCTGATAGAGCCAACTTGGACTAAAGGGTAACAAGCGACGAAGAATATCCATGTGAGCTATACATAGTCGAAAAGAGGGAATTAAAAGAGCAGATTGCCGAACGACATAAAAGATAGTGGAAAAGTACGCAATGGAATCCAATCTAAGCACGATGAGGCCGGAAGAAACCAAGGCGGAAAGTCAGGGGAGGGGGGACATTACATGATAATGCAATCTTTATCCTTGCCCTCTTTGCCTTTACCCGTAGCATCTGTCGTTTCGCCACGATGAAGTACAGCCCCAGGTCCACCAGGTTGATGCATGGGCTGATTTTGTGAACTCTTCAATCTCTGTGTGGCACGTTTATCGCCCTGCTCACTTGCACGTTTATAGTATGAAATGGCACTACAGAGCAGTGGAGCATCAGCACAACCGTTCAACCGTTAGTTGACATTTTCTCATTTGTCAGGATGCGGGTGGGTCGCTGCATCTCGAGTCATACATTGACAAGTGATTGACGATGGATCCGTGCACGATGACGTGCGATCGGAAAAGCGAGTGGCAAGAGGGAATAGAGAATAAAACGAGCGGTACTCACTCGGACACGTTGGGTGGTGTCCCAATTCCGACTTCTAGGAAATAGCCCACAGCATACATGGCTTTCGCTAAACCAGCATCTGCGGCTCTTCGCGCCCAAAGGAACGCCTCTGTATCTGACTGAGGCAGTACTCCTGGCGAGCCAACCAAGTACCATGCTGTGAGAGCGAAGCAGGCGTCCCGGTGACTTTGTTGGGCCGCAATATTCTTTGAAGAGGAGATGAGTGGAGCTGGAAGTGCATAGAGGTTGACACTCACGTAATAATGGATTGACAGGGCTGCATCCTGTGGACAACCCATTTTCCCGTACTCATAACATTCTCCCAGACGGTATGCACTGGGCGCATATCCCAACTCAGCCGCTTGTGCTAGTAGCTCAATGGAATATTCATAGTCCACAAAGAGGACGTTATCGATACCCCTCTCGTGCAGCAATGCTAATTCATGCAATGCGTGGGGGAATTCTGCCGTGGCGTGCTCCGCACTTCGCTTCAGCCTATTTACACCCTCCTTGGGGCTCTTGGATAACCCCAATTCACCATTGAGTTCTGCTATGCCCAACCGATACATTGCACCAGGATGCAATGCGGCCCCAGCTTTCCTGAAAAACTGTAAAGCTTTTGCAGATTCTCTTCTACAGCCCCAACCATTCTCACAACAGGTCCCAGCACGATAAGAAGCATCAGGATGGCCGTGCTTGGCAGCTAGAACGAATAATGGGTAGGCCCGGTCAAAATCTTGTTTGTTTTTCGGCGTCCCAATACCGTTGGCGTAACAGTCTGCGAGAAAGTACTGTGATGCTGCGTGGCCACGGTCCGCGAGGCGCTTTAAGAGGGCGATAGCCTCCTTGATCAAATCGTCCCTCTTCTCCATTGCGCGTTCCACTTCGAGTAGATTCCCAGGTACGTGTTCGGGTATGGGAAATGATTTTGATGCATCAATCATGAAAACGGCAAATTCGAATTGCAAATCAGGATCCTGAGTTTTCTTTGCGTTGGCCCGATATAGTTCCAAAGTGCGCTCATGGGAGAGTAGTGCTGCCTGATTTCCGGGTTTGAGATGTGAGTGATCAAGAATGGGTCCGGGCGGTGGTGAAGGACCGCGTATTGAATTAGTGGTTATTGAGGGCGCTGGGGGGTGTAACTCGGCTGGGGCGCGCAAGTTCTGTGTAAAAGAGCCGTTTGGACGTAGACCATCGGTAGTGGGCGCAATGACGTTGAGGTTTGGTGTGTTGGCTGCGAAGAAATCATCTGGGTCATCCGGATCCTCGTGGTCTTGAGGTGGCGGGGTATGATTGTCTGGGTCGTAGTCTTCGTGATCTGGATCATAGAGTTGTTGTAGTGGGTACTGCGGCTGATAATGTGGCTGGGGGGCATAAGGTTGTTGGTGGTGTGGAAGAGCCTGTTCGGGTAGAGCAGGTAATTGTGATTCCCTGCGTGGCCGACCCCTAAGCTGGGCAGCATACGCGTCTCGCTGGTCTGGGTATTCACCGTATTGTTGTTGCTGTTGTTGAGGCTGGTACATGGCGGGGATTAGGAAGGGTTGGTGGTGGTGGCAGTGAGAAGAGTTGATGGATGTTTGATCGCTAAATCCTTTCTTATGTTCTCCTCTCCTCCACTGCTCTGCACCATCCCCAAAATTTGGTAACATAGATCTCCGCAGCACGCTTGTCCAGACCCCAGCATAATAAATTTGATCAGAGAGTGGGCCGCTCGAGCTCCAGGCAGTTTTTCCATGTTCCTCGCTACAGTTGGGATGTTTTGCATGCCTCAGATAACAGCGCGCCTCAAGTTATCAATAACGAAATCGTATAGCTGATATATGAATTATTGGATCAAGAACACCAGAACATCCCAGAGTTCTTAACTTGAGCGGGCACCTTGACGGTCAGCCATGCTTATTTGCCCCTGTTTGTGGTCGGTGGCTGTACCGGGTAAGTGACGGAACCGAATTCTTTCCAAGGGTCACCACACGACCATGCAATCTCTGCGCACGAAGCGCTCTACCACCCCATCGCGCAAAAATACACGCGCAGGAAATGGTCCTAACAAGCTAGCCAAATCTGGTGCGGGTCCGACGCCAAGATCACGCGACCCAAATGCAAGAAAGTCTCGTGTAGATGACAAGATCAAGAAGCGGATGTCTATGAGGTATGCGGATATCTCTGGACCCACGGAATTGAATGGAATTCCTGCTATGCCTCCACTGCCAGGGGCTGCTGGGCGCATGGATGAACTGCCCAGTGGTGGTCGGATGGGAGGCATGTCAGGCGCAAGAGATCAGGAAGAGGTTGTTAGGGATGGTTACACAGAGGTGCCAGAGGAAGACAAGTCCGTAACTGATGACAAGAAACTTTTGGACCAAGAGAAATTTGACCCGGATGCTTGTGGGTGATTTAGATTGACTTTGGGGAGCAGAGCGTCTGACAGTTTCGGTGTTAGTCTTGAAACTCAAACTGGCAAACTCGACCGAGGCAGAGATCAAGTCTCTCCAATCTTCGCTACGCGGCATCATGGATGATACTTCTTCGGAATTGCAACGAAATGTCTTCAAAAAGTACGTGCTCGTCTCGTCCAATACGTGACATGATGTTGAGACTCGACGATAGCTATGCAGAATTCGTTCTAATATCAAAGGAAATATCGTCGTTAGAGAACGAAATGATTGAACTCAAAGACTCGATATCTGAGTTCAAGTCAATGCCATCACTTCTACATATCCCGGACCCTACGTCAACGTCGTCAACGACCGTGTCTATATATAAACGTTCGTCAGTCGCAGATCTGCGGATCATGTACTTCAATCAAATGCAAGAACTCCACGCCGAAGTGGAAGGGTCAGCTAAATTCGCTCCTACCATAGCTGGTCGTCATGTTGTAGGCGAGATCGATGGCGTGCTGTCATTGAATGCGGCAACATATAAGACAATGGGCAAAGTGAAGTTCATCGTACTCGATGATTGTGTCCTAGTAGCACGGAGGAGGAGAAGAGTTACTGCTGCGGGGGAGGGAAGAGGGGCTAAAGGGAACAATAATGAAGGCAAACTAGTAGCTGAGCGGTGTTGGCCACTAAACGAAATGTTGGTTCTGGACACCAAGGACTCTGCCGGTATGTCGTGCATTCTGATACCAAGACTATACTTAAGTATAACAGGGATGTCTAATGTCTTCAAGATCCGTCACGGGAAAGAAACCCACGTCTACCGAACGGAAAGTTCTGGTGATAAACGTGCTCTACTTGCGCAATTCCGTTCAGTAGCGGAAGAGTTGTCTGCTAAAAAGCGGAAGGAGCGAGAAGGTGAACACGAGAGAAGGAAGAGCATGTGGCAAGGCGGAGGAGACGTATGTATATCCATTTCGAGCTCTTCTTGCTCATTCTAGCCTCAAAATATTTACCTTGCTTCTTTCCTTTATCGCAATCGAATGGTTAGCGGAACTCGCTTATTCCCCCTTTACCAACGGATTTCCTGAACGATATGGCTATGAGGATGGGGGATACTGGTTTGGATGATGCGAAGCAGAAAGCCGAGAAGGAAATGAGGTGGACGAACGACTGGGCTGATGAGCTCACCGTCGCAATCGCCTTGAAGGAGTGGGCTAAAGCAGTTTCACTCGTTGCGAAAGGTAGATTCTCGGTCTTTCTCCTTTAGTGCTGGGCCGTCAACCGAATATTTACAGGGAATGCAAAGTTATCAACAACGCCTTCATTAGCGTCTAAGCTCTATCCTTTGACGCAACAGTTGACGAGCGCGCTGCTGGCGTCACTATCACAACGGACGAATCGCAAATCTACAGTTGTGCAACTCATCCTATTGCTTGTGCAATTGAAGGCAGGCGCAGCTGCACGAAGCACATTCTTGACAATGCGTACGGAGGTCATTAAAAGCAATGCTAGACAGATCCGATTTGAGGGTCACATTGGCTCTTATGCTCACGATTTGGCTATGGTTTATTTCACTGGTATCAAGCATACTGCTGATTGGTTTCTGGCGAGTTTCAAAGAGAATGAAGTTTCGAGCGGTACGCAGCGTCCTTTCGTCGCATGATCACTCCGACGTCTGATTGAGAGTTTCAGCCTTCATTGACTGGTCTAAACACCGAATGGAGGATTATGCCGAAATATTCAGAAGACAGGTATATGTTTCGGACGTTGAACACGAAGTTGTAGAAGAAGCGCTCTGGATAACCTTCACCCAAAGTCGAAAGGTAGTAGCATTCTTGGTTTCTCGTTCAGCCACTGATGTCAGAGACAAATCAGTTGTTGGCCGAATATGGCTTAGACTTCCACTTCCTTCTCGAGAGACTGCTTGTTGAAAAGCCAAAAGAAAAGGCTCAAGATCAAGCCACATTCTCCTTTCAAGCACACCGCATCCCGAAACCCCCAGAAACAATTCGACACCGTTCTCCAGCTCCCAAACCTACTGCAGCCACGCCTCTAGAACCCTCACCGACAGTTCCATCTACTATACCTGCTCTCCCCCCTATTACTACAAACCTCAGATCTAGCAGCGGCCCCAGTCCCTCCCAGATCTCTCCAACGTACTCATTTTCGTCTTCCATGACGAGTAATAGTTACACCTCGCCTTCTCTGCCACCACCAATGCAACCCCTACAGCCTCATTTACGGCCAGCACGTTCTCGTACAGCGCTGATGGGATCCTCAAGCTCAAGGCCACCGTCGAACCCAGCTACACCACCTTCATTCTCTGTCCCGCTTCCCCCAGCTCCACCCAACCTTAGATCCCGTACACCTCCACAGCCATTGCCCAATAATGCCACGCCGACTTCTCCAATTTCGGCCCCACCCTCTTCGTTCAAGGAAAAGGATAGAGTGATACCGCCATCATTGACACCCAAAGGACCAAGGGCTGCCGGCCCCGCTCCTCCACCCAGGTCTGTGCATAGACCTGGTAGCGCATCGAGAGGACCCCCTGTGGCTGTTCCTCAGAGAGAGGGAATGATTTAATTCGAAGGGCTGTTGGCTCAGTACCATGGACTTCATTTCAAGTTTGTTCTGCATTGCACATTGGATACGCTCAGTAGCATTTGTGTCTCTGCTTTCCAGATTTAAATAGTACAATGCCATTCAAATTTCGCATCACATTCATGCTCAACAGTCCCTCCGAAAACCGACGGTTCGACGCAAAATCACATGACCTGAAACTATCATTAATTTCATCATTGATCCGCACTCCGGATTAGTGTTGTGGAAGTTCGCTCTATTTAGTGTTGCCGCAGTCTCTAGTTTGGCCAGTTTCGAGGATGTTTGTAGTTATTAACCAACGGAAACCAAAACCGAACTAAAACGTTTTAGTTTAAGATACTGCGAATTGGATTGAAGGTAGAAAATCGCGAAAGAGTGAAGAAGACATGACGTAGTTGTTGACGTCTATGCCGTAAAAACGAGTTGTTTCTTACGTAAGGTAACACGTCCCGAGCAAAACCTTATTACAAATCTGCATTCAACCGTATACGTTCATTTACCATATATCCAACATATGCACCCCCCTGAAGACTGTATTACACTGTACATAGTATCTGCTGTGCTTAACACAACCTAACTGAAGCTGTACACAAGTGGCATTGGTTGAAAATCGTAATTGCATATTGGGGAACGGTTTGGTCGGTTGAGAACGGGTTACCATCAGCTAAACCCATATGGGGGTTTCTACTTTAACGCGACACGTGTCACGTGTCTGGTATAAGTTACACAGAAACTTTGGTTCCGTATCTTACCGGTAGATGACCGGGGGGATTTTAAAGTTCCGCAACGCTACTCCGGATCTCCTCCTTCGGCTCATAGGAGTGGTTGTCGGTAGTCGAGATGAAAGTCGAGGGATCCAGAGTCGATGTTGACGAGGGTGAGAAAGTCGAGTTAGGAAGTGGTGAGAAGAGAGCCGAGGGGGCTGTTCAAAATATGTCGCGGAAGCGTGACAAGGTCACTAGTTCTGAGACACGGGAGATATAGGACTTAAGAGGCACTCAAAAGAACAGGTATATCAGCTCGGATTCGAGTACATGGATGACGACTCGTATATATGGGTACGACGAGATAATGAATAGAAATAAGTCACGAGTCACAGAAC
The DNA here is from genome assembly GCA_951802395.1 of Volvariella surrecta. NCBI lineage: Eukaryota > Fungi > Basidiomycota > Agaricomycetes > Agaricales > Pluteaceae > Volvariella > Volvariella surrecta. The sequence continues at coordinate 2,876,959 of OX637781.1, read as the reverse complement.
CGTTACACAAGGATTGAACTGACTGTGAGACAAAAACATGGGGTACATTCATTCCGTGAATTCTGCTTTCCACTACGATTACCAGTTGGCCGCCAGTCTTCAAGAGTAATAGTGTCTACGACGTAGTTTTCTTTTTCGACTACTGCAGAATATACCAACACCAGGCAAACTTGGTCTCAAGGAGCAACATTCTGATCACATTACACGTACTAATTGCCAGCATGATACCTAATACAAGGAGGTCTGCAATCAATCTTCCAAGATCTCTGAGTCGGTTGTCTGTGACAGCTGGCCCACCAGAGGCCATTGCGAGGAGAACGAACGTCGAAGGTCATGCATCCGCTCGCTCCGAACCGAAGAAGCGGGAATACCACCGTGGTGCCATCAGTGTTTCGACTGCGTTAAGGAGCAACCGGGAGTTTGGTCGTTATACAGTCTTTCAAAATAGAAGGTACGCAACTGAAGGTGCGCCCTTGAACCTCTATGTAATGTACAGAGATGTGAACTGTTTCTAGCCTCAGCAGAGAGCGCAAGCAAGAAGCCTCACTTTGACAAGATCCTCATCGCGAACCGGTACGTTTATTTTGACATTTGGAATGAAACAGCTCATTCACTTCTTGGTTCCGTTCCACTCAATCTGTAGAGGTGAAATCGCGTGCAGAGTTATCCGTACAGCCAAGAAGCTGGGGATTAAAACCGTTGCGGTGTATAGTGAAGTAGACAAGGACTCGCTGCACGTCAAGTTGGTGAGCGTGTCCCGATTCTCTACATAGTTGTTGCCGAGCTGACGGAAGGGGAATTCGCGTGAATAGGCCGATGAGGCGTACTGCATCGGCCCTGCTGCATCAGCAGAGAGTTATGTATGTCTGCAATTTTATCAGTGGGGACCGGGTGCCATAGCCTAACTTCTCGTGAACAGCTCCGTATGGACAAAATTATGGACGTATGCCAGCGTAGTGGTGCACAAGCAGTCCACCCGGGGTATGCTCAAGTTAGTCCAAGGAGAGCACCTTATCCTAACATGACACTTAGGTATGGATTCCTGAGTGAAAACGCAATATTTGCCGGAAAGCTTGCAGAAGCAGGGATCGTATTCATTGGACCCCCCGCTAATGCTATCATTTCTATGGGATCCAAAAGGTCAGGCAGGCATATCTTCGACCCACCATTTATACTCACGATTTTCAAAGTGAATCTAAAAATATCATGTCAGGTAGGACGAAAGCTGTTGAACTTGAAGAAAGAGTATGCTAAGTTCATTGAAGCTGCTGGTGTACCTTGTGTTCCCGGATACCACGGAGACAACCAAGACCCAGGATTCTTATTTGAAGAAGCAAAACGGATAGGTATGATGAAGTAGATATTCGCGAAACAATTCTTATGGATATTAGGCTTCCCCGTTCTTATCAAGGCCATTCACGGAGGCGGTGGAAAGGGCATGAGGACCGTTACCGAGCCCACTGCTGAAGCTTTTAACGAAGCTTTGACGTCTGCCCAACGAGAATCGTTGAAAGCCTTTGGAAATGATACGGTATTGGTTGAAAAGTTCATTGAACGCCCTAGACACGTCGAAGTGCAAGTCTTTGCTGATACAATGGGTGAGGTTGTAAGTTTGTGGGAACGAGATTGCTCGGTACAGAGACGGAATCAGAAAATCATTGAGGAGGTAAGTGCCAACTAGTCATTACACACAGCTATCTCACCGTTTTCGTAGGCACCTGCTCCGGGTCTGTCTGCTGAACTCCGTGCTGACCTTAGCGCAAAGGCAGTCGCAGCAGCTCGTGCTGTAAATTATGTTGGTGCCGGAACGGTAGAATTTATTTTCGATAATGATACCCAGAAGTTCTATTTCATGGAGATGTGAGTTACGCCAGGGATGATCCATTCTAGTGTTTATCAATGCTCTACAGGAACACGCGTTTGCAAGTTGAACACCCTGTGACGGAAATGGTTACTGGTCTGGACCTCGTTGAATGGCAACTCGAAGTATGTCACGATTCTCCTGTCGGGGGCATACTTCTTACCTTTCGTTTTCGAGGTTGCTGCTGGCAATCCTCTACCATTATCTCAGCCTTCTATCCCTCTCGTTGGCCACGCGTTTGAAGCGCGCATATATGCTGAAAACCCGCGAAACGACTTTCTCCCCGATTCTGGCACATTACACTACCTCTCCACGCCCGAGCCAACCCATATTTTTGCTACCCCTTTTGCAGCTGAAGTCTCCCAATCGTTGGGTGGCGAACAACCCGACTTTGTCCCAGCGACAAGCTTACAGGACGTCAGGTCGATTGCTCCATCTTTGCGTATCGAACAAGGGTTTTTGCAAGGAGCGCAGATCGGTGTCTTCTACGACCCGATGATTGCCAAGGTGGTTGTTCATGGAAGCGATAGAACTGAGGCCCTACGAATGCTCAGGAGAGCCTTGGATCAATACCACGTCGTTGGAGTTTCTACCAACGTTGAGTTCTTGAGAACCTTGGCAGGAAACGGTTCCTTCATTGATGCTGAAGTTGAGACGGGGTTCATCAAGGTAGATCAGCTCTTTTATAACATTGGCCAGAAGTTTGACTGGTGGTATTTCGTGTATAGAAACATTTTGACGAGTTATTCCCTCCGCTCAGCGAACCCTCCCCAGAAGCGTTTGCTCAGGCCGCCTTGTTTGTTGTCCTGCGAGACCAACCCTCAGCATCAACACAAACCCCTTGGACCTCCTTGTCCGCACGATGGTTCGGAGGCGATACCTATGAACGCACCGTTACACTCCAGGCTGATGACGAAAATGCCGCTACCGCATCGGTCAGCGTCAAGGCCATTGGCAACAAATATGATATCACTGTAACCAGCCCATCCGGCCAAGTCACGACCTTTTCTTCTATTGCTGCAGAACTCGTCAACGGGAAGACGTTATCCACAACACTTAACGCCGAAAATTTGAGTAACACTGTGGTGTCCCAATTACCACCACCTGGTCTGCCAGCATCTCAATCACTCAATTCTATGGAGCGTTTGCATATCTTCAGTGGTGGACAAAAGACAACATTGGTTCTTCCTTCACCCAACTGGTTGGTCTCACTTGGTGGAGACGTATTGAGCGCAGCAAAGGGAGCTATCAGAGCACCTATGCCTAGTTTGGTCGTTGAGGTGAGAGTCAAAGTTGGTGATCGAATCGAAAAGGGGCAGGCGATCGTGGTTTTGGAGAGTATGAAGACGGAAACTGTGATGAGGAGTGATGTCAGTGGTGTTATCAAGGCAGTTGATTGTAAGAAGGGCGAGATGGTCGCTGAAGGAAAGGAGTTGGTGGATATTGAGGCAGATGAGAGTTCGTAGAGTTGAACGAACATAATCTAGTTCGCTCTATGCGATTTTAGAAAAGCATCTTGTAATCTTCGAGAATGTATCTTGGTTACCTTGAGCAGTATAATGCAGCTCGTGAATGAAATTAACTCGGTGAAGACCTCCGCGGTTCCAGGGGTTGCGAATAGCACGCTTCAGTTTTAGAGGAATACATGCAGGTGGTGTAAAATAGTTCTAATTTGAGCATTACGCTCTCTAAGCTGAGGGACTCTGTCCAGCACTGTCGTTGGCCTCTTCCTCTAACGTCTTCTTCAATCCTTCCAACGTTCTCGCCAACCTCGCACCACTCGCCTGATTCAAGACACCAGCAATTTGCATACCCGGAGCACTCAATAACCCAACAATCTGCGCTCTCAAAGTATCCAGGGTAGGATACTTCGACACGTCCTGTACGCCTTGTGGCAAGAACACCTTTCCTTCAATCAAAGCACCCACAACTTTGAGTTGGGGATGCAGTATAGCTCTAGACCTCTTCATCCTTCTGCCAGGAGTAGCAGGGTCCGCATTTTTCTCTTCCAGTTCGCGTTTGAGCTCTTCGGGAGTCTTCGGACGGCGAGGAGGAACGCCACGTTCCATTGCTCGCAAGACGGCGCTTAATTGGGGGGGATCAAGTGAAGGTAATGTGAGAGTGGCGAAATTCCCACTCTGGTTGTTGAAGAGGTTGTCGACTTCGGCGATGTTGATGCCAGGTAGATCGCGGAGAGCTGCACCGAAGATGCTGGTTCGTATGATGGTAAGTTTGGGTTCTCCTGGGTTGTCTACGGGTGACAGAGAGGCGGTAGCGGCAGGTGGTACGGGTGCGGGTGAAGCGAGTGACGGTTTGGGTTTATACACCAATTTTATGTCTCTTCGCAGCCTAACCAGACGTTCGGCCGAGAACTCGCTGTGGTGGAGGAAGATGACGGGTGATGTCGAGTTGGTTTGGAGGATTCTCATGTACCAGTTGTACTGGAATGCCTTCTTGTCCCGGAACACCCGTGGTAGTTGTTTACCGGGAAGTGGCTTGGGTTGTTGGACGGAGATGGCATAATGACGAGACTGCGTAGCCAGAGGAGATAGCACCCGATATGCTTGGTTCCGGGTGAACGACGCAGTTCGCCATGTAGAGCAACCTCGGGAACAGAACGCGTCGAGCATCTTTGGAGAGTTGGGTGGAGAAAAGCTCGTGTGACGAAGTATTTGTGACATGGAAGAATATTGTCACACGGTCATGATAATTGGAACACTAAATTACACTAGACAGAATTCCCAAGTCCGATCCTCACCACCTTCTCCTGTCTTTCCGGTACCATGCACACGCTCACCTTTTGTCATTCTATGCTCGTAACCCTTCCAAGCACCCCTTGAAAATGCAAAGGAACGAACTTGCATGTACACTGGATTAGGTGGTGTGCTGCCGCTTGTCGGAGGCGGAGGTTTCTTGGCTAAATGAGGTAAATCCCTGATTGAAATCAGCAAAGCAATAAAGTACGCAATAAGATGCTTACCAGAGAGTGTATGGAGGGACGTTGCGCAAAGTTATGAGGATGCTTCCTCGTGTCTGGGCTGTCGATCGTGATGAATTGTTTTGTCGCGTGCGTTGGTCGTCGCCATCTATCGTGATATCTTCATCTTCGTCCGGACTGTCGCTCTCATCATCGTCATTCTCTGTTCGTTTCTTCTTCGTCTTCACCATGTAATTGGGTATGGGCCCACCAACCAGCATTTTGGCAGCTGATCTCAAAAATTCCAGCAGCAAGACTTGGTTAGATAGGATGTTCCTGTCTTGATCCGTAATCCCTTTCCCTGCAATCTGTGTAAGGATGTATATTTCTCTCAAGTGCAATATTAAACCCTCGGATTGACTTACCTGCATGAGGAAAGTTCCAAACGATCTTATCCCATTTCCTTCCTTTGAAGAAAGAACTCTTCTCTAACCTCGTTGCATCAACTCCAAATCGGACTTCCACTCCTTTCTCCCTCAATAGTTTGATGATTCCCTCTGCCTCTGGGTATTTTTCGTAACATTGCGTCTCCGTGTCATATGCTGTCGCTGTTATATTTCTTGCTGGTAGGTGAATCAACTCCTGAGGAGGGTCCTGAACTAGGGCCCTGGCAAATGAAAAGTTACCTTCTCCGATGAGAAGGATTCTATCTGTTGGCCGAAATGGTATTGTGGGCCGCCGACGGGAATTTGATGTTGACATCGTAAGCTTTTCCTTCGCTTTCCCCTTTCCCTTGCTGCTTTGACCCTCGCTTATAGAGTGTGATATCTTGGACGAAGACGCATTCTTGCCCTTTCTGGACTTCTGTTCTGCATTCTGAGCGGCCTGAACGAGTTTCTCCTTCGCCTTGAAGCGGTTTTGTTGCGACTGCAATGCAGCTTTAAGTTTTCCACCAGATTTCCCCATTTCAGTTGCCCGTAAGCCCCACACCTCTGGCGATCCAGATCGTCGTCTGACTGTGGCAGTGGATAAGGAAGTATGTTTGTTTCGGGGGATCATGCCAAACATAATTCGATCAACGTGGAAGTTACGTCCGTACGCGCTGGCAGACAAGACTTTATATATACTCCACTTTAACACCCCTTACTTCTGTACCACCTCCACCATCACCACCATCGAGCACTCGCTTCTGCTCTATCAATCTTCCAACATGGTGAGCACCTCATATTCACACTGGTCATCTTTCGTGAATTGACCCCTTGTTGTCCCGTTGCACGAACTCTCCTTTGTGTCACCTAGCCTACCCAATTCGAGATGCGTCAGCGAAATGCCAAATTCGCCAAAGACGTGAGAGAAGGCAAAAAAGCTGTTCACTCTTCAAGACAAGAAAAACTTGCCAAACGTAGCCCAGTCCCATTATGGGCTCTTGGTATCGTTTTGTTCGTCGTCATTGGTGGCGGTGAGTTTAACTGCCATTTAAAGTCCATGTCTTTGTATTTTATGCTGGTTTGCTTATACTGTTGACCTTTGCAGTGGTGTTCGAGCTAATAAAGCTCATATTTCTATAACACCCCAAGCTCCGAGATCATCTAGTAATTAGGCACCACGTCCCCATTCGTGCACATACCACTTCACTTCGCTGACGTATTATTCTCGTTCGTTATTCACTATTGGGAACACATTGTACATCCCTGCTGCTCATTTTATGAAATATAGTATCTCATTCCAGATTCCGACTTCATGTGGCACTTGACTGAAGCTACGACCAAATCGAAGGCGGCGAAGCTTTAATCGGCAATACTCATGCTCCTCTCCCTTTCATCCTTAACTGAAGATTTATCGCTTCCATCTTCAGCTTTTAAACCTGCACCCGCCTCACTCGTATTTGTAGTACCTGAGGGTTCCAACGCGGCGTTTGCCGGTGGTGATGTCTCGTCTGAAATGTCCAGTGGAGCCGCAGTATTCGCAGTGGAAGGTGCCGACGACGGGGCAGGGGTCGTTGCCGCGCTTTCCACCACCACTGTAATCCCAGCGTCCGCGGCTTCTGGGTCATTTCTACTCCTTGAACCAGAACTCGAAGCAGCGGGGCCAGTAGATTCAATACCCTCCATAGGGACGTCTTCTTCCAGTTCCTTTTCGTCAATTCTGGATTCATCACCAGCCCAAATCCGCATTGTGGGTTGCCAGACCATAACGACGTTATCTTCTGATACACTTGCCGCTGTCCAGTTCTCTGCTTCACCTGGAGCCCAGCAAAAGTCCGTAGGACGGGCTGTATGACCTGTAGACCGCATTGTGAGCACAGGGACATAAGCCCGCAGATGAACAGACTGTCATGTGGTATACGCAAGGGAAGAAAGTGGGTAAATCCGCATAGTCACTTACCGCCATGAATGAACACCAACTCCGGCGGACCATCCTCCTGATCCTCCGGGGTTTGTTCTTGGCCAATCAAATACAAATCCCAAATATTAACCCTCCTATCGCTTGACGCGGAAGCGAAGACAGTTGGGTTGTGCGGTGACCAGGCTAGATGCAATACTTCATCCGTATGAGATTCGAATACGTGTAGCTTCTTGGTTGGGACTCGGAGGTCATGGAGGATACAGGTTTTATCGGCACTGCCGGTTACGAGGAGTTGTTCAGTTGCAGGGCTGAATGCAACAGCGAGAATTTCTCGGTCATGGGCTTGGATTTGGGTTTTTGGCGTTGTGGGTGCGCGAGTATCCCAGCTAGATGTCAGAGATGATTAGACCGAGAAAATTTTAGCGGGTAGGCCAGAGGGATACGTACATCATGAGCATCTTGTCATCTCCAACACTAGCAAAGATATTCTCATGAGTAGCATGCCAGTCAACATCCTAGCAGAGAATTTAGCTATCCCAAAAGAAAGAAAACCGTGAAAACTTGCTTACACCAACGACAGAGGTGTGTCCGCGGTATACAGTGGTCGGTTCAATAGTGTTTTTTGCCTTGGTATATGAGTTGATGTCCCTTAAGAAGAACGCGATGATAAGTACTGAATAACTGTGAATAATAGAAAGTGCACACCAATGACACACGGTCATATCCTCTGAAGCTCCTAATATGTGTCCGGATGTGACGGGGTTCCAAGCCAAACCGTATCTACCCAGGTGATAAAGTTAGCAACATCTTCACATGTGCAGTCAGAATGGTAAATGGCTACCCTTCTCGAGTCTGTCCAATCAACTTGATATCTGGCTTGCACAAGCCACCTCTTTCCGGTTCACTTGAGTGCTTTGTCCTATCAAAGATGAAAACTTCTCCAGTTACAGCTTTGGTAGCAATCAAATCTGGATTTTGAGGCATGTATCGAGCTCGATTGACTTCCCCGTCGTGGGATATTCGTTGAATGATCTGGATCCTAGGTGCGGGAGGGATTGTGTGTCCCCCGAGTTCTCCACGTTCGTCGTCATAATCACTTCTGTCAAGTTTATCAGCTCCACTGGAAGGATGATCGCGTTTTGGGATTTGAATGGTGGCTATTTGCAGGTAGTCTTGTGCTTGACCTGATGTATGGGTACCTAGAAGCAACCGATGTGTATCGAACGGCTTCCCAGGAGAGCTATTTTATAAGATGACTGGCGAGATAAAATGATAAACGAGAGAGAAAAGTACGTTTCTTTGTCGGGAAACCATTGGCAGGTTAGACTGGGCCAATCGAGGGCATGTGTTATGACCACATCGTAGAGATGAGGCGCATTCTTTTTCCTTCAAATTGCATCAGATTAAGCAAGTATGCTTTTGGATACTTTCCAGGAACGAACCATGTTTTGTATTCCTGAAAGCACCGGTTTGAATGGGTACCACAATGTGGGGTGCGTACACACCTCGTTGATCAGTTTGTTCTCCTCCTCTGCAGCCAAATCATCTTCGACTTCCTCCATTGATGGTTTCATGATCTGAAAGCGCAGATATTAAGGCGCTGGAATGCTTGGGTTGTGTGAAAGGACGAGTGGGAACACAAGATAATGGAGATACAGTATCTGCCACCTGAACGCGACGCGCCGTTTCTCACGCTTCTCGATCATCATGCACACTACCGAAAAAACAGAATGAAGAAAAATAAAGTCTGGTCGAGGCTATAATACCAAATTTCTATGGATAGTGTATTGGCAAGGCACGCCACAGCATGCACAAGGTGTATCTTGTTCTCTTCCACCCACTGAGGCACATTAACCACGCAGACAACCCACTTCCTGCTGTACCATAGAGCGAACATGTAGCAATATTCGCCAGGAATTATGATGCCTTCTCCAAACTATTAATGAAGACTTCCAAATCAAAGTGAGGGTCTTCTGGGTTGGTCACAATGGCTAGCAAAGGTCGAGTATTAGCAATCGAAATGGAAGCGACGAGGAATAGAGCGTCCGGCTGGTGGAGGAAAACTAGAGGCGCATGACTCACAAGTGGGATGTCTAAGTGCTTCCTGCTTCCTGTGCCATGCCTCTTTAGCCTGTGCGACCAGCTTCTCCCTCTCGTGAATGGCATGGTCTATTTTATGTTTGTCACTCGCGGCTTGAAGTGTTCGGTGATGATACCATCCGTAGGCGATACCAGAAAGGAGGGCAGAGTATCGCACAGCCTAATGTGCAACGGGCGCAATTCGTTCCGCCGTATACCAAGAGCAACGTGGAGGTGTCCGTGTCAGAACGACAAACACGGGAAGCGTCACGGAAGTGGAATCGACGACGGAGAGCGCGGGTGACGATTCAATACCACGACATCTCAGCATAAGGATGAAGACTCACGTTGACAGTTGTCGAGGGCATTTTAGACTTTCTAAGTGATGAAAACGGGACCCAAGGGAAAGGAGTTGCCTAAAATTTGTACGCGGTATTCCCCTCTTCTGAACACAATGAGCGGGAAGAGAAAGAACCCTTGCTGAAAGTAACACACGCCATGTAAGTTGACTGAAAATCGATAGATGAGATGGATATTGCACCCACTGTAATGCAAATTTAGTGAGGAAGGTCGCTGCCAACTTGGAAACTCAACGGCGGAGGATTTCGGTAGTTGATTATGTCAGCATAGAGATCGCGTGAGACGACTCTATCATTGATGCAGGTCAATATCATCCACCTCAAAGTTGGCTCGCGTTGCTGCTGACAGAGCGTTCTTAGTACGGCAGCAGGATCTCAGGTGGGAAATCATTACTGGTATCGCGTTGCTTGTGCACCTTTTAGGATGTATTAATCATTCAAGGATAGCAGCCAACATTACAACAAATCAAGAAATATCTCCTTCCAAATATCCCTGGGCCAGCTGGCGTCAATATGACCTCGCAAGATCGAAGTATAGCTAATATGCCCAAAAAATACCGAGGGTCTTGCTTCTGTGGAGCCGTCCGTTATCAAGTGGCGGGTCCTCCCATCTTACGGGCATACTGTCACTGCACAGTCTGTCAACGCCTAAATGGTTGACCGTTGTGCGTTCCTTTTGGGTCATTGTGCGAATGAGCTCAATCTGGGTCGCATATGTTTGACACTTTGCAGCATCTGCGTTCATCCATACCATCCACTTTCCAGATCATGCCTTTATCTGGACCCATGCGGATACCCCTGAAGCTGCGGAAGCTGTATTGGACGCATTTATCGTGACCGAGAAGCCTTGGAAAAAGCGCTGGAGGTGCAAGAACTGTGGAACCGCTGTGGCATCACACAATTCCAAGGCTAATAAATGGAGTGTCTGGGGTGCGCAACTGGAAAGAGACGAAAGTGGAAAGATTAGGTACTGGGAGGAATTGAAGCCGACGGCTCATATATTCTACGTGACAAGGATGCTGGACATTACCGACCAATTAGGCAAATGGGAAGGTTACGAGAATTCATCTCGACAATTGGGCTAAAGTCTCCGCCCCTATCTCGTCGAGGCAGGCGAGTGATATCGGTGATTCAGAAAGTTGAAAGGATTTAACACATGGAGATTGCTAAATACAGATTGCAGTGATGTGAACATTGTGAAGCAAGAGCTCGTCCTGTAGCAACCCATATATGTACTCAGTTTACTCCTTTAGTGAAAGTTATTATTCATGTGGTCCTGGGGCCCTACCATAACGCGTAAACGCATGGCAGTAGTAGGATCTTCGAGCCAAGAAGGGGATATCCATGAATGGGGGACGAAAATGGGAATGGAGCCAAAGCTAGGCGGTTCAAGGCTGATTTGGCTGTTCCACCACCAACTAGGCTATTCAAGGCACCATTTTTTAGGGTAGCCGAGATTGAAGGGGTCCAGCCAACATCGCCTGCTTTCTTACCTTTTCCCCTCTCCTGGCAAGCAAACCCTCTCTCCTCGACGAGCAACATTTGTCCAATATTTTTATTTCCAACTTGAATCGTCGGGGATTGCCACATAATATTGATTCCCGAAGTTCTTGTCCCCGGACTTGTGCGAATTCGAGAGGAAATACATAGTAGCAAACATGTCACTCAGGTTTCGCGCATCGCCCTGGGTCAGCTACGAACCCAACCTCTCTACCTCATCATCCTCATCCCCTTTAACCCAACTTCGTCCCAATCTTTCCCCACAATTTCCAACAACAATATCAACTTCTGTCATTTCGCCTATTTCCAGCATTGCAACTACAATAATGTCAACAACAAATACTTCGAGAGTAGATAGCGACTCCATGGATATGGATGCCCCTCAAATTTCAATTCTGCGCGATGAAGAAACCCCACCACCTCAACCGAAGTCCGTATCTAGTTCGAGAAGAAATAAATCATCGGCGGCGCCAAAACATACTTCTTGGTCGCGTCCACCCATAAGAAAAGAATCCGTTTCAGAGGATGAATTAAACGAGGAACCCGAAGAGGAGGAGGATCAACTTATTGACGACGATGAGGACGAGCCTATCCCCCCTGCGGCACTACAAAATCCCGCTGGTCGGGCGAGTGCTGCAACAATTGGAGCAGGAGGGGTTGCGGAAGGTGGTGCTTCGGTTGGCTCTGTATCCACCGCCGGTGCACCTGGCGCTGATCCCAGTGGAACAGATACCCCCCCTGGTAAGCCATCATGGTTAGTTTTGGACTGGTCTGAACAGGAGGGTAAAGATTCAACGGGTCGTCCGCAAAAGCGCAAGGCTCCCGTGAAGCGCAAACCTCGGAAGAGTGAGAAGAAAAGCGCAGGCGAAGATAGTGCATCCAATACGAGGAAAAAAGAAAAGGAGAAGGAGAAGGACAAGGGGAAAGAGAAGGACAAGGACAAGGACAAGGACAAGGAGAAAGGCGGGAAAGTCGCAACTGCACCCAGTGCGTTTAGGTTCTTTTCCAGTCGATATGATTTAACGACGTCAGTCCAGGTCAAGGAAGCCTACCAAGCCCCTCATCTGATCTGAGTCATGTCGATTTCCACGAGTCTATAAAAGAATTGCAAGATAACAAACTACCATTGGGAGACAACGAGAAAAATACAACGACTGAAACTTCAGTGCTGGATGCTCCTGCTAGCCTGGTTGTACCTGAAGCTAGCAAGACCAGTGTCTCCAAGCGTAAGACGAAGGCTACTGCGAAGTGAGTGTTACCGATTCATGGAGGAATCACACAGAATTAATTCTCATCGTAGGTCCAAGTTATCAACTGTCCTCCAATTGGCTGACGATGTATCCAGTCAAGGTAAGATGCATCACTGTAAACATATGAGGCGACTCACTCACTTCATTTCCAGCTCTAAGTGGCACAGCCGCATCGTCTCCAGTCACAAATGGTATCGATGCGACTGAACAAATACAAGCTGATCGCCCATTACTGGTCGCGGATTCCGACCTCTTAAAGACAGGAGACGGAATGCTTTCACTGCCACCCTCGGACGGTGCCTCTGCTCAACCGCTTGAAGAGGCCATAAATTTGGAAAGTGTGCCTCATCCCCAATATCCACTTCCCACCAAACCTTTTCCTGTTCAACCTCCACCCAAAATTCCAACTGGTTTTGCACCTCTTGTACCTCTCGACAAGAGCAAGAAGAAAGTCCGGCACTGGAGAACTGCCCAAAGGGAAATCAGGGGTATTGCTGGCGGTCGGTGGTTCGCTAGAACCTGGGTTGGAAATAAGAACTCCGAATTTGCAAGTCACCAAACTGCGTTGAATGCGGCTGCTGGGCAGAAGGACAAGGACGACAAACTGCCTGGAGTTTCTCTCCCTAAGTTGTTGCCAATGTCTGCTTCTGCATCAGTTGGAAAATCCCGATCCAAAGGCTCCAAAGCAGCAGCCGGGACGACTTCTGGCCAAGCCTCGACCGGGGCATCGGCTGCACCATCGAGAGATGGCTCGGCAATTCCTCCGGATGCGCCATTAACCCTATCCCAACTTAACTCTACGACGAGACCACCAACGAAGATGAGGGAGGTGTTACAACTTGCACCTTCCGGGCCAGATGAAGTGATCCAAGATGTAGAGATGGTCACCGTGCCCCCTGCTTGAAGTGAACCCTTTTCTCATTTATACCTTTAGTTCATCACTGAGGTTTGTATCACTACTCAATATTAGAACTTTTATCTGCTATGGAATTTCCACCAGTTCAGCTTTCCATCCTGCACGCGTACATACTACCTACTTTACATAGTTGTAATACCGCCATCGATACATTACAACGTCCTTTGGTTTATATGTATACATCATTGTCGTAATATCGGTTTTTACTATTTACGTAGATGTTTAATTTGTGACATGCGACGTACGTGACCACTCCGCCAAGCCAAGTCGCTCCATTTCTGAGATCTGAGTGCTTGTGCACTAGTCATCGTCTCAAAATCTATACCCAACGTTCAGCATTTTACATTTCATCTACCCAACGAACGCAGGTTATCCATTCCGAACTTATCACTCACCGCGAGGATTAGTACCGAGGCCAATAAGAGTCCACGTCTGGAACTCTATCGAGACCCTTGCATAGAGAAGGGAGAAGAGGGTTTAATTTGTGATGGCTTCGATTTCACCTTCGATATCGGATGTGGAAGGGTCAGGTGTTACCCTTAAATCTGGTTCTGCTCTTTTGGCGGCTCGAGCCAGCGAACGTGGTGAGTTGCTATACATCCATTCCATTCCGTACCTTTACCGGGCAATTACTGACCACTATTCCTTCTATGGTGGTCGCTCTACTCATTAATGGTGATTTCGTGGCTCGTGTTGCTCTGATGCCAATGGTAAACCCTGCTCGGGCCAATAGCTGTGGCGCAGCAGGCATATGCATCTGATCCAAAGTTCAAGAAGTATACGCAGCAAGTGGAAAAATGTCTAAGTTCTTTCGATAGCGTGCACGAATGGGCAGATTTCATCGCGTTCTTGAAACAATTACTCAAGGTGAGTCAGAAATCGGTTCGCACAATCCACGTTTGCTCCATATATGCGCTGTTCCTGAATGGTATACTGGTTGTTGGGATTTGCATAGACTTTCCAATCATATATGCAGTTCAAGGAGATACCAAGGAAATTAATCGTCGCAAAACGCTTGGCTCAATGCTTGAATCCTGCTCTACCAACTGGTGTGCATCAACGCGCGTTGGATGTTTATGCGCATATATTAGCCGTCTTGGGTGTGAGTTGCCTACCAATACAACAATCCTCGTCGTACTTACAAAGGAATCACAGTCAGAGGGCTTGAAACGCGATCTGGCACTCTGGTCATCTGGGCTATTCCCCTTCTTTGAGTATGCAGCAACTTCTGTCAAGGTAATTTATATCATCATTGGTGCTAATGTTCTCGGCTGACACTATGGCAGCCTACTCTACTCAACTTGTACGACACGCATTATCTTCCTCTTCAAGCTGGCCTCCGACCCATCATGAAGTCTTTCATACTAGCATTATTGCCTGGTTTAGAAGAGGAGACAGGAGAGTTTTTCGAAAAGGTAAGCTGACGATTCTCGCGCATGATCTATTGACGCAACGAACTACGACCTCAGGTTTTAAGTTTGCTCGACCGACTTTCCGGAACTGTGTCTCCTTCCTTCTTCTTCCAGAACATATGGCTTGTCATGCTTACGACACCCTCCGCACGGGGGACTTCATTGAACCTCTTATCCCGTCGCCTGCCACGACTGAAACCCAATGATGGTACGTGATAAGGTGAATTTATGGCATATCACTTATATTGGATTGAAGATATCGTCGCAATAGTGGGGGATGATGTCGGTCTTATGATCCGCGCATTTGCCGCAGCTCTGGAGGACGAAAATTTACTGGTTCGACGAGGTGCCTTGGATTTGTTGCTTCAGTCAATGCGAGTCGATAGCCTGGCCATCCAGAGGGCCCAAGTGGAAGACCGAGCAATTATCATGAGTGCAGCAATGGGCGTGGTACTCAGAAGGGATCTGTCCTTGAATAGGAGGCTGTACACTTGGCTACTGGGACCCGACGAAAAGCGTGATGCACAAGTGGTGTATTTCAGAAAGCATGCACTGGAGTTATTAAAAGAAACCCTAAGGGTGAGTGCTATACGTCGTGACGTACCAGGTGTACTCGATTTATCTTAAATCAGGATGAAATGATTTCGCCCTCTGGAGAATACTCCGAATCTCGCCCCTTCAAGATCTTCATCTCTTTGTTAGACAAATGGGAGATTGGGGGACCACTGACCGAAGTATTGGCTTACGACGCATTTAAGGCCATCAAATACCTGGTGGACATCCATCCAGATAGCAGGGATGAGGTCAGTATTGTTGGTGTGGAAGTACTCAGTTTTAATCCGAATTTCTTATAGATTTTGATGACCGCAAGTACACTGTATGAGGCCGTTGAACCGCAAATCCTGTGGAAGCATATTCTAGGCGCTTTGTTCAACGAAACATTAAGTACCATGTCAAAATCTGAGGCATGTTCCTCACTCTATACCGTCTGAACGCCGCTGACAGGACAATCAGGCCATGGGTTTGGTGAAGTTCGTTCTCAAGAGCTTTGCCCAGGATGAAGACATACAAACCGTACACCTCCCGACGATTTTTGCTGGGTGCTTGGACCTTATACACGTAAGTATTCCAAGAGTGTGAGGACTTTCACTAATGTGCCCCTCAGCTTCATTTTTCGTCACAACCGCTTGCCAACATCACTGTCCATGTTTTGGAATGTCTAGAGCTACAGGAGGAAGTTTTGCGTCATATTCCACATAGCGCACTGATGCACCCTCCGGGAGTAGTTCCTGAAGTTGAACAGACTCGAGCGACTCAACGCCCTTATCAGTTTGCTTGTACTTTCTATGGGCTTGTTCCTCAATTTGCTTCTACTAGTCAGGGGACCTCGAGCGTACCTTTTGCTTCAGCGTTCGAGATTCTTATTAGCTTGAGCACACACTTTGCCACTCGAATTACGAACCCGATTTCTTCCGCAATACCTTCAGCGAGCAATTTCGTCAGAGAGGCCTTCGGACAAGTCCTCCTACTTACCGACAGGCTAATTGGCAGACTTGGCACTTCAAAGACAATTAACGTATCTTGGAAGCCTAGAGAATGGTTGAAGGCTGTCCTCTCGACTTTCGAACCAGAACATTACAAGGTGACCCTGCAATTTTTTTGTTAAATCTGTGGCTCTATTCAAATTAACTTACTTAGTCGATCAGCTTCACCATTGTCGATCGTGCAGTGGGACTCATGGTGGTTTTATCCCAAATGCAAGGATTGCAACCGCCGTTGTTGGGGACTGTCCCGAGCCAGAGACCATC
This sequence comes from Volvariella surrecta, assembly GCA_951802395.1. Lineage (NCBI taxonomy): Eukaryota > Fungi > Basidiomycota > Agaricomycetes > Agaricales > Pluteaceae > Volvariella > Volvariella surrecta. The sequence goes on along the minus strand of OX637781.1, from coordinate 2,860,511 downwards.
GGGGCTTGCCTCTGGCCTGTCAACGCCGACTTTGGCATCAGTCGTCGCAACGTCGAATGCTCAATCAAAGGAAACATTCGTCGTTTCTCAAAAGGAAGTCGAAGAAGAACGGCGGATGTATACACAGATGGTTAAGAAGCTGTTGTATTATTTGGAATCCGACTATGCAGCATACCACCTCCGAGCAGTTAGTCTAATATGGGCTATAGAGGATGCGACTCAGGGAAAGGCATACGTTGAATCCATAATAGCACAGTCATTGACGGTTGCCGATTCGAGAAGGCGGCAAGGTGCTTTTGATGCATTTGGTGTACTTTGGAGGCTGACTGGTAAGTCCTTTGCCGAAGTTAGGGCTTGCATTTTAGAAGGGGCTACCTTGGTTCTGATATCGAACTCACGCAGAGGATCACTTACTGCCTGGATTCCGCTTCAAAGTCCCACTCATGATCGTTTTGGATGCGCTCAGCAGTGACGATCCACACCTTCGTCGGACAGGGGAAACGTGGATGCGATGTAGCCTCAAAGCCTTCTCTCGGTTTGTCATCAGCCTTCTTCTGTTGGTAAACTATCTCATTGGTTGATGCCAGTGTCCTTGACCCGATTTTGTACGATCTGCTGGAACCAACGGTGCGGCGAAGGCAAATAGTGATCAAAATTCGTGGTAGAGAACTTCAGGGCTACGAATACGAACGGCCATTTGATCAGCGATTTATGAACCACCTCCTCAAGTTGCTGCAAAGCGTTGCACAATTTGGTGCCCAGGCGTTCGCAAAGACCATCCAAAGCGTGCATGTCAGGCGCTCACATCACTCCGGTTTGGTGCAAAGAATAGACGCAGGTGTGTCAAGGGGGTATATAAGACAAACGAATCACTAATCATGGAGTCAGCCGGATTTGCACATACCAACGCTACATACTTGGATGTATTGACTGAAATTCTGCTCCAGTGTGTGCATATCCAACTATCTTGAATCCTGCTTAACTGTTAATAACAGATTCTTGCGATCCGAGCCCTGTGAAGCTGGGCAGACACCTATGAATCCGTTGAATACGCATATACAGTATACGACTATCGAGCTACTGCAAACGATCGTCGCGCGTGGGGAGATTGACATTGTCTCCGTAGAGACCATCGAGGCCGTCGTAGTTTCCAAGCTGTTCTTTTGCGTGCACACGAAGAGACTGGATCTCCAAAACAAGCTCCTCCACCTGCTTCACTCCCTAATATCTGTCATGGCCTCATATGAGGCCATGAGTATCGCGAACGCTGCCAACAAACCGTATGAAGGCTTTAGTGACCAGTTGAACAACGGGGAGACTGCTGACAGTGCCCGAGCCTTCTCAATCAACCCGTTATTGACACAAACACTGATGGACGGGATCTCGTCTTCGTCCAATCGTCCTGTCCTCCAACACTGGCTCGACTTCGTACTCATGACGGTGCCGCAATTCCAGCCTGCCCTTCAGCCACTCATCATCCTGCTCAGTGATTGCATGCACAGACAGCTTCTTCTGGCCCTGGCAGAACTACATGTAACGGCTAGTTCGTCCCCAAGCAGCAATCAGGACGTACGTTCCAGTACGACCGATGCCGAGTTTACGATGCTGTTGAATGGACTAGAAAGGCTGATATTATTAAGCCTGGCGCACACAGCCTGGGAACCTAGCCACATTGAAGATGAGACAGGCACGCTAGAGAAGTCCGTCTCGGAGAGCACTGGATTGTTGGGGTACGTTTCCGGTGTGTTTGGAGCTGATACTCAGCAACCACAGTCAGAAGAACAACTGGTGGTAAGTCAACAGTCACATCAGACAGGATTGATGTATATAAATGGTCATGTCCGCGTATAGGTGAAGTCCGTTGGATACAAGACTTTGCACGAAGGTGTAAAGGTGCTGTACCTGGTTTGGAGCACCCTGGATTGGACAAACCCAGAGCAAAGATCCTCGAAGGATGATTCATTGTCCTTGATATATAATCGAACACGCGCTCGTGCTCGTCGAGTTCTCGAGCACCTCTTCCGTGCTCAGTCTGCGGAAGTGTTCGAGTCCATCGTAGACTGGTGGAATAGGGATTTGGTGCGTATTTGGGCTTTTGCACCGTCCTGATGTTTGCTTAAGCATGGAACAGGGTTTCTCTGTGCCTGTGGATTCTGCCTTCGTATTGGTAGACCTACTCATGTCCAGTGCTCAGAATGCCGTCCATATGATGTGCGAGTGCATCTTGTTCCGGATGACGGGCGTATCGGAAAAGTCGCGGAAACAAACTATCAATCCCGACCTGTACGTCATTGTTGCCACTTGTTCTAAAGCTGGCTGCCCATATTATACAGAACAGATGTTGTGCTATTCAAGTTCATGGAACAATACCTCCAACGGCTTGAAGGACCTCTCGCTGTACAAGTGTGGAATCGTTTCTTGCAGCTGGTGAAAGACATTACCAGCAGTGCGAAGGATTCCAAGATGCAGAGCTTTTTAGCCCTGAGGTTAGTTTCTTGCTTTGAGCGGATATCAAGTTTACGATGCAGCTATTAGATGTTTGGCAGTATTATCTGAGAAGATTACGCAAACGACGGCTCTGGAAGATAAGCGCGTCAAAAAGGAGCTGCAGGTGCGACTTGCACTGTCTTGGCTTCGTAGAACCTGTAGGACTAAGAAATTTAGGATAACTTCGGGAAATTATTGGATTCCTGCGTTGCCTTTGTTGGCCGCTCAAGCGATTCAGGGTTTTGGCTTCGTCGCGGTAACAAGGACGCGTTGACGAATGGACGGGATTCTCCAGCTCCCCGCGGTATTGTGCAATCTTCACTGCCTCTCTTTTCACTCATCATTCGCAGACCTTAAATTAGACGAAAAGGCAGACGCAAGCTCAGTATCCCTTCCAGCAGAGGTACCAACGAAGGTAAACTCTGAAGTAGACCTCATCACCCAGGTTTGTCCTTTGTGTGGTTTGAATTTCATAAATTTTGAATACTTGACTAGATCAACCAATTCTTAGCCACGACGGGGCTGCCCAATTTACGACGATTTTTTATGGACAATGATAAGGTTGCAAGTGCTTGTGCAAACATAGTATATTATATCATAGGCCCAGCTATGAAAGGCAAAATCAGGTTAGTAGCACCTTACACGGGTGACAAAATTACGCTCATATACGCTCTCTTAGGCCTATGGATATTGACGAAAATGCGTTGATCATTCTCTACGAGATGACTCGCCTGCCAGGTGTCCTGAAAGCCTGGCGCCCTCCTGTGCAGGAGCTCCTCAACGATAACCGACTCTTCAGTTGCAGTGTGGAGGCTGCCATCAAGTGGAGGCCAATCATAAAAACTCTTTTTGATGCGGATAAGACAGCAATGCCTGAATTACTTGGTGCGTAAGCTCTATGCTGTAGCGCGAATTTGCTAACGCGCACGTGCAGCCAAGGTTGCAACGGCAACATCAGCAAATATATTCACGAATAAGGAGTATGAAATGCTACTGAGGTCATTGAATGTTCGACGATTGGCGTACATATTGTTCGTTGCGGAGAAGAACCAATTCCTTACACAGCTGCCCACGATCCAAGAAAAACTGGTCGATATCTTGCGCAACGTGTCATCTCCCGTGGTCCAGAGCGAGGCCTTCCTATGCATTAGGGTGCTTCTCTGTCGCCTCTCACCCCACAATTTGACGAGCTTCTGGCCTGTCTTGTTCACAGAATTGGTACGCGATATTTTCTTAGCAATGTCCGCGTTCTAATCCTCATTACAGTATCGCATCTTTGAGCAAGTTATCACTACCTTGCCTGCAGATGGATCAGAAGATCTGCAGTTGGTACTGGCTGCTTGTAAATGCCTCGATTTACTACTGGTGCTTCAGACGGAAGAATTCCAAATTCATCAATGGGTTTTTATAACCGATACAGTGGATGCAATCTACCGACCCGATAATTGGTTCCCTGAAGCCATGATGGATCAACTTGCAGAGATTGCAAATAGCCTGCCTGTAGTGGTACGTAACCTTTCATTCTACCCATAATCTGGGAAGTAACATCGTCATAGAATAAACAAGAAGAGAAGGCCGGCACTCTAGGCCCTCAGACCCCAGCGTTGTCAAATCATCGACACATGAGACGACCAATGCTTAATACCCTGCACCACATCGATAGTATTCGGGACTTGGTACCTTTCTTCTCTGCTGTGAGCATCTCATCCTATGAGAGTGTTTATGCCAGCGGTGGGAACATCGACTGGGATGAGGTGGAAAAGGGGATCATGAATGAGACATTTGATGCATAATAAGGGGTCCAAGTAATACTTTCATATTTCACATACCGCTCTTTAACTCGCACAGTATTCATCACATTCTTAGTCCTTCGCTCGTCCTACAATTTTATCCATTATCTAATATCCATTATTGTCACTATGCCTGCGTCTCCGGACCACGTCCTTCGAATCAAGCCTTGAATCACAACACCGGTCACAAGAGATCACCATTTACTTCTAGCTGATGAACCCTGGCTTGTATTGATTATGAGTATATAAAATTTATCCATGCTTTATCTGACAGATAAAAATGGGATAAATAATTTGTTACATCAGTGTTTCCTCCTCTGCCGGTTTCGTCTTTCACGGTGAGAACCACCGTGCAAAATCTTATTTCCGGCACCCCCTTCTCAAACCTTAGTCAATTCTTCAACAAACAAATTATATGTTTCATTACTATTATGAGCTACGTGTGCAGGCATCATATGTAGCATCCCATTTGTAATTTTTCGGTGGTCTTCAATGATATAGAATTTCTTTGATAGACCGACAACAGAGGGCAACAAGTTAACGCATTGAAGTGATGACCTACTGTACCTTGGTACTTTTTCGTAGTTCATGTGCTGTACACTGTGACGAGATATCAACTCGTCTTATGCTCACATATATATAAACACCTCAAACCCATCAAGATGTAAGAACAGGAATAAGGTAAGCCCATCGCTCCCTATGTTGTAACATGATTTGCTAATTATGCCTAGCTACATACCAATATCTTTCCGAATCCCATGCACTTATGCCACCAGTAGTGACTAAAAGTCTCCCCAGCTACGTCGGAATTTGTACTGCATACGATTCTAATCATTAATTTCGGACTGAACCAAGCAAAGATAGAGTAAGCACCTTATACGGAAGGTTTTTCCTACCAGGCAGCATGTGTGTTAGCCAAGTAAGTAGGGGTCACAAGCTAAGTTTTACCTTAATTTATCAGAAGCTCCTCTGGGCGCCTTATAACCATCTTCACCGACGCCCCATTGCTCCTTCCTTCGGCCTTCATCGGCAGCATCCCGGTACTTCACAGTAGGATCTTGCTTCTCTGGTGGAGTCACGCGAGTAAATCTGGGGCTCTGCGGTGGGCGAGTAGGGGCTTGAGCATCAGGTCCATCTTCTGCAGGGGTATCTTGGTATTCGAGCGCCTTCAGAGCTTCATCGACTGAAATTCCTTCGAATTCGGCTTCTCGCTCAGCCTCATCAAGTTCGATTACCTCGTGGTGAGAAAAATGCTCAATGTCTTCGGGGTGGTTGTATGCTTCATCAGTCTGGGTTTCTGGGGTACTATGGTATTGCTCTGCGGTAGTTAGTGAGGTGGGGAATGGGATTTAGGTGTGTAGTGTTTGTTGGATTCCACGAACCTTCATGGTGAAGGAAAAATTCTGGTGGCAGCCAAGGGTCAGGATGAATAGATAGCCTGGAACATAATTACGAACCGCTCTCGACATCATAATGGTGACCCTCAGCTCCTAAACTTTCCTCGAAATTAGGGAGACCGTTCAGACCAACTTTCTGAAGTTCGGCCAAGGAAATTTTCCCATTCTCGTCCAAATCCAATTGAGACAGAACGGTATTTACGACCTGGTCTGCCTTTTGTTTGTGCGCAATCTCGTCCTGGATGGTCGTTATGACGGGGTAGGCCCTGAATGGTTTCCCTTGCTCACCTTCGACTTCTTCACCGAGTAGACATGATGGACACCATAGACTGCCTCTATCTCCCCTCTGTCCCACACACCATCTCTGAATGGGGTTAATACCAATGAGAGGTAGTACGGCAAAATACGGAGATACCTGTTGAGGTCGTGCAGCTGGAAGAAACTTCCAATGTCGAATGTGTCACTGCAACCAGTGTAAGGGTCCAGTACTTGGCGTGGCGAGACAAAAAAAAAATTGTTACATGTGGTGTTCTGAAGACATCTAAGTGATGTAACACCTCTCTGCATGAGCGTGTCGCTGCCAAACGGTGACATGGAAGGGTAAAATAGAAAACGTACATGTCGTTGTGCATACTGCTGAATGGTTTCTCCCGGCTGAGGACCATCGTGGCCACCATGGCCGAGCACGGAGACTGTGTTTGCGATAACCAGCAGCGACAAGCTAGTAATAGTCTTCATTACAAAGTTCAGACGTTCCAGGTGGCGACCACGGTTTAACAAACTGGATTAGTCAGCCATTCCCACTCGATCGGTAACCAGACGCACTTGGCACGGTCGCTTTACTAGTTCGAGATGACTTCGACAAGATACTATTTCAGTGGCACGTCCTCAATATTAATAGTCAACAGACCGCATGATGCACTTGGAAGCATACGGCCTCTGGTGTAGGTGCCCAGTAAGTCACCTGTACACGCGTAACTTGAAGCATACACGACCTCTTAGACGCCGATTCTACGCCTTTCCATTCTGGATGGCGCGTGGCATGAGGTGAGCGCAACTAGGAACGACACAAATACTGATACTACGATGACGTATATTAGTATTTCGAGATCAAGTAATGACAACGGGAATGAGTAGGATGGAATTTTGACTAATCACTAAGAAGACGCGCAGACTTGGAAGGGGTGAGGTGGACACAAAAATCGTCAGAGCACATTTCCATCGGATATTACTTAACCATCCATATGCTTCCTAAGGTGAGTACCAAAGCAACTTTCATTGCCAAATTTCCTGCCATCGCGTATATAGGAACTGCTGTGCTGATGCTACCAGAAGGAGTGGGGAGTACACTGACGCAGACATGAGACGGATCATCCGCACCATTGACTGTCTATAGCCACCTTCAGGCTGAGGTGCAGCCTCTCGGTGAACGGCACCAACGTAAATTCGACCCAAGTCATTCAAACCGCCCATGTCATCCAACAATTTCCCGACATCCAATTCAGCTCAGGGTAGCCGCATCAATTTAGGCCTAACTAACTGTAATGGACGCCATCTTCCGGCCTCTGTTTCCAACGTGAGTAGAATGTATTGTCTGTAAATGGCAACTCACAAAGTATCCAAACCAGGCATACCGTCCAATCCAGCCCAGTGTATCCATATAGTTTACGGTGGCATTGAGGAAATTTTCAACTTCTTCAAATGTAGTAAGTCATACTTGAAGAACCTCAATGGCCAACCTCACCTCACCTGTGGCATTGTCCGAAGTCTGTGCATACTCCGTAACCCAGAATGGATGATTTGGGGATTGTCCATGCATCTCCAGTAGGTACTTGTAAAAGGCCTCCACCCCTGTTCAATACCTACCCATCTGTGAGGTCACCGACCACGCGTCAACGGTCTGAAAAATCTTACAAATGGAAGGGTATGAAGTCAATGGTACAACTGAAAGAAGCTGCATGGGAGTGTACCAGCCAAGGACGATCTGTCGGGCCCCCAGGCGAATACTCGACTCTTTTAGGGGCTCAATATACTGAATTCACAGTGCCGCAGCTTCAGTTGGTCAGATATTTGCCTCATTACGATGGTCAGGTTCATTAAAACCCTAGCCGCTCCACTCGTGAGTAGGACATCGGTGACAGCGGCTACATGACTTGTCAATATCACTTTAGCACCAGAAGCCTTTACTTTGCCAAGAAGATCGGCGATATCTCCGGCCCTCCATTGCATGGGTACGTAGTGAATGTTTGATGTCGCCAGACAGTTTGGAGGGGTATCTGCCCATTCGCATTGCCAAGATATGACTCTCATTGACTGGTTAGCATTCAAGATGTCGCTGGGAGTGCGGCCAGAAGCGAAGGCCAGCCCGCGTTTGGGATTTTTCTGTGGGTGCAGCGGTCGTTCGGTGGGGGATGGGAATGGCATTGTGGCATAACTGGGGGTGTGACGAAGGGTAGTAATGCTGAGTCAATACATGCTCTTTCGAAATAGTTGATGTCGGCGCATTTGTACGATTATTCGTACCATGCACCGATGTCATCAACGCAAGGGCAATGAGCACCAGCAGAGTAGGAATCATGTTCGCCTGCCGGTGGACTAGATGGCGTTGGGACTAGGGCGCTTCAAGCAGCCCTTATACCATGCTCTTTCCTTCACTAACTCGGGCGCTATCCCATGCCATTGATCCTATCTAAGGCGAACTGTCGGTGGATAACATCCCAAAAGGATGGTTGACTCACTTCGTTCCAGCTCAGCAAGCTTGTGTTTTTTTTTTTTTTTTTTTTTCTTTTCACGAAAACGCGCCTACTGGTCTTTCGCCCTTGTAAGGCTGTCTATTGGCCGCCCAACCCCCCGGTTTCCGGCAAAGCCACCCCCCCCCTCCCCGCCGAGATACGAAATAAGGTCGACCCGTGGTAGATTTACACAGAGTGTATGTGGTGATATGTACTTAATTGTGAATGAAAATACTTGTATGCGCTCGGCCACTCTGATCAGGCAGCCTCATGAGCTCCTCAGTCGTTCCAGATCCTACTTCTCCTTCGCGTATTTCTCCGCAACATTCATTGGATCCCTTTTGACGTCTTTATGTGTTGTTTTGAATCTTCCTGTTTTTATATATATTTGACCTTTAATTAGTTACTTTGCCTTATTACTTGGGATTGGGCCAGGCCTAGCCGGCGCCCGCTCGCTACCCGGCTGCTTAGAACTACAACCCTAGCCCAGTGCTATTTTATTAGATTCAGCAATCGCCCTTGTCTCACGGCGGCGGACGCTCGCTAGCTGGCCACTTAGAATTACAACCATACCCTGCTGTGGTGGCCACTGGATGTAATCCAGTAGGACTTTCCAGTGTTTCGGCTGTCCTAGTAGTTGTGCTTTGTCGGCAGCGCTTCTGTGTCCTATCTTGTTTTGTAGTCCCTGTCTCCGGTTTTTCCATTTTCTGAAGCTTGAGGATAAGGAATAAGATTGACCATATACTTTGGTCGTTCTGTACGGGATTTTGGGACTTTAGTCGTCTGGCCGTCTCTGATGCCCAACGCTATAATGATGATCAACTACCTCGTCAAATTGACGCGTCGCTTCTTTGAAGACATACACATGCACCAGCTTATTACAGTCATTGCGAACTACCATCAACCCTTTGCTCTTGGTAGCGTGTCGCTGTCTAGAAACAGTGGTGAGCCACCTATAGTGCCGGTTCAAAGCATCACTCTTCTTCACCTTTTCGGGATCCTAGTTGGGAGAACATGGTTTTAAGCTCTTAGATTATCTAGTTGTAGATGGCACTAAGTGGCTGAGTACTCCAGCACCGATGGAACAATCGCCGAAGAAGCTGTATCAACCAGTGTTCCACTGCATCGAATTCACCATCTTATCCATGGCGGAATTCTTATGCCTCACTGCAGCCGAGGTGGTCTGTATTCTTTTTCTTTGTTGATCGTGCAGTTGATCCGCTGGACACCGTGCCATCCAATAGTATCGTACGATACATATATCGTAGGCGTCAAATTTGACGCGATTGACTCATGATCAGAGTTTGTTCGTAATAGTGGATAACAATGGCTTCCGCCAAGGACCGTCAAATCATACTGTAGATGGGTATCAACCCTTCATTTCATTGCGCTGATAGGCTGACAAAGCCCATAATGAGACCTACCTCTGTAGTTGTCTACATACAACAACCCCTCCTGCAAAGCCCTCCGCCAAAAAGTGACGCTGTCGCCCAACCTCCTCCTCATGCCCTCCTCGACTCCCACGGGGACGAAGTCAGCAAGGGCATGAGTGGGATGCTAGTACCGAGGTTGGAATAGCCGTGCGAACCCATATATATGGATCGGGGGCGTCATTCGTCAAATTTACCCCTCTATGTCCTTCATGCGGGTCAAGATTGAAAGTGCGCGCTGTATTCGTGGGCATTGCGTAACCTCTAATAAAACCCTCCTGCTTTAACAGATTCCAATTCACATAATATATCGATAATGAACCATGGCCCGAAACCGTCAGATTTCGACGGGTCGCCGAACCCGCCATGTTTGCGTTTTAATTTTAGATGATAGGCGTAACTCCTTATTCAGCCAACATGGTTTACTGATCGAGGTGACCGTCAAGGGATTATAATTACAAGCTAGATTTATTCTTACTTTCCTGGGTTTTCTCTTCCTTAACCTCTATCCCTGCCATGGACACTCCTGGCGACTCCTCCACTCTCTACGAAGAGAAACATGCGGGCTCCGGCACAAATTCCAACGCCACCGCGCCGGAAGATTCTGCACGCCAAGTGGATGTTGCTTGTGCTGAAGAACAATTTAACGCTCTTTCACGGTCTCTCACCGCCCAGTCTCAAGCTCACGCTCAAAAGTTGAGAGCGGATTCAACGGTCAATGGAGACATAGAAAAGGGTAGAGATGCAGGCGAGGCATTCGATCTTCGTGAATACCTCACATCATCCAACGACGCAAATCAAAAGGCTGGGATTAAGCATAAGGTGCGTGGACATGAAGTGGATGTGGACAGTCCAACTTAGGGTCATCCAGCATGTGGGAGTTACATGGGAAAATTTGCAAGTTGATGTCGTTGGTGACGCCAACAGCAAGGCACGTTGGTTTTGTTCGACATATTGTAGAATGCACTAAACGTAATCATATAGATATATATAAGTACTTTGGACAGTGGGAAAAATATTTCTGCGAGATTGAATACGCTCATTTATCTACCCGGGTACTAGATGTCATTCTCAATTTCTTCCTCGCGCCGGTCTTTTGGGTTTTGGGGTTCATAGAATTTGTGTTCGTCAAGAAAGAGATCGCAACTCGAACCATTCTACACGAGTGAGTTCTCAAATTACAGTAGTACAACGACCAGGAATCTGACAAAATTAGATCTTCTGGTGTTCTAAAACCGGGGGAAATGTGCTTGGTATTGGGTTGCCCGGGTTCAGGCTGCACAACTTTCCTCAAAACGATCGCAAACGAAAGATCGGATTATGCTAAGGTGTCAGGCGAAGTACTCTACGCTGGCATCGACGCCGTGGAAATAGACGAGCACTACAAAGGCGAGGTGGTGTATAACCAAGAAGGTGAAATTCTTTCTCGCTGCCGCTGCGTTTTCAGCTAACAATAATGTCCCATGACAGATGATATCCACGTTCCCACCTTGACGGTCGCTCAAACTCTCAAGTTTGCTCTGTCCACGTGAGTTTTCCCCGGATTTTTTGTGCTGGTTGTGGTCCTCAAGCACTCCAAGAAAATCACCGGGTCCAAATGGACGATTGCCAGGCATTTCAAGGAAACAATTCGACTCACAGGTCATGGAAACTTTGTTGCGCATGCTGAACATCTCGCATACCGAGCAAACACTTGTCGGTGATGAATTTGTACGTGGCGTCTCAGGTGGCGAGCGTAAGCGGGTCAGCATTGCCGAGATGATGGCTACTCGGGCTCGAGTTCAGTGCTGGGACAACTCCACACGGGGTTTGGACGCCTCAACGGCATTAGATTTTGCGAAATGTCTCCGCATCATGACGGATGTGTTGGGACAAACAACCTTCGTATCTTTGTACGTATCTCCAATCCTTGAAGCGAACGTCGAATGACATCAAAATAGGTATCAAGCTGGAGAGGGCATCTATGACCTATTCGACAAGATTTTAGTTTTAGACGAAGGTCGACAGGTGTTCTATGGACCTCCACCCGAGGCTCGCAAATACTTCGAGGAGTTGGGCTACAAAAGCCTTCCACGACAGAGCACTGCGGACTATTTGACTGGCTGCACGGACAAGAATGAACGTCAATTTGCCCCAGGCCGATCATCTGCGGATGTTCCTTCTACCCCTGAATCTTTGGAGGCTGCCTACCTGGAATGCCGTCTCGCAGAAACCAATTTACATGAAGTCGAGGAATATAAGAGGTTAATACGAACCGAAAAGACTGATCAGGAGGCTTTCCGTGCTGCTGTTGCCGCTGACAAGAAGAAGGGTGTATCTAAGAAGAGCCCGTACACCCTAGGCTTGACAGGTCAAGTATGGGCACTCACTGTGCGTATGTTTCAAACTAGGCTTCAGGACACTTTCCAGCTTGCAGTAAGTTTTTCCCTCGCGATCGTGAGTGATTTGCTGCAACTGAATTGAAAAGGCACTGATATCTATATTTAGATTTTGGCCCTAACCATTGGTGCTGCTTACTTCAATCAACCCCTGACATCCAACGGAGCATTCACTCGAGGAAGGTAAACTGCGAGGATGTGTTAATTGTAACGACTAGTTTATGCTCTTGGATTTAGTCTCATTTTCGCTGCTCTTTACACAACGTGCTTGGATGCGTTCGGTGAAATGCCCCTGCAAATGATCGGAAGGCCAATCCTAAGAAAGCAGGTTCGTATCCACCAAGGCCTCTCTCCAGCGAGAATACTCAACCTGTTGCGCCAACAGACTAGCTATAGCTTTTACCGCCCAGCTGCGATTGCCTTAGCAGGCACCCTTTCCGATCTACCGTTCTCTGCCCTCAGAGTTTTTCTCTTCAACGTCATTGTTTACTTCATGTCTGGCCTTCATCGCACAGCCGGCGCATTCTTTACTTTCCATCTCTTCAATTATACTGCCTATCTCAGCATGCAAGGTTTCTTCCGTACCCTCGGTCATTTATGCTCGAACTTCGACGCCGCCTTCCGCCTGGCTACGTTCTTTGTACCAAACTTGTAAGGTTTTTCCGATTGCCCCTAGGATGACGTTGACAAGTCCCTGTAGCATTCAATATTCAGGCTACATGATTCCTGTAACCAGCATGCAGCGATGGTTGTTCTGGATTGTAAGTTTAACTCGGCTCATCTATGGCTGTGTTCTCATATGTCATTACAGTACTACATCAATCCCGTGTCATATGGTAAGTGCTCGAAGCTCGTGAGGCAACTTTTTGTTGACTCCTCGAATTAGCGTGGCAAGCTTGTATGTCAAATGAGTTCATGCACCTTGAGCTCACTTGTGATGGCAATTCGGTCATTCCAAGGAATGGCTTTGGACTAACCAAATATCCGTAAGTACGCTGAAAACCCACGTAATAGAATATACGCTTACATCTAGCAGTGATGAACTTGGACCTAACCAAGCATGTACCTTGTTCGGTGCTCGAAGTGGAAGCGATATCATATTTGGCGCGGACTATCTCAGAGTTGGATTCGAATTGGATGTCAAAGACATTTGGAGACGCTGTTTCGTTGTCGGTGTTGGATTCCTCTTTGCCTTCCAACTGACTCAAGTCATTGTCTTGGAATATCTCCCAGTGAGTGCCGTCACACATCGGGTCAGGTGGGTCGTGCTCATCGCCCTTTAGCAACTCGGTCATCCAGGAGGAGTCAATATCTTCATTAAGGAAAATAAGGAACTGGAAAAACTCAATGAACGCCTCAGGGAAAGGAAGGCACAAAAACTCGAGGCTGCGGACAAAGCTGGAAAATATGACAAGGAACTAGACGAGGAGGACGAGGGGGCTGAGTAAGGGTCTATTGCAATTCTTGAGAGCTGCTGTACTGACTGTTTTGCAGTTCTAAAATCAAGGCACGTCAGAGAACCTTCACTTGGGAACGCTTGAACTATCATGTCCCAGGACCTAACGGTCAAATCCGTCTCCTGCATGACATCTATGGATACGTTAAGCCAGGTACACTCACTGCCCTGATGGGGGCTAGTGGTGCTGGTAAGACGACATGTCTTGATGTCCTTGCTCAGCGGAAGAATCTTGGTGTGGTTTCTGGTGACATTTTGGTGGAAGGCCGACCATTGACTTCCGAATTCGCCCGTGGTACCGCATACGGTAAGCGATTTACTCAACGTTGGTTTCGAGGATGTAACATTCTATCCAGCTGAGCAAATGGATGTTCACGAGGGTACCGCCACCGTCCGCGAAGCAATGCGCTTTTCTGCCTATTTGCGTCAACCCTCTCACATCCCCGAGTCAGAAAAGAACGACTACGTTGAAGAGATGATCGAATTGTTGGAGTTGCAAGACCTTGCGGATGCAATCGTGTTCAGTTTGGGCCCTGAAGCTCGTAAACGCGTGACTATCGGTGTCGAACTCGCCAGCAAGCCGGAGCTCCTCCTCTTCCTTGACGAACCAACTTCGGGATTGGACGCTCAGAGGTCAGCACATGTCTAATTCCTGCTGCATTGATATTGACGGCATGATGATCAGTGCATGGAATCTGGTCCGCTTTTTGAGAAAGTTGGCTGATCAAGGACAAGCTATTCTCTGCACTATCCACCAACCGTCGTCGCTTCTGTTCGAGAGTTTCGATCGCCTGCTGCTACTCGAGCGCGGTGGAGAGACCGTTTACTTTGGTGACATCGGCGCAGACTCTGCTATCATCCGGAAATACTTCGCTCGCCATGGTGCTCACTGTCCCTCCAATGTTAACCCAGCTGAGTATATGCTTGAGGCCGTTGGTGCTGGTGTTTCTCCTCGTGTCGGTGATAGAGATTGGAAAGACATCTGGCTGGACTCTCCTGAACTCCAGAAGGTTCAAGCTGAAATCCAGAGCATCAAGGATAAGGCGTTGTCTCAACCTGCGCCTGGGAAGAAAGAGTTGAGCGCTTGTAAGAAAGGGTTTGACCTCATTTGACATTGAGTCTAACCTTCCGGATTAGATGCCACTCCTTTCTGGTATCAGCTCAAGACTATCGTTGGTAGAAACAATAAGGCAATTTGGCGCTCATCAGACTATATCTTCAGTCGTCTCTTCGTCTCCGGATGCATATCGCTTTACATCTCCTTGTCATTCTTGCAACTTGGCAACAGTGCTCGTGATCTTCAATTCAGGATGTTCGGCATGTAAGTGCACAAACTGTATCATCCGAATTCTGTTACTCATGTGTGTTAGGTTCTGGGTCGTCGTTCTTCCTGCCATCGTCATGGTACAAATCGAGCCACTCTTCATCTCCAATCGAAGTAAGCTATATCAATTTCTGATTTGAGTACTTCACACTAACAATCTATTTCAGGAATTTTCATTCGAGGTTAGTATTCTGCGTCAAGTACTCAATTTCCATGCTCACTGTGATACAGAGGCCTCAAGTAGTATCTATTCATCTTACGTCTTCGCCATCGGCCAGCTCATTGGAGAGATCCCTTACTCAATCATATGCTCTATCCTCTACTGGGTTCTCATGGTCAGCATAATCGCACGTCTCCTTACTACTAATGCTTACCGCCTCTTAGGTTTACCCAATGGGCTTCGGTCAAGGTGCAGCTGGTTTAAACGGCACTGGATTTCAGCTCTTGATTGTTTTTTTCATGGTTCTTTTCGGTGTCTCCCTCGGTCAACTCGTCGCTGCGCTGTCACCAAGTGTTCAAGTCGCTGTGCCATGGACTCCTTTCCTCATACTGGTCCTATCCACCTTCTGCGGAGTAACTATTCCCTACCCTTCCTTGATTAGCTTCTGGAGGAGCTGGTTGTATGAATTGAACCCTTTTACTCGAACTCTTTCTGCTCTGATTTCCACTGAGTTACAGTAAGTGGTATTTTGCTTTATAGTGTCGCAAAGCTGATCGTTCATCAGCGGCTTGCCAATCGTCTGCAGGCCCGACGAGTTCGTTGTCTTCAACCCACCAGCAGGACAGACTTGTGCCGACTGGGGAAAAGCCTTCGCAGATACCTTCGGTGGATACATTGATAACTTGACCGATACCGTCGCTTGCAGATACTGTCAATTCAGCGTTGGCGACGAGTACTTCGTGCCCTTAAACATTTCATACGAAACTAGATGGAGAGATGCATGGCTTCTCTTTGCTTTCGTTGGTGAGCACGCTTTTGGAGACTGGAAATGACACAACAATCTGACCAGAGTCCCTTCATTCTAGTCTTCAACCTCATTTGCACAATTAGTGAGTACAATGTCTCTTCGTCGCACCGAATATAGCTAACATTCTGCATTAGTCGCATCTCGCTTCCTTCGCTACGCTAAACGATAGAGCATGCATGCACGATATCCATAATCACGGCGCACGATATTAATGTACCTCGTTATCTAATTACTGACACAGTACGAACTTCATGTCCAATGAACCTCATGTCCAATGAACTTCATTGCTAGTCACTACATAGAGTTATATCAGGAATACCACATCAATACACACAAGTGTATTTGCTGTTTACCTACCCCGGAATGCTTTAAATTTGCTCATGATCGGCAAGACGGAGGAGCAGCCTATTGAAGTAAAGCAAGGGCATTCTTAACAAGCACATGACAGTACGTTCCACATTAGAGCAGATCGACTAACACCACATCAGATCAACTCCATGACTTTCTTCTAGTGAACCGGAGTGATATGTCTACCTTCAATATTAGCTCGCGATTTGTATTCCCAGCGGAATGTACCTCGAAACAATATGTAGGAAGGCAATAGGTATTGCATTATAAAAGTTAGGCTCCATCGGAGGATATATGGTGCAGTGAAGTACGAAGGTGCACTTTCTATGATCGCGGAGCATGGTGAAACTTCGTATCACCTATGAGTGATTGTATCATTGAATCGAGGTCATAAAACGTACTATGTCTCTTAATTGTGCTTGTGCGTCGTTGTACTGTTTCTCCAGGTATTTTGACTGTCAAGCGACACAGTCATATCGTGATGGAGGACCACAGAAGGACAAGCGACCAACCTTCTTCTGTAGATTATTGATGTCATCGATTAATTCCTTCTCTTGCGATTTCAATTCACCCTCCATGGTTTTCCTAGGTACTGCCATGAACCTGCAGACCCACACTCGTCACCATCATTTACGCGGTTGATGCAGTTAGACGCATACATCTTGCCCACCCCTTTGTACATATTCACATCTCCTTCCAGATGGGTAATCTCTTCAATCGTGAGTTGTAGTACTCTGCGCTCGCGTTCCTTTACAACTGTTTGCTGCCGAGAGACATTCAGTGCTCTCTGGGACTGTACAGCGGTTTGTTGGATCTGGACCAGAATCTGCAAGGAGAACGTGAGATTTGCATGCCGGCCAGATTGACGAAACAAACCTTTCTAAGCGTATCGTCTGAGAGCGACATTAGGACCAATGTGAAACAATCTGGCAAGAAACTCGTAAAATTGGCGTGTGGGGCAAATGGCGATAATAATCACTGTGACATTGGTGCGACTTCTGATCGTGGGTCGTGACGCCATTGGAACTTATTTTGTCACACTCAAGTTCACGTCTACCCAAAACCACATCTCCGTCCTGGTCGTTTTCCTCGCTCTTCGACAATTATCATACGACACGACTGTTAAAGACATTTAGTTATGGCCTCATTTGAAGACTATGACGAGTTTGGAAACTACATTGGAGCAGGCCTCGATTCGGACGAGGACGACGTCCCCCAGCCCCAGGATCTTCTGGGGCGAGCAAATCCTGCTCCATCAGAAGGTTTCGAAAGCCCTTTAAGACCTTCTGCAGAGCCCGATCTTATGGAGATCGATGAACGTAAGCATGTCTACTGAAGTTTGATGGTGCATCTTCCAACCGTGATTTGGGTTCATTTAGCCTCAATACACAATGCTGTCATTCTACACGAGGATAAGCAGTACTATCCATCAGCGCAAGACGTTTATGGACCAGATGTGGAAACCATGGTGCAGGAGGAGGACGCCCAACCTTTGTCCGAACCCATTATTGCACCTATCAAAGTTCGAAAATGGATGGTGGAGGAAAAAGACATGCCAGAGACGCGTTTTGACAAAGGGTAAGTAAGCTTTTGGATAAGTATTGGACTCCAAATTCAATTTTATCTCAGCTTTTTATTAAATATGACAGCATTCCCAGAGTTTATACGAAACGTCGCTGTGGTTGGTCACCTGCACCACGGAAAAACTGCATTGGTGGATATGCTCGTGTTTGAGACACATAAACTACTCTGGGATGCAGACAAGCCTGTGGGTGGATGCCAATTATCTCTCCGAAATTGTCAGGATACCTGTCTCAATGAGTTGAATCACAGTTACATTATACTGACACTCATGTTCTATCGAGAGAACGTCAAATCTCCATCAAATCCTCCCCGATGTCCCTGATCTTACCAACAACCAATGGCAAATCATATCTCGTCCATATGATTGATACACCCGGTCATGTCAATTTCGTTGATGAAGTAGCTACCGCCATGCGTTTGGCGGACGGTATTGTCTTGGTGGTGGATGTAGTTGAAGGCGTAGGTCATCCCTTGACTTACTGTATACCAATGGCTCAATAATGCGGAACAGCTTATGGTTGGCACGGAGCAAATTTTGCGTCATGCTATTCAAGAGGGCATCAAAATTACCCTCGTGGTCAACAAAATTGATAGGCTCATCCTAGAACTGCGAATCAAGCCTGCAGATGCATATTACAAGATTAAGCATACGATAGAGGAGCTCAATACATTCATTAGGCAGGTGTTCGCTAATTGCTCATTAAGACTAACCATAAATCCCATTGGGTGTATTAGTTCGATTGACCCCGACCCAGAACACAGACTAAGTCCTGAAATGGGTAATGTCGCCTTTGCAAGCACTGATATGAACTGGTGCTTCACTCTGCGTTCATTTGCCAAAATGTATGCGGATACTTATGGTAAGATGATGCAATGTGATCGTGAAACAACTGAATTTAAACGCGCATATATGCAGGGTCGTTGGACGTTCGTGCGTTTGCTGACCGCCTATGGGGTGATATCTACTTCAACAAGGAGATCCGCAAATTCAGTCGCAAGGCTGTAGACCCAGAAAGCCCACGAAGCTTTGTCCAATTCATCTTGGAGCCACTCTACAAGATATACAGTCATGTGCTGAGTGAGGAGACAGAGGCATTGAAAGCAACTCTTGCCGGTCTCGGTATACAGCTGAAACCTGTTATGTACAAGATGGACGTCCGGCCTCTGCTTAAAGTTGCACTCGATCAATTTTTTGGACCGGCAACGGGTTTGGTTGATATCATCGTCAAACAGATCCCATCGCCCCTGGAAGCTACAGCTCAAAAGGTTGGTTGTGACGTGTACATCTGGATGCTGGGGTTTGACCGTATCATAGGTGAAGTCAACGTGGTCGGGACCGCAAAATTCGGAGTTGGCAGCAGCCATGAAGGCTTGCGATCCTGAAGGGCCAGTGATGGTCCATGTCACCAAGCTGTATCACACGACCGACGCCCAATCTTTCCGGGCGTTCGGTCGCGTCATGAGCGGTACTATTAAAAAGGGGATGGAAATAAAAGTCTTAGGAGAGGGTTACTCACCAGAGGACGAGGAAGACATGCTGAAAGTTACGGTAGAGGATATCTGGATTAGTGAATCCCGGTGCGCTGCTTCGCATGCATTACCCTCCGTTTTTTATGTGCTTCGGAAAACTGACGTGTCAACAAAAGCTATTTTATCCCAGCACAGGAGATCCCTGCTGGTAACCTGGTACTTCTTGGCGGGGTTGACTCATCAATATCAAAAACAGCGACACTAGCGTCTGCGGACATAGAAGAGGACCTTCATATTTTCCGACCGATCAAGCACATTACGCAATCAGTGCTGAAGGTGGCCATAGAGCCTATTGCGCCCTCAGAATTGCCAAAAATGCTAGCCGGTCTAAGAAGCATTAATAAGTCATACCCACTTGTTGCTACCAAGGTTGAAGAAAGTGGTGAGCATATTTTGATTGGAACCGGGGAGTTGTACCTCGATTGTGTCATGCATGACTTGCGGAGACTTTTCTCGGAGATCGAGATAAAAGTGTCAGATCCTGTGACCAAGTTCTGCGAAACGGTGCTGGAGACGAGCGCACTTAAATGTTACGCTGACACGCCTAACAAGAAGTAAATCCTTTTCATTGATACATGCCACTTTCGACCACTGATCCATTCTTAACAGGAACAGGCTCACGATGATCGCTGAACCCCTTGAACGTGGAATTGCTGAGGACATTGAGCGTGGACGTGTCAATATGCGCATGACACCGAAAGAACGTGGCATATTTTTCCAGGAGAAGTATGATTGGGACTTGCTCGCTTCAAGATCAATCTGGGCATTCGGACCTGATGATAATGGCCCGAATATCCTCCTTGATGATACATTACCTTCCCAGGTGAGTAAAATAGGCTGCGTCCAGTATAGGTCGCTAACCTTGTTTTTGCTTGTTTTTGCGGTGCAGGTGGATAAGAAATTGCTTGGCACTGTCAAAGAACACATTAAGCAAGGCTTCCAGTGGGGCGCGAGAGAAGGTCCGCTATGCGACGAACGTCAGTACCGAACGGGTTTCCAAATCAGGGGATCGCTTAGATGTGCACTAACTGACACATGATTTTTCCAAATATTTTAGCGATGCGTAACGTCAAATTCCGCATTTTAGACACAAGCCTCGCTCAAGAAGTGATCCACAGGGGAGGTGGACAGATCGTCCCAACAGCACGTCGCGTGTGCTACTCGTCATTCTTGATGGTGAGACCGCATTGTGTTCCTTTTTATGTAAACTTATTGGGCATTGCCTTATTCCAAAGGCAACCCCTCGCTTAATGGAGCCCATCTACTATGTGGAAGTTCAAGCACCGGCTGACTGTATATCGGCAGTATACACAGTCCTCGCTCGTCGCCGTGGACATGTAACACAGGATATCCCGAAAGCAGGGTCGCCATTGTACACAGTCAAGGCCCTTATTCCTGTGATTGATGCGAATGGATTCGAGACAGACTTACGAACAGCCACCCAAGGCCAAGCATTTTGTTTGCAAGTTTTCGACCACTGGCAAATTGTACCAGGTGAGCAGGAGCAGTGTGCATTAGTCAGTCGCGCTGAAAGGTTTGTTAGGTGATCCAACGGATACAAGTATTAAGCTTCGACCTTTGGAACCCGCCTCTGGGCAGGCACTGGCTCGGGACCTCGTGCTCAAAACACGTCGGCGTAAAGGGCTCGGTGAACAAATTGCCGTGTCCAAATATTTGGATGATGAGTTTGTGGTAAGCGCGTATTTTTGAACTTCTTATGGTATGCGAAATAACGAGGTAATTTAACCCCACAGCTCGCACTATCGGCTTCGGGACATGCAGACTTACTGGGATAATGGGTGTTATATAGGGCTATATATAAATAGTGATGGCTTGTACGGAATCGAAGGAGGTAGAACATATTAATGCGAACACGTGACATGTGGGAGTTCGTGGGAGGACATGAAAATGCCACGTATGCTGGGTGGGAGATTTGAGTATTTAGGGAGTAACCCCGCGTCTGAATTATCCACTGCTCACCACCTCACACGTCTCTTTCTTTCTACCACCATTCTCCCTGGTATTTTGTACCATCATGCGAGGTGCAACTCTCTCTGTCTTGGTTGTTGCTGCTTCCAGTGCTTTTGCCTCAACTGAGGACGCACCGAAACCACTTTTCAAGGTATGATTCATTGCATATACACGCTCTCCGTTTTGCGTCATCATCTTACATCCTTTTTCGTACATCCAGCGCACTGAAGTTGATGCCCCCTTCGTCGAACAATTTACCGACGACTGGACAGACCGCTGGACTCCTTCTGAGGCTACCAAGAAAGCTGCCAGCGGTGCTGAGACCTGGAGCTACGTCGGCGAATGGTCCGTCGAGGAGCCTCTCAGCAGCTTCGTGGAAGGCGATAAGGGCTTGGTTGCAAAGAGCAAAGCTGCTCACCATGCCATTTCTGCACCTTTCGCTCAGCCCATCGACTTCAAGGACAAGCCTTTAGTTGTCCAATACGAAGTCAAGTACCAAAAGGGTGGAAACTGTGGTGGTGGCTACGTGAAACTCCTCGAGGACGGTTTCCAGACCAGTGGAAAGGAGTTCTCCGATACCACGCCATGGGTGGTCATGTTCGGTCCTGACTTGACATGTCCTGGAACCAAGGCATGTACTACTGCAGGAAACGTTGCAAAGCGTGCATATTGATACTCTTACTTTGTAGGTTCACTTCATCTTCCGCCACCCATCCCCCAAGACTGGAAAATACGAAGAGAAGCACCTTAACTTCGCTCCTCGTCCTTCTATTGAGAAGAGCACCAACCTATACACCCTCGCTCTTTAGTGCGTGCATTTCCTCTTGAGACCTTTTGTCCTTCTGACGGTCGTATTCTGCGTCCACAGCCCCAACAACACTTACACCGTTGCCTTCAATGGCCAAATCGATAAGACCAGCAAGACAGGTAGTCTGTTCGAGGACTTCGAGCCTCCCGTCAACCCTTCCAAGGAAATCGACGACCCCGAAGACACCAAGCCCTCTGACTGGGTTGATGAACAGAGGATTGCTGATCCCGACGCAAAGAAGGTTGTTTGATTGCGCATTAATGATCACACGTGGTACTTAAGACATACCCATTTAGCCCGACGACTGGGACGAGGATGCACCCTATGAAATCCTCGATGAAGAAGCTGTTAAGCCTGAAGGCTGGCTCGATAACGAACCTTTGACTGTTCCCGATCCCGATGCCACTAAGCCCGAGGAATGGGATGATGAGGAGGATGGTGAATGGATCGCACCCACTGTTCCCAACCCCAAGTGTACTGAAGCTCCTGGATGCGGCGAATGGAAGCGGTCAGTATTGATCCCTCCTTCAGCTTTCTCTCTCTTTAATCATGGGGATAAATAGTCCCTACAAGGCAAACCCAGAATATAAAGGTCCCTGGTACCCTGCCATGATTGACAACCCAGCCTACAAGGGCGAATGGGCTCCTCGCAAAATCCCCAACCCCGACTGGTTTGAAGACACCAACCCTGTCAAGAGCCTTAGCAAGATTGTAAGCCCTCATTCTTGCATTTACATCGATTACTAACCGATGTACAATAGGGTGGTATTGGTATCGAGCTCTGGACCATGACCGAGGATATCCTCTTTGATAACATCTATGTCGGTCACTCCGTCGAGGATGCCAAGAAGTTCGCCGACGAGACTTTCTTCGTCAAGAAGGCTCTCGAGACCGCGGACGACAAGACTATTGACGATGAGGAGATCGATGAGGAAGTTGTTTCCTTCAAGGAGGACCCCGTTGGCCACATTCGCCAGAAGGTTATTTCCTTCACCGCAATCGCCAAGACCGATCCAGTTTCCGCTTTCAAGGCTCACCCTGAAACTGGTGCTGCTCTCACTGCTGTTCTCTTCACATTGTTCGGTATGCTCGGCGCTCTCTTCGGCCTCATTGGCAGTGAACAGAAACCCGTCGTCACCAAGGTGAGCTCAACCAATTAAACTGAACAGCTATTTCATCACTTACGCGTTTCTTCAGTCAACAAAGAAGGCTGATGCCTCATCGGAGAAGAAGGATGCCCCCGTCACACCTGCTGCTGATAAGAAGGATGACTCCAACCTGAAGAAGCGTACTGCTGCTGCCTCCAAGTAAATGCAGCGTCGAGATTTCCAAAAACTCCGCATATGCTCAGATGCGGTAGAGTTCCTCCTTGGGTTCGCCTCGTGGAGTGGTTGAGGCTGGGTGTTGAATTATTTATTTCATTGAGATAGCCATTGACTCGTTAGCGCGAGGTTAGTTGGGTGCCTTCCTTCTGTAATGATTACAACGCATGCATATATATACGTACTCACTTCACCCTCCTTTTCCGAATTTTCTTTTAACCTCGACTCCTTTGTCACACACCTCTTTTGACTTAGGCTTCGGTTTCATAGGCAGGGATGTGATAGTTGAGCATGTTATATGTTGGGTATCTCGTGCTAAAAGCAAACAATTGGAATCTTCTTCACTATGTGAACTTTTGAACTTCGGCCTGGAGTGGGTCAGAAATGTTGATCTCCTGACGTCTGACGTGGGCAACCATCAGGTGTATTGGCAGATTATGAATGAGCCTCATTATCTGCGGCCAGATCAGCATAAAGGTAGAGAACCTGCACAAGATCTAGAGTGCTACTTGGGTATAACATTACATTCACGTCATATCGAGTCTATCTTAAATAGGAAAGATCGGCCTGCGTGAACAGCTAGCTAGTTGAGACCTGTCGAAAAGCCGAGGGGTTGGAGGTACAACATTGTAACGACGATATATATGTATAGTTTGTAGTTTGGTAGATAAGCATGATAATGACAGCTAGATAGTGGAGTAGAGAGGGGGGGGTATCGTCGTAACTTCTAAACGGGTATAAGGTCAAGGACGTTTGAACCATATACCACGTTGGGGGATCCGTCGGAGTAGATGAACGATGAAGTGGGGGTGGAGGGTATACGCGAAGTATACGCACAATGAAAGAGAAAAGAAAGACCACAGAAAATATAAAACCAACCACCTACTAGACCCAAGCTACATGGACCTCCCTCCCTGAACTGATTCCGATGCAAGCGCTAATCCAATACGCCCAGATATGGGGAGAGGCTAGATACCAACGGCGACTTCACTCTCCACCGGATCATACTGAAACGAATCATCCTCTTTACTTCTATGCAAGACGTAACGCTTTCCAGGCCCTGTTATCCACTTCAGTTTGGCAAAGTCCGGGGTGGCAGGGAAGGTCTCTATCCCTTGACAGATGAGTTTGGATACTATCTGGAGGTAGAGAACGCTTGGACTTCCGTAGGGAGCGAAAGCGTTCCCTAGATCGTTGGCGGCAAATATTTGGAGATGGGTGAGGGAGGGGACGAGGACTGCTGTGTCGAGCATGACATCCTGTTTGATACGAGAAGAGACGCGTGGACAAGGTTGTATTTCGGGTTTGCCAGTAGTTTTGGGTACCGGGAAATTGAAAATGGTGAATTAAGGATTGGAGGAGTGGGGGAAAAGAGAGCAAGTCAGTAATAGTGTGATTGGTTCCAAAGTTTGAACGAGTTGACTATTATGGTGAGGTTGAAACGAACCAGTGGAAATGAAGAATGATATTTATGAATAGGGGGGGGGAACGATCGCGATTTGTGACCAGACTATATAATCTCAGGCACAACCCCAAGGTCTCAGACAAACCAAAAGTGGGAATGCAGACTTACGAGAGCGTCATAACACGTCGGCATTTGATACGCATTCACGGCCCAGCCCAACTCTGTCAACCGCAGGCATTGCTTAAGTACAGGATCGTACGCTGTATTATGACACCATTTCCCTTCGTATAGAGGCATCACAATCAACGATTCAATGGTGTCCTGGTGTTTCGGCAGAACTTGATTGAAAAATCGGCCTACCACTGTTCCAGGGTTCAACGAAGCGATATGCTTTAGAGCCAGCCGTTTTAGACCGGAGTAAGATTGGAGATAGTCTAGAACGTCGTCGTCCATAAAGTCGATCGTTAGGGCTTTGAGATGTATTTCAGATTGGCGAAGATGTTTCCATAGGCTGATATCTATCCCCGTTTCTCGAAGATCTTCCGTCTTGTCTTCTGGCTCTGCTGTACTTGATTTATTGGTCAGTTCAGATTCATCGGAGCTGTACAGAGTGCTTCTTGTGGTGGGTGACGTGCCAGGGTATACTGACAAATATGGGGAATAGCTCGTCGTTGTTTCCTCGGTTAGTATATTAGAAAGCGTGAGGGATTGAAGGCAGTGCAAGTGCCGTAAAGCCTCGGTCGAAACTTGAGTACGGAAACCCCCGAGATTGAGGTGGGTTAGCCGCAAAGTCTGATCGCTTGTCAGAGCAAAGAATAGATCCCTTATGCTGGGGGGATGAGGATCAATACTCAACAGCCCACTATCCAGCTGTATGTGGGTGAGTTTAGGACTTGCAGCGATTGCTTTGGATAGTGATTTAGCCGCTTGTTCATTGAAACCGACGCTATTGGTCCCGTCTATGGTGATTTGCTGGAGATTGGAGATGCGCGTGAGATCAAATTGTGCAAAATTGCATGAGAATATGAGGTGGAGATTGCGCAATGACGGTAGGGCTGTGAGGTGTTCCATCACAGTGCTCAGAACTCGCTCCGAAGGTTGTTGATGTATTATCCATCTGTTTTGTTGGTAAAGATAAACGAAGGAATGAGGTCAATAAGGGATTATGAACTAGAGGTAGCAAAAGCAAAGAAACTGACGATGCCGTTTGTATATTGGTCAGTTTTGATAGTGCAGGGCCCAAGAACTCGTGGAATTTCTTGAGGGAATTCTCCAACACCTCGGGTTCCGGCCGCAAGGTGTCCCTTGGCCATATCGTGTGGTCTCTATTAGCGGGTAAGATGTGTGGTACGATATCTGTGAATGCACTTGGGAGCGACAATGATTTGAGGGTAATCGTGCGGGCATAATATGGGATGGCACTGTCTTTGAGTGCTAGCATCTCGAGTTGGTCTGGGCAGCTGGTAGCTGTCTCTGTGTCGAAATTGATTGAGACATGGGATAGAACTTGGGATTCGATAGCGCGATTGAGGTGTCTACAGACGAGACGGAGGACCTTCTTGCTACTCCCAAGCTAGTGGGGTATCATAGTGACAAAGATTAGTCAGAGCTTGACAAGGGGTATTGATAGTCATCGAGTAAGCCCTAGATGTATACTGACCTCTTCACCAATTTGTAGTAGCAGCTCCGGGGCAAGAGTTAGGAGAATGGGAACGAAGGATGTAGGTCTTGGTTTGTGGGATTGGATTGTTGAAGAGTCACCGTGACGTTTGGGGAAGTTAAAACGAAGTGGACTCATGGAGGGACAGTAGTCACAGAGCATGACAGGGAGAGGGGGAGAGCAGCGAGACGAGCACACATGTTATAACGCATGCACCACGGCAAGTATCTGCAGGGGTTAGGCAAACCCCCGCACATCGAAAGGGAACATGTACTATTTCCACGCCTTTCTCCCACCCTATTTGCCGCTGATGATTTGGTCTTTATTTTCGACCTGCAGTTGGAGCAAATGTCTTGGATATTATTTCCGTCCTAGATCAATTGGTAAATATATCCGAGTACTCCACTTTAAATTTCAACTTGGGTTGATAGCCAAGTCTCGGCAGAGATTGATGGCGGTGAGGCGTAATTCCGCCTATGTCAATCTGTCATTGCGCGATATGTTCTCAGCAAACCAAGGTGCGTAAGTGCTACATACCAGGTAAGGCCGCGACTAGGTTCGATTATTCCAAAAGACGTCGGATATCAGCCCAGAGACGACCTGTCCAAGCATGATAACGTGCATAGTCATCGCAACCATCGCAATTGATGGTGTTCAGCGCTGCCCTGCAAGTGGCTTCATCGTGGGGACAACGGACCGCGACATTATGATTTCGAATTCGAAAATAATTCACATTCCCATTTACGTCATCCTCATTCCCAGCAACGCCTGCATCATTCTTAGATGTTCTTTACTCTGACCCGTAGGGCTGCACGCACGCGTTTGTTGGAAACAAAGGGGTTCCAAGTTTGACCAGACAGCCCAATCCTTTTCTCGATCCAGGACCACTAATAGATGCTCTGAATATCTCGTTATTTGTACGGAGACGAGCAAGTTCAGTCGTGCTTGATGCCTTAAACGTAAACGTCGTTGCCGCCCTGCCAATCCTAGTTCTAACGAATATGGCACACTTTGTACCTCGGAGCAGTGACACCCTGACTCGACTTTTCAAGAACATCAAGTGTCGATTACGTCTATAGTCTGCCATTGAATCTTTCCAAACGTTCGTGATCTTCTTTACTTTGTCGTCTCACGGTTTTAGAACAGGTCGCTACAAGAATAATCTCACTCGATCTATTTTTACGACCCATGACATCGTCTGGTACACTACCAAGTCCTTGACGAATACCCCGTAGCTTCTGTCAAAGATTGCAGCAGCTACACGTACTTATCATGCTTCGTATGTTCAATCGCTCGCGCGGTCGCCGCGCAGTGCACCGTTTCAAGCTGGTGTCAAACCATAGTACTTCCAACTCAGGTCGGCACGGAACACCATCCTGTCAATAAACCTGGAATATATGTCATGACTGGACCCACACAGTTACGTTCAGAATCGCGTTTGTTGAATATGTTTATCGACCCATTCTCACTCCCTCACCAACTCGGTCCTTATTGTCAAATCCACCCCCCCCCCCCCCCCCCTCCTCAAACTCCTCATATTGTGCCTTACCATCCAATCATTCACATACCCTGCTTAACCTACTCAAGGCTGAAACTCAGGATCCTACCCACTCCCATCCTTCTATACCCTTTGGCCTTTATATTCCTGATTGGCCCCACAGGCGGCCATTCCGGAAATGCCACAACCACAATCGTGCATTCTAAAGAAGGCACTATCATCAATGACCATACCGCCTCGCCAGTCCGTACATCCGATTCCAGCGTCCTTGTCTACGCATGCCTACTTGGGATGTTGACCGGCCATATCACGGTTTGAGGCAGTATAGGCCCGTCAAATCAACAACCTCCGACTTGAAACGTAGATGGAAGGCTCAATCCGCGATTTAGCGTGGCCAGACCGTATTCAAAGAACGCAGAACGACTCCACCTGTCTTGGATGTAAGGCACACCACCGACCAGTAACTCTCAGCATGGCGTGCGGAAGGAGCGAGCAGGGACATGGACAGAGCAGCTGGGAAAGCGTTGTCTAATCTCGCTTTGGGCTGCAGGAACAACCTCACTCATAGCGTGTGACGAGGCTATAGGAAGAGTATCTATAGCTGTGAGAAATGAGATGGGCATTGCATTTCTCTTGGCTTGTTGTACCTGATTGGAGACGTTGCTACCGTGGGGAACGACAAGGCCGAGAGATGTGTGTTGTTGTAATATTACACAGTATATATAATACACCAATAAAGTAGATGTTCGCAAATTGACCCACAAGCGATCAATTAAGCGTCAAAATCCGAATGCAAAAGTCACAAATAAAACCGCAATCGTTCCACTGGTATATAATGACGAAAGAGCCCGAGACCGGAACAGAGGAAAATAAATCCAGCAGAAAAAAAAGAAAAAAAGAAGGCCTACACATCAGGGCCATTCCAAACATCAAACGGAATGCAAAAATGATAACTATCATTCTTCTTCCTAAACTCCTCTCTTGCTTCCAAAATCTCCTCTCGAATTTTCATCGCCTCCTCCATGCCCACCATACCCTCCACGTCGTCCAAGATCATCTCAATCAACTCCACGGGTAACTTCCTCCTCAATCCACCCGTGCTCTTGTATCTCGGCTTCACACCAGACCTGAGATTACTGCTAATTCGCTGATGACACTTTGATCGACTGGCTGGGTGTTGGGGGAGTGGTAGATCATCATATATCACTTTCCTGATCCACTCCTCCTGTTGCGGTGGGACGATATCCGTTGACAAAATCGGCAATATGTCTGGATCGACAACGTAAAACGAGACGATCCGCCTATACCCTTCTTTGGTTTTATCTTTCAACTCGAATGGCTCTAAGCGGTGCTGATAGATGTTAGGGAAAGCCACTGCTTTGTTGGGTAGGAGGGGAATAGAACCGATGTATTGATGACACGGATCGCCTTCGTTGAATCCCCAAGTACGAAGTGTTGCGCCGACATCGCCTGGCGTAAATCCTCGAGGGTATGTTACGGCCATACGGAAAGAGAGTGTGTTGGAAGTTATATTTTCCTATGTTCCTGTTGTGTCAGAGTATTTCACGTCGAAGTGGTGAGTACGTACAGCGGCAGAAGAGAACAAACCACACGCTACGATGCGTTCATTGCGCATTCCCTCGACGTGCCAAGGTGTTCCAGGGAATGATGGCCCGCCAGGGTACTATTCAGAAAGCGTCAATACGCTATGATAGGGTCAAGGTAAGAGCTCACTAGTCTCGTCTCGGCAATGTTGACGATGACTTGCAACTTCCTGTCCTTCAAGCTGACTATATGCTTTCTCGTCTCCAACCCTCCTCGATACCCATCTTTCGGAACATCCGGCAATTCCAAGGGACGGTCCATGGCCCATTGTCTCATCTCTCTCTCATAAGCAGTCCAACCTTCTTCATCATCTGAGTACTCAGGAGGATCAGGCTCTTCCCAGACACTATACGTACACGCCCCAGGTATCCTCTGCGTCAAAGGGTTGAGTCGATGCAAGTCAGTCAGCGTGTGCTCAAATAGCGGTATGAAACCCGTCAATATGGTTTCGAGCGACCTGTAGAGCGACGCGTGGTCTTCAAGGTGAAGATTGTTGATGTAGGAGAGGAACTTCGCTTGACCACGTGGAGTGGTTGATACGTCTGATGGGAGCAATGAGAATTTCGACGAAACGGTGTAGATATCAGATGGAGGTGAAGGTAGGGAATGGGGTTGTCGGCGTTGATAGCAAACCAGAGTTCGATTGTAGACCAAGGGATGCAGTAATGGATCCACTAGAGCGGTCGTCGTATCACTTTCCGTCTTCGGCGAGTCTGGTAACGTCTGGCTCAAAAAGTCCAGCTCGTGGTGGAGTCGAGAGAATGTAGCATCATCTAATAGAGACGTATGCTCCCATATTCTTTCAAAGCATGATGTCTGACTGGTTGCGTGATATCAATTATCGTGATGGCCGTTGCTGCAAAGGGTGTACTCACCAACCATCTGCATCGCGTAGAGCAGCATAACCTTGCAATTCATCCAGCACGTAATTTATCTGGGAGGGCGAGAGTGAACAGTACGTAAATCTTCGATGGATTCCACATACCTGAGACGTTGATAAGACGATGCTGGTATAGTTACCAGACGGCATGCGAACTTTCCATACACGTCCAGTAGCGAGCTTTGCCCAGGAGGCACGAATGTTCTTGTTCTCGTATAGCTTCCACCAGTTTGGTTTTCGTCGGAGCTCAGCAGAGTACTGAGACATGGCCAGGTCCGTTAACTACCGATGGCGTCAGTGGCGCGGAGTCAGTGAAGTCTCGAGAGCAGCTCACTGTTCTGGGATTATCTGGGGGAGATACGTGAGCATTTCCTTGAGGATGCACGTTGCCGATGACGATCATGGCCAAGTACTCACCACCAACGCCTCCTAGAAACAACACCCCAAAGGTGAATGGGTGCCTATAACCGCGAAACTGGTCTTTCATGATAGCTGCTGCCATCGAGAAAGCGGAAATAAAAAGGTAATAATCAGGAAGGCCGACGCTTGGAGCATTACTACCTTTGAGTATGCTCCATCCAGTGGAGAATCGAGTCCTATGATGTGGGGAAATTCTGAACGATATTATGTAATATATATCGGGCAATATATCATTCGGCGATCAAGTAGTCAAGCGCTAGCAAGGCTCATCCACGACCTTCTCACCCCGAACAAGTGGGCATAATCCCCATCTTTGCCTCGGTTATACCACGATTTGTACGCGATGGTGAGCTTTGTTTTGTGATAAGGCATTGACAGAACCTGTATGCTCATTCTCCTCTTCTTCTCTGACCCACTCGATACCGTTGAACTGAATCTTACTCATGGCGATGGCTAAATCCCACTATGAATCCCATGGTTTTACCTTTACTAACGGAACAACACATAAACCTCCCCACACATCGGTACCGTCATGTATAACGGAGCACAGTCCTCCAGTTGGGAAGTTCGACTATCAAAATCACGTGGCGTGGCCTACTTTTACAATGCCCAAAGCCAAGAATCGGTTTGGAAACCCCCAGCAGGTTTGACTGAGGAAGAGATTAAGAAGCTCCCTGGAGCACAATACTTGAATCAGGCCCCTCTCGAAACAAGCGGTGGAGGTCATGGGCAGATCCGAGCTAGTCACCTGCTCGTGAAGCATCAGGAGAGCAGGCGGCCATCCAGCTGGAAGGAGGTAAGTTGCCTCCCTACAGTTCTCGTTCTCCTGCTACCCAATTTTCACCGACTCTTGCGGCGCTTATGGTCTCATTGCATTGGCTAATCAACACGCTCGTCGCCTGGCAGGTTAATATTACACGCACTAAGGAAGAAGCGATTAGCATTCTCCAGGAATACCAAGCAGAAATCAAGGGATCGGCAGAAAAGTTTGGGGAACTGGCTGCAATTCACTCCGATTGCTCGTCGCATGCGAATAAGGGAGACCTTGGGTGGTTCAGTGAGGGACAGATGCAAAAGCCATTCGAGGATGCCACTCTTGCTTTGAAGATTGGAGAGATCAGCGACGTGGTTAGCACGGATAGTGGGGTGCACTTGATCTTGCGTACTGGTTAAGCTGTATGAAAGAAGATATGAAAGATGTACAGTACCAAGTTTTGCTTACAATACCATCTGTACGTACAATGACCGTGAAGAACGGCAGGAATTTTCGGACCCGAACTGAATGAAGTAGACATTGTTTTTTTATATTCCCGTGGCCGGCTGTCGGCAAACACGATCGTGTCAATACCCTCATCGAAAATAGTGACCACAGCCTCAAAGGTGAGTGAAGACCGAAGATACCGTCCACCCTGTCGACAACAGGTCAGCCGACCTCAAAGCTCCTATGCCCAGCGGGGTCTCTCCTACATCATCTGATTCGACTTTCTTAGATCCCACAGCCCATCCCAGTTCCATTTTTGAACGCGACATCAATTTCTATGCTCGCATTTTTTAGTGCCATTACGCAAACCAGTGAACACATTGATGTTATCATCACTTGCCTTGCGGTTGGCCTGTCGGCTCTTCTGTTTATATTCATACGTCGGCTCTCTAGAGGTGAATCCAAGTTGAATGAAAGTTTAAACTCTCCAACACAGAACTCTTCACGTGAAAGTGAGTAAATGGCTCAGGAATGTTCTTTCATTGTTCTCGCAATGCATTGGGGCCCTTTGTTCTGACTTTGGCCATTCTTGCCTAGGATCAACACCATCCAAGATGCCCATACATCAAATTACGACTCGAGAGAATGATGATATCGGGTCGCGACCGAATTTTGGGTACGGAGACGTTCGCGTTGCAAAGATTCTGGTTCATCCGATCAAGGTGGGGTCTCTATCGTGCTATCAGCCGCTACTCTGTAGACTGTAACTCTTGATTTCTCGACATGAGAATTCGAGTTAGTAGTCGATGGGAGTGTGGTAACGACCGTACCCAGTTTGTGCAGATTAATTAATGATTATCCCCTTTAGAGCTGTCGTGGCACTTCTGTCCAATCTGCTCGCTATACACCAGAGGGATTGGAGGTGCGTTATTTCCTGCCCAAATGTGGTCTATTTATTACCTTCATCCGATATATTCGCACCCCTCGTTTTATTGAACACCCCTCGACTTCTCGTGTACCATCACACCGCCTATCGCTTCTGACAGGACGACAGGAACTGGGCAATCATTGATGCAACCACAATTTCCATTATCACCGCACGTGAAGTGGGAAAGGTAAGGGCGATTTTGGACCTGATGGGACATTGCATCTCAATATACATCGCCCGTGACCTCGTTGTAGTTGGTCCTTATCTCGCCCGAAATCAAAGTAGACCAAAGTTCACCATACGGCGGTGTTTTGACGGTCAACTTCCCAAGTGACTCTGGATGTGAATCGTTCTCAGTTCCCCTTCACCCAAGCGAGGAGTACCTTCGCAGTTGGACACTGTGAGTGATGTGCCATATATACTGTCAGCCAAACTCAAATTGACTAAATGTGGCTTTCCTTGCCCCCTTTCCTGATTTCTTAGGTTACCGGAAGTGACCATATGGCCTAATTACGAGCATGTTGACGGGTACATTTGTCAATCAGTCCCTCCCACAAATGATGATAGCACGCCTATTGAATTGCCAAATCCATCTGTGGAGTTGTCAAAGTATGCTGGTAGACCAGTACACTTGTTGTTCAAGGGCCCGAAGGATAGATATATCGACCCAACCGCAGAGTTTCCAGAATTGAAAGCGACGGCACAACTCCAAGATATGTACCCGCTGTTGTTGTTGTCGGAGGAGAGCATGGAGCCAATTGAAAAGGGAATCAGGGAGAGAGTTGGGACTCAGGGTATTCAAGAGAATTGGCACAGTGAGAAATTAGTCATTGAGAGGTGGGTTTCGCCGTTAGAAGCAAACAGCCGTTTTGACGAGCGGTGATCGCTACCTCTAGATTCCGACCAAATATTGCATTGAGTGGTGGGGGGCCGTTTGCGGAAGATGGATGGGAAGAAATTGAGATCGGACCGAAGGGAGCACCTACAATCACTCTCGTCTCAAAGTGTGCACGTTGTCTGGTAAGTGGACTCAGCATTTGTCAACGCTACTTTTGATATGTCACACGTGGGTCACTCACCGTGGGGTCGTCTTTAGCTGCCCAACGTGTCTCCAACGACTGGTGTACGAGATCCTGCAGTACCCTACAAGGTCATCATGAAGTTACGATCGGGATTAGATCCTATCCAAAAGTTGAAGCCATGTGTCGGTTGCAATGCGGTACCGTCTGCGTGTGGCGTAGTTTGCGTTGGCGACGAAGTTAGAGTCAAGAAGCTATTTACCACGAAGTTCTAAATAGGGTAGCAAGGCTTCAAAGTGCGGGGATTCGATGATGTAATACAGTAGGTAAATGGTACAATTTCTGGTAATATTTTGGTAGAACGATAGGGTAGAAGATGATATAGTGCTGTGTTCGTGGTTCACTGTGGTTGAGCTGGATTAATCGCGTTAGTGAGAAGCATGATGCATTCCACGGGTGGCCGGATAATGGTAACATGGACTCACAGTAAACATTTAGCAGAACCTACGTTCCCCAAGTGCAATGTTCGGGGAGGGCACCTGAACATCATTCTCCCGGGCCGGAAGCGTGCAGATGGTCAGGTACGTTCGATGCGCTGAGTTTAGCCGAGATCCCAGATCTCTGAGATCACTTGCCATGCATCTTGTGGCTGGCCATGGCTGACCTGGGGAGTTAAGAAGCTACAATATTCCTGATCTCATTCAAAAGTGCCTAAGAAAACAGGCGAAACTGATCCTATCGCACTGTTTGAGACAGTACGTGGGGAGGGCAGGTCACGTGGATCAATTATGGGAGATGTGGTGTGGGCCTAACACAGGCAAACTGGAAAGCTAAGGAGAGTCAGTCCAACAAGGTCGATGGTTGCAATCATCCGTCCCTCCTCCTCCGACAATCTATTCTGAGCGTCTTGCTGCTCACCCTCCCTTCAACTTCCTCCTCAATACCAACTTTATCTTACAAGCAGGCCACCTGCTCCTTTTCCCTCTTCTGGACTAACCTCGGAATCAGCAGGGTGGAGAAATTTCCTGCGACTTGGGATACTGAGTCGGACTACATCGCCATCAGGACACTCATAGCAAGAGAGTGATGGCCAAACCAAAATGGATGTGGGGACAGCAAAGCAATACCACCAGTGGGGCGCAGAAGGATCAGCAGCAAGTAGCCTCGCAACCATCTTCTGGAGCAAAGACCGACGCAATGACCGTTCTGTCTACCGCTGAAACCAAGAAGATTGGATTTGAGAATGTATGTACTTTATGTATCCACTTGCGCTCCTCGCCACTTCGATCCGTGATGAGAGTGAGGCTAATCGAAGACTTTGCTCATGGGCTTGGCGACGATATTGGCTCCAATGACGATGTGCTTTAGTTCGGAAATACCTGGTGAGTTTCGTTGCATGACTTGCAATACATCCCGTCTGTCAGCACTGCTATCTTACCTCCCCTCGCTGACTTTCAATATCCTTAATCTCGGTCCCTAAATGCAGCTACGCCAATTCTGTAATGCAAGCTTTATACCATTGCGCTCCCTTTAGAGAACTCTTAACGCAAGCATTGGACCTTTCACTACCCAAAGAAGATACACTGGCTCCGTTACCCAATAATCACAATAATACCACCAAGTCCTCGTCTCAGTCTTCCAATCAATCATCTTCCTCCAATACTGTATCAACCTCTGCAACCAGCGCCCCAACGCCCACTACAACAACCTCCACCGCCGCGTCCTCCCGCAGAGAATCCAAGCGAAGACCAAATTCATCATCTGATGGGATTAGTACTCAGCATGCCGCATCTCTATCCATAAACGGGCCATCATCTATTCTCTTTCAGCAATCTGCTGGTAATTACAATCATACTCATCCCACAGACCCCCAATTGTGACAACAAATATTCTATACCAGGTCCTTCGACTACGGCTACTGGAACGACGCCTGTACCGGTGCCGATTCCCTCGGCACCGCCAACACTTTTTTCCGCGTTAAGATCACTATTCTTGCATATGTCCACGCACCCAACCGATAAAGGAACCGTTGCACCAAGAGTGTTCATTGAGAAATTGAAGGAAAGCAATGTGGAGTTTAGGTCTACGATGCATCAGGATGCACATGAATTTTTCAATTATTTGTTGAATTGTATCGTCGAGGAGGTCGGTGAGCAGCATAAGAAGGTTATGCTGAACAGCCTTGCGAATGGGAATGGGATTACTGCTGAGGACCGTGAGTGGTTGTTTTGCTATTGTCCGCGCCTGCATGTGTTGCATTTCTCCCCTTGACATTTTCCTCTTTCCCTTGGTTATTATCTTCCCTAGGAGGTTGCTAACAGCCTCCTTCCGCCCAGTATCAAGTTCCGTTATCACCACATCATCGAAAGGAGCACCAACAGTCTACTCCAGTTCCGGAACTCCTCCGACGGATGCATCCTTGGTGCATAAATTGTTCGAAGGTGTACTTACCAGTGAAACGCGTTGCTTGACTTGTGAAAATGTTCGTAGACCACCCTGATATGGTTTCCCAAGATGTATTGATGACGTGACTCTAGGTATCCTCAAGGGACGAATCCTTTTTGGATCTCTCCATAGATATCGAACAAAACTCCAGTGTCACTGCATGCCTGAGGCAATTCAGTGCTAGTGAGATGTTGTTTGCCAAGAATAAGTTCTTTTGTGATGGTTGTTGTGATCTGCAAGAGGCTGAGAAACGGTGAGTGCCCAATTTGGTCTATCTAGTGGAGCTTGTCAGCTCTTGTGATCTAGTTCCTCATGCCGACTTTTGTTTTATTCTATCTCGTCCCGTTGGTCCGAACAGAATGAAAATAAAAAAGCTACCCAATGTACTGGCTTTGCATCTGAAACGGTTCAAGTATCAAGAAGACCTCCAGCGCTATATCAAGCTAACATATCGCGTCTCGTTCCCCCTTCAATTGAAGCTATTCAACACTGTCGATGATTTGGATAATGCAGACAGATCGTATAGTCTGTTTGGTATTGTAATACATATCGGACAGTACGTTCTTCCACACCACCGTATGCCTCCGTATCCACTTGGGCTAATTTTGTCCCTTTCTCATACAGTGGCCCACATCAAGGCCATTACGTCTCTATAATCAAAACCCAAGGCGTCTGGACTCTATTTGATGATGATACTGTCACACAAGTCCCAGAAGCCGAGATCCCCAAGTATTTCGGCGAGTCTAATGCCGGCTCCGCTTACGTGCTATTTTATCAAGCGGATGATATAGACCTTGGATCATTGGGTCTCCGTTCATCGACCCCGGAATCATCTAAAGCATCAGCCGCACATCATGCACGTCATGCCCTCAGCGGCACCACCATTGCCGCCCCAACATCTGGGACATCCACCACGGATTCGAACAATTCATCACCGCTGTTGACCGCAGTTGGAAATGCGAACGTGAACGTGGATGATCAGAAGATGGGGCCTACTTTGCCGCCTGGCTTAAGCGCAATGGATGGCAGTGGCGGAGGGGAGACTTCGGATCAGATACCGGATCCCACTTTACCCAATTCAATCTCTTCTGCTCAGGCGGGTGCACTTATCACTGGTCAGATAAACTCGTTGATTGATGGTCGACTCCAACAGCCTCATCAGTTGGTCTCCGGTTCCGCTGGGCCGGAATTGCCTGTGATGCCGACACCAATCTCAATTAAGGTATCGGGTTGGAATGACCCTGCGGACGGTAGTGGCAGAAACACGACGACGAATTCTACGGATCCTTCAACGCTAACGTCAAGTTCGGATCCACCAATACCAATACCACCTCCTGGACGTTCTGGATCATCGTCACCCACTAGTATCTCATCCTCGATACCTACGCCATCTCCACTTATACCTAGCTCCGCGCCGACAACGAATGGAAAGTCAGCCAAGGGATTGTTTGGGTTGAGGCCAAAGATGTCGTCGCTCGTTATTGGGAAATCGTCGACGACAGTAGGGGCTGTGACGACCCCTCTTACTGCAAGTGCCAATAATAATAGGATGAGCGCGAATAACTCGCACGCGCAGGTGACGGGGAGTTCCCCAGCATCAGCGTCTACTCCAACGCAAACGCAGAGCATTGGGTCAACCGCGTCTGGTCCAACCCGCTCCTCTCCGGCACCAGTTCTAACTGTTAGCGAAGATGAATCTGGAGTGGGACTCAGCAGTGTTGAAGAAAAAGAGAAAGAGAAGAGCGGCGAGAAGAAGGAAGCGGCGAAGGATAAGCCCAAGTCGCCGGAACGCAAGCCTAGCATTTGGTTCGGAAACAGGGGATTCAAGCTTGGTGAGAAGAATAAGGAGAAAGATAAAGACAATAATAAGGATAAGCAAGGCGCTGAGCCGCCAGCTTCTCCTGCACTCAGTCTTCATGCAAGGGGGCAATCTATGAGCGGCACTATGGAGGACCATACATTTTTGTCTCCATCTACTAGTGGTCAACCATCATCATGGTTCAAGTCTGGGAGCTTGGCAAAACGAAGGCCTTCAGACGCTGCAATAGTTGTCAATATGTTTACTCCTAAGTCCAGACCAAGTACACCGAAGACCAGGCCGCGTACATCCACCGCTGCTATGATGACATCTACGTCCTCAGACCTACCTTCCGCGAAGGAGATCCCTGCGGATAAGGAGTCGGGCGCGTACTCGTCTCCGCAACAGCAGCGCCGACCCAATCTAAATAAACATGCAAGAGCTCAATCTTACACGTCTACCGGTCATCGTCGTCCAGCGTCACCACCGCCACCTGTACCGCCCGTCAAGCCACGACGAGGAATGGATGAGGAACCACCTGTTGGATCTGGACCTCTGAATGGCCTTGGCGCTCCCCCACCGCCATTTGGAAGGCGTTCGACTTCGTCTTCCCGGTCCACACTCTCGGACCAGCAGCAACAGAGCTCGCAGCATGGTTTGAATGGAGTTCCAGACCTGGTTAACGGGACACACGAACGTCATTACGAGGGCAGGCATGAGAGGTATACCAGTACTGGTGGGTTCTTACTGGTCGATGAACCCGGGGAGATGATGAATGGACTCGCGTCGTGGAATGGTAATCACAGCGTTGGGAGTAGTAGTGTGACAAGTCACAGTGGTAGAAGTGGTATGGGTGCGGGTGCGGGTGTGAATGATGTAGGTGTTGGGTTGACGAGTTTGAATGGAAACACAAACGGGACTTCGACATTGAGGAAAGCTACGAGGAAGTTGAGCTTGAGTGCCCCGAGACTTGGATTCGTTGGGAAGAAAGATAAGGAGAAAGAGAATGGACGAGAAAAGGAGAAGGATAAGATTGGGAAGGAGAAGGAGAGAGAAAAGGAAAAGAACGGATTGCATAGTCCGTTTTCCCAATTCACCAGGTTGTGATGCGCTGGTGTAATGCAAGAAGACTCGGTTCGATGGGTCTGGGCAATGAACTTGCATATATGCGCTCAGTGTTGGATCACTGAAGGCATTTTAACCAACCTTTTCTTACTCGTTTTGACCTGCGACAGTGTCCTAGGTCTGTTTCGTTCACCTTTTTAAAATCTATACGTTTATTGCGTCAAGATGTCTCCCTGTTTTGGGTGTTGAAGAGACCCATGCACAGGTGGCTTTGTTTTTTCTGCGCCCTTTTTCCCTCCTGGACTTGTATTATCCTCGTAACGAATTCAGCTCATTTTTATTGCATTCGTATTTTCTTTGTTTCATCACTCTAGTATATATCCTCTTGTACATAATTCTCTGCACCATTCGTTCAATGGTACTGCGTCGACTCATACATAACTGTTGGCGCTGTGACGAGTATTACCTGGACTGAACGTTGAACTGTGACTGTGAAAGGAGTAGCATATAACTCACAGAATTTGACTCTGATCTTGGTGAGTGCTCGCGTATTGGTCGCCCTATATCTAGTCCTTATGCTGCTTCGTTTAACAAAAATCAACAATTTATCTTCTAGGTGTAGATATTGCGGAAAATATGAAAGTGATACAGCAGGCACAGTGGAAAGCTCAGATTATAGCCCTCAGGATACGTTCCTTGGCTTCTTCGCTAATATCAGTCCAACCTTCGACACCTTCAACTCTCTCCAGGATGTCAATGTCAATTCTATCACCAGCCCATGGCCCGTCGACGTCAACATGACCAACCATCGGCACTCCTTCGTCGGACCAGAGCAGGTGCAAATGGAGAATAATACTAAAGCTCGGAGGCTCATCCGACTCCCAGCGACGACTGTCGATTGCGTTCAAACTTTTCTCCCGGATGTATTGTTTCTTCGTCAAGTTCCGCATCACCCACTCTTCATCTTTGGGTAAACGGAAATTTTGGTACGAGTCCGTCTCTTCATCTATGGCTTTGTAGTGCCTCTTTGCGTGATGGTATAACCGTCCCGTCTTGTTGACCTCCTCTGCCTCGGCGGCTGTAAGCACGCCATCGGGAAGGTCACCCGCATAGTCTCCAATGCAGACGATGCGATCGCCTGCCCAATCACCACACGCTTCTGGGCAGACTTGACGATTGACGAGGCGAGCAACGTAGGAAGAACGATCGACATATAAGAATTCTCCCATTTGCCTTGGTGGCCGCTGCTTTCCTGTTTGTCGATATTGAGGATTTGCCAGTATTGACCCATGGTTGTGCGTGGAGAGACGACTGTTTGTCTTGAAGGGTATGGTGGATTGGAAGGCAAGAGGGCAATTGTGCTACTCACATGTGGAGTGCCCAAATTTCGTTGAGGTCATACCCTCGGATTTCTTCGAGATTATATACCACCTAATCCCCTCCACCCTTCGCAGTCGCTGGGGGACTTATGTGAGTGTTGGCGGTTCCACTGAGTCATGGCCTTCGCCTCAACTCGGTGTGTTAGCCGAAACGCCATTTAATTTGTGAGTCACCTCGGACTTGTGGTGATACGTAATGCAACCACGCGTATGGCAGGTTCAAAGGAGAATCGAAGGCGAAATGGAATTTCGATTACAAGTTGTATGATCACCGCGACGCTATAGCTAGCTCTTATCACGAGGAGTGGATCGTTAGTGTAGTAGAGCTATTACACTGAGGACCCTCCGTAATATCATCATTCAATGTTCCCTGCAAATATCTCACTGAACCCTGCGTCTTCAACGCTCTCCAGCAAGTCGATATCAATCCTATCCTCTGCCCATGGTCCAGCATCGTCCACGTTCGGGCCATAGAAACGCTGGGATCGCAAGACCAAAGGATATATAAATGAAGCAATTGGTCGATCTCGACCATAGCCTGCCCGTGGCGTTCCCTTCTAATATCATTCACGCGGCTCGCCCTGAGATATCGCTTGCGAGTGAGATTCCTCAACACCCATTCCTTTCCGTCGGGCAACTCGAAGCGAAGTATAGTCGTATGCACGACGACGTACCGTGACTACGCACCTATGGCTGGATTTCCTGGCATTATCATCCAAATTGACGCGTTTTGACGCGCTTCGGGAATGTAATTAAAACGCGTGCGTGTTTGAAGCCCTGAGTATCCAACAACTAGTCAACCCAATGTTCTCAGGGTGGGAAGCTACCAAAGTCGAGTCAGAGCTCGGAGAGTTCCTTATGAAACAGCAACGTCAACACGGTATTTCCACTTGACTCACTAGGGGTCTTACGAGGATCTCACTTAGAAGCGCGAAGGCTGGTATGGTACGGCACGCTGTCCTGCATCGGGAGCTGAACTTGTCCGCAGGTGATCCTACGAAAATTACGGCTAGGCATGGGTGGACGTATGACAACAAAATGATGCGAGTGTTGAGTCTGTAACACAAGGCCTGGAAACACTGGCCAATTGACAGTACCGGTAAAAGCGAGGCAACCTGCAGCCAAGGCAATTTTCTTGGATCTGTCTCGTGCGATAAGTCGTACTTAGTGACTTACTCGCTCCCCCTCATGAAGGAAGAATGGCTTCAAATTATTCGTCGCAGTTCATCAATCCTCTAACGACTTAGCCCACCAGCGCAAATTCACTTTCCGTCATTCAATATATCTTCCAATTGTGTCACTGCGCGCTGAGTAACATCCTTCCGTCCCTCGATGCCTTCAACACTCTCCAGTAAATCGATATCAATCCTGTCACTGCCCATGGTCCAGCAACATCCACCTTCACAGGCATTGAAACATCGGGATCACAAGATCAAAGGATATATAAATGAAGCAACTAGTCAATCCTGACCAAGGACCGCCCATGGCGATCCTTTGTAACATCTTTAACGCTGCTTGTCCTGACATATCGTTTTCAAGTTAAATTCCTCAACACCCACTCCTTTCCGTCTGGCTACCTGAAGTTGCTCAAAGTCGACTTGCGTAGCTGCTGATACTCGTTCTTGGCGAAACGGTAAAGGGTTAGATTATCAAGCTCCTCCATTTCCTCATCAGGGAGCATATTATCTTGCACTTCGTCTGCATAATCGCCAATGAAACACGACGCGATCCACTGCCCATTTACCAGAAGCCTGAGCTTCGAGGCAGCTCTCACGATTGACGAGACGCGCGATGATTTCGGGCTCTGATGTGAAGAAGAATTTGCCTCATTTTTGAAGATGGCGTGTCGTTTGGCGGTTATCGATGTTGATAACTATCTAGTATTGGCCCATGTTTAGTGGAGGAGAAAGGAGACACCCGGGCCGAGTGGTAGGATTTGTCCCTGTAGAGTATGAGCCTAAGAGCGATGTCCATCAAGATCAAAGGAACACTTACAAGGCACGGGACACTTAGGTCGTAAACCTGGTGGGGTACACTTTTCTCGCAGGACCTCAACTATTTGTCAATCTTCTCTACACCTCTTTCAGGAGTTTTGCGCTCATATACAGAAAGGCCGTCCATTGCACCATGAGTCGCAAAACACTTGGCTACCCCATCGTGAGACGACGTAAGGAAATATGAGGACATACGCAATACTAGACCCTTCGTTTCGAATAGTACTAGTTTAGTGACGGCGAAGCTCCCATGAGGCAAAGCAATGTGTCGCGATATTTATGATGGATCATCGACCTCTGGCTGGAATTGCTGGCAATATTTGACACGTTTGGACAGTTAATATCAATGAAAGGGGAGAAAGGGGTCAATGGAACCACGTATTCTACGAAAAGAGAAAGTCAGGGATTTAGCACGCTCAGAGGATTCCAAACTGAACGGCAATCAATCAAAAGGCGCTAATCTCTGTAAAGATGATGGGTCCTTGATGGGTCAACTGACAGCTACAACATTACCACCTGACTATGGAGTGAGGATCTCATTTTTAGAAGCGCAAGAATTGGGATCAACTTGCTTAATTGTCAAAGCTGCGCTGGGGACTATGCTGAAGACCCACAAATGATTTACTGGCCAATTAGGCAGCGGAACTTAAGCAGCGAGTGGAGAGCTATTCTGTGAGATATACACAATGGGGGATTTCACGATGAAGAAGTATATCTGGGAAAAGAAGTTGGGTACGTATCTATGACAGGTGATATGGAGGTTGAAGGAGGGCGGGCTGGGAATCTATAGCTATTCGACATTGATATCTTGAAAATTCGTCGAGGATTGGACTGACATTAGCGACGAAGCAATTGACCACGTATAGACTACCATTGTTTCAGGATGCCGCGTATATCACTCAACTACATGCCTCAAATATTTCATAATATGGATGACCTGGGCAGGTTTGGTCCAGTTATGAGCTCGTATCATGATGGTTTGACTCGTGGACGCAGCCACATTGGGGTCAGTCTGCGTCTGCAGAGCACCAGAGCCACTGGGTAAGAGGGCGGTCTTCCTGCCATCCACCTTACGTACTGTACAGTTCTCTTGATAGAGCAGGGCGAGACTAAAAAACAATAAGGCTGGTCCTCCCTGGTGCCATGAAATCTTGCGGATTCGAACCTAATGACGGCGTAACACCCATGAGAATGGGTGAGTGGGTAAGTATATCAATATCACCATAAACGTCGTGAATAACATGATGGAAGCACGCGAAAACATATATCCAGAATATAGTACATGATGAGGGGTGATACAGGAGAAGGGGTTCTCATCACCTGTCAAAGTCACTCGTGATCATTCCAGTCCGCATCCAAAACACGAATGCCACGTCTCAACAACCTTGTTTCCCAATCCCGCATTGTACCTTGTACACCAGCTTCCCGAGCTCTCGAATTCATACCTTTCCTCAACCATCTAACGTCCCTAATCCTTACAACCTGTAGCCGCGGCACCTTGGGTAGCAGTGATTGTAACGATCTCCACACGTCAGTAGTTGGCCTAGGTACTGACAATATTTGAAGCGAGTGACCCGTGGAAGGTATCACGAGAGACGGTACCGGAATTTCCAGGGATAGATGTCTCAAATTTGGGCATGTTTCCAATAAAGTCACGGGGGAAGGATGGTGTCTTGTTGGCCAAGATTTGGGGGTGTACATCAACAAAGATCGTAAACCTTGCCCATGTACACGTATAAATTGCGTGACCAAAGACGAGGGCAGGTCGTCGTATGGTGTCATCGTGAGTTTTCGTAAAGACGGCAAGGTTGAGAACAGAAGAG
Organism: Volvariella surrecta; assembly: GCA_951802395.1. Taxonomy (NCBI): domain Eukaryota; kingdom Fungi; phylum Basidiomycota; class Agaricomycetes; order Agaricales; family Pluteaceae; genus Volvariella; species Volvariella surrecta. Next base: position 2,815,866 of record OX637781.1, on the reverse strand, counting down.
CTGTCATAAGAGGCGAGGAGTGCATGGATAAAAGAGTCAATGTGTGGAGTTTCGGTAAACTGAGCGGCACTTGAGGATCCAATGGGAGACCATGCTCGTTAAAGGTCGGCCATACGGTATCGGATAGGAAGTCCAACTCGGTGGGGTTCGGGCCGCGACCTATGATCTCGAGCTCTTCGAGATCTGGGCAAGACCTGAGGAGGCGGACGAGGTGGTCATCTCTAAGTGGGAGAGATGAGGATCCTGGAACGTAACTGAGACCATCAACTACGCGTAGATTCACTGCACCTTGACGATCGGCTAATGCGCCAAGGGCACGCCGACTGACAATGAATGATGGATTCATGGAGAATCGTGACAGGAATGGGACCAAGGGAAATAGAGAAGTCAGCAATGAGTCAAGCTGTAACGCCTGACTTTGACTTGAGAAAGTCATAGCTGAGAGATCAAGAGACTGAACCCATCTTCCTGGTGTTGAGTATGGTATGCGGCGGATCGAGTCCCACTTCTGGTCGGCGTCATGCAGCCGGGTGTAGAATCTTTCCAGTGAGGAAATCTGGTCAAAGGAAATGTGGGTGTAAAGCAAGGGAAGGGTTATATCCTATAGCAAGGTAGGAACCGCAGCACGAAAGTTGAGTCAATTAGGCGCCCAGATCGAAAACTTTCGACTTGCCTTGAAAGCTCTGCATATAAGCAGGAGGGATCTAGCTGTACCTTCCTTGGTTTTGGTATCGTATTGTAGAACCCATTCGAAGATTTCGGCCCATACCTCTGCTGGAAGTGGTTTCAGAGGTTTGGGCTGAGGGAGGAGAGGTAGCAAGAGCATCGACCCAGATACCTTGGCATATGGTCTGGGTCGCAACAAGATACTAGCTTCCGTAGCAGTCGTTATAGACATAAAGCACGACACTCGGGAAGGTTGTCAGACGAGGGTATAAAGGAAGACGACGGGGGGACACGGATAGGAGAGGAGAGGGAGGAGGATTTGGGCTAATAAGGCAAAACGATAAACGGGTGTTGTAAGCGATCGTGCTTGTCCATACCATGCTTATGGTAGTTTAGCCGTTGGGAATCCGTCCCTGGACGAGCAGTTCGCCAACGTGGTCAGGCCTCGATATCCATGATCCCAAGACATTGACAACCATCAGATGCTGGCAATGAAGGAAGATGACAGGGTAAACTCGATCGAGGTGGGCATCAGCACGCCACGAGAGCAGCGTACCCGAGCATGATCAATTTTTATGTCTGTCGCTCGCTACTCGGTGGCACCACGGATGCACACTATCATACCTCCATTGTCGAAAGGAAAATAAATTTAACGACGCTAACTCTCGAAAAGGCTAGAGTCCAAGACGACACTGAGCATGGGCAACAGCACCGCATGTCATTGAATGTGGATGTTGGAGCGACAAAAATGCTATTCAAGTTGAACCCAAAGTCTACCTGAAAGAATACCCTCTACACCTATGGATTCAAGATATCGCCCACTTCTTCGACGAATTTTGCATAGTCGTCCTTGGGCTTGGCTTTCTCAGGTTTGGCTTTGGAGCTATTGGGAGTAGGCAATGTTCCGAACTGGTCATTCAATGCGCCAAGCAAACTAGGCCGTTGGCTCGATGTTGAAGACTCTTGATATGAATCTTCAAGCATAGGAGCAGCATTGATTGTTGCACTTGGCGCTAATGACACAGGAGCACTCGGTGCCTTTTTTCGCTTTAGAGAGGTGGGCACGAAAGCAGTCGCTTCCTTTTTCAAATCACGAAGCTGTGGTTCTGCTACGATCGTGGCAGCTGCGGTAGCGGCTGCGCGTACAGGATTTACAGGCAGTGAAGGGTGAGGAGCAGGGAGTGTCGATGCTGCTTTGCTTGCGCGATGAGCTTGGTATGTTTGATGAGGCACAGACGATAAGGGGTCTTGCACAGATGCCGCAGATTGGCGCCGAGGGAAGAAACCTGGCGGTGGCGGAGGCAGGCCAGCAGCAGGGTAAGCCATAGCACCAGGAGGCGGCATTGCTGCAAATCCAGGGAGTGGTGGTGGCGGAGGAGGGAAGAAATTTCCAACAAAAGTGGAAGGAGGTGGGAATGGACCCGTCAGTGCTCCAGGCGGCGGCGGGGGTGGGAGAGGTGACATCTGCCCAGGTAGTGGTGGAGGAGGTGGCAGTAGTGCTACAGGTGCTGACATTCCTGGTACCCCAGGAAAAAAAGGAGGGACAGCAGGAGGGAACGGAAGGAAACCTGGGAGTGGTGGCATTGTCGGTGCGACTTGGAGATCTAGTTAGACAGGAGAAGACTTCAGCTGCCGTTCTGACGCACCTGAGGACGGCCCGGCAAGGTTAGGTGGCGGCCCTTCTGGCATTGGAATGTCATCATCACTATGCAACTCCTCGTCTAATGGTCCAGGAGGAGGACCTTGAGGCATGGCAATGTCATCATCTGTAGAAAATTTGAGCGCGCAGAAATCAGAACCACTTGGAATGCGCGTACCACCATCCATCTCATCTTGGCTGTCAACCTCGCCGGGTAGGAGTGCTGATTCATGTTGGCATATACATTCATAGGAGAATGCAATATAACTACTCACGGCGCTCCGCATATGGCATGCCTGGAGGAGGCACTCCATAAGGGTTCATTATGGAGTCAAAGTAGATACTCCGTTCTGGATGACGAGGGAGGCCATTCTTTTTGAACAAATTCCTCTTTGGAAGTTCGATAGGTTGGGCAGGATCGTCCTTCCTGCGTGGTCGGAATACAAGCTTTCTGTGCTCCGGGTGTTCTTGAACATAGTCAAGTTTCTTTTTGTTGATCTTTTCCAGTTCCGACTTGAGATCTGAAAGTCGGTTGCGTTCTGCTTGGGTTATGTCCTTCTTGCCATCAAGCTTCGTGATTTCATCCTCAATTTCTGAACACACATCAACGCGAGGAGTCTTGCTTCGAACAAAGACACGCACCTGTTGTATCCTTTTTCACTACGGCCAAGTCACGAGCTTTCGACCTTGTTTCCTTGTTCTACTGGATTACTAGTGTCATCGAACGCGTCAAGGTGGTAATAGCTGAGGTCTCTTGCCTTTTTGAGCTCCTTTTTCCTCTGAGCCTTTCCTGGAGACAAGCGTCAGACAGACTGAATAGCAGACACGGTGAACGGACTGACTGTATGCGTCTGCAGGATTGAGGTTCTTGCCTTTGGCCATGAGAGGGGATGAAGACGCACGTGCGGGGGTGGGATATACTTTTCCGGTTGAGTCACGATTCAAATAGCTTGGCCCCGCTATCGGCTCAACACCCTCTCGTGGTGGTCAGCTTCCCCACCAACAGGGAAGCTCCCCACGGCATAACTGGTCCAACCACTCTCTCTCTACTCTTCCGAGGACTCGCAATATCACTTATCACCCTTAGATTTCGTTTCCTGTCCCAATGACAAGCGCTCCAAACCAAGCGCTTTATTCACCCACACCCAAGCGTCAGGCTCCGAAAATGGGCTCGAATCAGAACTTGAACCACCTTTTAAACTTTACTCTTCCTCCACGTCAAGCAAGGCCGTTAACCAACTTGCCTCGGAGGAATAGGAAGACTACTAATGCTCAGGGTGTGTGGAACAAGGAACGTGAGTGTTGTATGCTTTCCAAGACAACCTCGACGATTCTCAATACATTCAAACCCAGGATTCGTCAATGCACAGTATCGGTTTGTTATGAACCCAACTGGCGATTACACAGTCCATTTTGCGGATCCTGATATGTGAGCACTCAATAACATGTCCTCGCTCGCGGCACGTCACTGAATCTGTTCACTAGATTCTTCCAGTGGCAGGATATACTTCAAGTTATTATTCCTCGTTCATCGGCGCTGGCGTCCGCTGCAGCTAGTGGCGAATCACCGGGTGTGAGTGAAGGTCTGACAACATGCCCGATCTGTCTATCGCCACCAACTGCTCCCCGAATGACCAAATGCGGACATGTAAGTCAACACTGGGAGCAACGCTATATTAATTAAACGTTGTGCAGGTATATTGTTTTCCTTGTGTTCTCCACTATTTGAACACATCGGAGCACAAGTGGGCGAGGTGTCCTATTTGCTTTGACCTTGTCAATGAGAAGGAACTCAAGGCCGTGAAATGGTACGATGAACCCGCAACAGATCATAGCACTATGGTTGCTGGAGAGACGAGCTCCACACTACCTCCCGATGATACCTTTTCGGCTACACCGCGTACTGGGTCGCATCTTCGAATGAGACTAATCCAACGCCCTCAAATAACTACGCTTGCTCTCCCTCGTTCTCCAACCTGGCCATCCGATTTGTTACCACCTCACAAAGCACCGTGGCACTTCCTTCCTGATATCTTCAGCTTTGCGAAGTTCATGCTGGCAACCCCTGCTTATCTCCGTGATGACTTGTCGAAAGATTTGGAAGAGTTGGCCAACGAAAGACGGATGCTTGCGGGTATGAGCGATGAGCTAGGGGTCTCCTTTATCGATGCTGCAGAAGTCAAAATCCGTCGCCAAATGGCAAAAGCTGAGGCTTTGGATACCCCGTGGCTGAAGGAGCAGATCGACAAAGCACAGAGAGAGCAACAGGGCGTTCTGGATCGTCTTACACTACAGGATAGAGCGAGAAACCGTAATGAGGAGTCGGAAGCTACTGGAGCTTCGCAAGATGCCTTACTCTCAGAGGAAATTCCGCTTGAATTCCTCTCTGTTAACTCGAGAATGCTCAGTGCTCCATCTAGACCTACCCCTCCCCCGACAGAGAAGGAACCACCACCTCCATCTCAGAGCCGCAACGCACCGCGGCAGCGCAGGAACATCAATCCACCTCCGCCCACCACTTCAACTTACTATTACTACCAAGCCGCATCTGGTCTCCCGCTCTTTCTCCATCCCTTAGACATTCGAATACTCTTCTCCCATTTCAGTGCATACGCATCATTCCCTGACATCATCGATGTCAAAGTTGAAGCACTCAACGAAGGTACGGTGAACGACGACTTGCGTAAACGTTGCAAATACATTGCGCATTTCCCTGAAGGCGCCGATGTTGTATTTATAGAAGCAGATTTGGAAGGTGTAGTTGGGAGCCAAGGATTGAAAAACTTCGAACAAGCATTAAAGATGAGGAGTGCGAAGAGGAAGGAGAAGGAGAAGAAGGATGAGCGAGCTAGAGTGAAGGGGGAGGAGAAGGAGAAGGAAAGGGAGAGGCTGTTGACGAGATCCCTGACGGAACCAGCATCGAGTGTATCAATGGAGACTCATGGTCTTATCTATGATGATGCGTCTCTGCCAGATTCACAACCACATAGCTCGGGAGTCAGTCCACCTCAACAACCATTGTATCCGCCACCAAGACCACAACAAATGTCAGGGGCATGGGGCTCAAGGAGTTTTGCGTCTGCTCTGCATTCTTCACCATCAACAAGGGCAGCTACCCCTCGAACACCGCAACGAAATGCTGCTACGCCTAGAGAGGAAGATAGCTGGGACCTTGATGGTGCATGGCATGAGTTGGAGCAGAACCTGAGTGTTGGGAGAAAGAAACGCGGGGCTCGGTTGGTTGTGTTAGGTAGCGGAGCTGCTGGTTCGAGGAGACGTTAAGAATGGGAAACTGGTCAAACCAAACTCTCAGAACTAGTTGGCTACCAGCATATATGCCACGGCTCGTCGTGACCATACTCAGGACTTCGTGGACACGGCCACGCTCCCGCATCAACATAGGTCCCTTTGAGATGTTCATATGATGTCCTCCCTTTCCCTTTTTGGTTTTGATACTTCGTTGAAGGTGAAATATATTTGAAGATATTACATATAGGTATCCGCACCGGACACATGCGATCCCGCTCGATGTAGCCATTGTATAACATTAACCAAACTCCCATATCCCATACTACATGTAATCTCTATCCGTTGCTATGCACCCACATTGGCCTGAAACGTGGAGGCATAGAGACCAATCCTATCGTGTGCTGTCATACGTCCCTCATTGATCCGCAGGCTCGTTGATATACGGCCCTGATAATCAGCCCGCGGCAACCGCTATTGTATTGAGCACTTGAATGAGTCATCAATATATCAGGAAAGCTCAGGTTCCAACGGAACCAAGAAGGACTTCAACACAACAGGACAAGTGGATGGAATAAATCGATGATATTATAAAGATTTATTCCGTTTTGCCATGCTATGACCTGTATTCACGTACGTCAACGTCAACGTGCAAGGACAGGAGGTGTGAAGAGAACGAAGAAGGATTTTTTTTTTGGAGAGTGAAGAAAGGGAGAAGAGTATGTGAGTCCGTTCCCGCAGTGGGCTTAAGCTGTCAATGGTGCAACAACTAATGATAATGTAACACGACAGGTAAAGAGCAGTGTGAGAGGAGGGTGATGCGGTAGGCAGGAAAGGTAAGGGGAGAGACCGATGTTTGAGGATTGTAATGCACGCTACAAGGTGATGGTGGGCTGGCCAAGTAAAAATGTTGATAGCAAAAAAAAACAAAGAAACAAAAAGAACAAAAATGGAGAGGCATACGACAACCGGTAAGGCAGAGAGGCCACCGAGAAACTAGAAACAGGATATTTCTATCCGGACTATTGCAGATCCAGAACAATGTCTGTATGGGGGCTTGAACACGGGCAGAGCGGAGATGGCAAGTTGCAACCGCACAGATGTGGCTCAAACTTCCATCGAGAAATATTGAAGGATAAAAGGAGAGAGGGTCAAGATCTTGAAGGTCGAATATTATAACAAGATAGACAAGAGTTGATGCCACAAGAGGGAAACTACAAGGTTTCGAGCGCCCCACACAGCAATAAATCCGTAGCGTAAGGTGTCGTGAGAAACCAAAAAAAATTGTTCGTCATAAGTATGCGAGACGGTTGGTAGGCAGGAGAGAAAGACGAGGAGCAATTGATGCTTAAATGAGTTGCAAATAGTTTGATGGGGCGACTGCGGGCGGTAGTTATTATTACATCATCCTGCGTTGGGAAGGACAAGAAGCTTACTGCCAACCGACCCATCTGCTTTCCTAGCATGCCACCACTTTCCGCCCTTGTCTAGAATGTCCAGAACTTCACCTTTTGTGAAGGATATCTCGCTTGGGTCGTCAGAGTTCGCGATATCTATAAGAAATTTTAGAGTCGTTTCCTATCATGGAATTAAAGAAGTCATGACGCACAAGGATAGAGGGCCTTGGCTTTGTATTGGTATTCTGTTGGTGCGTTCGATACGGATGCCGAGTCGCCAATCGTCGGTGCGTTTCCACCAAGACCAGCACCGACACCAGCCATCAACGGTGACATAGGACCAGCATCCACAGCGGTACCGGACCCTGGACCCTGTACCCTGGCAGTGATGCTGGGAGAATTGTGGATACTCCCCAGGGCACCTGTACTCCTATTTGCAATACCGCCGTCAACGCTCGGGCTAGTGAAGCTGTGCTGGCTCCGCAGTCCCGGCGAACCCATACTTCCAGCGATACCAGGGGTAGGGTTGGGATTGATCGATGGAGGCTTGAGATCGTAACCAACAACATCGTTTGAACCAATTCCTGCGGTGGCATAGTTGGCGGAATAGCCGTTTCCAGCAGACATATTCCTAGAGGACTGAGTACCTCTTCGACGGCGTCGTGAAGGTGGTGTAAGGCCGCCAGTGCCCATGGAGTTGAAGATGTGGAATGTGAGGGAATCCTCATCCGAGGTGAAGTAAAGAACCCAGGTGATATCGACAATAGCCAAGATGAGCCAACCAGCGGACATTGCGTTGAGGGGGCCTTTATTTGAATAAATTCCTGCATTGACACCGTCAACTGCGTAAACTATGGCGATGGAACCGAATGCAACTATTTGAAGCCGATGCATGGCTATGGAATTGCTGGCGAGTGTGTAGACAACACCTAGGATTACGAATAGCTGGAGGAAGATGGCGAACCACAGGACGCCAACATTGCCGACTGTTTTGGGAGAGGAATAGATTCATATGGCGATAGGAAGGATAGGCAAAGAACGTACAGCGTGCGGTTGAGATAATTTGACCAATAAAAGCTATGAACCATGCGAACTACAGATGCAGGAGTCAGAGACGAGAAATCAAATGGATATAGCGTAAACCGAATGGACATACAACGCTGAGAACCGATGTCAAGAGGAAGAGATAGTGACTTAGGATTGGACCAAAATCCAAACCTTCATGTCCGCGCGGGGGCATGGTGAGAAGCTATGTAAATGGGATAATGATAGTTGGGAAGAGAGAGACTGTGAGTGCCGAGTGACATGCATTGGAATCCTTCCTTTTTTGTCCTCCCTCCATCCCACGTTGTCCCTGAACTACTGCCTCTGTCCCTGGTCGAATTGCCTTTTGGTTCCTCGAACCTTTAGCGGACTCGGCATGACCGATATCTCGTTATCAGCACAATCACTTTACTCTGATCATATTGCTCGAGTGCTTGCCGCTGCCAGCCTCTTATCCGCAGCTCTTTCACGTGATTGTACCCTCCATAATTTGGGGACACGTTCGGGCGCGTCTATTCTCAGTCGCCGCTCTTGCTATGCTCACACTATCTAGCGAAGACATCCGGACCGCTGCTGCCGCTGCGTGCAAGGTGCTCGCAGAAAACGGTTTCGAGGCTTGCCTCGTTGGTAGCGCAGCCTGTGCAGAGCACGGTTCAAAACGTGTTCCCAATGTATGTCGCGCCCCTTTAACAGCTCTTCCTCTTTCGAGGCTTCATCGTGTTCCAGGATGTTGACATTCTGGTCATGACCAAGACCAACTCTACCATTGAGATCAAGGCCCTGATCATGCTCCATGATCACCGTTTCTGTCTTTCCCGGCCACCAAGCAACTCGCCTGAACCCCAGACGATTCTGTGGTTCATCTGTACCCCACCCAAGCAACCTAGAAGAGCATGTAGAGTCGATATATTCCTTCCAGGCATTGTATCGCTTCCTTCAATTCCAGCTAAACATATAATATCGACCCCGTTCAATGTCCCCCTCATGCCCTTCCCTGCAGCCCTGCTTCATAAATTGCTGGCATGGAAAGCCCATGGCCAGTCCTCCAAGCCGAATGGTCACATAAAACAAGCCAACGATGTAAGCGACATCAAAGACCTTCTCGCTTGCTTGTCGTCCACCAGAGATTCTCCGACAACCGACGTTTCTTGGCTTCCACTCCCTTTTCTTCAGGATGCTACTGATGCTTGCCTCGCATTCGTCGCAGCCCATCCCGAAACTAAAGACGCTTGGACGGGCTTTGGCTTTGCTTCATGTCTGCTTTGAGGGCCACTCATAACCCTGTCACAACTCCCATGCAGTCCGTCTTGCCATTCATTGCTATCCAGTTATATTGATCTGCATTTTACATTTAACTGCAATTCGTCCTACGGTTTTACAGACCATTCTAACGCATGCGTAGTTCGTCTTACCCCTTTGATTCATGATGGTCCGGGATGATACATGTGTGGGTAAATCCAACCTTGCGGAATACTCCCATACTCCCTTCATTTCCTTCATACACATTCACGAGTATCCTGTGCGCATTTAGCCTTGGTATCGCCCAATCATCCATGATTGTTGCTACTGCATCGGCCATAATGCGTCGCTGGTGATGGCTTGGGGTAAGGTAACTATCAGAAGACGTTGTCACTGCTTGGGAGTGTCACTAAATGCTTTGAACGACTTACATCCCATAGTCCAGACAATGTCGGGGTTGCCAGCTTCAAGGCGGTTGGTTATTCTGTTTCTCCATCAATTTTTGTTCCCATTCTACCTCCTAACCGGGCAGCGTAATATCGCCTGTTGACGTCACCAAGCAATAAATCTGTCCCGTCTTCTCTGACTTCTCGAATGCTTCCCACACGACACCCACTCGCAAAAACCAATTCATCTCTATCTTTGGCTTCCTGAAGGGACTTGAAAATGTTCGCCATCTGGCCAGTCATCCGTTGAAGCTAAGTCTCAGCGTCTTCTAAGTAGTCAACATTGCTGCTAAAAGCGGGCTCAGTACCTTAGCGATAGGGAGTGGGTACGGATATGACAGATCACGCATGATTGCAGGTTCATCGGAGAGGCGTGGTGGAGTCATAATGATATTTTTGTGCTGCGGCACGCGAAGGAATGGTTCCCCAGTAGTAGGATTGACTCCTAGGGGATGACGGTTCGGTGGCGAGTGCATTGTGTCGTGATTGGTGCCTCTGGTCCGTTTCTGTGGATAAAATACCGTTTCTTGAATCGAAATCAGCCATCCACTCACAAATCGGTGTTGTTCCTGACGCACTGCATGGGACACGGTCCTGATATACCATATTTTATTGAAAGGTTTTGGCTCGACTGTCGGAAGTCACAAACAGCCAGATACGAAGAGGGGCCTGTTAATCATCTATGCGATATGGTGCATTGAGATTTGTTATGTCTAGACTGAGTCATAGAATGAAATTCGCATCCTTGACTGTGTCCATACATCTTAGTTCTACGCTCAACAGGAATCGGTTCCTACGGATGCACAATCCACTCCAACACATGTGTAGTTCGTTTGACTACCCTCGCTTCAGTTGGAATGGTAAAAGCCATTCTTTCTAAATTCCCCAGGCAGCCTTTGTTGCCGTTAAACATTTTCACGAGTATGCGGTGTGTGTTCAACCTCCGCCCGATCATGGATCATTGTTGCTACTGCATCGGATATGATTCGGCTTGGGGCAAGATGAACTATCAGAAAATCGTCAATACTTCTCCAGTCGCAAAAACCCGGAGACATGGCGGAGTCACAATCACAGTTCGGTGGCGAGTATATTATGGTCGGCGGGTCGGCCTAGAGCTGGCCACTGCACTGTTGATGTAGTGGTGTATTTGTGGGAAGATTGTGGCTTAAATTTCGGAAGTTGCCAGATAAGCCGCAACTCATCGCATGTGCGTCACTTTCAGCATTTTGGGGATCACGTTGATTCATTTTTGCCCTCTTTTCGGAGCTAAATCGTCAAATATAGGATGAGTCTGGGCGGCAGGGTCCGCAGGGAGTCACAGATGGATGGAGTGCCGGAGGGGAACCTGCCCTAATGTGGTGATCGATAAGACAAGGATTTGTAAAAGCCGACAGAAACCTTATCCTCGGAACATCAACAGTCCACTGGGCTTGCACCAGTTTGTGAAAAACAATCTCAATCGTCGGCGAGATTGTTCGTTGTATTCTTACCCTTGCTATACTTTGTATCCATTGTAAAATCTAGAAGCCATGGTGTAAGTCTTCCTCTAATCGCCGTGCGCGATGATTATCCAGTGCTGATGTTGCTCTCGACGACAGTAACTTCACCGTAGGTCAGTAACGACCTGACTACCGTGGTGTTGGATTGTCCGCCCTAACCAACGCTTGATGCCCTGTTACAGATCAGATCCGGGCGCTTATGGACCGCTCCACCAACATCCGTAACATGAGTGTCATTGCTCATGGTGAGTTTAGTCCCGCTTCGTGTAGTGGACTTGGCGATCTGACATTTTTTGGAATTCATAGTCGACCACGGAAAGTCCACACTCACCGACTCCTTGGTGTCCAAAGCCGGTATCATTGCCGCCGCCAAGGCTGGTGATATGCGTTTCACGGATACAAGAGAAGACGAAAAGGAGCGGGGTATCACCATCAAATCAACGGCTATCTCGATGTACTTCGAGGTCGATAAAGAAGAAGTATCAGCGATAAAACAAAAGACGGAAGGTTCGTGCATATTTCGATCCTGGGCAAAGACGATCTAACGCGCGTTCATAGGAAACGAGTTCTTAATCAATTTGATCGACTCCCCTGGACACGTCGATTTCTCATCAGAGGTCACAGCTGCCCTCCGAGTTACTGATGGTGCTCTCGTCGTCGTGGATTGCGTTGAGGGAGTTTGCGTGCAAACAGAAACTGTCCTTCGCCAAGCTCTAGGTGAACGTATTAAGCCTGTCGTTATCATCAACAAGGTCGACCGTGCCCTACTCGAGCTGCAAGTCGAGAAGGAGGACCTCTACCAGTCATTTAGCCGTACCATCGAGAGCGTCAACGTCATCATCTCCACATATCACGATGCTGCCCTCGGTGACGTCCAGGTCTACCCCGACCAGGGTACCGTTGCCTTCGGTTCTGGTCTTCATGGATGGGCCTTCACCCTCCGTCAATTCGCTGGTCGTTATGCTAAGCGATTTGGTGTCGACAAGGAAAAGATGATGGCTAGGCTCTGGGGTGACAACTACCTCAACCCCACAACACGCAAGTGGACAACAAACGGCACAGGCGCTGATGGCAAGTCACTTGAGCGTGCTTTCAACCAGTTTGTCCTCGATCCTATCTTCAGGATCTTCGATGCCGTCATGAACTTCAAGAAGGAAGCCATCAACACCATGGTTGACAAGCTCGAAATCAAGCTCGCCCCAGATGAGCGTGATCTCGAAGGCAAGGCACTCCTCAAGGTCATCATGCGCAAATTCTTGCCTGCTGGTGACTCCCTCCTGGAGATGATTGTCATCAACCTCCCCTCACCCGCCACCGCCCAACGCTACCGTGTTGAGACTCTCTACGAGGGTCCTCTTGACGATGAGTCTGCCATCGGTATCCGTGACTGTGACCCCAAGGGTCCATTGGTCCTCTACGTCTCCAAGATGGTGCCAACATCTGATAAGGGACGATTCTACGCCTTCGGTCGTGTGTTCTCTGGTACTGTCCGCTCTGGACCTAAGATCCGTATCCAAGGGCCCAACTACGTTCCCGGAAAGAAGGAAGACCTCTTCGTCAAGTCTATCCAACGTACCGTGCTGATGATGGGTCGTTACATCGAGCCTATTGAGGATTGCCCTTCCGGTAACATCGTTGGTCTTGTCGGCATTGATCAATTCTTGCTCAAGAACGGTACCCTCACCTCCTCTGAGACTGCACACAACATGAAGGTCATGAGGTTCTCTGTCTCCCCTGTCGTGCAAGTTGCCGTGGAAGTCAAGAACGCTGCTGATCTGCCCAAGCTCGTCGAAGGTCTCAAGCGTCTCTCAAAGTCTGACCCATGTGTCCAAGCCTGGGTTTCAGAATCCGGTGAGCACATCGTTGCTGGTGCTGGTGAGTTGCACTTGGAAATTTGCTTGAAGGTGAGTTTGCATGGTATTTTCGCGCATTGAATGATCTAATGTGGCGCGTCAGGATCTCCAAGAAGACCACGCTGGTGTTCCTCTCAAGATCTCCGACCCTGTCGTACCTTACAGAGAAACCGTCAAGGCAGAGTCCACGATTGTTGCCCTCTCGAAATCACAAAATAAGCACAATCGTCTCTATGTCAAGGCCATGCCCCTGGATGAGGAGCTCACAAAGGCCATCGAGGGCGGTAAAGTCAGCTCGCGTGATGATTACAAGATCCGTGCTCGTATTATCGCCGATGAATTCGGATGGGATGTTACAGATGCCAGGAAAATATGGTGCTTCGGTCCGGATACCAGTGGCCCTAACCTGTTGGTTGATGTCACAAAAGGAGTGCAATACCTAAATGAAATCAAGGATTCTTGCGTTGCTGCATTCCAATGGGCAACCAAGGAAGGTGTTTGCGCTGAGGAGAACATGCGTGGTGTCCGCTTCAACGTTCTTGACGTTACCGTAAGTTCACTTGACGTGGTGCAGTTTTCATATTGGACTCACTCGTTTTTGTTTAGTTGCACGCTGATGCTATCCACCGTGGTGGAGGTCAAATTATTCCCACAATGCGTCGTGCTTGTTACGCTGCTTGCTTGTTGGCTACACCTGGTCTTCAAGAACCCATTTTCCTTGGTATGTTCAGGATCACGTGGATTGAAAAGCACCTGACTGATGAAAATGATTTCTAGTCGAAATCCAGTGTCCTGAAAACGCGATTGGTGGTATCTACAGCGTGTTGAACAAGCGCCGTGGTCAAGTCTTCAGCGAAGAACAACGACCAGGGACACCCATGTTCACGGTCAAGGCTTACCTACCTGTCAACGAGTCGTTTGGTTTCAACGGCGAACTTCGTGCAGCAACTGGTGGACAGGCCTTCCCTCAATCTGTATTCGACCACTGGGAGGTCATGAATGGATGTGAGTATCTTTTCCCGGATGTTTTGGGCCAGTTCTGACTGGGGCTTTAGCACCGCTCGACAAGGGAAGCAAGATGGAGGAACTTGTTACGAAGATCCGTACCCGCAAGGGTCTCAAGGTATGTGACCTCGTATCGATGTTGATTGCAGCGGAAGGTTGACTGATTCTTGCAGCCCGATATCCCCTCTCTCGACACCTACTACGACAAGCTCTAATGACGCCTAGTACGACGGCTCTGCATTTGATGTATACATCCATTTTCTATTGTTTCTCTGTTGAATGACCATAAGCAACGCAATGTATTTTCATACGGGATACATGTACTTGGCATTGTTCGGGGATTCTAAGTTTAAACTTCCCCTGAACGAAGCGTGAGAAAAAGAAATAACGGGTGAAATACGGTCGTGTCGCCCAAAGAGTATTGGTCTTGTCGAGTAATACGTCTCAGAAACAAACCATCCTTCACTCGCTTTCCCTAAAACCTTACCTTACATTTTTGCTCTCTCGGAATTCCCCAGCGCTTATTCGAATTCTTTGCATTTGACATCCAATCATCTCCGAAACCACACTCCCCGACATCATTAGCTTGAGACTTGCTTTTTGGCCTTTATTGTACTAACCTCAAATCTCCACCACCACCTCATCCACTTTTTCAGTTCTTCTTTTTTGTCCAAATGGCTTCGCTTGCTGCCCTCTCTGCCTCCGTCACTCGCATTCTTTATCTTACTGGCTTCGCAAAGGAGCTCAAGACCAAAGACATTCAAGCCGCGTTCGCCGAGTACGATGGCGTGAACGGCGGTTTCAAGATCAAATGGAGGGACGACACTAGTCTTTTGATCGTCTTTAACGATGCATCAGTCGGTGAGCATTGGTTTCAAAGATCGTCGCTTTCATTAGATGTGCTGTAACTGACGTGTTAATAACTCCGCCAACCATCCTTCAGCAAAGCGTGCTTATCTCCATACGCTTGCCTTCCCCCCTTCGGTTTTAATGGCACCTACCGGAACTCCCGCCACTATCAAACCTTACGACGGCGCTGATGCTCAGCAGGTCATTCAGAACGTGAACTCTCGTGGTCAACATAACCCCAACATTCCATCCCGTTCTCACAACGGCCGTTCGGCTTCCATCTCAGTCTTTCCAGTCAGCCGTGCTGCCTCGGGTTCCTTTTCTAATCCTAATTTCCGCAACCACCATCATAATGGCAACGGCCATGTAGGGAACCATCACATCTCGATCCTTGAGCATTCAAACGGCCGTGAACCATCCCCGACATTACCTTCTTTGCCTTCACACCCAACATTGAATGCTCTCATCAACTCGTCTTTGGGTGAAGCCGTCACTGGACACCCTTCTCCACCTAGTGATCCAGCTATTTTGGCGACTAGCTTGACAGGTCATCCTGAAGGCTCTGCACCCAGGATTGGCGATCCTGGAAAGAGGATGCTGGGAGCAGCTTTGGGCGTCCGACACCCAGCGCTAGGTCCGAGGATAATTGGTGGAAATGGTACCAGCAACGGTCATGCCACCGAAAATGGAAACGCGAACCTGGCCCCTAGCAATGTTGATCATGCTATTCGTGAAGTTCAAAGAGCGATGGGAGGAATGGTTGTTGCAGAGTAAACGCCGTTATAGTGGCACTCATTATCACACCAGTGGCTTGTGCACCATTTTTGATCTTGATTAATTCAAGTTCATAAGCTCCCGTTTTGCCGTGTTCCCCTTGTTCCACCACTGTCCTTCCCTTTTCATCATTCCTTTGTTCTACATTCTCTGAACTGGTATGTGCGATTAGTTGACGTGTTTGGTTTTTTGTTCTTTTTACTTGAGGTAGCTACTTCCTGCATAGGACCCCTCCCCCCTTTTCTTAGCCAGCGGCGTGCTGCCTTTCGATCTTCCCGTTGTCCACCCCTTTGTTTCATTACTCACCACCTTTTACCCATTCCAGATCGCATTGAGCAAACCTCTTCCACGTTCACCTAATTTTTTATCCTCATGCCCGGGGCGCCAACCTCTTTCCTTTTCCTGTTTCCTACCTTTATTTCCTGCCCTCTATCCCTCCAATAGGTCAAATAATTCCTGGTACGACATACATACATGCAATCACATTAGCTCGATAACGTACATCATTACACCGGTACATTTTTTTCCCGTTTGCTTTTCACGAGCAAATTTCATTGTAACAATTTCCTGACCTCTTAGTATTTGTGAGGCACTGCGTCGCATATCTGTCTATGTGTGTTCGACGCCACGTTGCACATATACGTGCTGCTTGGACGGATCATGGTCAGAAAAGCGCTTGGGTATATGCGCTCTCGAGCCGAGTAATGAACCCAAAAACACAAATAGCACACATCTGATATTAGGATAGTGCCCGCTGATATGCAGATGCACACTCATTTCGCGATTGGATAAGTGCCAACGGCGTATATATACTCGAATTTGTGCCAACAACACATGAAGAAAGCGATACGAACATTGAAATATTGAAATGAGAAGTGAAGTGATATTAATTCTGTTTGGAATGATCGCTGACTATCGCGTAATGGATGATGTGGTCAGCGATCCAATGAGCTCACACACCCGGAGATGATATCACATTATCCACATCCGTCCTGGTTCATACTACTCCAAGTAACCCCCCTATTTATTCCGAGAAAAGCTATTAGG
This sequence comes from Volvariella surrecta, assembly GCA_951802395.1. Classification (NCBI taxonomy): domain Eukaryota; kingdom Fungi; phylum Basidiomycota; class Agaricomycetes; order Agaricales; family Pluteaceae; genus Volvariella; species Volvariella surrecta. The sequence goes on along the minus strand of OX637781.1, from coordinate 2,799,162 downwards.
GCTTCTATGGGTTTTCCATATCGCAATGAAACCCTACTCCGCATCATAGACTTGCTTCAAATCCGGCCAAGTGGTAGTGGAGATTTGCACCCTCCGCCTGACTTGACGAGTCAAGCTAGTCAAGACTAGTGTGGCAAATCCATTGACTGGGCCTAAAGAAAAGTAGTGGCGTAGCACATGCACCACCTCCAAAATTAGCAAGTTCTATGGCATTCATAAGGAGCCGACGCACACGATGAACAGTACGTTGATTCTTTTTGTGTCTCCCGGGGAGACTTGTCAACTTTCCACTGAGAGTTTCGATGAATGAAGGTCATCATTCATTCCCATTTTCGGAGTTTTCTTGCTTGGACGATTGTGGGCAGAGTGCCTGAAGCTGTCTGGTGATGTATTTCAGGGTCCTCTCCAAACGCTCAGGAACCAATGTGGTGCCAACAAGCATTGACTCAGACGGCCAGGCCCAACAGGACCTTTGGATCCTCGACACCTATTTCGAGTCTATGTGTTGCGTAAATTTGCCACGATATTGGCGGACGGTCTTCGTACCAACGTAGTACGGTACTGCTACCCCCGTTACTATGGGAGTTCGAGATTTAGTGATTTGACGGTGGGATCGAAACGTAGACGCACACGGCCACAGGTGATTTCGGGCAAAGTACAAGGATGTAAGAGATTGCAAGGACCTGAAACATTAACAGGAAATCCAACGGATCATTTGTCGGATACTTGGCGGTGCTACTGCGAGCATCCGACCTGTTTCAACGCGGCGTCTCCGGGGTATTGTTGGGTAAGCAAAATTGTAAAATAAATGTTGTACAATGCAGCGTCGTGTGTGTCAGAATATATGCAGCACGAGTCTAGGTCTGCCTGCGCATCAGATTATTATTCCGAGATACCACTCGCATGACAGAACGATGATGAACACGGGCCCCAGTACCGTGATCCCGAAGGAACGCCACTGTTGGCCCTTCTCCGAGTGGTGATGACGGTAGCCGGAATATTGTTGATGTCCTTAAGACGGGGCATCTCATCATTTCGCATGTTATAACCTCCATATACGCGTGCTACTCATTGATGTATCTGCTATGGCATGGGACCAGGATGCAAAAATGACCTTGTTGAGCCGCTCAAGCCGCCCGCATATTGCATTGCCTCACGGGTACGGAAGCAAAACCTGCCTCACGGGTACGGAATCAAAACCCAAGCATGTAGAGCAAGATTGTCAATTGGATACAGAAGTGATTCCCATGTTGGTGGAACAATCCCGTACAGACGGAATCGAGAAGGCACCAGGGGTGAGGGTAAAAGAACAAGCCCAACGTTAACTCCAAACGCACCTGAGCTCAAAGAGCAAGTCACAAGTGCAACGCAGTTGTTGCAGTCATGTTGGCGCAAGGCCCCATGAGACACGATAGATAAGAAATGTAGCGCATGGCAAAAAGGTTCATCGTTGTCTCGTACGTATTATAAATTTGTCTATTTGTTCCGCCCTGTCAAACGTGGGTCGGATCGATGATGGCCACGATCAGAAGAGAGAGGGTAATTGAGTGGATCTGTCAGTGATATTCTTAGTGGTTATTTCAAAAAATCAAATCAAAAAAAAATCAAGAAAAAGAAAAAAAAGAAAAAGGTGATGAGATGATGTCGTTTGTCAAATCAGTGGCGCTGAGAATCTCGTCAAGGTCTCTCTGCACAGAGCACGAATAATAATACGATATTTGAAAGTTGCTGAGGACTCACCGAGAGACCGTTATCAGCACTTACCATTCCATTCACTCGTACCTCGGAAGCTGGGCGATAAACAGTCATAGGTGTAACACGAGGGAACACAGACAAGGTCACAATCATCTGCGGTGACTCCTTCTACAGCATGTCAGTTATGCATGTTGCACTGTGTACGTACGAACACGGGAACGCGCCCCCCAATTTGATGGCATGATGTGAAAGAAGTTTCCACTTGCAAAGAATCGCTCGGACATCATGTTGGTGTGCTTGCGAAAGAAGCTCTTGAAAGTTTTTGAAACTAGATGTACTACACGAGTACAGTCTTTCCCAAGGAAAAAAAGACGTTTGATTACGAAGTGGTTATCAACTTTTGAAATGTGAAATCCCATGCAGAAGCGCAGCCGATGAATTCATCGGCGGTAATTGAAGCTTTCATGCATCAAAGGCAACAAGTCATATTCGACCGAGGCAGCTGTCAAGAGTGCACGACATGTTATGAAGGTTCCGAGTTGATTTGGAAATGGGAGACCAAAAGCGATATGCTCATCATGGGAACCTAAAGGCTTGCCGCCGCTTGTTGAGTAGGTTGGCGAGGAGAAAGGAACATTCTGGACGCTGCAAGAGTTCTGGAGTCAAATGGCGCCTGTTACTGTCACCACGGAGGTGTTCTTGCCTTATGGTATCCGCCTCGAGGCGTTGGACCTGGGGAACGTGTGCGCCCAAAGCAGCTGCGGGGAAAATCTAGTTGACTCGTACAGCATTCCAAGCAGAAACAGTATAGCGCAATGTTTTGTAAACAGGTGACAGCACGGCGGAGGAGCAAGCCCATTGCACTGCAATTCAAAAAAAGCAGTATCAGGACTAGTTTTGGAAAAATGGTGCACATCTGATTCATTTCCCTCCCCTGGCTGTATAGCGTTTCGGTAATAGTGTTGGTGTTCAATGCACATCTATTTCGTAGGATCCGTCGTTGGTCTGGCATATTGTGTGCACTCGACAGGTAGCCAAGCCGAGTTGAATTGATGGTTTCGTGTTGTGGCATGACCGTGACTTGATGGCATCGAAGTCGCTCTTTTTTTGGTCTTGCACCGATTCTCATCGAAGGCGCCCATTATTGCAACTGCTCGTTATCGTTACAGCCGAAACAGATCCGCTTGGATGTATCTTTTTTCACGAAGGTGTGCATGCGTTCTCGTGGGCTATTCATCATTCCTGCTCGACTCCATGGAGATGCCTTGGTGACTGGACTACTCTGGGGAGAGTTTGCGAAACGTCAATACGGTTTGAAATATGTGATCAATGTACTAACAAATTGACTCAATTGCAGGGTGTCGCCGAACCCAGGCCACGGCTCTGAAGGGCAGCCATACGAAACTACTAAAAAAAGGGGAATCTTTGAGTGGTACGGGTTGGTTATTTAGCCCTTTGATGGAATTAGCAAACAACCGACAGACCATGCAACTTTTCGATCGGGAGCTCCACGCCAATTCCCAAGAAGCCAAGGCCGCGCGCACAGCTGGGCTGCGGCGCCGTCGCGAAAGCCTATCAGAATAGTTTTTAAATGGCTATGTCCATCTTAGTAAAATCAGCAACGTGTTGTCCCTGATCTCCATTGTCATTGGTCTCATGCCACCCCATTATTAACCATCCCTATTTCAATAAAGGCCCTGACTCAATGCGATTTATAGATGGGCTTACACCGGGCACCGATGGACAGGCTTCATCTCATACCCCTAGCGATGCAGGTTAAAGGTCTCCTTCATACTGGTTCGTATCCTTTCGCTTCCCATTCTTCTGGCTCTCAACCTCCCGCCTAACTTCCTGTTCTCGCTTCTTCTGCTCTAAAGAGTCTTTCCATCCAGCATCAACCAACACACGTTATTGCCACCTGTAACTCTTGGGTGTTACAATGACTGCAACAATTCACAGGCAAGATAGAGAGCATCGTGGGCGTATCACAACTGCCCACGACTCTCTCCAGGCATATACCGCCTATCAATGGGGAGCGCGAGGTTCAGAATCACTGGCAACTATCCCACGACCACCATCTACAACGACGACGACGGGTGCTACGTCTTCGAGCTGCACAGGGCCATATCTGTACTCCGCCAAATCCTCTTCCCGAATTCCTCTCCAACCCGTCACTATTACATCACCTCTTACGATGCCGGCACGTCTCAGTAAACCCGTGTCGGAGATCCACCTCCGCACACAAAACCTTTCAAGTCTGTCTCACGTCGACGACGTGACTTATTCTGCCCCTTCTTCAGCATCGACGGAATCAAGTGCCAGTGGTTCGCCACAAATATTACTCACACCAGTACACGATCAACCAGAGGGATTACACCGTAACGCCGTCCCCTTGGTCCACTTGCCCGCGTCGTCATTCCCACTGTCATCGGTACGTCAAGTATCACATGTATCGCTATCTGAGCCCTGCCAACTTCAACAACCACAGCAACCGCAAGCACAACCCCTTCGGTCACAAGACGCCTTTGCGTCCGGTGTTCGCGGTTCGGAAAGATATGACATGAGCACGCAGCAATGCTCACATTCATGTGATTGGTCGCCTCCGGCCGCGGCAGGATGCCAAGATTACAGCATCTACACCGGAAATCACACTATGCCTTGGTACCCCGAGAACCAACAACGCACCACCTTGATGGCAAAAGAGCATCACCTCGTGATTAAATCAAACCCAGATACAACCTCAAACCCACAGCAGTGTTCACAACAATCACAGATCCGTCATCCTTCTCAACCACAACAGTTGGAACATGTACACGACCATTCGCAGTTATACCCCTTGCACATTTTAGACCAGCAGCAAATAGCACAGCCATCTCCGCATTCTTCTTACTTACCTTCAGCAACAACGACAGTCCATCCTCGTACCGTTTTCCCTTCGTCATCATCAACGTCATTAACATCATTCAGTCCCGCATCCAATGCATCCAACACTGTATACCCGCTAACATTGACTACCGTCCCTCCCTCACTATCACCATTACGAGAATTTCGATCACAATCTCGCCTTACACTTCACCACCCCCGTCCTTCGCGTCGAATTCCCATTATTTCATTGTCCAAGTTGGCGTCAGCTGCCCCCGCACCTGTCCGCGCCACAGATACCGAAATTACCCCTGCATCGTCATCGCTTTCGAATACAACCAAACCAAGCACTTTATCAACATTATCGTTATCATCTTCCAATTCGGCTCGTTCCCATAATTCCTTCCATTATCACCACCACTACCCCCGCCACCATCCGTACCACCATCCGTCCTATCCACACCAACATCACATTCATGATCCAGGGAAGTACAGGGTCGAAAATATGCGCGCACACCGTGGATCTTCTTCTAACCGCAGCCCCCGTTCTTCGTCTCGATCACCCGAAGACCGAATGATTCTTAAAGCTTCTTCCAATCACGACCCAACGCAGAGGGAAGGCTTCCTACAGTGTTCCTGTGGATGTATGAAGACGTACAACATGGTTCACATGGTTCAGGTCTAATTATCTCATCCTTCTCAGGGATGATCTCGGGTGAACAAGATACATTATTATGATCACACTGTCAAATATAGCTTGTCATTCGAATGCAGACGTGTATTCATGGACAAATTGCATATACATCTATCTGTACACTAGGATCAATACAATATCATATGCTTATTAGGGTGATAACCATGCCAATAAAGCCGGTAGAGTGTGATTAATGTCCGGATAGTACATGAAACTAGACTGGTATAGGGGTGGGTCGTGGTGGAGTGTATCGCAGGGAAACCAGGCATCGCGGAGGAGTGGACATATCATACAATGGATAATAATAACGAAAGAAGTGATTGATGCAAAGGTGCGTCCAGGCTTTAGGCGCATTAATCTAGAGTGTTGCTAATAAGATATCCAAGACGAGTGGTAAACGCACATATCTAGATTCCTCCGCCAGCCGAAAATGTCTTCAGTCTTGGTCTCACGGCTTGTCCGATCCAATGGGAGTTATTTCCGAGAGGCGATGCGGAACTTGACATGATATTCACCAAACGAGGACTCTGTGGAGATTCTAATAACTGACTTGGTTGACAGGTAGCAATCGTCGAAGGCTGAGCAGTATTGATGCTGGAGCCATCCTGTTCCTGAGTACGGAGAGACTCCCGTGGATCACCAACAACAAGAGATGAGGCAATAGCATTTACACTGTCCTTCAGCAGGTTGTGGGGACTCAACGGGTCGTCATCGTCGAGGTACGTGTACCGGAAGGGGTCAGATAAATCGTCGCCGGGGTCTAATTGACACGCTGGCTCGCGTTCCAAAGATGAGATCCAAGAGCAAAATGTGATGTCCGTACCCGTGTCGGCCAACTTCCGAATCTGTCCTTGTGAATCAAACATTTGAACAGGTCCATCTACGAGGTCGTAGAAATCCTTTCCCTCTTCGCCACTTAAGGGTCGCTGGTCCTCGAGCATCAAAGGGTCTCCATATCGTTGAGGGGACATTTTATCTGGGTAACTCAATGCAACATCCTCCAGTCGCGAGTCATATAGATCGTCCAAATCCCCAGTGAAAGAGCACAAGAATTTCGATTCATGATTCGTCGTGGAAAGTCGGTCACCACTAGCAGTGCAGGGGTCATCCTCGGAGAACGCAAACTCGGGGCAACCTTGATCTGAACTGCTTTGATTGTCTGTAGTTAAGGGCGGTGTTGAAGGGTTTGACGGCATGGCCCCTGGTGCCCGAGATCTCTTCCCTTTGGGTATTTTTTTCCGCGCCTTCACAGATGGTTGTGGCTGCGGAGGAACGAGCAAACGCTCGGCAGTCTGCTGCATATTGGAATTCCCAGGCGAGTCAAGTGTGGAATCGTCCATTCCACCGTTCTTGTTCACGTTGCTGCTAGGCGAGATCCGTTTACTCTGATCCTCTCCTTTCGGCTGTTTGAGGAGTATCAGTACCTGGTGGCTTGATTCCAAAGAAAAGTGCTGGACACACTTGGGCTTGTGCGGATGATACTTGGGCTGCTGCAGCTGCCATATTGGCCCTCTGTGACCGAACACGCAACAGGTTGATGTGTTTGTCCTCTTTAGCAACCCTTAATCCTGATGCACTCGCAGCATTAGCCTCACCGAAGTTCCCAAGCGACTGGAATAGACTCACCTCTGGAATGAAAATAGTCGTATATATGCCTTCGGTCTACGTTGTATCGCTCTTGCAAATCTTTACGGACATCAAACGGGGGCATTTTTGCACCAGGGATTATATGCGCTTCCATTTCTTCCACAAGGTTGGGATCTAAACGGCTAGCAAGGCGTTGTGGATTTACTCTTCTCGTCTTTGTTGGGCCTTCGTCGGGGTCCCCGGCCAAGAGGACTTCCGCTGAGCTCGCCCTTGGCCGTTTCCTGGGCACGACAGGTGGGGAGTCACTGTAGTCTGAATCAGTGCCACCATGTCCGTATCGTGTGTACGTTAGTCTCGTGTCTGGGAGTATACCTGAGTCGCTAATGTGAGGTTTCGCCATATCAAAGAAGATCAAGAAGTCATCAATCAAAAATCAAATAAATAATAACCTTGATGTCATTGACATGGTCCATATGACGCGACTCACGCGTTACATCACGTGGGGGATATAGTAAAATTGTAGTATTACCCCTAGAAGTACAAGCTCGCGGCAAAGACGACTGGATGCGGGTAGAATTGAATACCCAGGCAGATAATTTTGAATCGCAAACCACTTACTATCTCGCTTAATTTTGGTTTGGCATTCTTCCATCTTCTTGAATAGTTCTGCATCGCCAATAACACGGGCTGCATCCCGAACCTCGCGACAGGTTTCATCCAGACGTGTGATCACCCGCACAATCGTCCCCTCAGCCACATCCGTTAATGCCGTTATCTGTTCAAAAGGCTAAAATGTCGGGAAGGGTTCAGCCAAATTCTGCAACACTTATGATCCACTGACCATCCCCCGAGCCCATTCATAAACCACCTCAATTAGACCAAAGTGGAGGGATGATCGGAATTCCTCCGCCGCAACCTTGTAAGAATCTTGTACTCTGCCCACCCGCTCATTGATTGCGAGTATTGAATCTCGGCCCTCTTCTAGTCTTGGGGGAATGAGGGGCTCGACCTCCGTCTTTTCTTGGAAAACAAAACATGATAGAAGGGCCACGACCTCCTCTGGCTCGTACCCAGCCAGTGCATTTTCCAAGATCAGCTCAGTGAGGACCAATTCGTTAGCCGAGTTGATCTGTGAATGAAACGCTGTCAGTAAAGTGAGCAGGAAGGTCGTTAATTAACACCGACCTCACACGCTACCCTTCCTTTCAATAGCACAGTGGAATTTTCGTCGATGAATCTCAACTCCTTCAGAGTCTCAATGCGTTGCTCGTAATCAGGGATCAAATCCAGATTTTGATCAGAGATCGCCATTTTCAACCGCTCAATATTAGCCCTCAGCGTTTTCTCCTCGTGAACCATCAAGTACTGCGCAATACAAGGCCATAAGTCACCACCGTGTCTCATATCTCAAGAGATGCAGCCAAGAGCGTTAAAATAACGTACATGTTGCTCAAAGTCTGGACACGTTGTGACCTTCTCGTCCAGCCTCGTAGCCAAGGCGTTGCGGCTCCTCAAAATATCTTGAAATTCAATTTGCCTCATCCGTTCCCAATCAATTTCCGTTATGCCTTGATTCGAAATCCACTGATGTACTAACTCATCCAATGCTGCTACACTGCCTTGCATCTTAGTTATACGTTTGCGATCAAGGATCTCATCAACTTCAACCTATACCCGAAGAACATGGCGATACAATGAGACAAGAAGCGATGGCATATATATTCAGGACACCTGACCTTTATTGTTCTGTCAGTGACAAAGCTGACACTTGTCAATGGCACTGCCCGCAGCTCGTATGTGCCATTATCAACAAGCAGGGTGGTAGGATCCGGAGGCCAAATAGGTGGTACACTTCTCCAATCACCGTCTATGGGAAAGTAGGAGAAAGCAGTTAGTCAATCACGTAACACTGCAAAGCGTGAATGACACAGCCCCTCGGCATGCCCAAATAGGAGAAATATGCAGTACCTTTCTTACTGGCTTTGGTTTCTCGGCCAACTAAGGCTAGAATGTAGTACATCTTTGCCTTGTCAAACACACCAGATTCCGTCGTAAGCGCAGGCGCGGCCTTCAGAATGACAGCTACGTTGTTTGTACTGAAATGCTGCAGACCGATCAGTAAGGTTCAAGTTGAGTGGGGCCAGATGTCAAGACGCAAAGGGAGGGGAAACTTACGCCATCTCTTAGAACGACGACTCTTCCCGACGAGAGAATTTTAGCACCCTGAGGGTGCTCTGACAACATCCGGAGTAATTTTGTATGTGCGAACGCGGCTTCTAAAGAGAAATTGTAGAAGGTATCGATCAACGGGGAACAATGCTTGCACTCTAGCTTGGGCATTGCAGCTAGTAACCGTTCAATCTGCACATGGGTACTTGAGTTTGTGCTGAAACGGAAAACCGGCGTTCAGACTTGCCTCGACTACCTTTTTCTGGTTCTCTGGTAACAATCTTTGAGAGGCATTCTCCGAGAAACTACGTTTGATCATCTCCTCCACCTTTAGCGCTTCCACACGAAGCAAATTCAGGATCATGCTGTATGTCAATCGGAATTGGGACTGCAATTTGCCTGGTACACCAAGCATCATCATGTGTAAAGTGCCTTGCTACATCAAACGCTTCACATCATTGAGCGTGTTGAATTTGTCATGGGATTCCTTACCTCAGGTAGCTTGTCTCCACATACAATAATGACCGTCCCTGTGGTATCCAAGCCGCGCCGTCCTGCACGCCCAGCCATCTGTGTATATTCCCCCGGTAAGATATCGCGAAAATTCCGTCCATCATGTTTCCGTATGCCTGAAAACACGACACACTTTGCCGGCATATTTACGCCCTAAAACCCAAATTAATTTAGTGGATATAAATGCGCACGCTTGAATGGTATACCATCGCAAATGTCTCCGTGGCGAATAGAACCTTCACTAGTCCCCGAGCAAACAAGATCTCTACTACCTCTTTTACGAGAGGGAGCAAGCCTCCGTGATGGACACCAACACCTCGGCTGAGCAGATCACGCATACGCGCAATCTGGGGCAACTTTTTGTCTGACCCTGTAGCAATTTCCGCTCATTCTACAGAACTAAACAGGAGGACATGGATCTAACCTTTTAATCTTGCCAATGCCTTCTCAATTGTGACGTGGACCTCACTTTTTTCCACGGCTGTGCACAAGTCGATATTCGTCAAAGTGGAGGCGTTTTCTTCGCATTTCTTCTTCGATAACGTGAATACTACCACTGGCAACAAGCTTCGCTTCTTCAGCAGGTTCAGTAGGTGTACATACAGGTTTTTGTCCACTCCGGTGTGAATGGTCCTGGCTGGTCCACCTGCACCTGCTCCCCTGCCTCTCGCAGGTCCCCGAGGAGCAGCACCCCGTTGTTGGCCTCGCTGATTAGGTGCTGTGCCCCTTGCTCCAACGCGTTGAACAGGTGGAAGACCTGCAGCCTCCCTTTCTTTGTCCTGTTTACGTTTGAGTGATTCCCCTGCTTCTTTATACCTGGATAAATGTCATCTTAAAATGACGTCAAATGCCAGGGCTGAAGAATGGCCTACCCCTGGCCCAAGAAATTGCGCTTTGCATCAACAATCAAATATACATCTCGCCCTGCATACAGGTAGTGTTCCAATGGTACTGGGCGTTGAGCAGTTGAAATCACATAAATGTCTTTCTTCTTCGTTCGCCTGAATTAACACGTAAGAATGCTCGGGCAACAGAAAATTTGAGGGGTACGCACCCGACCCAATCAGCGAACTCCTTGGTGTTAGGGACAGTGGCAGAAAGAAGGATGATATTGACGTGATCAGGTAACATAATTATGACTTCTTCCCAAACCACACCTCGCTGTAGCGTGTCAGCCCCCGAAATTCGGTCAAACCTCGAATTTCTACCTACCTCTGCATCGTTGACATAGTGAACCTCATCGAAGATAACAAACTCAACATCTCGGATGAGATCAGCTCCTTTATACAACATGCTCCTCAAGATCTCCGTGGTCATGATTAAACAGCTCGCTTCTGGGTTAATTTGGACATCGCCAGTCAAAATTCCAACAGAGCTGGCTGAAAATGTTTGCTTAAAGTCGCGAAACTTTTGATTTGACAATGCCTTGATTGGAGAAGTATATATTGCCCTTGGAGGAGTCAGCTCTGAGCGTTAGGGCGAAGTGTGCCAAGAGTATCCACCTTGTCATGTGCTTCTCGGCCAATGCGATGGCATACTCAGCGACTACGGTCTTTCCAGCAGACGTGTGTGCTGCTACAAACACAGAGTCCCCCATTTCTAGGTGGTATACAGCATGTTTCTGGAAAGTGTCGAGCTCGAAGGGATACTGAAGACACCCTCAGCTTCCTGTCATCTGCATCAGTCTCACGTACCTTGTGTGCCATATCAGGAACTAGTTCGTGGAAGTTGGTTAGTGGCGTAGTGGCATCAATAACATGAGCCCAGTCGCGCTTCTGGAGTTGGGCGCGTTGAAATCGCCGTTGCTGGACAGGTTTTAGGTGTGAAGTCTGGGAAGATATGAGCGGTGACCTTTCTGAGGAGGTAAAGAGGACTTACCGTCGTCGGGAGGAGTTCATCGATTCCAGTTTCAATTGGACCATCAGCTTGCTGGTCGTCAATGGCTTGACTCTGGAGCCCGTGAGAGAAGGAAGGCAGCTCAATAACATAGAAACGACCTCACCTGAACATTGTCATATTCGGTAGCTTCGCTGTGTCGTTGTATATCTACCAAACCCAACCAATCCTCATCTTCCTCGGGCGGATCACCTGGAAATTTCAGTCCACGCTTAAATCCTGGCGGGATAGACCGCAGTTTCTTTGCATTCATATTTTTGCTCTTCCCATCTGTGGCACCCTCAAACACATCTTCCAAGCCCCCTGGCAAGAACGGGATATGATCGGACTTTCCACGTACGAACGATTTGGATGGACCAGGTGCTCGATCTAACGAAGTCGACTGCGCTGCAGTAGCAGGTCGTATAGCTGGGATCTATGCCGTGTTAGCTGTAGTTTATCTGGTTGGATACAACTATGGACTTCTCACTTCCGCGTATCCAATAACGTGTCCGTCAAGGCCACTTCTGACAAAGGATATGGATGTAGGAGCGGGTGCAGGTTCTAATGATAACAAGGATGGCACGGATAACTTGTGTTTCCAATGTCTGATAGAGCAAAGATGAGCTCATGATATGTGCAATAGTCATCGCAAGGATCGCACACTTGGTAGGATGGTAGCCAATGACTTGGTAAACGATTGCTCGGTAGAAGCAATTTCCGCTCTAGTTCATGATGAACTTGGTCCCGAGATGGTGGTTGCGCCAAATCGGACAACACAGAGTTGTGACCCTCCAATTTTGTTGGATGTACGATGCGATGAATCAAGTCCGATTGTTGCTCAATGTTCATGGATAATTCACGGCGACGCGAAGGATATGACGACTGACTTTGAATAGCAGTGACCAGCAAATCGTTATCGAACGCGTGACTGCGCCATAGTTTGCGTCACGTACAGTCGCATTTTCCGCAATCGGTTACAACCGGATGGCGGCCACAAGCACTTGCTCGTAGCACTGGGTTATTATCCGGTTAAAATCAGGTTTCAAGTGGCATCCCTGGTTCCAACTGGTTCCAACCATCCAATCAGGATTTTAAGGCGTTCGAACCAGTTTAGGAAAGGTGCAACATGGCCATTCGTCAGCGATGTGGTTAGAAGTGATGCCTTTGCTTAGGCTCTCGCTACCAACGCATGAACGTTGATTCACGTTTGATGGCGCAGAGCGTTGCTTTGTCGCTTGCAAATCCTGGTTCCTATCTCTGTAAGTTCTTGCCACCTGTCCTTCATGTCTCTTTGGTCATATGCCATGGACGACACCAGCCCTACCCTCTCTTTCTGTCCTATTCGTAAGATAAAATAAGTTTTTCCTACAACCTTGGTTCACCTCTTCGTTCTTACCTCGCAGGAGATGTGGACAACCTTACTACGGGTTGGAGGTCATGGTACAGTGGATCTGGATACGACACCTCCACAAATCAAGAGGATTCTTTCCATGTCACCGGGATGGCAGGGGCTAGAATGAGTCTTCGATGATTCGGTGGGCCTCTCATGGGAGGAAAGACCCCCATGTCCATTGATTATCCCTAGTTTGCAGGAATGGCCCTTTCCTTGCACGGAGCCTCCAATACCACTTACGATGTCACTGTGGATAGAGTCTCCTTCCCTGCGTTGACTCCAAGCGGAGATCAACTATTTTTTATCGGTCTAGATGATTGGCTTCGTCGCTGACGCCAACTTCCCAGTGAATATAGTTAACCGGGGTTCTACCAGTGAATCCCAGCTTTTGTCGATCAGTCATGCTTTAGTTTCTACGCCCTTGAGTTCAACGTACGCCTTCATCTTCCAGACTCTCTTAACTCTGACTTACTCTCATCCAGTGGAACGTCAATGCAGCCCGTACCTTACTATGCCGACAGTACAAACTTCCAAACGATAGGATCTTGGAAGGTCGGAACTGGTAGCACTTCCGACGAACCTAAGCACATCGAAACAATGACAGATGGAGCAACCCTTGCTTTGAACTTCACTGGTGCAAGAGCCATTTCTGTCAGGGGCCATCTCAATCCGAAAGCAGGAAACTATTCCGTGTGATCGCTTCAGGAAATTCTGGGTACTTTGCTCACTGACTTCTCTTACAGGCCCTCAACCAAATTCCACGGACCTTGAATGCGAACTCAGATTGGAACATTCCTGATGCCTTGTTATACTTTCAGCCTGGATTAAACCCTCAACAGCAGTACCAAGTCTTCGTTTCTAATCCCGTCGGCGGTCGCTCACTTGCAATTACTTCTTTCACAGCTTTCCAGGAAGAAGCATTTAATGCAGCCACATCACTACCACCTGCGGGTCCTCCGTGAGTAGCCCAATGCGCTGTACTGTCCATGCTTGTCTCAATCGTCCTAGAACTCCTGTTGGCGGCGGGTCAAGCAACCTTGGTGCCATTTTGGACCAATTGCTGGTGGAATGGCATTCCTTCTATCACTTGCTTTCCTTTTCCGTTGGTGGACTCGAAGACGAAGCAACTCCTGTTCCATTCCGATTTAATACACCCAACCCTCCGCGAGGAGGGCCAAACTCCACAGACTTCGTTATCCTTAATGAGACAAGTGGCCAGGACATAATGCTCAAGGCTAAGAGTGGTAATGCACGACTCTCCACCTTCGAGATTGCTAGCGTCTCAGCTACATCATCCCTAACAATCACGCCTGACCCCAGACTCTTAACCCAATATCACAGTTTCGGACCTTGCCCTTGATCTCGAATCCCCTGAGATATCACCTCAGGAGATCTTCTCTCCATCTTGGGCTACTACGACTCCGGCGCTAACTTCAACTTCTGAGATACCAACCCCTCCAAGCCTTGGGAGCTCAGCACTTACAACGACTGTCTCCACGATCTCGAAGACCTTCAGAATATTGCCTGTTCCACCCCTGGCGCAACAGCATCCGGACCGCTTGACAGATTTGCATTCTACAAGATCTGCTCAAACACCTAGTCCTCTACGTATATATCGACCTTGAAACATGCTTTTAAAACACTAATATGAAGGTAATCGAACCTCTAATATGCCCCAAACCCCATCCATACCTTCCTTGTTCTGTCTTTCCAACCAATTACATTCCTTCGTCTTTTTATCGTAAATACTTCACTTTAATCGTTTTACCGTACAACCGTCAAAGCACCTGGGCAACGAATGGTCTGCGTATCGACACCTATGTTACCAAGCCCGGAAACCCGATGTGACAAAGTAAGCTCGCAACGTTGGACAGTCACACTGAGCGAAATTTTCAAGGATTGAGCGCATCGTGGAAGACATACAAAGAGTCCTCAGGAGAGGTGATCGAGCAAAGGACAGGAATAGGACACTTAAAAAAGTAAAAATAGCACTGACACACGCGTTCATACCGGCATTGATACAAGTTGAGAACAATCAGAAAGTGAGGATGGCGTAGATCTGATGCTCCTAGGAATGTAGCCTAGCACAAGGCGGAAATGATGCGAGCCAACTGGGAAGGTTGGGCGCATAAGATTCGAAGATAATCAGTTGAATCGGTGACCCAAATTAGAAGATAATCCGTATGGTACTCCAGAAGAACAGGGATAGAATCGGTCGAGATTTGAGGGTACAAAAATACGTATCGTAAGAAGGGTAAAATGAGAGCTAGCTCATATATGTGTACAAAAAGGTATCATGTAATAAAGTGTCTGTGGGATCATCGAGAGAGTACAATGTGTGTGAATGGACAGGAAAGAATGGATGGGTGTGCAAACGGGCGCTGGTTGAAAATCGGGATGCGTCGTATAAAGGGTTTATAAATTAGGTGGGATGTTTGGAGAGGGGCGTATATGCTATCAAATGGGGGTGGTAATGCTGTGTTTGAAGACTGGTGTATCAGCAAATTATACGGGGATATCCAAGATAATGAAAGATGCTGCTGGGTCTAGACGAAGTTGGTCATGATGTTCTTTTTCGTGCATATGTTCTTTGTATCCGAACATAGGCCGGGTTTGAGCAGCAAGGAGTTCCTTTGAAACATTGTTTTTTAATTCATTCACGAATGGCTCCGATAGGCCGCTTCCCAATAGCAAGGGACGACCTGACTTGAGGAACACCTGAGGGGGAAAACATGTCAATCACTCAAAATAGATGCAGAAGTAAGGGGTAGCAATAAGAATTTGAGAGTTCCGACCAAGAAGGAAATGCTCAGGCTTCAAGGAGTAGCCTCGGCGAAGCAAGCACTTCTTGTCCCTGAGGAAGGCAAGGACGGTGCACACCGCACAATCCAATCAAAGTAAGAAATAGAGGACAGACATACCAAGGTATCATCCCTCATCCATGCACCAAACCTTCTTTGCTTTTCATCTCCTATCACCCATGGTGATGTAGGTACCCAAAATCTTGATATTACCACATTTTCAAATGCGGGGTTATCTAACACCCAGGAGTGTATGAACATTGCAGCGTCTACGTCTCCACCGTGATTCTTGGCTGCCAAATGGGCGAAAGCAAACCAACGCGGGAGCCATGGTGGGCGAATTGGTGGGTCCCAACTTCAATGCGCCTCTTGTCGGAATCGTATGCATGGAAGTCAAACTCGACTAGACCACCGGGCCGGACGACCCAGCTGATCTGACTATCAGGGCTTTGTAGCCCCTAATCTGCCCAATGAAATAGTATGATTCAGGCCATTTAAAACCCAAAGGGGAAATACCACCAGGGCCAGTGACTGAGGTCGGTTTGCGATAATCGGGACATATTACAGAAGGGAAAGATGACAAGTAGGTAATTCTGTAGAGCCAAGGGTGGTTGAGCGGCATATACTCACACCAGAAAAGGTCAGGCAAGCATGAACGACATTGAAGTCGCCGTAAAAGTGTTCGAGTCCAAGCAAGATTGTTGTCATCGATCTCACTCCTGTTGGCATAATATGAGGGTCAGTCTGGGACCCGTGAAAAAAGCATTGCAAATATATTATTATATCTTGGCACATTTCACTCACCTGCAATTCGGAGGCATTGATCTGGGGTATTCCGTTGATAGTCAACGATCAACGGGAACCAGGTTCGGAGTCAACGAGAAGGCCATACCAACATGACAGTGTACAATTGGAGTTGATTGTGGCGTTGCAAAAGTGGAGCAATCGTCGGAATGGATTATGTGAGTGTTGGAAATAATGGCAATCTCGGTCAGCCAAAGGCCAATACAGCAACAGCGGGGCAAAATCAAGACATACGGGGACCGCATGGGAACCAATCTACTGTAACTGCATTGGAGTTGGGAAATCACGGGCAAAGTCCACAGCCGAGGTCTAGGTATTGCTTTGGCTGCTCTGGGTCGTCATCCCTCATCACCTCCCCCATTGGTGGTGGATACCTTCTCATGGTCTCGTCGCCCATAGCATGTTGCCTTCCTATAACAATGAGGTTGGATAGGCGGAGGGGGAGGACCAGGATGAAGTGACTTTCGCAAACGTTCCAACTTCTCCTCATCTGCTGGCCAAGGATACACAGTAATTCTTTCGATGCCTGCCATATTCTTGTTTATATGACGCCGCTATCAGGGAGGGTGTCATAGACCATACGGACGGGGCTGGGGAAGGGGAGCGCGTTGACGAAAGGTCGTAAGAAGTGTCGCTATTGGTGGCTTTGCTAAAAGTGGGACTGAAAAGTGGCATTGAGCTGACGGAACAGACATCGCTCTCATCCAATCAACGATGTTCGGATCGGAAGGGATCGAGGGTAGGGCCAACGGCGACATTAGGTACGAAGCAAAGTAAGTTAAGAGACTAATTTATAGAGGGTGTTAAGTTGTGTTCTGGGTCATATTAGGTGTTGCTGTTAAATTTCCAAGGCACTCGCAGCGGCGGATATTGATGAACTCCCCCGACTAAGCTCTTTCAAAAGCGTGGTCGTTCGACCAGACGAATCCAATCGGTCTACGAGATCTCAGATCTTAGCTTCAGCACGTGATCTAATTCTACCACATCCCAATCTGTCCTGTACAACCTCGGTCGTCAGTTTTACATTTTGTGATATACTTCATCTCTATTTCGCCGCTTGACGTATCATCCAACCAATCAACGTCATTCATGCGTTCCGGCAATCAATCTGTTCATAGCTGCTCACTGGCAATTGGCGTCATTAAGCGAGCGAAAAGATATGGCATTATTGAGGTCGTCCAGGTTCGGCTGCCTCAGCATCGATATTCCCATTCAACCGCCTGATAGGCCCACATAGACGGCCTAATTAGACCGGGAGACGTGGTCGGTATCACAGTCTAACTAGGCCGTCTATGTGGGCCTATCAGGTGCATTCAACCCAAGTTTTTTGGGAGAACGACCAGAAGTCCACTTGAGCGGCATTAATGAAGCCGCTCATCACGTAGCACGCTCCCGCCTTTTTACCGGTCTGTGAGAGAGCACAAGTCCCTCCTCGGGCTAGATCCAATCAGGTGCGTCTCTCCTGCACCGAACAGGAACTTTTCACAAACTGCCAACGCCCACCAACCATGACGCCCCCTGGTACCCACCAATCAATATCCACGTAGGCTCGAATGCTCGATAGCGAGTATCGTGGCGTGTGTCTCTACCACACCTATAGCCCCCAATTTCGTGTCACTACCTACAATATTGGCCGAGGCCAGTGTGCAAGAGACATTCATGTTTTCACGCCAAAGGCACGAGTGGGTCATTACGAAGTTATTGACGGGGTGAGGACACCTCAGGAATGGGAAGTCCAGTCCAATTCAAATCCGGCCAAGTCCAAATCCAATCCAATTACTAGTCCAGTTGGTCAAAATTTGACATTATATCAATGTATTAGTCCAAGCCCCGTTGAACATATGTGCTATATTCGACCTTTTATCGAGTGCCTCCTCGTGACTTTGTCACACGTGACACCTCATGGACGCTGTCGTCAAGCCCAGCACAACACCCGTCACCAATTTCGCACTCTTTGCTAATTAAAACAATACCATGGCTTAGGTGCCCCACAATGGATGATTTACATGTTGGATTGAGAGTGTATCTGAGGAAGGGGGATGGGGACACACTTAAGGTTTAAGTTGGATCTAAATTGAAATGTTGAAGTCCGGGACTTGGCTGGACTGGACGGAGTGGACTTCCCGATCCCGAGGTCTCCTGGACGGGGTGGGGCTGGAGATTTGGATTATATCCACCGACAAGCCCGCTCAATTCGGGCAACGGGCAACATAATGCCCATTATCTGGGCTTTGATTATCTGTGAGCGCGAATCCATAATTTTGATCTGAGGTCTAATTGACGAGATTTATGCATCACGCCCGTTTCTCTGCCATTTACAGTTCAATGGTAAGAGAGTTTAATGTATCTTGACAAGTGAGTGAGCGATTGCCTACTCCATTCATTGATACACGTTAAAATATGCTACTCCTCCCTTTCCTCAATTCTGCCACAGCATTGGGGGTGACCCCGAGACGAATCCATCCGACCCCTTCATTTCCTTCCATATTGATTCAACACTTTACCTAACCTAGTAGACTCAGTCGGAGAAGATTTACGCCGAGATTCTTACTACCGAAACCCAACATTATTCATTGTATTTCATTGCAGGTAAGTCATACGGGAATTTACGAAAGTTGGGCTATCAATGGGCTTAGGTGTGTTTTATCTTTCACCCCGATTAAATATAAAGGGTGGACGCAATCCACTGGGCAATTCTGGTCGCGTTGTCATACCCACGCACCTGCCTGCGAGAAATGACAAGCTGCATCTCGACTTATTCTTGGAAAGTCCCCTTGATACATGATCTGACGCACAGCCAACGTTGCGTCTTTAACGGAACGAATTTGCCTAGCGGGGACCTGACGCGGTGGCATATGTCGAAAAGTCCGGAGGATTGCCCATGTCACGGAAGACCACCGAACAGTTGGTTTAATGAAAGGTGCAACACATGTGTCCCACACCCACGTGAGCACACTCTTATCAGCTCTTGGAAATGCATCTAACCACTTTCCTCGATTCCACGGCGCTTCAGGATCCATGCATGACTGACCACGCCGTATGGGTCGGGAACAGCAAGGAATCACCCGTTCCCGACGGTACAGCCGCGCCATTGATATACCGGAACTGAATCCAAGCTCTCGCACATCCGTGTAAACAATTTGGTCAGCCAACTAATATGGTCGTTGGCATATACACGGAGCGCGGTTGGCTGGCACTTGGTAGAATGAAATATGCAGAGCTATTAATGTCCCGCCAATGACATCCACTGATAGGCGCCTTGATTCATTTGTTATAACCTCTCGTCTTGAATTTTGCATGATCCCACAGTGCTGTCGACCTCAGGTCGGTGAGGAAGAGTCGCTGACAGTACTCACAACTACTTCAGTATTTCATCAATTAAATTCGGCCCCTTGCCCTCCTGTTGGTGCTTAGGGCCCAGGTGAGGCGCATGTATCAATGCTTTACAGCTCGTTGCAAAACGGTAGACGCAGCACCACAAAAATGCGCTTAGGGTCGGTCACCTTGTGCTTCTATCGAGATTTGGCTTGATGTAGGCGAGATCAGCAATAGCGAAGTTGTTCTTTTTATATACTATTCTGATTGAGGGATCTTTGCTGTCATATTTTAAGGTGTCGGCAGCACAGTATTGTTTCTGGATTGATGAGATGGTATTTAGTGTGTAAATGAGCACAATGAACTCATGTCGTCATCCATCCGTTCATTCATGAGTCGTCATCTCCATTCTCTCATCCATTCATGGTTGTGGTGCTTATCAGGCAAACGACAAACAAATGCGGAGTGCATTTTTGTGGAGCTGCGTCTATCGCGCCGTAAGACATACTTCTCCCGAGCGGCCACAATGCACAATCATTACCAAAACAATTAAATGCCCAATCATACCAGTGATTTTCAAGGAACATGAGGACCCACATCAATCAACTCTTGGCTACTGTTGGTTGGGGCTCTGGTAGCCCTTGTCCGCGGAGTTATGTCATTACATTACGTTCAATTGAGGTCACAGGCGCCGTGTTCAGCGAACCTGCTCTCCTTGATACCGCTTCAGAAGTATGGCTAGCATTCAGATCAATACCAAGTGCGGCTATGAAGTTCATGAGGATGGTCTGGCCTTATCCAGTAATGTAGGGCTTAGTGTAGACACGTATTACAGTCATATGTCGCACAATTTTGTGTGCTAGTTATCTCTAGGGACGGTCTGATGACGCAGTGTACAGCTGGAATTAAATTACTGCTTTCGTTCTCGCCATGGCATTCTCCATTAATGATTAATGAGCTCGAGTTTGTATGATCACCGCTGGCAGAAAACAAGTAGCAGATAGGGGCCGCGCTAATTACATACGGATATTAGCACACCTGATTACACTTTACGACTTATTATACTAATCTATGTGGCAACTCGGCATCGTGCCAGAGGATTCGCATTGATTACGGTGGGGAGCCTTGTACCGTGCAGTTGGATTTGGAGTGATGAGGATAACCCGGTCGATAGCCATAATGATATGCCAAGAATTTGAAGGAATATTACCTGTACTTATTGAGCAGTTTGACGTTCCTGGATGATCGCCCGTCAAGCCTCAGAGGGAGTTCTTATTGGCCCCGAGGCATTGAAAGGTTGGCACTATCGCTTGCATGCAAATGACAGACCCGGATTCGATGGAGTCTGTTTCAAAAATAACTGATGGCGGGACACTATCTCCTCTAACTCTCATGAATGACTAGGCACCGCTGGTGTGATCGAAATGTGGCCAGGAAATTACTGGTATTGAGCTGAGTTGAGCTTTCAGTCAACAGTGGAGCGTTGAGTTTCCGATAAAAATCATGTACTGTACCCTCACCGGAACCCAAATACCTTCCACCTTCTAAGTACCGCTCATAGTGCAGGAACCACCACAATCCAGCACATGTCCGCGATCATGATACGTGATGACAAACATTGCATCCCATATCTCAATACACCCTGTGCAAGCGGGCCACATGCCTAATCATCTTGCTCTCGCCAGGTCCGCGCACTCAAGTTGGCAGTGCTTTTCAGTTGATCGTGCATTGATGTTCCTACAAGGCATTCTGATTGTCATTCTCCCCAAAGACGGTGTGCTGGCCGAAGTCCTATCCCCGTCCGCAAGAAATCTAGCCAAAATCCCCATACGTCGGAGACCGGGGAAGGGGGGTCACAGGGGGATACGGGATCTAATCACAAGGCCGTAGGAATGCGTTCATTTACTTTGCCATTGAGAGAAAGAAGGACCCCATAAGAAGGCCACAATCTCAAGAGGTGCACGTTCGTTCGTTGGAGGCTTTGCTGTCAAGGCAAAAGTTTGCAGGGCAATACGGTGGCCGGAAAAACAGCAGCACAACATAAGATATTCATCATGCACCGGGATGATTCAACTTTTTAACCCCTAAAATTCTTACATGCATTACACTTGGAAAATTTGACCCGAGACCTCTTAAAAGTATTCGTTGATCAATTTCACGGTAATGTTGTATTCCTTGTGTTGCCCGAAGGTCCCTTGGCCGGAGGCGGTAATTTTGAGCAAGCAACGACTTATGTGGAGGCGATTTATCGATCCTGTCTTGTTCGACTGAGTTCGAAGACGTTTCCTTTCGTGACAAGCGATGCTGCTACTGCGAGTAACCCCATTCCACGATAGCTTATTAGTTTTAATAAAGGTCTCATGGGCTCGTAACCTTTAGACGATGTGCCGTGTTCGCAGTTGTGGAGGAGACCAATGAGATGCACTAATGGGAGATTGTGTGACATACCTGGAACAGCGAACCAATACCCTCATTGGTTGGATACTTTCATCAACATCATTAATACACGGTATTGGGAAAGGGGCACGGAATGTTAGATACAGATTACAAGGGTCATCCAGGCCCAGGCCAGACAATCTTCCTAGAGTGGAAGTACCACCCATTTCAGCGCGGAAGATCATTGGCTCAGCTTCTCTCCGTCTACTCTCACCCTCGCAACAAACAACTCACGCAACCCAACCATAATCCTCAAATCAATATAGGACTGATCGCCCTCACACCGCCAGGTAGCAGGAAACCCGTGGCCATCTCGTCACCGTTTCTTCAGGGCCGCAAACCGCTTTGCGAGTGCTTCAAAGTCATCCCCTCCTTCAGGGGCCGCCGTAGCGTTGGATGTTGTGGTAGCCGCTCCACCAGCAGATGGTGGAGCTGGGGATGCGGGCTTACTACCTTCAGTGGGAGGTAAATCTGGCAACTTTGTCGCGGGGTCGGAAGGCAGGGGTGTGCTCTTCTCATCCGCATTGACTTTGCCCTCAGCAGGTTTCTGTGCCAGATGTGGTGAGTAATTTATCTCCGGCATGGTAGAGAAGGTAATATGTGTCTCCTTTTGGAGGTGGCAAGACTTACCGGACTATCCTCACTTGTAGATGCTTGTACTTGATCTGGGTTAGCAGGAGCTGATGGCGTCCAGGGAACACCATATGCCTTTGCGATCTCCGTAACGTAAGCCACGACCAATTCGGAAGATGGCGTGTCTGTTGATAACTTCCGCATTACCTGTTCAAACAAGAAGACTTGTGTCAGGGCGCTCAACCAGCCGTAAAGGCTGGGGAGGGTGGGTGCTTACGCGCTCAGTGACGCATGAATCACGATTCTCCATGACAGCGATGGAATACTCCCGACCATATTTATGCATGAGAATATCTCTGAGAACGTGAAGTTCTGGTGGAAGTAATGGAATATTTAAGGACTTGATCAGTATGTTGGTGAATTCGCTGTAGTGTTTACTGGGCGTTCTGGCACACCTTTGAGTTCGGTCCTGGGTGCGGCATGGATAATTGCATTAACACCTTCACTAATACCTGTGTGTTTCGCGTTATGCCACTGATATATGATCATCACGTAGCGTTATGGATGGTACCTGGATCGGGTTCCCGGGTGCTGAGGGATGGTAAGAATCCAGAGTCTATGCGCACGGAACTTTGGCTGGCTCACAGTTGCTCTAATAGGCCGAATCTGGCAAGCAGAAGCTCGCAGTACAATTCAAGCAGCTCCAAAAGCTCAATGTGGACGTCTTCATGGATGACTAGCGTAGTAATGTCAGGGGCTCCGGCGTCCGAAGTTGACAACATAATCCATACTGGATTCAACCTTGACTCGAGCGGTTTCAAGCTTTCCTCGCTCAAGTAATGTAGCGATATCCCTTCTGGCGGCCTTAGCTTGGGCTTCCTTCTTCTGCTGGAGGGTGCGCAATCTCTGGACGGATAGACTAGTGTGACCTCGCGATTGAGCTGAATTGGAACGTTGGATGTATGCCAATGTGCCCACCGTAGTTGAACCTACGAAGCTGTGTCAGAAAAATCGATGGGTAAGATTCTAATAAGACCTTGGCTTTTGCGGGATTCCAGGGCGGCATTTGCGATTATCGCGTTTATCGTGAACGGCGCCAAGCGCTCTGCCCGGTTTTGTCCCATCTTAAGGGTAATGCCAATCAACTACAAGTAGAGACAAATGGCGGGCAAGGTAAATGCCGGAAACTACTGCGACTGGTGGACCGCCTCCGCCCATGATAGGGAGCTGGGCCAATCCCCGTAGTTACGGAAGGATTGAACTCTGATTCCAAACATCAAATACCAAATATCAATATTTGATGAGAAGTGATTGAATCTCCCACCCATCGCGCATCATTCCGGGCGGTATGGAGCCGTACCAGTATGAACGGTTCCTGGGAAGTTGTGCATCCACACGCCTCTCTGAATGTCAAATGTCAAATTGACCAGCGCTGACCATTGCTGACCTCTAGACTTGAGCATGAACAACAAATTAGGGCCAGTTAAGAACGAGTGGAGGATAAATGAGAATGAACGGGAGTCAATGTGTGCACAAGTGATGGTTGCTGCCGAGTATCATATGGATAGGGTATATTGGTTGCTGCCGAGTGTCATATGGATAGGGTATATTCTGAATATAGGCCTTTTTGTGATTGTCCTTCTCGTTGCCCTTTCATCTCCGCCCTCTTTCATCTCTCTCCTTTCCCTTCACATATCCCACCTATTAAGATACCGTCATGAGTGCCCAGAGGTCCCAGCTGACGCGACAACCGCTTCACATTCAGATTGATCCCCTACCATGGCAGTCTGGCAATGTCCAACAACATCCGGCACCAGAACATTCTCCTGATTCATCATCACCACCTTCTTCTTACCGAGCTAGTCTTGATACCGTCGCCACTAGCTCTCTACCCTCTCAAAACGGTCTCGACTCAGGAGAGGATTGGTGTATCACTTCCGTGCTCTGTCTGCATGACTTCTACGCCGATGATCCAGATCAATTATCATTCTCAAGGAACGAGATGCTGCTCGTCGTTAGAAGGGAACCTTCTGGTTGGTGGGCTGCAGTTAGGGAAGGCGGGTCTGTCGTGGGGTGGATACCCTCCGCGTTTGTGGTCGAACTGAGTGACGATGAGGCAGATGCTTTGAGAAACGTGACCGAAGAGTTGAGGGTATACGAGTATGACGCAGAGCGTCTATACAGGACTGCTGTGACGCAACCAACTGGTCCACCAATATATGATTCGGAACCCGAGTTAACGAGCCCATCGGGTGCTGATGTGCATGTAACAAGAAGTAGAAGAACCAACGTGAGTTTCTCGTCATGGTCGACAAATGCGGTGACCTAATGAATATGCACAGACACGGCGATATGCAAACAATACTATCAGTGCTAATCTCCAGGTTGAAAACCCAAACTCTCATCCACAGTCTTCCAAAGCTCAATATTATTCATACCCACCACCGTCCCCTCTGACGCCAGTCCCCCAACCACCTCCGGCATATGGTCTGGACAAGCCTACACCTCCTACTCCTAAGGAATTAGCAGGAGAAGGATCTCCAAACAGAATCCGAGAGCGAAGGCAAGTTAGGGTCGAAGATCTTCTCCGCAGAGCACCCTCGTTATCATTTGCGCCCTGGTTTTTAAGACCCAGATACTCTGACCAACTCCATGTGGACAACGAGGGGCAGCTTCGATACGGTACACTTCCTGCCTTAGTTGAACGACTTGCTTGCAATCCGTTGCCCAAGGAGATCCCGAGTAACCCAAGTAAGTTCTTTCTCTTATGCCAAAACTCGGCTCTGAGCTAGTGTCACACTACTTCTGTTTCAATCCCCCTTGATCTAGGAATGCCAGACGAGGCGATATTTCCCAGTGTATTTTTAATGACCTTTCGCACTTTCACCACCGCGGACATACTATTTGACATGCTCGTTGATCGGTACCGGCTTGATGACCCGCAAAACGTTAGTGCTGCAGAATACGAGGAATGGAAAGAAAAACGCCAAATGCCAACCAGACAACGCATTCTTCTCGTCTTCAGAATGTGGTTGGAAGATCATAGATTGTTATCCGAAGAACCCCATATTGCTCAGCGGTTGACGAACTTCTTATTATCTGTTGTTGCGCCAGTTCCTCTGGCCAATGCGGCCAAGTCGATACTACAAGCGATTGAACGACTGGTAAGCTTATTCACCAAATCTTTCCAAGGAATCCTTTGTTGAGTATGCTTTATAGACGTTCACGGATCCATCACAAGTGCCCACACCAACGACGGCGAAGCGGAGACGAAAATCCAGGGCACATAAGAATGACCTGCTGAAGATGGATCCCGCCGATATAGCAGAACAACTCTCTATACTAGAATTCAAGCATTACGCCAGGATCTCGCCACAAGAATGCATCGAATACGTCGCGACCAATGGCAAGGGCAATAAGATTCCATTCCTGTCAAATTTCTGTGGTACGCATGACAAACTTGCAGGGTGGGTAAAGACCAGTATACTGGTCAATGAGGGCTTGGGGAGGAGAGCTGAGACAGTAGAGTTTTGGGTGAAGGTTGCAGATGTAAGCGTCAACTCCTGCTATTTTTCATTCATATACTAACATCATCTTAACACTAGAAATGCCGGAATCTGCATAACTATGCATCAATGAGCTCAATCATTAATGGGCTCTCCAGCGTCGTCATATTACGCCTTCAGCTAACTTGGGCGCATGTCGGTCAACGCCTCAAATCAACTCACGAGAATTTGACGAAACACGGTGAACCTGCTGGTGGTTTTGCCGGCTACCGGGCGCTGTATGCCACTGTCGACTCGAATGCTCCATGTGTCCCTTTCATTGGCATGTACCTTACCGACATGGCACACGTACGAGATCAGCATGATGACGAGGGAGACAATATTAACTGGACGAGAAGACAAAAGTGGCATGACGTGGTCACAACGATGTTGAAGTACCAGAAGAGACCTTATAATATCGCGGAGAGCGAGTCGACAATAACATATATCCAGACCAATTTGCACTTGGGAAGCTTGAAGGATCAGAGTTGGTTTTGGGATAGATATCAAGCAGTGCTCCAGACGGAACTAGCCCATGCAGACATCAGGAAAGGCCTGGAGGCTGCTGGATTCTAGAATGTGATCTCTCCCTTGCATCGTGGTTCAATGTTTCTCTTCACAATGTAGGCTTATTTTGGTAGACTTGGAGCAGGTCGGGTGTCTTTGGAATGCATGTATAAATGTTACATCAATTTTCTCGCAAGCTGCACGTTCGGTTGAGGAGATACGAAATATTTACTCTTGTCTGTCATGACAACTGTCTACAAGTTGTTAGTCAGCAATCAACCAAGAATTGGCGTGCTTTATGCCAAAACGGTGTAAAAATAGTCCCAGAAATGCGCAAAAGAGAACTGAAAAGAACGACAGCCAAGATGATAGTATGAGATGTCAAGCGTGCGACGAAATTACAATAGAAACAGCAACAGGAAGAGGTATGATAATTGATGCAGATCACGACAAGAGGGTGATGGGATTGTGCTGAAAGTATGGGACAATGTGCAGACGTATGGAGACGTCTCTGGTACTCAACAGTTGCACGAGTCACCCGAGCCCTCTGATGCTGGTTGCTTAGTGAGATCAACGCCAGTTCGTGTTGCTGGGGTGCGGACACCTGCGCCTGCCCGTGCCGATGGTGCTGCACTCAGGGGTAACTTTTTTGCTGTGGTGCGTATCATAGAGGTAAGGCGACATACAGTTGGAATGATCATCAGGATGGCTCACCAATAGCAGTGAAGATATCAGCTACACCCTCCCCAGTCTTAGCGCTCGTTTCACCCCACATCAATCCTTCTTCCTCCGCATACCGCTTTGCGTCCTCTTGAGATACTTGACGACGGGCGGCAAGATCGGTCTTGTTACCGCATAGAGCAATTACTATTGATGGGTCTGCCTGGCGCTGAAGTTCCCGAATCCATGTCTTTGCCTTCTCTAATGATGAGGGTTGGGTAATATCATACACTACGACTGCGCAGTTGGCATTACGGTAGTACATTGGTGCCTGATGTCGACATCAATGATCGCATTCAAAATAGAGATCAGAGAGACTGGCATACGAGTGACTAGGAACGCGTCGATGTATCCGACGTTAGCTTTTGTGCTGATAGAATTATCTTGTTGGACGTACCTTGTACCGCTCTTGCCCAGCGGTATCCCTACAAGATGTCAGCCATGGCGAACGGACGACGCTTCAAAGATCTTACCAAATCTCAAACTTTACAGTCGTTTGATCATCGAGGGTGACGGTTTGGGTCAGGAATGCGGCTGCAATGAGAGTTCAGAAACGCATCAGAAAGCATGGTTTGGGTAGGGAATGCGGTACTAACCGCCGATCGTGCTCTCCCTGTAGTCGTCAAACTGATCTCTGACAAACCGCAGGACAAGACTGAAAATACGGTGAAAAATAACTCTTGCATGAGTATATCGGCATCTTCTAACCTCGACTTGCCCACAGCAGACTCTCCTGGAGAATTAAAGGGACATCAGATGGTGGCAAACAATGGAGAAGTTATGAGATTAACCTAGGAGGACAAGTTTAAATTGGAACTGCTTCGACATTTGTATAAATGAGCAAGAAAGTAAGATGCTGACTACGAGGAAAGTGGAGTGATTGTTGAAGCAGCGCCTCTCAGACAGAGAATGGCATTTCAAACGCAGCAGTCCAAGGTCCCGGGGACCACGGTCCCTGGCACCTACCAAATGTGGAAGTTTTAAGAAAATTTCGGGATCTGTTCATTCCGACTTCTTCTCCTCACCCTCATCAACGTTGTTGTTCCCTCGTCTTGTCCCCCTTCTAGTACGTGGTCAGTCGCAACTCGCAACTCTCATAAGCCTTGAGTCAAAGTTACCCCTGCCGGCATCTGACTCATCGGTGATCGTGAAGCTATCGTCCATCTCGTTGCTGTCTCCTCAGCTGCAGTCGCCTTCAGCACATCGCAGCAGACCTTCAGCACAGTCGTCGTACTTTGAGACATCTTTCGAAGCAATAACACTTCATCCCCTGTGAAAGTCCGTTAAAGGCATCATGAATCGTCATCATCCATATGGTGGCAACGCTTACGACGGCCCCATCCGTCGTGGGGGCGGTCCAGGAGCTGACCGAGGTCACCATCGCTTTCAGGAAAGAGGTGGTGGCCATCGTGGAAGAGGCTATGGTCGCGGTCGCGGTGGAGGTGGCAGCGGTGGTCACAACAGCAATAGTCACAGCAATTATGACGGTTACGTGAGCGGCTATGGTGGCCAAGATCAACAAACTCCGGATTACGGCTCCTACAACAGTAGTTATGGCGGACAGGGAGGCTCACAAGATCCCTATTACAACAATTATGCTGGAGGTCCAGCTAGTACTTATCAAGGTCAATCTTCAGGTTACGATCAACCCTATGGCAGTAAATTCGAAGGTGCGCTTGGAAACTTGAGCTTGACACATATGCCACGAAGTACCACCATATCCTTGAGAGCACGTCAGGATGGGGGCAACTTGCCGGGCGCTCTCTTAGGTTCACTCCTCATTTTTCATTTTTCGCGCACGTGAGGCACGCGGGTTTACCGGAGAACCAATACTCTGTCAGTCACAGCGAGAGTTCAGCTTAAGCTATCCCTTTAGCAAAAGCCATCCTGTGAATTTGTTCGTCGACTCACTGTTCATCCTGGGAGAGTTTGGAAGCATTTCACGGATAATTCTTTGAATTGATAACCTGGCGCTTTATCTCAGTTCAGCTGCCCCCCTCAGTTAAGGCGTGCTAACCGGCGGATTCTTCACCTGTCGGAGCCTTTGAATTTTTAAGAGCGTTCGCTCACGTGCTCTCCCGCTACATGCTGCGCCTTTCTTTCGCCTTGATGCCTCCGAATTACCTCTGATCAGTATTCTCACATACGTCTCGTTGTCTATTATCAGATGACCCAAGTGGTGATTATGACGATGATGGCTACGGTCGTGGTCCCCGGCGTCCCGTCCGCAAGGAGCGAGATGATAAGGTTCATGACTCGATTATTGAAGAGCGCATTCAGCGGGAACGACCGTGCCGTACACTTTTCATTCGTAACATTAAGGCAAGTGTTCGGTGCTATGCACTGGTGAAATGAACTAATTGGACAGCATAGTATGAAACCGATAGCGGGGATGTAAGGCGCATATTTGAAGAACATGGCGAGATCAAAACGTTTTTTGATTTAATTTCTACTCGAGGAATGGTTTTTGTCACTTATGTGAGTGTTGCTGAGAACGCGGTGTGTTTTTGACGGATCTCAGATATTTTGAATATTGCAGTATGACCTTCGTGCTGCCGAACGCGCTCGAGAGCGGTTGCAAGGTTCCGAAATCAGTGGCAGACCTGTGAGCTTCAGCACGGTTTACGTGAATGGCATTGAGTTTGACGATTGCGTGTCCAGATTGATGTTCACTACTCCCTTCCTCGTGACGATCGAGGTAGCGAAAAGAATCAGGTATGGCCTTATCGCATAAGGACATCGACATAATTCTGACGCTTTATGTACGATTCTCGCCTTAGCTCCAAGGCACTCTACAAGTTACTCTGCGAGGATCGTCAACTAGTGCACCAATAGACGACAACGAAGTTCGACGAAAATTCCAGCAGTTCGGAGATGTCAAATCTGTGCGCCCTGTGAATGACCGCGTAGAGTGAGTGAAAAATCCAATGATAGCAAATGGAACGTCTCTAATGCCGTGCCCAGTTCACGCTATGTTGAATTTTATGATACAAGGGTAAGCTATAACTTCTGAGTTAACATATCAGACCTGACATCGCATTTCAAGGCATGTACGGACGCATATGATCGTCTGCGTCACCAAGGTTTGCAAGATGGCGTCATGGATATTGTATTTGCGTGGGATCCTACGAGTGATGGTCCTCCGCAAAGTCATAGGTACGCAAAGATTTGGGCTGCTTGCAATTTGATTGATTGATGGCGCAGCAGGAACAATGATGTCCAAGGCGGAGGGCGAGACTGGGAGGATGGCTACCGTGGCAATTCACGCTTTGGTGGACGAGGTGGACACCGACGGGGTCGCGGTGGAGGTGCTAGGGTTGGCCGTGATGACTACTATGATGACCGCCGAGGAGGCAGTGGTGGAGACCATGGTCGTTCCAGCAGAGATGATCGTGGCAGGGGAAACAGTCGACATGATGATGACTGGACACGTGGTGGTAGTGGAAATGGTGGTCGGTCAAACTACAATGACCGATATAACGATTCACGTGGCGGAAGTGGATATGGAGGTTCAAGTGGAACTGGTGGTGGCTATGGAAGTGGACCATCAAATCCAAGTGGGGGTGGTTACGGGCAACCCCCTGTTCCTGCTCCTGTCCCTGTTCCTGCTCCTCCTGCTAACACTGACGTAAGTCTTAGCTGCTTCGATTTCGTACGAAGACTGATTTTTAACTCGTAACAGTCTAATGATAGACTTGAACAAGCACGCAAAGTCCAGCAGTTACTTGCTGCTCTGAAGCCCCCGCAACCGGGTGAAGTTCATCATCAATCTGCCTTACCTCCTGCACCTGTTGCACCACCTCCAGGGGCTGCATACCCCGGCATGCCTCCACCTATCATGCCAAACCTTCCACCCAATGCGAACCCTTACTTTGCACAACCACCTCCCTCTGCCTTGCAAGGACTTCCGCCAGGGTTTGCACCTTATGGTGGACCAATACCAGCCCAAACCTCAACACCTCAGCCTCCATCTCCAGCAGTGGCCCCTGCTACTTCAACTCTACCGCCTAGTTTGTTGTCCATGTTACAATCAGTGTCGCAACAGCAACCCCCTGCTGCCGCTCCACCACCACCACAAGCACCGCAATATCTATATGGCGCACCGCCTGGGAATACAGGCGCCGGCTACCGACCACCCTATCCCTACATGGTATGTAGAGATTGATATTTACGAATGAGGCCAGGATATTCATTGTACCTCGTTACAGCCGCCAGCTGCAGGAAAATAAAACACCAACGCAATCACACCTGATTCTTCTCAATGTCAACTGCTACCCCGCAGAGTGGGTTGTTTGAAAGTACGAATGTTGCGCGGCGAGATGGTTCTTCTACCATCCACGCGCACACGATTCCTTTGCTTTCGTACCGTCTGACAGATATCTATCCTGATCAACAATTTTTTGTACTTTCTCTCTGATACATACCTGGCTCCTGGTTCGATTCTGGCTATCAGTAGTAGTAATCAGCGGCACGACTGAAAATTTCTTATTTTTATTGCTTGAACCTTCTCTCGGTATTTCAAACCTAAAAATGAGGCACTTGTAGATATCCGGCTTTCTGATCATCTGGTCAAATCTATTATCGCTATAATCGCCTGTAGACATAGTTGTACGATAATCAAGACCCTGGCTGGGACCATATCAAGGGCACAGACCGGGGGGGGGGGGAACATAAATTTTCAATTCCCCACGAGGCAGAGATTTTTCAGCATCGTGACGCAAGTGAAACACCCGGCTATCCGAATTTGGATTTACCGCTCCCTTGAGCAACATCACCTCCAACCTTGGTCTCGCAGTCGGACCACCGCTTTCTCTCCTTTCTCTCGGCGGCGTAGTGGCTTTTGGGCTCTTTTAATTGCCTCAAAGTTGTGGTGGCATTGGGTCCCACATCAAGACGTTACCGCCAGGCTTTCAGACCCGCAACAAGCACGTTGCCTTCGCTCCATTTCTTGTCCATTCGAAGCATTTGTACCCTATAATCCACACCCCATATACTCGTAGTACCTTTCGGCTTTGGTCCGATTGATTGGAAGCTGCCTGGGCCACTCACTGGCACGCGCGACATTCATCTCAAGCAACATCCGCGTATTTAATCTCTCCAAGGCTAATCTTCGTTGGGAACCCCTCAAGTTACATTACATTGCAATCATAGCATCATAGCATAGTCGATATGCTCATTTTATCAACAATATACACGCTTCTCTCGTCCGTGCTCACAGCACCAACTGAAGGTCTGCATACTGCATTCTTGTTCACTCCAAGCGGGCAGCTGGTTGGTGTTGCTATGGAGCCAGTGCGGTCGAAGGAGGACATCAGGATACTAGTCGGCATTGGAGCTGAAGTCTGGAGAGAAGCAAGAGGAGATGGCTTTGGAAGAGTGGAAGGCGATGTAAGGACTCGTATCTCCTTTTCGCTTGAGTTGACGCGTGCTAATCTCTCATCATCTTCTGTCATAGCTGGGAAGATTAATTGTGGTTCCCGTGGATGCGGAGGACGAATTGAAGGATCCTTACAGTGAGACACGGCATCCGCTAATGCTGTTGGCTTTGAACGCGACAGATGCGGTGGGCTGGGAGGAACTAAGGTCAAAAGTAAGTACGTCGTCAATGTCCATCGGATCGCTGGGTGCTGACGATGCTTGAATGTGATAATGTGATAAGGGGAGAATACTGGCCAATGCAGTTGCACGGCCTTTAAATAGATTTCGTGAATTCTTGGTGATCGCACACCCAATAGGAACTCCAGAGCCATCATCGCCTACGGAGGCCATGGAGTATCGTGAACGCCCGTTCTAATTTTTGCATCTTTCGGGTTTGGGGGCCAGTCGGCAACCTAATAATATTGCATTTTTCCACACCCATGCATAATTACGTGCACCGTCCAGCAACGCGTATATGGTTATGGCCATGCTTGATGTTACATATAGACATTTGGTATTTTATTCGTTCATAGATTGTATAAATGTACATTCCAATTCCTCGCGATACATTAAATTCCATTGCATGAGGTGCTTAGGTCGTGTTGGTGGGATACGGAAGAATGGCAGGATAGCGCTGAGTGGATCGCGGGAATATTCGCATCCATCATTCCCATTTTTTGGGATTTTACGAGACTGCCTCACTCCGGGCCCTTTGCTGTCCGGTTCCCTCACTATAACGACCCTCAAACTTCCATCAACTATACAGTGCTTCAGCCGCCGGGTCTTCTTCGCCCAACCCCCCCCTTTTCCTTCTGAAGGTTATCAGAAACCATGAGGCAGAGTGCAGCAATTTCCTTACGTAGGAATTTACTCGGCCCTCTCGGTACGCGGGACGGATGCGCACCTATCGGTGGACGAAGACATCATTCCGCACTTGCCCAACCACAGACATCAACCGCGTCCAGGCCACGCCTAGATACCATTTCAATACACGACGATATCCTCAGTCAACATCCACACCTAAGAACACAACTCCAGCCGCAGTTTCAACCACAGCATCCATCGTTATCTCAGCAGCAGTCGAAGAAGCAGGATTTGGTGGACCCGTATGCGCTCCTGGCACCCGAGCTTGAGCAACTACGAGGGGGTCTCCTTAACCTTTTAGGGAACACGCATCCCGGACTTGATGAAATCGCGCAATGTTATTTTCTACGGCCTACCAAACAACTTCGTCCACTTCTGGTTCTGCTCTTCTCCCGCGCTACAAATGGTCTGGGTAAGGATTGGGTGGTCAAGAGGTTGTTGGCAGATCAGGAGATAGAAACTGGACGCGTAGAGGAATTGAATAGACCTCTGACGCACCCTGACGTGTTGTACGATTGGCATCCCAACATGCCTGATCACACCGCGTCCTTCCAATCCGTGTTCGACTTGCAAGCTCCCTCGTCTGTTCCAAGAACGTATGTGGAATGGGAACACGCCACGCTCTCATCGTCCACGATAGCACACCGGTTATCGCGACTGGTCGACCCACCACAGCTGCTTCCCTCGCAGATGCGTTTGGCGCATATAGTCGAGATGATACACGTCGCTTCACTTTTGCATGAAACGATCTCGGATGTAGAACCTGACCTGGATGCCTCACCTTCGAGCTTCGGATTTGGCAACAAACTCTCCATCCTTGGGGGTGACTTTCTACTAGGACGAGCTAGTGCCGCTCTTTCTCGTCTAGGTGAAAGTCAGGTTGTCGAACTAGTGGCAAGCGTCATCTCGAATCACGTAGAAGGAGAGCTTTTGGCCATGCAGGAAGTCAAGACACCAGGATTGGGAGTATCGAAAGGGCCAGAAACGTTGGGGGATGCGTGGAATATGTATCTGAAGAAGACTTATTTCAAGACGGTGAGTTTGATGGCAAAGGGTGCCAGAGCTGCAGCGGTTCTGGGTGGGTGTAAGGAAGGGGAAGCGTGGGGCGATCTAGCTTACGCGTATAGCAGGAATTTGGGAACTGCATACCAAGTAAGTTCTCCCTGTTGACCTATTGGGAGCATTATCTGACAACTATCGTCTGATCTCAGCTAATGAACGATGCTACGGACTATGAGGCTGGCTCGACCTCTTTGTTACCTGGACTTGCAGCTGGCCCTGCACTATACGCTTGTGAAGAGTATCCTGAACTTGGTCCCCTCATTCAACGCAAGTTCGGGCAAAAGGGGGATATAGAGCAGGTTTGTAATCGTATTCCCTTCGTTAGTGTACCATTCGACCCTAATCCCTTGGTTTGCTGCTAGATTCTCCACTATGTTAATAAATCTTCAGGCATAGAACGTACGACGTTGCTAGCAGAGTCGTACGCTGAACGAGCAAGGAGATCATTGGAAGATCTACCTGAAAGTGATACCAAACTGGCATTAGAGGCGCTCACGAAGTGGGTCATTAAATTGTCTAGTCGGTGATGCTACTTGGCATCGTCAAACGTTGGCCATCACTAGAAGAGGGAATACCAAACATTAGAAAAAAAATTATTGGCTGGGCAGGGCATGGGTTGCCATCCGTCTCATCAACGAAGACAACACTTGGCTCTTTGCAACCCCTTTCAATCCATACCTAGATAAGTGGTTGTCAATATCTTTCCTGGTCTTCGTTGTCTGTTGCTTTCCAGTCATTAGATCACAAGTCACGTCTTCATATTTCGTTGAATACTCATCTTCATACAAGCCGTAACTTATAGGACAGCCATTTGGTTATTACATTAAGGACTGCCTTTTCAACACAACATTGCCAGAGAAATAGAGTTATTACCCACATCACTTATGGACGACCGGTGGCATCGGGTGGTGTTTTGTTGAGTCTGATCAGATGCATGGATTGACTGGGTCACCACTTGGCGTGAATCGGTTGCAGATACTACTCGAATTGAAATAGTGGACTTCGAATTCCCTTGCGCATTGCCTCATG
The DNA here is from genome assembly GCA_951802395.1 of Volvariella surrecta. NCBI lineage: Eukaryota > Fungi > Basidiomycota > Agaricomycetes > Agaricales > Pluteaceae > Volvariella > Volvariella surrecta. Next base: position 2,763,297 of record OX637781.1, on the reverse strand, counting down.
GCATGGTTAATTTCAGTCGATTGCATGTGAAAGAGTGTCCATGATTGGCTGTGGTAGTGGAGTGGTAATGGGTGACTCGGGCTGGGTCTGCACCCGCGCAGGGGCGCCAAGCTTTCTAGGATCTGCAGCGGTACATCAAATAGCCGGCCCGGACTCATTATAACGTTGAAGACAGCATCGGGAAGCTGCCACTTGTCCCGGGCCTCACCTTAGCAGTGCATTCCTCACTATTCTCTGGCTTTGTTCCTAACTGTCATCTTCTACCTACGTACCTCTTCCCCATTGCATGACAGAAGCGTTGGGGTTTAGTCTATCCACTTCATAGGTTAAGCAGCTTTGTGGATGGCTAATACTTTGGACTTGGTCGTCGCTCTTGATACCCTCGTGAATATTGCAGAAACTTACCGCCAGTTCTATGAATTACGGAACACCTTTGGGAGTTTGCGGAGTCAAAGTCATGGTGATAGGACTTTAGGGTTCCTTGGAGGCTGGTCAGCCGTGAAGAGGGAGGAATTAGTGAGTTTCTGGCCAGGTGCTGTGACGATGTGATAGTCTAACGGAAGGGTGAATATTTAGAACTTGGAATCCGCTGGTCTGGATACAATACCGATACCTTCCGGTGAAAGCACGACATGGGCTCGTGTAAGGAGTTTGTGTGGAAGCGCTGCGCCTCCTGTATGCGCTGCCCTGCGCAGTTGGATTCATGACGATGTCGAAAATGTCGTGAACGTACTATCTGATTTGGAAGGCGCCCGGAACCACGACGAAAGTAGTGACTGCGAGTCAAAGGCGCGTATTGGAGATCATTTTGCCAAAGTGTAGCGATAATGACTTGGTTCTATTAGGATGTGGAATGTTATGACGCTTCATTGCCTCATACAACAACATCATCACCGCGGTTATCAAGTCTGGATGAAGGGTCTTCACTTGTTCAGAACAAGAGTGCCAAAACTCCGTTGCCAGTGCAATGGCCGCGACATCAACGGCGGCCATCACAGCCTGTCAATGTAAGTAGGCGTTTTGATTGCTATGCACATCATCATTGATAGCTGCAACTACGGAACAGCCTGATGTGTATCCCCAATCCCCAACGATTCTCTTTTCGAATGACCTCTGTCCTTCCCTTCCTAGTATAATCATGACACCATGCCCGATCGAGTCCCTCGAAACTTCATCTCGTGTTCCTTTACAAGACAGTGCATTTGGTACACAACTAATAGTTCCAGGGTACCCTGCGTATAATCAAGTGTTTCCGCCGATGGTTGAAGCGGTATGCTTTCCGTCAGCCAAGGCCGTTGAGTGGACATGGAGCGAGGGGCACTGGCGGGCTGTTATCCCTGAATTAGCCGAGCAAGACGCAAAGGGGTTGTTCTCGCGTCCTACGCCTAGACGGCGAGCGAAGAAGAAATTCACGGCGGTAAGCCGAAGCGGGGCTGATAACTGAGATACATGAGTAGCTGTAGTAGGATATTTAATATTATTGTTGTGCGACGGGGACTTGACACGTGGAGATCGAGGACTGACACCGAAACAGCTCTAAATCTCCGTTTCCCTGATTTGTTGCAACTGGGCTCTTCCTTTACCGTGTTCCCATCTCTTTAACAAAATTTCCTCCAAGTTTCTTTTCGTATTCACCCCTCTTCTTCTGCACATAGTCAGCTGTCTCCGAAACCATTCATTTGGCCTTCATATATGTCTTTAAAAGCCCTCGTCTATGCATATGTCCTTGGCGGTTTCACTTTCATCCCTTTGGTCTTCATAACCGCCATCTTCTGGACCTTCTATACCTCCGTTCCAGTCACCCAAGATGACAAGGCTGAGACTAAACCCGTCAGACGAGGCGTGCTCGGCGTCAATGACTTTGAACACCCTGACAAATCACTCTCTGAGGACGAACCGCCACAACAGCAACAGCAGACACGCTTGGACACCAATGACTTGCCCAAGTCACGTAAAGGCTGGTTGACTATGCGCAGGACTTTCGAAGAATCCACACTCGACGGTGGTTATGTGACGCTTGTTCGGTCCTTCCTCGACTCCAGATCCAAGGACCCAAAGAGGTCAAAGCCCAAGGACGAGTGGTATGTCGCGCTCAAGGGCAAAGTTCTATATCTTTATGAGGACGAAGAGATGACGGAATGTGAAGCGGCGGTAGAGCTGGGAGGTCACGACGTCATAGTCTACCCGGAGGGATTGCTAGATGGGGAGTTGTTCACTAGGAGAAATGCCATCTGCCTGCGACCGAAGACTGACAAAGCGGGCGATGGTAATGGTGTTTCTGACCAGGCGAAAGGCCTTCCCAGTGTGTCGAGGGCTATGAAGCTGGCAGACGAGGAACAGGATCTCACCAAGATGGACAAAGCCACCGCAGCGGAAATTCAGAACCAGCGCCAACTCCAACGCGAGCAGGCTTCAGATGCTAGTACACCGTGGTTCATTTTCGTGCGTAATTGCGCAGAAATGGAGGACTGGTATCTTGCTCTGTTACATGCTTCTGAGCACCCTGCACAAACCCCGACACTCGCACCACTACAACCCGTCTTTGACCCGGCAGATATGAACCACCTAGTATCCACTCTAGATGAACAGCCTGACGTCATTCCCATGCGCTGGCTTAATGCCCTCCTTGGTCGAATATTCTTCAGTTACTACCGCACGAATAATCTCGAGGCATACATTATTGGAAGGCTGATGAAGAAACTCTCCAAGGTCAAACGTCCCAATTTCCTTACCGAAATCAGCGTCACGGAAGTTTCAGTTGGAAACAAGGTACCCATGCTCAGCAAGCCCATGTTGAAGGAGTTGACAAAGGAAGGAGATGCTTCCTTGGAAGTACACCTGCACTACAAGGGAGAGATTAGGATTACCATTGAGGCGACGGCTGTCATCAACTTGGGCGCTAGGTTCAAGAGTTACACCGTCAGGCTGGTATTGGCCGCAGTGTTGAAGGAGTTGGAAGGAAATTTGTTGATCAAGGTCAAGCGGCCACCAAGTAACCGTATTTGGTATGCCTTCACGCATACGCCCAAGATGGTTCTGTCAGTCGAGCCCATCGTGAGCGACCGACAGATTACATGGAGCATGATTCTAAGCACCATCGAGTCCAAGCTCAAGGAAATTGTAGGTATTCTCTCTGACAATCTCAAGTCTACCATTCATCTCGTGTATTCAGATCCAGGAATCTGTTGTGCTGCCCAATATGGACGACATTGCTTTCTTCGAGAGCTCGCCGTATGCTCTTCGTGGTGGAATCTACGCAGATGCGTCGAGAAAAGACAGGGTATCGCCTTCTGTGGATGCTGCTCCAGCTTCCGAGGATGAACCAACTATAGCAATCGACACTTCTGCCGATCTGGAAACAGCCTCTGTACCAATCCTGCGAACGCAATCTGCGGAAGACGTTGCATCTGACTTTGGTGCAGAACTTCCTCCTCTACGACCAGCAGCCACTGTTTCCCTTGACGAAACTTCCACTTCAACTCGTAGGCGGACATGGTTTTCTAGTACTCGTCCCGACGAGCTGGACGCATTCTCAGTGACAGATACCCACGCCACTGACAACCCCCAACGTGGACGCACAATTGAGATCGGGACGGTGTCTTCATCGAGTGCCTCACCCTCACCTACCCGTCCTTTAAGCGATGATTCACACTCTCGCAAGTCCCAGTCACCGGATCCCGCTCATGAGAGGTTGGCCGCACCTCCAGCTGATACTTTGTCTGCTCGGCATCTGTCTGGTTCTGATAGTCTCAAGGAAGAAAGTTCGAGCGAAGCATCCCACCCTGAAGCTGCTGTTACCGCGAGGGACACACCGAGCTTGGCATCTACCAGCAGTGCCACGACTGGCTTCTTGTCAACACTGAAGTATAAGGCTGCTGATAAGCAGGCACTTAAGGAAACGGCAAGGGAGGCGGTGAAGAAATGGACTGTTGGCTGGAACAACTTGAGAAATAAAGACTCGAACGGCAGCATTGTCAGCAACACTTCGTCACGCCCTACGACCACTGCGCCATTAACTGGTAGCGCAGGAAGTAGTGGGCAGTATCAAGGTGCGGATGTATCCGATCAGGAAGCTGGGAGTTCGCGGTCGAAATCAAGATACTCGGAAGTTAGGGCTGCTGTCGCCCAGAGAGAGAAGGAGAGAATCGAATCTATGGGCAGCGACACAGAAGGGAGCTGGTCCAGTTTATCACCCACTGACTTCGGCCCGGTACATCGTCAACTGAATGGGAAATCCCGAGCAGCCAGCGGACCGTCGTCGTTAATGGCAAGCTATTCCACTGACTCGTCTACGAGTTACAGTGAAAACGAAAGCCCTCCCAATATTCCTTCGCATCTCTCTTCCACGTCCACGTCACCTCCTAAACCCTCAAGTGCCTCATGGGCCAACACTGACGAACGAGGTTTACACGATGGCATGCCTTCACGCCCCGCACCGGCGACAGCCACCAGATTCCTTCCCCCTAACTTTGAGGATGATGGAATCCTGAAGCCTAGTTATGCACCTATTCAATCACAGCCTCAGGCTAAGATGATGACGATACCTGGTATTCACGCAAGTCATAGGAACGATGTTATGTCCATTGGTTACGTTGCCCCAACACCGCAGCCCCCTCAATCCAGTACGCCCAACAACACTATGACCCCGACAATGATGGGAAGCAGCGTGGCAAACGCTATGATGGGTAAACCTGCTATTCAGAGTGTGTATAGATTGTGGAATAAGGGTACACCTGCTCCTGGTGGATCCCAGCCTCAACCAAGACCTGGAGAAGTTGATTCGGACCTATCGTCGCCATCACTGTCGGGGCAGAGCAGTATCAGTGATGGAATGTCGGGACCTCAAAAGGATGTCATTTCTTTACCACCCATGGCCATGACGGCACCGAAGTTAGTGCCTCCACCACTTCCCCCTAGGTCCGCCCCTGCTCTTGCATCTACTTCTGCACCTTCATTGCACCTTGGGACGATGAGCGACAGCGAAGAAGAGTTGCTTCAGGCTGTTGTAACAACCTCTTCTCCCCCAGTTTCGACCTCGGCAGAAGCAGCACTGAAATCTATCGCCACGAAGGATAGTTTATCCAGGGCTTCTGTGGATGATACCGGACCAGTACTCCTACAATCTCAGGACGAGACCCCTTTAGAGCCTGATGCCCCAACGCCGATACCCCACCAACCAACCACCGCTAGGAGATCTTCCCAGCCGCCACCGCCACTCCCACCCCGTCGCCCCCAAGTCGCACAGGCGTAAATTATGCGGGTGCCTTGATACCCACCAACATCTAAACTATTGTTCTTAATTATCGTCTCATCCAGATAATAACCATTGCACTGCTTGCACCTTTTTTGCTCAACCCTACACTTCGTTATGCCTCCCACATACACTACCAAAACCATCTTATCCATTCGATTATGATGCCGCTCTCTCTGCCTGCCCCTACACCACTTCCAAAGCCCTCCCACGCAATCTGCACGCTTCATCCTACTTGAAGATTGCTATCCATTCCATCATCATGACTAGCTTTGATTCAGTTATTGTATCTTATCTTGGTTTGCTTTGGTTCACTGTGCGTTACGGTTCCGGTTAGTCTCTTTCACTTTCCAGACCTACCCATGATTTCTCCCTTTGGATAATCACGATGACTGCATGTACGATATATCTAGACACAATCCATTCGAAATCCAGCTGAACCAACGACTGGTCCTTATTTCTTCCGTGAATGTAGAACCAGTGAATTGAGAGAGGCCGGTGACTAGTGATATCTACAGTTCACCTTCACTGGGCTGATGGATGCCACCGTTTCGACCTGGAGATCCCCTCGTGGATGACAGATGACCTGCAGCTGAGAGAGTATACTACGTTTGTCAAACAATTTCCTTGCCAATAATGCCTGCATGTGTATCTGCGTAATAGACTTATTCGTCTATGGAGATACGACCTCGGGAATCAAGACATTCTGATGCCGTTGGCATTGTCAGTACTACACCTCGACTGAGGGTGCTATATGGAGAGATACATTGTGGCCCTGTCTTGTCGCTGGAGTAATTGAAGAGCTTCTCCCGGTACACATGACATTTAGCCAACCATCATGCGACGTGTAACTGATAGATACTGTAACCGCTACTGGGGTGATATCGCAGCGTGGTACATCGGGTAATGCAGTTGAATTGACAACAGAATCCTTGTAAACTGCCCAAACACTGCCAATCAGCCGAGTACCACGGCATCTCTGTCGTCATATTTCAAACTAGCGGTCACTCAGACCTTGCTTGCCCAAGCAAGGTTCTGCCGAAATCGTCAACAAAGTGTTTGATGACACCAGCTTGCTTGTGAAACGGCAGATTACGTGGGGGGTCAATGTGACCTTGCGAGCAAGGTAATAATAGAGGTACAGTACTTCCACCACAAGCTGAGCCATCAAACATGTCGCCATCGGCTGCAGCACGGCACATGTACCCTTCCTTGAGACACCGACTTCAATCTTATTTGGCTTCGGATTTGTAAAGGACTTTTTGGTTCCCTTGGCACTCCTGATAAAGACGTTGGTACGCAGACAACTGTCAGGTTATTTTGGCATGAAGAGGTGTAGGGATTATTAGACAGGAAAAAAAGTGCGAAATCTCGTTACCAGTAAACTACTCCTTGAGATACATGATGAGCCCTCAAAGGGCAATTGTGGGTAGGCAGAACACGTATTGTGAAATGGGCACCTCCTTTCAAGTTGACTGGTGGCTCACGGAGTGGTGGATCACTGTAAACCCAGGCACCGAAAACAGGCAAATTCCTCTATTGGTGACGCTCTCTAAACGCAAGCACTGGTTTTTTATGGTTTGCTTAAGGCAACTGCAAGGTTGCTGATTGAGCCACACGATGCAATCCGGGCATAGCATTTGTAACCTTTATTCAAGGGTCCAGTTCCTCCATATAATCTATCCATCAAACGAGAACCAATCAATTCCAGGTATGAGCACATCAGAAAATCGAGACGGCAATGAACGGTGAGCAACACTATTTACTCTACTTGGTAAGTGATCATGACAGTCGACCCTGCAGGTTAAAGGTCCAACAAGGTTATGATGCTCCATCCGAATTGTTCTTCTACCTCACCCAAGACATCTATATGCGCTCAGAGGCATGCAGGGGTTCGTGGAACAAAGCCATACAACGAACAGCCTCTCAAGGGCTGATCTATGCGCTGATTGGTGATAGCATTCAAAAGATGTTGCTTCCGCTGACAATGGACTGCAACAGCGGCCAGTGGAATCCTCCTTGTTGATGTCGGTCTGATAATGAAGGTCTGTGAATGAGCGCCAGGTCATACTCTCGCGACAAACAACTGTGAGTTCTATAGGCACAAGCCATCAAGTTGATTAAGGTGGGTAAGGAACTCGATCTACCCCGGCCTCCATGCCACACGCAGTGCCACCGGAAACCGTCACAAAGATGACTCAACTTCGGAGAAACCTCCAAGGGATTGGATCCCTCTCAAATCTATTGGATTTCTTATACATTTAATAGAAAGGTTCCTTTTCTTGCAACGATTAGATCTACTGAGCCGATTCTCACTGCCAATAAATATCCCCTTTTCCCTCATACTCAGCGCGGCATCTCCCCTGCATCTCCCGCGCATCACCGACGCAGGACCCGACAAGACTGCAGCATCTTAAGCCTCTAAGCATTTGTGTAATTCCTTGAAGTTCAAGTAATTATGCACACCCTGTAACCTGTATCAAACGTGACTTTCCTTGTCCGAACAACACTCTCGTCCGCTACATCCTCATGTAGGCCGATGTAGCATTACAGAGCAACTAGGATACCATTGTCCTATTGCGTACATGATGAACATACTTGGGACAGACGTCAACTATGGACATTGAGCTCAACGAACTGCGTCTAATTAAAGACAGAGAAGGGACCCGAAAGAGCAATAAGCAAGATGGGACACAGTGCATCGGTGCTTATGCTGAACTGGCTAGGGCCTGAGATGCATGATGCCATGGCTAATGTTTGAATGCACTCATCATCGACAACGAGCAATGCGTGAACGGGCTCGGGAGGAATGCCGACAGATGCCACCATGGGAATTGAGCATGTGGAAGGTGCGCTCTGCCGAATATGGTATCCCGGTGATCTGGAGAAGCACGATGAAATGAATATGCTCATCGTGATCAACGACAAGAACCATCTGTGTCAGTGATGCGCGGATGATATGAGGGAGCTGGAGGACCCAAAAAAACAAGCATTTTTTTTTTTTTTTTTTTTTTTTTTTTTTGCTTCTTCCGTATTCCGTGATCAACAAATCGACTGCCCGGTACAGGTACAATACAGATATACGAGATGGAGAAGGAGGTAATGAATTACGTATAAGAGGCAGAATGATAGATGGGGTAGTCGTAAAGTGACATAACTATTGATGCAAGAGTTCGGAAAGCTATGTGCGATCAGGAGAAATATAGTGAAATATAGTTCATGTGAGGTATTGAGAGATCATGTAAAGGCAGTAGTTATGGGAAAATGTAGGTGGGGATTGTGTGGTATACATGATGGGGGGGATGGAACTCGAAGGTGGAGAAATAACTCACCCGGGATCCTCGATAACTGGTTCGTCCGCAAAGGTGAACGCTGCTCGATTCTTCAGTCTGCTATGGCCGAGTATAGGTTGTCGTGGAATCACCGCCGTTCCGTGACGTTGTTTTGCCGAGCGTGCTCGATGATTCTTCTAGTGAATGTCCTAGGGTCAAACTCCAATCCTCCACCTGACCCGTACACGCATCCACTGATGACGTGTTCTCTGTCATATCAAAAAAAAAAAAAACAAGTTGTAGGAGATATTTATGGGCAGTTTATCGAAAGAAGGGTATTCGCATTATTGGGTCTAATTACACCAGGACACTCGGGTATCACAGTCTAATTCGGCCATCTATTTAGGTCCAATCTCAAGGCGTGTAGATTTAGCATGTCCCCGTGGAATAGCGGGGACACTGTATTGGCCCCTATGCATGGAGGTGGTGGGCATCTAGAGGAATTTCATATGACGGACCGCAACCGGACTCCCCTTTTTTCGCAGAATAGAATCGAGGGAGTAACAATTCCGGAAAATGTAACAGGCTGTATCTGCACCACGCCTAACCACTGGATTACAGTGTCCCGCTTATCCGCACACGTTACATCGCCCTCAACCTCAACCTCCCGGTCTTAGTGACTTGATATCTTGGGTTACGCATTGACCACGAATGCGACTATCCTACGGATACGACTTCTCCATCATCCATGACACTGCTACCGAAAAGCGCGACAATTTATGGTTCAGGAAACTTACCCGTGGACGAAGGATGCGCACCGACAAGAGGCAGCCCAGACTGGGAGGAATATCCCACGTTTCGGTCAACCATCTCGCCGAACTTAGACGCGTTGCTCGAACTTGAAGACAAGAGTAACAGACTGAAAAGGCATAGCACATCAGGTGTGCAGGCCTCACCTAGTTCGAGCATCCAGGGAGATGAACCAAATTATACCACCAGTCTCCCACCACCACCCCGAAAATCACGAAAACAACGATCCTTGGGAGCTTTGCCACTGCTCCGTTCCGAGTTAACTCCCTCAACCCTCGACATACCCCCAGTCCTACCACCTCTCAATCTGTTCTACGCGCCGACTACTGGTTTACCTTCCGCATCGTTGGAAGACGAGCTAACCGAACTCCTCACGTTAAGTGCGCCAGGCCAACCAGGTTCCCATGTGGGGAGTGGATCCACGACAAGTCCTGCAACTCAGTTACCATCAACACCAACACCATCGTCTGAGACTCTCGTCATCCCAGTATCACGGCTATCAAGCGTGTGGCCTTCGGGGAATGGCTCACACTCGGAAGTTGGAGTGGCCATTCCCACCAGCGTTTCTAACGTTGGAGAGGGTGGATTGGCACTGCAAGTGACAGCAGCTCAAGAACAAGCGGAACAGATGGCTGTGTCCATGATAGAGGCAGGTCCCACTCTGATGTGGAGCTCGGGCGACAAGCAATTTGGTGCGCTTAATTGGACCGGGACCCAAGTCATCAGCTTTAATGTGACCATAGGCAAATCTTCAACCCAAGGTCAAAGTTCGCCGCCCTCGAATATTCCAGGTGATCGCCATGTGCTACCAGGAGGCGTGCTGAATGATCAGAACCGAGAATCGATTCAAACCCGGGAGTCATATGCTGAAAGCAGAGTCGTTGACCAGAGCCGCACAACTCGAGACGTCGCCATCTCTACAGGTCGTACGGCTGGAGAACATGGGAAGGACCGAGACCTGTCAAGTCAATGGGCTGATCCAATCACCCCAAGAAAAATGTCCAAAGGCAATGCGCACCGAATACAGCCTGATTTAGGTATTCCCGTTCTTAAAGTTGGGCCTGGACGGGGCTCGAAAAAAGATCCGGAGGGCCAGAGCGACGTGGAAGAGCAGGTCGGATCGCTTCCCCACATTACTTGTGAGTTGCCTAACTCTTCGAGTCTGACCTGCGTATTTGACCTCTAGTGAATAACGTTTAGACACGAGAGTGTTTGCAGTCCAGAGCACGCCGTCTGGGCAAGCGCATACTAGACCCCACAACGGCGACTTAATTCAAAATCACATTTCTCACGGCTCATTGGCGCGCTCTCGATCTCCAAGTAGGCAATCAACACCTGAACTCGACTACTCTCTCAACATCCCGAGGAGTTCTCAAACTCCACATACTCCGTCACTCTCTATTAATACACCAATCGCGGCGACCTCATCCACACACCGTTCTCGCGGGTCGACACGGTCTCGTCGAAACTCTGACATAGGAGCTGCACAATCATTCATCGAAATTACCCCAGTATCAGCCATCGACCCTTTTGCAGACGACGACTCAACACCATCAGCATCACCTGTTTCACCGTCATCATCCTCATCAACATTTTCTTGGTCAAAAGGAATTTCCGTTTCACGAAATATGATGCAACCCCAGTCGGTGTCTCGCTCGAATTCTCCCGCAAGACGCAATTATGATGATAGATCTAAGCCGAAACAAGTCAATTTAGCCCCTACAACTAATTTTCTCGATCTGGAGGAACGGGCGGATCTAATTAAGAAATCTCGTAAGCTTGCGCAATTGTTTGGACACCCGCCATCAGCAGATGCCCTAGTGCAAGAGTTGAGAAGTCCGGCGCCCAGACACGGACACCAACGGGGCGCGTTGTCATTAAATGACCAGACTGTCACAGGCCATGAGGCTACCACCCCTGGAGGGCCATACTCAAACCTCTTAATTCCGGAAGAATTTTCAGTTTCGAGCGAGATGACACATGATCAAGAGGGTGAATCAAATTCCATTTCTGATGTGGCGGATAATGATGGAAGAAGATTGGGTCGGCATGGATCTTTAACATCCTTCATCGATCTATCAGAGGATGAAGAAGACAAGAGGGCAGCAAAGAGAAGAGGGAAACAGAGGAGGAAAGAAGCTAAGAGGGCCGATGTGGCGAAAGAAGTAGAAGACGAAGACGAAATGAATTGGCATGATGAAGATCAACAGCTCCTAAACCATGATCACCATCAACCTCACATTCCTTCTTCGGCATCGGCCATCACGATATCCACACTTTCCACTCTCCCGAAGTTCGACGGAAGACGCCGGCCGTCTTCACCGACAGCGCAGTCGCTCTTCGAAAATATGACTCCTGAGGAGAAAGCGGAGGAGGATCGGAGAAAGAAACGGGAAAAACTCGCAAAGCTCCATCGCTTTCTGGGCTCCCGAGTTCCTGCCAACCTCGTTCTGGGTACCGACATTCCGCCCATCGAATCTATGCTGCCTCCTGCCGCATTTGACAGTGCACTCCTTGGCGAGAATGAAGAGTCCGTCAGGGGAGCATGGGTCAGAAGACGTAGTAGCTCGTCTGCTGCCTTTCCCAGTTGGTCTGATGACGTTGACCGTATAAAAGAGGAGCTTGGCGACAAGGAAAAAGCCCTTAACGTAAGACGTGCTCAGAAAATGGAGAAGGTAGGCTCCTAAATGAACCGTCGAGCCTATTTACAACGATGCTCAACTCTCTTCTATCAGGTATTCGGGGTAGCGCCCCCTCAGTCCTTGTACCATACCCGGCCACCTCGTGCTTCTTCCAGCAACCACCCTATCAGTCATATGCCAGGTTACATCGACGCTGTTGCGTCACAACCCACCAATCTCCGAAACCCCAATCAGTCCGCGTATACGCGAGCTAAATATAAGAGAAGTGCTCGTCCCGGCACCGCAGATTCTGCTTTCAGGCATCTTCTTTCAAAATCACGAGAAAGTAATAATCCCGACGAATTAGCACGTCCGCGACGAGTCTCTTCACTGCTCTACAGTCATTATCAACATTCCCTCAACTCCCTCAATGACATCATAGATAGAGTATGTCTTCCCTCCTGCCCTTTCTGCAGATTTGGCGTACTCACATTCCCCAGGACGATAAGGAATCACTTGCTGAGCTGCATGAATATCTGAACAGCGGTGACATTGCTACTGTTCCCTTCTCGATAAGCAATCGATTACCGAACCGGCGCACATCGATCACCTCGGTGACCTCTACTAGATCAGAAAGGCGGCATTCACTACCAGCTCGCACCTCTGTCATCTCACTTTCCTCGGAGTATACTGTCACTGTACCCAAACCCGAACCAACAGATTTCCAACTTCGCCGTCGTCGCGCAGCCAAATTGACTCAATTCTTCGGGGTGGATTACAGAGAGTTGGTTCGTGACGTCCTCGAGAGCATTGAGAGCGGTTTGGAACATGAACGGAGTCGTGGCAACCTTAACGCGGAAGAAGTTGAGGTGAGTGGTCTTAAATATATTGTCCCCAGCCGGGTTCGACATTAAACTTGACGTTAGGACCTTATGTACCGACTTCGTAAGTTGCGCATTAATCGTGATGGTGCTATATAATGCATCGTGGATCTCGGGTTTCGCCGTACAGGACAATCTATATGCTTCATATCTTTGGTTTTTATTATAGTATCTTTGTGGTTGCACTGTCATGTTGTACTGGCCATTTGCATGCCTACGTTCCACATAATCTCTAGTACCGCATCACATAATTATGCCGAGTCATTTGCGAGTTGAATCTAGTTCTCCCTTATTTTTTTTTATTGATCCTCTGGACTCGGGCCCTATCACGGTGTATCACCTGCATTCATGTATTGATCGTGGTAAGTATCCCCTTGACAAGCTGATTACCCTGAGCATTGTTCAATGGACAGACTATCTAATATATGTGCTCGTTCGATCATAACATGCCTCAAAGCACAACTAAATCCCCACGGCAAGCATGGCACCAGAAGACATGTGATTCATCCATGAACTGCGGCCGGTGGAGCGAGTCAATATCACGAGATTTGGCAGGTAATTCTACAACGGTCGTCAATCGGGTTCCGTGGTGGTGTTGATTGGAGGCGATGGGTACTGGAGGAACTGGGGTAATCGCCCTGGAAGGGGGATGTGAGTGTGATGGTGTCCCGGCAGCCTTTGCTTCGCTCTCCATTCTTGCCTTCAACATGCTTAAACTGATCTTTCGCTTATGCAATGTCTCTGGAGAGAGGTTCTGCTCCAATACAGTACGGGATAATGGTGGTACAGATGATAGGCTGCTTCCACCTCGGTGACTCAGTGACGAGCGTCGACCATCTGTTAGCGACCCACGGCTAGAGGGCCTGGAAGGAAAGCCGGTACGACTGAGTGCCAATTTTGCTTGTGCAAGCTGATCTTCGAGGGAGCCGACGTGTTTGAGTAGGGCATGATATCTAGCCTGGGTATCGAAGACGTCGTTCTCAAGGGCGCGAATTGTTGAGTGAGCATTAGATAAATCTAGGGCGTGCTGTTGGCGAAGCGAACTAATGATTTCGCCATCAAGGCTCTGCGCGTTTGCCTCGTCCTGGCTGGCAGGATCACTAGACGCGACGGCTTGTCGTAAATGTTCAATCTCTTCATCCTTGGATGCAATGATTGTTTGAAGGTTCTCAATTTCTGATTCGGCACGCTGTCGGAAGGCTTCTTCTTCAACCTAGCGACCTCCGTCAATAAGTGAGATGTTGACGAATCAAATCACTTACATGTTCACGTTCCCCGGCGTCCAATTGCTCCCGTAGGGATTCGAGCTCGATGGCCTGTTCATGGGTGGTCCCTGACAGCCGCTCAATCTCCTGCAATCTCCGTCCAGTTTCTTGATGATAGCCTGATTTTTCTGCCCCCAGCGTTCTTACACTGGCCAGTGCACTCTCGAGTTCTTCCTTCAACTCGTCGATAGTATTCTGTAGATCCGTGATCTCGGCCGTAGTAACCGCCGCTTTCTTTGTGCGAGCGTCTATTCGTCCTTGTAGCTCCGAGATCACCTTCTCCTTATCCTGCTCAGATTCACTAACGGTCCTCTGGAGTCGTGAGATCGTAGCATCTCTACTCTTCAAGGTATGCTGTAAACTGTCGACCTCCTCAACCAGTTCTGCCTTCTCCCCCGTCAGCTCAACGATTTTGGGTCTCATTTCGTCGAGTGAATGCATGAGTTGAGTACCTTCAGCTTGTAGATCGCGCTTCGTGTTCTCAGCATCGTCAGCACGTCGGTTTGCTGCTTTGAGTTCTTGTTGCAAGGTTTGGAGCTGGATATTAGCTGAAGTAAGGTCAGAGGTTACTTGTGATATTTTTGCTTGGAGGCCTTCTGAGGTTTTCCGGGTGCCATCCAGTTCCGATCTCAGTATGGTCGTGTCTTCTTCGAGGGCCCCTTTGTCTGTCTTGATGTCACCCAATTGCTCCAATAGGTCATTGTATTGAGTCTCCAATTGTGCGTGCTTGTATTTCCATTCTGCGTCGCTGGCTGCAAGTGTTTGACGTTGAGCATCAATGTTGTCATGCTCAGCTTTAAGCGTTGCGTAGGCCTAAAGGAATATTTGTTAGTTCAGTGGCTCTGATCAAGAATCAAATCTGCGTCGAACTGACTTCAGACTTCTCTGATAATCTGAACTCTAGTTCATCAGCACGATCCTGAGTATTTCGGAGCGAGGTCTCCAACTTTTCGACACGATCATCACCCAGAATTCGCTCCTCTAATTCACGGACTTTTCGTTTGTACTTTTCAGATTCATCACGCAGCTCATTGGCACGTTGGAGTTGGCGTTCCTGTATGCGAACAGGCGATGAGTTATGAACAGATCATTACCACGCTTGTGGAGACAAATGGTTTGGTAGGCTAAGTTGTAGGGTGCTTGTAGACTTACTTGGTCCCGGTACCGTTCCGATAACTCCTTCTCCTTTGTCTCTGAGAGTTGAGCTCGCTTGGATGCGTCTTGTGCTGCCGATACAAGGCCAAGGACACGAGACTCCAATTCCGCAACTTTAAGACTTTCATTATTCAAAGCAGCTTCTGCTGCCTGGGCCTCTTGAAACCACTTCAATCAGCCACGCAAAGCAACGAGAGGTAATCGACGCGTTAAAGAAGAATACACCCACTTTGCTCAACTCCTTCTAGCATTTGTAGCTGTGCTATCGTCGATGACTTTTCCGAAACAAGCAAGGAGATAGTCTTTCTTTCATTTCCCAACAAGATTTCCTGCTCCAATTGATGTCTTTGAAATTGCTCTTGCAGGAGTTGGTATTCATGCTTCCCATTCTCGAGTTGAGTTTCCAACTCCTCCGATTCTGGGATCGAGGATTCAATGGTTAAGCGTTGAATGGCAGAGGGATAAGAGTTTAATAGAGATCAAAGTTGGAGACTCACTCTGTTCTAATGCGTGCAGCTGCTTTAATTGGTCCTTTAATGATTGAGTTTCTGACTGTAATAATGCAATCTGTTCCTTGAGAGTAGAGTGTTGCTCTTTAGGGGTCACCAATGAATCAAAGGAAGGAGCGGAGGCAGACGTTGGTAAGGGTGGGCGTCCTGAGGTCCCATTCGTTCCTCGAGTTAGAACTGGTGAGACAACACGGGTCTGTGTTAATCCTGGTGTAGGAGGTGGGGTTTGGGCTCGCGGCAACGAATTAAGCCAGTCCGGGTTTTCTTTCGCATTTGAGAAACTGAAATATGGATGCACATAAGCAATCGCCGTGGACGATGTAGTTCCGGCAGTATGATACAACGTACACGTCCAAATTTGCTTGCTTCTCTTCTGTGGGGAGCTTCGGGCTGGTTGCGGGCTTGGATAGGGTAGGAGTAGCAGATCGTGAAGGAGGTATACTGGTCTGTGCACTAGGAGACTCCTTCTGTTGGGCGCCTTTTTGCTGCTGGCGCTTCTTGAGCTATTCGATGGCCAGTCAATGACACGTCGCATCATTCGTGGTTAATGAGTGGGCATTACCATCGCCTTGGCTCTTGCGGCCTTTGCTGCACGTTCTACTTCCACATCTGCCATGTTGAAGCCCGGTCAAGTGTGATTGGTGGTGAGGCGAGTAAGGTCACAACAGACAATATCATTGATTGGAGAGCCAAGTAATTGGCCCTGGTAAAGATCTCACAAATAAGCATTTGATGCCTATGCTTCCAGAAGGTAAGAAAGGCATGGTCGCCATGTATATACGAGTAATAACAGCACCGAAGGACAAGGTAACAAGAACAACAGAGAGAAATAAGCAAACCTATACCACGACACCCGCAAACGATAAGGCATGCTATAGAGATAAGCAGACTAGTAAAGACCGATCAAGGAGTAGTCCAATCAAGTTCAGGAAGTTCAAAATGGACTATAGGATGTGATAAAGAAAACAATTGGCGGAACATGAAATGGAGGGAAGTAACAGGCTTTCATCAAGCAAGGACTGGATAAGGGTTATAGAGGGTGATAAGGTATATGCGTGTGGTAAAGACAACACGGGAACAACAGTTACGCCCACACCTATTAATGTGTCAATATCAGAACTGTGACACCAGAGAGGACATACCTTGAGGGTACTATCCCAACTGCCTGTGCAGAGAGCCATGCCGTCAGCACTGACACCCAAGCAGCTGACTCTGTTTTCGTGTCCTGTCAGCACACCAACGCGTTCACCCTTGAGTGTATCCCAGACATTGCAAGTCCAGTCATCGTATCCTCCAAATAAGATACGGCCAGAGATCGAGAATGCGACAGAAGTGATGCCACAGAGGATGTTGTCGTGTGTGAACGTATTGAGCTCACGATCAGCACGAATGTCGAACAAGCGGCAGGATGCATCATCTGATCCTGTTGCAAAGGCATCTCCATTGGGGAAAAATCTGTAGGACATAAAGTAAGCGAGGGGGGGGAAATAGCGAGAGTAACTCACGCTACAGCGTTGATGTCTGATTCGTGTCCTGTGAAGGTTTGTGTTGCGCGACCGCTTCGAATGTCCCAAAGCTTTGCGGTGGCATCACATGCGCCAGAAACGAATACGTTTTGATTTGGGCCGAGCGAAAGACTAAGATTTGGGTCAGAAATGCATTAGCATTGAAGAAAGATCCCGACCTCATTACATCTCCTGTGTGGTCACTGAACTCCACTACACGGACGCCTGCTTCAATGTCCCAGAGCATACACGTCATGTCACCCGAGCTCGTAACGATTTGTCGGTCATTTATGAAGCGGCAGCAACTGAGATAGCCCGAATGTGCACTCAGTTCTCGGGCACTGCGAACGTTGCTGCCATCTCTAGTGCTGAGGTTATAGATGGAACATATGTTATCTAACCCTCCGCATGCAACGAAGTTCCCGGAAGGAGCATAGGCACATGTCATAACCCAACTGGAGCGCAAAGGAATGGCATGGACTTTGTTAGTCGTATATGCATCCCACACGATAAGCTTGCCATCCTGAGACGCGGACACCAGATGCCTCTTGTCGGCAGCCCAATGCATTGCATAGATTTTTGCTAGATGTCCACGCAACGCACGACGGGGACGCATCACGACTCGTGGAAGTGCTTCGACCTCGGCAGCCATTGCTCGCACTGCATCACAAATTTCAGGATGCCGCGGTTGTTATGTGACGAGATGCGACGTACGGCTTGTATCAGCTGATGATTCCTTCTTTGCCCTAATCTTCTCCTTCAACGCCTCCGCCTCTCTTCGTGCTGCTGCAATTCGTTCTTGAATATCATTCTGGTTTTGAGACATAGTTCGAGCGTCGAGTTGGGCTAATGACAAGAGCTTTGCTGGCAGTAAAAGTCAGATGGGCTGGTTAAAAGTCAATAATAAACGTGAGAATGGTGACTTGAGTAAGATTAGAAAGTAGAAGACGGTCGGCAAAACATACTATTGGCAAGCAACTGACAATCGAAGATGAGTGAAAAAGACCAGGGAGGATGATTGAACAAGAACTCGTGGGAAAGATAGAAGGGTTGGGTAACTAACAGGACGTATGACAACGTTGACGTCGGCACAGAGGGTAGCAGACGTCGGCTGAGACGATGAGCACGGTGGGATGGGCAATACTAAGAGGCGAGGAAGAAAGGTTGGAGGGCGGGCGGACAGTTTGGGGGGCCTGATGGAATGATCTTGCCATTGCTGACCCACCCGGAAGTTGCCGGTCGGCATACCACACATCACCCGACAAAGAGGATGCCTACTTCTAATCTGGTGTACCCTTCAATTTCCCTCTCTCCTAACGTCGTTTGTCGCTTTCAATATAGGTCATTCCTGTATGTTATGGGTACATTGGTGTGAAGTCCTTTCTTGCCGAGGCTTCGCCCAACATCATGTTGTTTGGTCAATACCACTCAAAACATCGTTTTGCATAGGACATTATGCCGACAGGCTTTCTGGACATTGCTCCCGCCTTGAAGCGGTCTTGAGTAATGCTCGCGTATTCTGGATGCGCCGTTTCTACTATCTCTAAATGAGGTGTGTATCCTTTCACGTATGTGATGAGTGATAGTAAGGCCCTTATTATGGGTTTAGTCCATGCAAGTATCGGGTTCACAGGATCGGGGTTTCAGTACTCCAGCACCAACAATCCTGGCAATAAATAGCGACCAATAGCGCTTTGAGTTGTATGGGGTTGTACCGCCTGTCCATTACTGGTTCCCAATATCCACTCTCGGCTCTAGAGTAGCGAACGTCAATCGTGTGGACCAACCACTATTGCCGACGCTTGGAGCTTTTCACGATTCAGCCCCTGTGTCACATGATTGCATTCGTTGAAGGCAAAGACGCCTTCCTTTTTCCTTGATTCTACAGCCTAGGATGGTTCCAACTAAGCAAGTGTGACTAATCTTGCGGTGATGTGACTTGTTATTATTTGAGTACAATGTTTTTTATTTCATACACGTGGTGGACTACGAGCACATAACACTAGGATTGTTTTGAATTCCGATGTCACTCAAAGGGTCAGATCTTCCACAGAAATACAGGGAATAAGAAGGTTCGGTGTTTCACGATCTGCCAGCTCATTTATTATTTATACTGAATGCATAGAATTATGACCTTACCGCTCATTACCGCTCATTAACGAGATTGACAAGGTCTCTTGACGGAGTGACCGACGCGCAGGAAAAAGCATATTGCATAATGTGTTTCGTGACGGCTGCTGAACGTCCAATCATATTTGTTTCCATTCGGCAGATATGAATTTCTTTTGGAGTATCCGTAGTTCCCACATAACGACTTGCGGAGTTTCTGCATGATCCCTGATCTCCGAAAGAAAATCCAAAAATCGGCTGGCGTTGAGGCTTCCTGTGATGAATCCTGTCTCGTCTTATCGGGGATGCTGCTACTTTGGATTCTTGTCAGTCGGTGATGTGGATAATGATACACCGACGACAAGCCAGGGAAGAGACGGATCACAGTTGGCGTCTATGGCAATTGAGCCAGGAATTACTTGAATCGATGAATTTCTTTGACTCGTTGAGCTGTACATGGCTCAAGCCCCTCGGATAGCAGGTTGGATACGGGCTATACGACATCGTGTGTCCAGGTCCTGCCTATCACAAGATTTAGAACCCTCACATAAGCCAGGAGATCTGGTGGCAATGTTATTTGTCGATTGTGTGCGTGAGCAAATTCGATTAATATATTCAAGACATTCAAGATTAATAGAACCCTCGTAGAATGTCTGCTTTTCATCGTATATCGATCCCGTTTCACTAACTCGCGCGACTGATCAATCGACCAACCTTGGAGCTAATAACGCCACAAAGGTGGATAGATTCACCTGACACATCTCCATTCCCCATAGCTGGGCAACACCCTCATTCAATGTCAAGTAATGGTTGGCGCAACAGCGGCAGGGTAGCTGAAACGATGCAAGGCACGTACCCTCCAATCTCTTGCCAGTGTAATTTCTTCAGGCTCTCTGATCAACGTACGTCGTGGTCTCCGCGTGGGGTGACACAGTTCCTACGGTCCTCGTGCATCGTCGATCCTGCGCCTTCTAACATTGAAATTCCTGACCAGTGAAATGCCATAAAACGAGTTACACGACAAATTGCCCATGCACGTAGAATGCAATCACGCCTCTGGTGCATTTTCATACGCGCATGGAGCCACAGCATATTAGCAGTTACTGTGGGCTGAGTGTATGAGGTTTTCATGTAGGTCTTGGCCACGAACTCGCGCAAGGTTGGTGTTTACCTGCCTTGTCTTATTCCGGCTCAACTAGCCACGGGATGTGGATTGAATCCTCTTCATTGAATGCCGTTGAAACTGCAAGATATAAGAGCTCATCGTTTTCTTTGTCTTTGAAGGATAAAAGGATGAGACACTGTTTTGCATCCCCAATAACTGTGAACGCAATTATTTCAATGTCGCAAAGTAAGCATCTGGACGCCCTCTAGCTTCGCAAGTGCTCATACCCCTCCTTACAAGGTGACAGAGGCACATCTGGTTTAAATGATTGTATGCATTTTACAAAATTGGCTTGGGTCACTATCCATTTGTTTCTTTGCCAGGTTTGAAATCTCCATATTGGTCGTGAAATTGGCATAGAAGCACAAGACTTGATTCCTTAAATTCCCTCTGCTGTTCTTAATATATGTGATCCAAGAATTATGGCCCATTGACTCTGCCGAGCCCCGGATTCACTCCTCGACCAGACATTGCCGTCGACCATTGGAGCTACGAGGATAACTTCGGTTACCCGTTCTGCACAGAGTTAAAGCCGATCAATGTGTGGTACTATTTAATCTCAGCAAGCGCTGCGATTGATAAACGGAATAAATCAGGGATAAATCGTTTCCTATAACCAGTGCAACGTTACTGAACTGTACTCGCCTCATCGGCGATTGACCAACATCCAACTCCGTTTGGGTGATACTAAAGGTACCGACTAGCTTGAAACTTACAGTTGAAGTAAATATGTAGATATCGTGACCCTTATTATCTCCATCGTTATCACATCACCAAAATCCTGGCGCTGAGAGCTTCATACCCAGTTTTATGCCGAATCATACTCATTATTGGCACTTTGCTTGGTCCGACGAATGCGGCATAAGAGTCAGGAACGAAGCCTAGCTTCGCGCTCTACAACAACTAAATCATGATCAAAAGGTGATTCTTGGTAACACAGAAAGGTAGAGCCCGAACGAGTTGTTTTCCCAGCGCCAAAGTCATAACTTTCAATTCCATCAAATTCCATTCCGGCTTCAAGACGACCTTTTGGCTGGCAAGCTGATAAACTTCTATCTCGTTGAGGTTACGACTGGTTCGTATCCGGCTTGCATTCCAAGGATCCGGCCAATGGTCAGATCCAAGCTGCTTCGTGTGACTGGTCGACTGGGGAACAACTCCAAACGGCAAAGTTTAACCCGCATATCATGAAGATTACTGTCGACTCATGAAGATATTTTCCCTTTATCATGAATATTTCAGATGCTAGTTGTCTCGGGCAGTCACGGTCATGCCAAGTACGAGGAGTACCTACCTCCTCGAGCACTACTTAAGCTTCCAGGCACAGCGCCCTCACAAGCTCACAACTGCGCTTCATATTATGGTGACTAGTAAGTTTCTCATCTGACTCGAGAGCCATCCTCATACTTATACACCATCGTGCACAGCAAGAAAGTAGGATTACGGTCTTAAATAACTGTGCGTTCTGCACCTGCTGCAGGGTATAGTAACGGCAAATGACAGGCCGCTAAACAGACCTTCAAGCTGGACAGCAGCTCACCTTGCTCACTTGGGTTGAGAGTGGCATTGGAGCATCGAACGAGCGAATTTGGACGACCAAGTGCAGATATCTCTATTTATGTCTACAACAGGTCTTACGGGGCCGTGACGCAGGGAAATAACCCGTAGATTCGATGCCTATGGGAAGTATAATTGAGAATGCTGACTTACGACGATACAAGGAACATTAATCACAACCATGGTCTGTATACCATGTGTGATCTTTCTGGACCTCAGACTGTGAGCAGCGGCGGAGTTTGATTTGCCACGTGGCCTGGGGGGTTGTGGTGTTTGGTTATTATGCTTCACGTTTCTTTCACAATAAACTCATGCATCAGCGAGCGTTTCCGTTCCTCGTGGCGGCAGCAACAGGTGCGCACCAGCATGGTCAACGATTACCCAAAATTGATAAGCTCCAAGGTGTCATTTCGGGTATATACATTTTTCAACCTTTGATTGTCAGCCACACGCAGGAGAGGTGCGTCGTTGGTAACAGTGCACATGCAACTATTGACAAGACAAACACAATTGTGATAGAAATGCAATGGGTCAAACTAAAACAGGGTCTAATCCACCCCAAGGCGAAAAATAGGACGAACAGAGAGTGTAAGGAAATGAATTTAGCAAGTATTATGCCCTTGTGTCAACATTCATTGCGCTGGAATTTCCATTGATCCTGCGTTCCCAAATCTTATTCATAGGGTTTAGACTAATCATAATATGGGAACATCAGCTTAGGGCACGTACTTGTAGGACTGTCTCGCCCAAAAATATCATCTCCTTTCTCGTTTCCTCAACGATTAAGTCTTGAATCATGAACCATTTTTCATTATCCCCACCACCACCTGCTGCACGGAGATGAACCTTCCAAATGGTGTTTTCCTTGTCTCTAGTTGTACCAGCAACTGATTCGTGCGTTACATTGGCAATCAGATCATATACGCTTGATAGATCTGATGGTGGGTTGTCGACGTCTGCAAACCGCGTGATAGGCATGGTATCAGTGATAATAATTAAGGACTACCTACATTCTCTGAAATCAAGGCCACGAAGGGGGAAGTTGATGATGGTAGGGTTCTTCTCCTCCACAAAGATGTTTTTTGTAAATCGCTTATAATGAAGGATCAGATACCTTGGAAGCTGCTGACATTTGTACCTCCGCAGTTGCCCAGTGATCTCCTGCAAGAAAATTGAGTTTAATCAAAGCGATTTCTGTTTCTGCACCATACCTGTGTTGTCAGGCCATCATATTTGGTTAAGATGGTATGAATTCCGACTTGGGGAATAATATTTTTTTCAACTGAGTCCTGGAATAATGGAGGTGGAGGGAGGTCCACCGCCAAAAAGAGGAAAGGTGACGTTGTTTTCTTGATCTCTGACAATGGACATGAAATAATTTGGCTTCGCGAGATAGAGCTGACATACCACGATCAATGTCAAACCGAGGCTTCTCGCTCCCGGTTGCATCGGGTCGTATGAGTACCTGTTGCGTTTCATATCTTAATTCTCCTTGAAAAGTGGAGAAGATGATGCCTGGAAGCCGTAACTTCGATAACCACTCCTGAACACTGATGGTCGTAATCACTTACTTGAATTTTTCTTTTTCGTACCTCCAAGGTCCTTGTGAAGTCGGTTAAGCAGCCAGCCTAGGAATTCCACCGGGTCACCTTGCTCTTCAAGCCTAAATTTGCCAGCGCTAGCCCGATTCACCTCCTGTAGGAACTCATGCGGACTAACTTGGCTTTTGAACAGCCTAGGGTTCCAGAGTTTCTTTGCCAAACCAGCAAACCGCTTCAATAGCTCCGACTCTTTGCGCCGGAAGTCCGAAAGCAAGAGAGAATCCCGTACTGGTGGGATATGAAGCAGGGCATGGATGATAACATTCATATGATCGTTCTTCTTGATGTTATTGAGTCCGACATACCCGGGAAGGTATGCCTTCGAAGAGAGGTCGTACGAGGGTCGTGTGAGATGAACAGGAGACGACAACGTGGATATTGATGGGAGAGTAAATTTGGGTGCTAGTACAAAAGCTATATCCTCAAGGGAGGGATCGGACACTGGATAGCCATCGGGCAGCACATAGACCTTGTAGACCGTTAATGCCATTGCACTCCCACGTTACATATTACTCACTTTGGCGGTTTCCAAGTTGATGAATACATGATGATCGTCGTGTATTGAATGTGCGTAGGCATAGGATTTGCGCCCTCGACCTTGAAAGTACTTCCCGCAGACCAGACAGCCATAGATATTGATGTTCGACGAGCATACTGAGCACACTTTCTCAAAGTCAAAGTCCAAAACAGCACGGTTGATCTAAGGGCGGTAAGGTTGGTGTCGGAATCAACCATGAAATGCTCATACTTGCCGTATCAAGATACAGGTCGGACGCGCGAACCTCCTCAACTCCCGTTGCTTCATCCTCGTCATCCAACTGCTCCACGTCAACCGAAGTAGCCTCTGAAGGACTTGAATTCGCATCGTCTGCTACCTTCATTCGTTTCGTAGGTCTGGGGGATTCGATGTCTACCATCTTGGTATTAAGCTTGAGAGGACCAATACAAACGGCGACTCGGAATTGTGGAGATGTGATTATGTAATGTTTAAGCCCTCTACAAAACTTCTGGCGCCGACTCAGGGCTTGGCAAGAGTCAAGCCCATGCTCCAAGCAGGCAAGGTTGGTGCAAGGATCCGTCTTACCCCTCGGCCAAGTCTCAATGCACGCAGGTTAACGACGCCTCAGAGACCGACTGGCCAGCCCAATCCTCCGCTCAGCTTAGACCCCAGTCTTAAAGCACTTCTCCGCGACGAGGATATATCGCTGTTGAACCAGCCCTCAGAGCGTAAACTGCGGGAACTGCAAGTTCTTTCAACTGACAATGGCCTCTCAACTATTATGGAGGAAAATTCCCATGATGAATCGGAGCACACGACGAAAAAGTCTCCTGCAGCACAGTTTGGGAGTCAGCAGATAGGTGCAGTCGTGATACCCGCTCAATTGGCCCGCTCAATTGAAAGTTTAATTCATGGTACAGTCTTCTTTTAAATTCTGATGCATCAATGACCATTTGTCGTTAGAATCCGACAAGCCATTGCTGCATAGCGATGCAAAACGACTATTTCATTCCGGAGACACAAACGGGGGCTTTGAAGAAGAGTGGAACAGCCAGTACGACGTGTCATATCGCTCACGTATTCAAGCTTCACGCCACTCCGGCCGCGACGGGATGGCATTTGCGTCTATCGCGTTACCCTCCCATTATTCAGCAATCCTTTCGGTGTTAAATCATGTCAAATGGAGATTGGAACCCAACTGGAATGTGGACCGTGTAATTGACTGGGGAGCAGGCACAGGGAGTGGTTTATGGTAAGTTTCATCAAGCAACTCCAGTTCCAATGGACTGATTTCCTATTTCCAAGGGCTTCCATGTACTCCTTTCAGAAACCTGTCTCCGGTTCCGAAGCCGACTTCGAGCATCGGGAGATTGTCAATTCGACGATTTCTTCCTACCTTGGCATTGATAAACGTGATGGACTTGTCACGGTTGGGAAAAGGCTTTTGCAAGGTATGCACATGAGTATTCTAATTCAAACCTTGTTTTTTGACGTACAACGGCACTAGGTGTGAAAACGGGTAGCTTGAACATATCGTGGCAAAAAACGTTGAAGGGGGAGGACAGAGTAGCTCCGGTAGATGGACATAACGTCCTCGCCCTCTCTGCCTTCATGCTCACGTCATTACCTACGCCGTTGGCACGTAAGGCACTCGTTAAAGAAATGTGGGAGAGCGGTGCTAATACCATCGTAAGTTTACCAATGGTTTCTAAGCATCCCCTAATTCATTATGCAGGTGCTCTTGGATCACAATACTCCCGCAGGCTTTGATGCAATTGCTCTTGCAAGGGAGTATTTGCTCAAACTGGGGAGAAAAGCGGTTGAAGTTCCTGCTACCGAGAGTTTTCCCGTGAGAGGTTCGCATGTCGTTGCCCCAGTTCGTAGTCCATCCTCTTGCGGTCTATTCTGCTCTGACACATCATAACAGTGTCCTCACGATCATGCCTGCCCGCTTCATCACCCTGGATCTAAATTAGTCTGTGGATATAGCCAACGACTTCAACGCCCAGCCTTTGTCCGACGAACAAAGCACTCAGGCGTTGGCCATGAAGATGTGGAGTATTCCTATGTGGTTATACGCCGTGGCACTCGCCCAAGTAGTGTATCAACAGCGCTAGGGAGGTTAGGGGCAGTAGGGCACCGCGCTTTGGCTAAGGAAGCTGAGATTAAAGCGGTCTTGAAGGAACTCCAACTACATGACGAGAGTAAGACAGCACCTGAAATGCAAGAAGCTGCTCTACCTACAGCATCCCACACCACAAAACCTATCGCAACAGAAAAACTGCTTGAGGCCCTCCGTCAGGAAGCGTATCAGTGGCCTCGGTTGGTGTTCCCTCCCCTAAAAAAAAGCGGGCACATAATACTCGACAGTTGTACAGCGGAAGGTGAGAACCCATGCCCTTCACGACTCTTATCCTAAAATGTTGACGCCTCGAATTGAGGTAAAATTATGCGCCTGACAATCCCAAAATCTCAAGGGAAACAACCCTTCTACGACGCAAGGAAGTCTAGTTGGGGAGATCTCTTTCCGCATCCACCAAAGAACCCACCACAAGAACGCCACCTGCTAGGCAACGTCAAGGGTGACTCCAACGCTGCGCAAGGATCTGATATAGGCAAACGCCGACAGTCCAAACGGTCAAAAGTAGCAATCACCTATGAACGCATAGCAGAGAATCTCAAATCGCCCCGCAAGGCCTCTCGTAGAGATCGTGCCAGTTTACCATGATTTACGGGTTAGTATCATTTATTAGAGTAGCGTCAGCATAGTATTACTCCCCACTCTCTTTCAATTAGTCTAATCTACGATGTACTAGAAATCTGCAATTCGAATCCCAGGTCCTTGTCTAGAGCTCAGTAGTACCTTACTTATCGTGGCAACTAGCACAAGTAAGTCAGTTACAGGCGACTTGTGCCATTAACGAAATCATACCTGGCTTGGAACCCGAATTTTTGGCTTTGCGAGCCTCCTCATCTTTGGCATTACCTGTAACCTTTTTGACTGATGCGAGGAAATGGCGTACATTCTTTACGACGTCTTCAACTGCGAAGTTCATCTGTCCAAAAGCACCACCATGAGCCTAATCGATGCCGTTGAGGGGACGAAATGTACCAATGCAATGGGAGCACGTATATTTCCCGTCTTGTCAGCTCTCCATTCACTTGTGCCCTGTATGCGCTGAATATACCCAGCGATATCATCTGTTACGGTGCCACGTCTTTCTGAAGGCATTAAGCCTAGTGGACCCAGAAGACGCCCTAACTTGGGTGTAATTGCACGAATGAGGGCCGGTGTGCAAAGAATTGTCGTAGCTTTGTAGCGATTGTTAATGACCTTCGAATTCGGAATTAGCAATTAACCAGAGCGACGCTGAGCATGGCGTACCCCTTCAATAAGTTCTGGCCCTCCGACAACATGAGCCCCTGCTTTCTTAGCCTCCTCTGCCTGCCTTCCCTCCGCGAACACAAGAATTTTGTCTTCGGATGCTGGCTTTGCCTCTCTGGGCAAGTTGACACGGCCTTTTGGTACTGCTACACCATTCCCGAGTTCGGTCTTGATGAGTAATTCGTAGGCAGAGTTAGGGGATGCAACTTCCAAAGCCTGTAGTAGGACATTCCATTCAGGGGAGGTAATTAGAAATACGTCAGCGTGGATAGAAGGGAAACGCCAAGATTGAACTGACGCGAAGGACGGAAATCGCATCGAGTAGAGTGAGTTTCTCGAGCTGCTGATCAGCTTTGCTAGCTTTCGCCGCTTTTCTTCGTGACTTGGCAGCCATGGCCTTCTTAGATGGCGTGCGTATCTTGACTTCCTTCGTCTTACGGGCCAGGGCAACTGCAGGAGTCACTGAGAAGTGACGAGCGCCTAAGAATCCCTACGGAGTCAAAGACGATGAAATGAGATTATTTGATTTCGAATTTGTGAGGTTGAACTTACTTGCAAGGAGGTGCGTTGGCATTGCCGGCACACTGGAAGCAATGAGAGCATGTCGGGGAGGACAGTGAGCAAGTTGCCCTCAAAGCGCAATTTCTTCCGGTTACCTGTTTCGGTCGTGGGAATAACTCCAGACTCCGCGAAGCAATGTCAGAATGTCCAACTCCGAGTTCCAACTTCAGTACATATCTTGCCTGTGCCTATAGCTATCGCCTTGGAAGAATCTGCGGGATACTTGGACTCAATGGGATGTTCTCAAGTCTACATGTAATCAGTTTACCGCGATTGATCGTGCATACACCAAGGACAGGCAAGGTGAACGCCTTTCCTCTGCAGATTGACTCGAATGAATTACTGATGGGCCCGCATCTCGAGGTGAATCCATTGCGCGCAGACTTGCCGCTAAATGCGGTTAATCCCGCTCATAGTAGACTAATTGCCTGGAAAATAACCATACAGAGGACTTTGCTTGAAACCACTCGCGAAACGCATCCAGATCCCTCGCACTCGTCAATACACTTTCTAACAATGAATCCGATTGAACGATGAGCAAGCCGTATTACAGATGGTGCTATTTCTCCATCATCACACCACCTTGCTTAGGTCCAAGTTGCGTCATTAACATGCTGCCTGTATGAAAATGAAATTACTGTGCGGCAAATATCAAGCTAATCTTCGCGTTACACCGACAAGTGATTGATTGCCTTTGACTCGCTTATCTATCTGTCTGGGCATCAGCAATCCATGAGGCCGGATCCCGAGCAACATCCATGAAATTGGGTTCCCGAAGAGTTGCCCTTCTATAGCAGTGAGGATCTCCCACATAACTTCGTGAGACAAATTCAGGAGCTATAATTGTTTCGAAGTGATTATTCCGGTGTCAACAGGTCATCGTGGTTTTGGGGAGCATGCTTCAGCTAGAAGGCGTTCCTCGATGTATAGGGTGTCGACCTCCAGGTGGCTTGTATGCGCCTCACATGGTAATGTTGATGAGAGTTACAGTCTGTAGAATTTGGAAAGCTCAAAGGCTTGATCATATAAGCTGTTCCAAATGCAGGTGCCGGTCAGGCAGACCAGCTACCGAAATTATGGCCAATGGCGTTAGTGGGCTCCGCCTTGCCACACCAGATCATTTTTTCAAGACCTGCACATAAGATGATATAACGGTCAAAACAGCGAAATAGTAGGAGCGTCGTATAGTCAGATCGAAACCTATTGGAGCCTGTAATGACGAGCTTCAATGTGGCTTTTCTCAATATCCACATCTGTCGTTTACAATGATCAAAATGCCAGAGAAACCTTCTGAGATCCTCACGAAGATGGTGCAGACCACTCTGGTCGTCGACCCAATCCTGTGCACTCAAAATGGCCTTCGAACATGTGGGAGTGGCCTCGAACAAAATTAGGGGTTAAGGGAAATCGTGAGAACCAGTTACCCATTCCATGGTTTCGCCAAACCTAAACTTTTCCTCCGGCTTTCCCTCCGACGTTCCTACCAAGCAAGCGCTTAGCTCATTGCAAAGCCTTTGGCAGAAAGTGTACTTCACAATGTCTATTCTCGCAACGTCTCGTCCTCGCCTCGCCTCCTGCCTTCCGTCTATGAATCCAATGTTCGTACGGTGTTATGCAGCTCGTGTGGACACAGCGGGAGATCCCAAAAAAGAAGCTATTCGACGCGCCCTCTATCCAAGTAACATTCGCAATAAAGCTACACCCGTTGGGACATGGCGCCCGGATGTATCCCGCGCGTTACAGCTGGCCATTCCCTCCGTTCAAGCCCACCATACTATCGAACGTGCTTGGCTATTGCACAAGCGACTCGTGAGGAAGAAGCGAGAAGCAGAGCTCGCGAGGAAGTTTGAATGCATGAAGAAAGCTATGGAGGAGTTGGAGAAGATTGATAGCAGGCTGTATATGGAAGCTAATCGACAGGAGGATCCGAGAGCTAGGAGCGCAGCCGAGATGGGCCTCATGAAGACGTTGAAGACATCCGAAATTCGTACTCTCGAGGCCAGAATACGCGGTCTATTCCCAAGGGAGCTGCGTATACCTACGGATACACCATCTCGCACTGGCTGGAACTACGAATGGAAACCCTTCCCTCGCCCTCTGTAATCCTCACTCATTGTACGTCATATGTCCTTAAATATGTTAACCCACCACGTCTGACCTATTCTTGCCCGCACAGTTAATTATCTTACACGTCGCTATAGATTGTGGTGTTATACATCAATACAAAAGTGCGCAAAACGAAACCTAATATTATCAACCCCACACGTCACTGCGAACAGCAAAACCTTCGGGTCCCAACGGTCCCTCGAACCCTCGTGCATTGATGGCGGTCTTGTTCACGATGGCGGTGTGAACATTATCCAGTGTCTCTGTCCAATTTCTGAGGGCAGCGTAACGCTTCTTCTCCAGACTTTGCCTAAAACGATGTCAGGAGTGCCGGTCTCGAAGCGGAATCGATACCTACTTGCTGTCTAGTTCGAGTCTCATGGTAACCTGGTCAATGCGACCTTCAACCTTGCCTTCTAAGATCAAACCAACAAGTAGTTCTTCAACCTCGTCAGCTTCGACATTAAGTTGCTAAAGCGGTGGGTTAAGTGGGGGACGCGAGAAATGCAAGGGATCGGCTTGCCTTAGCTAGGAAGGAGAGCTCAAGCCGCGTGTATGGCTTGATAAGGTCAATAAGGTATTGCGTTCTTAAGCTACGCAAAAGTTCTCCAATGTAGGAGCGTATGAATGGGTCGTCCATAATCGTAGAATGATTATCTGTGACAGCAAGCTAAGCTAATGATAATTGGTTCAAGAGGAGAAGGCATGGCTCGCCTCTGATGATCTTCTCTGCAAGGTGCACCTCACGCCGTTGGTAAGCGTCTACCAAGTCTGTCATAGCCTTTATCTGAGAGTCATTCTTATATCTTCGGGCGCTGCGTCAGAACTCGTTGCATCCATAAGCAACGCAGGGGGACTTACGGCTTAGTTTCCTGACTGTCAAATGGGTTGACCTCACTTCCAGTAAGCATGTTGGCTAGTACTAGATACTTCAAGACTTGTATTCGTTGTGGTGAACCAGCTTCGTCATAATTTCTGAACGACTCGAAGAAGTCCTCGCTAGCACGGTTCCATTGACCTTGAAGATAGTTAATACCATCGAAATTACCAACTGATCTCGGTGCTCACGTTCACCCATCCACATCTTGCCACCACATTCTTTAATCACACCCATGATGCGAGGATGTGGGATTGCGGAACGAACGTCATTCGTTGCGTTGTAGATTTCCTGTCTAAGGTCAGGTCGAGTTATCGCTGACGTGAAAGAGAAATATACCTTCAACTTCTTGACTTGCTTCGTCTCATTGTACATTTGAATCTCGAGCGCATATATCTCAAGAAGTTGGGTACCTCTCTGTGATTGGTCATCTCCGTCACCACTTGAGCCCGTGGCGTTGTGTAGGTCCCGGATTAGCTAGACCATTTACGGTGTGAGCAAATCACCTTTCAAAGCAATGCTACAAATGCGTACCCGTGATAGACGGCTAAATTCTTTGCGATCTAGCCATAGTTTTGCCAACTTCAGGTTGGTTTTTGCTGAAAGCCGCTTAGGGGGAGGTTTAGCTTTCGTGTAAAAGTGTAAACAAATGCGTTGGTACCTCATTTTTGGCCTCCTCTAATGCTTTCTTGGTAGCTTGATAAAACTTTTCCAGAATATCCACCTCGACGTTACCACCCTTTCCACCACCAACATAATCGAGAATGTTATTGATGGATTTCTCCGAGTAGTTCCGTGTTACTGCAGACTTCGTGTAGGTTAGAAGCTGTGTGTACGTTTCTAATGCTTCGTAGGGTCTCCGTAGAACAAGGAATAGCAGTTTTGTCGACTGTTTCAGTGCCTTAAAACCCCTGGCGCGCGCGATCAGAACACATCTTCGAAATACTTGTTGCGAAGCCACACACCAGTCCCCCTTTTCTGTCTCCCGATCTACTATCGCTTTGAATGCCTTTAGTGCTTCCTCTGGGTTATCTTCCTTTTTCGCTACAGGCAAGTCAGACAACGTTGCCAACTCCTTGGAAGATGCTCAACGAACACTTTGCAACATAATACATATTTTCGACATCCGCGTTACCTGTGTCATCCGCTTCATCGTTATCTGAGTAATCAAAATCATAGTCCTAGACGTCTTGGTCAAAGAGACGTAGAAAAAGCGGAGTTTGACGCGCACTTCCTCGTCGCTTCCTTGCATATAATCGGCATCGTCGTCATCCATGGTTGTTTGTGTTGAAGCTGATTAGGGAGTGGCACCATTATCGGGAAGTGGTCTGATCAAAATCGACAGATGATTACCTGAAAGATGAAGTCTAAAAGAGACGGTTGACGCAGGTCTTTGTGCTGTGAACACGACGGTCGTGTTAAGTCTGAGCTCGAAGACCTTGAGCGTTCTTGTGATCCATCTCACAATTATGGGTTAGCCCCTAACAGAGATAAACAATACGTAAATTCGCGCCGGTGGTTGCAGCCTGCAAGGCATGGACACTCACGGCGATGATCTGATACCTCCAGAGATGAGACGAGGCTATACGCCCACCAGTGAAAGATATGCTATTTTACTATGCTCCCCAAAAGATGTCGAGGCTGTGGACGACACAGATATGTTTGGAGATACACGTGATCAGTGACGGCAACGAAATGGAATGGATGATGCTTTGGGCAGAATGGCACATCGTCGCAGATGCAACATCGAGTCTACCCTTTACTTATGACAGCCCCCATGAATTAATTTTTTTCATCGATCCATTAACTTCTGCAACCTCATGGATCATTCTCAGACCGCATCTCCAGTTCTTGGAACGTTTTCTTCTCGGTCAAGGAGCAGTACCAACCTGAATCTCAGGCTCATCGCCGACGACGTTATCAGCCTCACGTC
This sequence comes from Volvariella surrecta, assembly GCA_951802395.1. NCBI lineage: Eukaryota > Fungi > Basidiomycota > Agaricomycetes > Agaricales > Pluteaceae > Volvariella > Volvariella surrecta. Next base: position 2,730,235 of record OX637781.1, on the reverse strand, counting down.
TTTCAATCCTTTCTCCGAAGAAGATGAGAATGACCAATCCTCTTATACCCTCGTCACTTCAATCTTCTCTCGCGTAAAGAACACATTATCTGCCCCATTATCGTCCGCTGTGGCATCGGCATCGTCCAACCCAACTACCACAGCTGTTCAGAACAATCATGCGAGTGGGAGCAGCTCAGAACCAAGGCGTCCACCTTATACCTCCATGCCAACTCAGACCAGCACGCCATCTCGTGCATCTTCTGGAGATAGGCCGAATCCTCTCTTACCTGCTTTGGCCCAAGCTGCTCCACCATTGGTCTCTCTCAAGCTTGCTCAACCCGAAGTGATGATTTACAATTCAGAGGCTGATCAATCTCCTGCTCATAACGGAAACAGTTGGTCACCAACGGTTGAATACGGCGATGGTGGATTCATGGGTCCATCAATTCCTGGCTTCCCAATCCCGGACGATGCACGGAGCATCAAAACTACAACTAGCTTGCATAGATCCGGTTCAGTATCCAAAGTTTTCAGGCGGCTGCGACGCGAAGGTATGTACAAGTGGCTGACATTGGTAATTGTCTTCGTCTAATCAATGAATTGTTAATTTGGCCAGGGTTATCTCGTGATTATTGGATGGATGATGAAAATAGCAAAGAGTGTTATGATTGCAAGAGCGCCTTTACGACATGGAGGCGAAGACATCATTGCCGTATATGTGGTGCGTGTCTATATATACTCCTGCTTGCTGCTCAGTTCATTCGCAATGCAGGCCAGATATTTTGCTCTCGCTGCGCCTCGAACATTATCAAAGGTTCCAGGTTTGGACACGACGGAATGTTGCGCGTATGTAACCTTTGCCTCGAACGATTAGCCAAAGTGGATGAAGATGACGACGATCGCGGGTCTGTAATCTCGTCAGTGACGTCCTTTCCGACACACCCATTCGGTATGGATGCTGTTTCTCACTCAGTTGGACGGCTCCAACAATCGCCTTTCTCCTCATCCCAAGTCTTTGGGCGCATCGATGAGCCTTATAACCTGTATTCTATTTCGGAGCACAACCGAGGGTTGGGCACTCCCACCGAAATAAGAATTAACTTACCTTCACGCGGAGATAGTTTCGATGCAGGTCTTTGGGAACCGTTGGCAGCAAACCCTGCTCCTTTCAGGAGAGGAATGAATGAAGAAGACAAGTTGGCAGGGCAGATCTCAACTGAGGCTTTCCCTACCTCTGCTTCCCCAACTACAACGGGGTATAAAGCTTCCTCCGCAATCCCGATATCTGCTCCTTCGGGTAAGGAGCACATGAGCACGATTCAGTTCCCCGCTGGTTCCCCGGAGCATCTAATGGACAGCCCTCGCTCACTGCCTATGTCAAGGGGTATGGGCTATTATGGCGACGTGGACGTCGCAACACCGTTTATACGCAGTCGCGTACATAGCAGATTGGACAGCCTACCTGGTGATATTGGTTGGCGAACGCGCCGCGAAAGTATGGCGTGAGTATATGCGCTTTGGCGAGTAAAAAGCTTGCTCACAGATGATATAGCTATGCACAGGAGCTCAACCAGGCATCTATGAACCATCTCAAGATTATGCTACGGCAAATGCTCAATATTGAGAAGATACCGAACGTCGACCAGTGGGAAGAAACCTTACTCAAGTTAGCATTGCGTATAGCTCGTGAGCTGACATTTACTGCCCTGGCTCACCGTCAAGGAGAAGATATGGACGTCCGAAGATATGTCAAAATCAAGAAGATACCTGGAGGAACGCCGAAGGATTCAGAATATGTCGATGGCGCAGTCATCACGAAAAATGTCGCACACAAACAGATGTCCAGGTTCATACGCAATCCCCGGATCATGCTCGTGGGCTTCCCGCTGGAGTACTACCGATCGGAAACGCAATACGTCAACTTCAGTCAGATCGTGTTGCAGGAAAAGGAATATCTAAACAATCTGGCTAGCCGTATCGCTGCTCATCGACCTCACGTAGTCTTGGTCGAGAAATCCGTGTCCAGCTTAGCATTGAATGCACTCGCGAAGCACAACATTGTGGTTGCGCGTGCAGTGAAGCATTCGGCTATCGCGACGATAGGAAGAATGACTCAATGTGACATGGTATCGTCCATCGACAAACTCGCAAGGGAACCTCGATTGGGAAGTTGTGCCAAGTTCCGTATCCAGACATTCGATCACCCTCTAATCCCAGGTCGAAGAAAGACATACATGAGATTCGAAGGCTGTAACCGAGATATGGGGTGTACAGTTGTTCTTCGTGGCGCGGATCTTGACACGCTACGCCGAATCAAGAAGGTCACCCGATTCCTCGCTTTCATCGTACGAAACCTGAAGTTAGAGACACACTTATGGATTGATTCTGCTATTGGTTTGCCGAGCTTCAACTCTGACGCTGTCCCATCTTCAATGGTGTCTTTGTTGAAGAAGCGCGAAGATTTGAATACGCCCACGGACGGGACAAATCCACCTGGGTTGCTCATGCAAACAGAAGCACCTGATTCGGAAAGTGCTTCAACACCGGTCGGGGTTCAGTCTTCCTCCCTAGTAGAACAAGAAGAAGACGAGGCAATTGACGAAGACGAAGAACAGCTGCGCCTCTCCAAGAGGATTGACGAGTCTCTGGAGCCCTATGCCACGACCTTCATATCTGTGTCTTCAGGGCTTAGATTCCCACCTCCCTATCCAATTAGGAGGATGAAGGAATTGGACAACGAGCTTGTAAATGCCAAGAGGAACTGGGAGGACGAAATTGTTCGAAAGGAAGAGGGCTTGATAATTTCCCATAGGCGAGAGCAAACTGTTACGTTGTCTTCAGTGGGCAACACAACAGATCCTAGTCGGTCCGCTTCAGAAAGTACCTCCCTATCAGCAACGACAAAGGTCTCTACCACTACCTCTGAGTCCCCTATAACCGCAGAAGAATTGAATGCGCAGATCGAAGCCCTGCCTGCTTTGGATCTACCACTCACTCCCCTGATGGGAGAGGCTCCTCTGTCAGATGATGCATCCAACCTTGAACCAGATCAATCGAGTATGTCCGCTTCCTCAATCAGCATTTCTGCACAGACAACAAGTGGTGCCAGCTCTCTTACGAGTTCATACGTCGAAGAGGCGAAGAAGGTCCTAAAGGATGTTTCAGAGATCTCGTTAGAGAGTACTTATAACCTGCTTAAGTGGCAACATGAAGAGCAGCGGCGAATATGGGAATGGTACCTCCGGAAGAATAAGGACGACTTTGTAGTGGAGAAGTATCAATGCATTAGCGTCTGGGAGTTTACGGTCCCGTCGACGGATTCCTCATTGCGTCAACGACCTTGCTTCCCTCCTGCGCAAAACTATATCACATTCTACGGCGAAAATGACCACGCCCTGGGTCAGTACATCGAAAGGAGTATAGCGCAAAGCATATCGAGTGAGAAGACTATTTGCCCTGGGAAAGACTGTGATAAGGCTATTGCTGAGCACAGCCTGGCATTTGTGCATAATGAGAGGGAGTTACACGTAGCGGTGGAAGACTGGGATGGGCGCATTCCAGGAATCTTTCCTGAGCAAGAGATTCTTGCTCCTTATTGGAGTTGGAGCGAATGTCGGATATGTGGGAAACCAACCACTGGTGCTGTTGTTTCTCCAGAGATGCAAAGATACTCGTTTTCAAAGTTCCTGGAGCTCTTTTTCTATCCTGCGGACGTCGACTTGCTTCAAGGCTCTGGATGCGAGCACAACATCTTCAAACATCATGCGCGTTATTTTGTTCTGACGAACTTGTCGAAGACGAAGAAAGTTCGGTTCCAAGTCGAAAATATCACAATTCATGAACTTGTGTACCCGCCTTTCCGGATCCAAGTACGGCAGGATGGACAGTTATTACTGAAGAACGCGGATTTCTTGCGACTGCATCAACGAAATCTGGCTTGGTACTCCGGGTTGATCAGTGACCTCAAATTAATTGGGATCGAGGGAGCCACTGGAGATGAAGCCGCAGATTCAAAGCTTTTGGCAGAGATTAACGAATCCATCGCACGAGCAGAAGGTGAACAGGAGGAAATCAGTCGAATGATTAACAGGATATATCGTAAATCTGCGCCAACCGATACACTGGCTCTCAACCAAGTCCATCCGCACCTTCAGGATAGGATTGTCGCTTGGCAGTCCCACTTCGACAAGCTTCCAAAGCCTCGACCTGCCGATGGAAAGAAGCTTGCTACGTTCAGTTCAGTACGTGCTATCTGGCCAATAAGAAGTGACCTATTTTTGGAGAGTGTATATAACCCCTCAGCCAGTGTGTCAGAGGTCGAAGACAACGTAATGAAGACTAGCAGGGCAACAGCTGATTCGTTCGCATCCTCTGCCTCTGAAGCGGAATCTGACGTTGCTCCTCTCGAAAAGAAAGTCCCATTGCCTTTGTTGCCTCCAGACGCTGAAAAGCTGTCTGAATCTGAGGCAGAAAGTGACTCTACCATTGGTGCACCACGCGAAGAGGCCATATTACCTGAAATTCCACTATCTCCGCCACCACCTCCACCCCAGGTTCGTCTCAGCTATTTCTGTATTATCCTTTATTCAGCATCACCCTCTAGGTTGAACAGATTGAAGAAGCAGAGCAGGAGGACACGAAAAAAGATGGCGAAGACAACGACAATGAACTGACTACCCTCATTCCTTCTCAACCTGAAGAGGTCAAGCTCGCGCCAGTCCTCAGGCCTTCCAGATTACCTCGCCGACTCGTTCACCGGCCTAGCGTTGCTGAGCTAGTGAAGAGATACCAGGATTTCCTTCCGCCGCAAGGGGTACATGATCTTGTGAGTACAGCCCTGGCTCCTCGTACGCCTCTCGTATCCGAGAGTGAGCAGGAATATGCCGCACCTCCGCGTCGCCTTCCCGTCCGCACCAGAAACACCCCACATCCACTGAGCAAGAAGCCATCAAATTCAGATTTCGAGCATAGTTATGCCCTCAACGTTGCGCCTCGATACCTCACTCATCCACGTAAGGGGTCCAGTCATCGCGCAAGTCGTATTCCAGGTCCCAGAGTTACACTCGAGTCCAGGCTGTCTTCTCGCGTTCCTTCGCCGGAAAAGCGTAAAATCAGTGGAAGAACAAGAGAAATTCGTTTTAACGAAAACTCTCCACCCGAGTTATTCGCTGAGGGGTCATCGGATCGGCTGAACAAAGTCCGAGTAGTAAGTGGTAAAGGAAAGGAGAAGGCAACATTTCGTCCTCCTGGCACTGCCAGGCCATACCCTGGCCGGAAGCTGACAGGAGGTCCGGGAGGCGTGGTGTCAAGTCTTGCGAAGCAATTTGAGCGCTTAGGCAAGGAAGCGGATCGTTCGAGTCGAAAATACAACGTTCTCAGAGGGAGGCGCGCGCGGCCTGTTGCTAGTGCACGCGCGAGGGTTGAAATCTTAGAGAGCGTCAAAGATGTAGTCAATGATGAATCAGAGAGCTCTGATAGCTCAAGTGAAGCAGATGACGAGGGCGACGGGGAAGAGGAGATACGCCCTGTCCCAGAGATCCGTCACTCCTTCGCTGAAGATTCGCGGCCTCCATCCCCGAACCCACCACCGGACGATGCTCCCCCTATAACAGAGTCCCCCGCAGAGATTCCTATTCCCGTGGACGAAGCGAAGTTACAGCCACCTGCGCAACCCGTAAATACCCCCTTGCCCCCTTCTTCCTTCTTGGCAGATATTCAACAGCAGAACGACGTAATGTTCTTGCCCTGACGTGATATAATGCATTCTGATGATTTTTGATAGACATTATCCGAAGTCTTCAACCAACCGACGTCTCGATTTTCGTTGGATTCACAAACAACTCGTAGCACTAGATTTTCTCTTGATGTCGACGATCCAATGAATGACCCTGTCCACATTTTCCGGGACTCGACAATGGTTGTAAGAACTGATGAACCTACTTCAATTATCGCCCTAGCCCTTAGGTAGGCAGTCTTATCACCGGTTGGAAACATAATCTCACGTGTTGAGCAGCTCACCTCAATATCGTGATATGCTTGCGAGATCCCGCGCAGAGAAGCGAACCGTTGTGCGCGAGGCGAAGCTCGAAGAAAGAACCCTTTTATCGGATGCCATCTCTGTCAGCGAGTCGACATCTACTTCAGGCTGGGGCTTTATCAACGTGGACACGACTGATACGATGGATCCCACAGAGGACCTACGCATACCCTCCTCAAAATCCCCATGGTTAATCAGTAAGCGAATTCAACCATCAATCAGATTAAACATCACTTATTGCATTTACATTGTAGGTGTTGAAAGTGGCGGGCTTACTATCAGCTGTACCATCCTTTTCCCCGAACAATTTGATGCACTTCGACGAACGTATGATTGCGAACATAGTATGATCGAATCACTTTCTAGATGTGTCAAGTGGAATGCAAGTGGCGGGAAATCTGGTTCTGCATTCCTTAAAACACGCGGTAGGGCCAGTCTCATTGATACAACAATCGAGCTTACCTTCGACAGATGACCGATTCATTGCGAAGGAGCTTTCAAGAGCGGAACTGCAAACCATGGAGACGTTTGCTCCAGCGTACTTCGATTATTTATCCTCCGCAGTTTCAGCCAATGTGAGCATATATTCCCAGAACTCTTAGAAAGACTCTCAATGAATACCACAGCGCCCGACATTACTGGCGAAGATATTCGGCTGCTTCAAAGTGACGTTCAAAAAGAGCAAAGGCTCTGGGAGATTTAAAGCAACCCAAATGAATCTCCTGGTCATGGAGAATTTGTTCTATGACCGCCATTTCACCAAGGTTAGACGCTCACCCACCATCCTTTACAATTCTTATCCCGCATTTCTAGATATTTGACCTGAAAGGGTCGACAAGGAATCGTCACGTTCAGGCTACAGGAAGCGTTAACGAAGTGCTCCTCGATGAAAACCTGGTTCAAAGTGAGCCTTAATCATCCAACAATAACGCTACTCACACCCCATGCAGGTGCTCATCTTCACCCTTTCTATCTTCGCGAACACTCCAAGCGTATTCTCCGTGGCGCGTTGTACAATGATACCAAATTCCTTGCTGATATCAACGTTATGGATTATTCATTAGTCTGTGGAGTACGTTCAGCAGCTCACACCGCACCTAATTACTTTTACTTAATGACTATTTGTTTTTCTAGGTTGACAATAGCAAGAATGATTTGGTTGTGGGCATTGTGGATTATGTCCGGACATACACTTGGGATAAGAAACTCGAAAGTTGGGTAAAGGAGTCTGCATTTATGGGCGGAACAACGAAAGGCGAACCCACGATCGTCACTCCGCGACAGTACAGGCAAAGGTACCTTACAGCGATGGAACGTTACTTCCCTTTGGTAGGAGTATTCCTTGACTAAATCTTTTTTGCTAATAGGGGGGTTTAGATTCCCGACCGTTGGATGAAGCTTAAAGATGCCCCAGAGGAGGACCTCAATAGCCTGTCGGAATTGTGGCCAGATTACCGGTAAATATGGACCTGGAATATGTTCACTGCAATCCCTCGGCATTATTGATAATCACTGAGTAGCTTGCACTCTAATACCCTAGTGATATAGTACATTAATGTATATTAGCTCGGATACGACAATCACCCTGTTTTAATCTTCTTCGTTGGTTGTGGGGTTCCCTTTTCTCCATCTTTTCGCTTCTTGGACCCGGTCTTCCAGGTAGTCAGATGCTCTTGGATCTTGGAACGCATGACGACAGCCATATTTCCAACTTCCGATTCGACTCCATTGAACTTGATGGCATTTGATATCATGAGTTCCAAGTCTGCTTCAAACGTCTCAGTGGTATCATATCTGTCACTATCGAGTTTTTGACGAATTGTGCGCAGGTCGCGGGCATCTTTCCTGGGTATCACCTCAAAGTAGGTGGGAATACCCAACGCAATGGGGTCCACAGGCTCACGGAATACCCAAGAACTAGTTGACAAGTGATGAGGCGTTTGATCCAAACACAGTACGAAGAGTCACTTACATTGGCTCCTTCACTAGATTTGTCACGACACCTTGCAAGCCACGCTTCTCTGTCCACGCTAGCTTTCTCTCCAGGATTTTTGGCCACTCTTTCTCGAAAGCCTTCTGTATCACTTCTGCGCAGAGAACAGGATAGGTTCCGGGTGGATTGAACTGGCGGCAGTTACTAAATATGAGGTTCATGTCCTGAACAAAGCTGCCGAGCGAGCCGTATTCGCCTCCGTTGAGCTTCTCCCCCATGGTACCCAGATCCATAGGGTGCTCAATCTCGTCCAAGTATGTTGGGCAACCATCCAGCACTGGATCAACTGGTCGTGCAAATATGGCTGCATCGGGAATCTTTAACAGTGTCTTGACTAGTTCTTTGCATTTCTTCTCGTTGACAGATAGTGTGAAGAGCTCCTGAGGCACTTTCTTAACTCTTTGTTGAGGCGGTAGTGCTGCTGGCGTTGGAGCAGAGGGTGGTGGTAGAACTTCCTTCTCCTTTCCTTTAGCAGAGGGCTTCTGAGGTGATGGAGACTGCGATGTCTCTCCCGGCTTATGAGGCTTGTCTTTTCCAACTTTTGGCGGTGAATGGTTCGATGATGATGATGAGGATTGCGAGGGTGGGTTTGAGGCTTTTGACTGTGCAGGGGGGGCTACGGGCTTGGCCTTTGGAGGGGGTGGTTGCGGGGTATGCGATGATGACGTAGCTAGAGGGGTGGAATTGTGTTTCTCTCGCTTAGCTGGAGTAGCGAGAGTGAGGATGTCGTCTTCACTCAAGGATTCCGATTTCTTTCGCTTCCCTGAAGACGAGCCATTGGCTTTCAGTGCGGCGCGTGCTCTCCTTTCATCCTCTTTCTCGCGCTCAATGGCTAGAACTTCTTGCAGAATATCATGAGAGCCATCATCAACATAAGGTGGGGGAGGGGGGTCTGGCACGGGATCAGTTTTGGGTTTCGACTTCCTTGGTTTGGAAGGAGCTGCTACTGCAGATGAAGACGATGATACCACGGGATCCCCCGGTGGCTTAACACTAGAACCGACTTTGAGCTTGAGCCGCGGCCCAGAACTGGATGCCTCAGGAGCAGGAACAGATGGTGGTATGGAAATAGTTGAGCGGACTTGTGATGGTGGTGGCAGAGGTGGAGGAAGGCGGTCGTGGTCGGTCACCGCAGATTTCAAAGCTCTTGAAGTTGAGGCGAGGGCCGTTGTTGGCGCTGCTGGTGTCGGACGGGGGGGTGGATCGGCATGTGTATGGCTTTGTCCAGCTGCCTCCAGGGTCTTGTTGATGATGGTCCATTCTGAAGACGAACTTAGTAACGGAGAGCGGGACGGAATGTAGTACTTACGCTTCTCAAAAAACACTTCTAACGTGATAGCTTCGTTATGCACGAAACTTCCAGGCATGTTATACCGTTTTGCGTTTGCGATCATAAGCCGAAAATCAGCCTGGAATGCAAAGCGATCTTTATACATGCCCTCTTCTATTTTTGCGCCCATTGTACTCAAGTCCATAGGATCCTTGATAACGTCAAAATAACTACGAGGCGATCAATGGAGCTTAGCACTCATTTGACATTTAGTGACTAACCTTGGTGCATGATCTCGTATAGGATCCACGGGCTGCAGGAACACCGACGCATGCTTATTTGCTTTCAATTTCTTTAATGCATTCCGCGACGCGCGTAAGTCATTCAAACTCATGCCACCAGATTGCGCTTTGGGAACGTGAATAGGTTTCTCCATTTTGAGAGGTTTAGTGGATTGCTTCGGCTTTGAAGTTTTATTCCTGGAAGCCGATGCGATTGGCGTCTCAGGTGGTGGCGGTAAGATCTCTTCCTTTACAGGCGCAGGTGCGGAGGGCAGCGAACGAGGCGAGACTTCGGCCGCTGGGGCTGCCGATAATCGAAGTTTGGTGGCGGATGGGATGCTAATAGGCAAGGATGGCGTCTTAGGAGTCGTAGGAACCGCAGGCTTTGCACTACGAGGCGGTTTATTGGGTTGCTTGATAATCGGAACTTGCGGGCCAGAATCCGTGATTGGGGTACTTGGGAGATGCAGTTTCAATGGTGGAGGTGATTCATCCACCGGTCTGATGAGAATGTCAGCCAACTTTAGTATGCACCAGCGCACTTCGTGATCAATAGTGGGCATCCTAAAATAAATGTCAGCATAGCCGCATCGTGATGGATGAGAGGCGTACAGCGCAATGGGCATTAAAAACTTGCGCAAAACGTCATTCTTGCCGACCTCCCTGTCTTTGCGCAGCACCTTGATCATCATTTCCATCTCGCTCTTCTTAGCCTCCTGCGCTTTCTCCGGAACTGAGCCATCTTCTTCAATGAGCAAAGACTCTGTCTCCTTGAGATTGGACTTGAGCTCTCCCATTTGGACTAGAAGCGCAAGACTATAACACGCATTACGGGCGACGTGTCGCCGGACGAGACGAGAGGGGTCGTTCGCCATCACGGAGAGAACATAGCTTATAATTTGGGGAGTGTACCACTTGGTAAGGAACAGCAAGTCAAAGGCCGCTATTCTGACTTGGGTATAATTACCCTCGCTAGATATGTAATCCATCAGCCTCTGGAAGCCAGAGCCAAATCAAGGGCGGGACGAACCGTGTTAGAGGGAAAAAGTCCTTTAGTTTACTGGGAATGAGATTGGCGAGGCTTAAAAGTAAATGGAACTATCACCAAGCACATGAGTGACAAGCGTGACCGTTACAGAAATAGGCGACCTACCTCTAGTGTTGCGATCGTGACGATATTATGTGGAGAAGGTATAAGACGATCCATTTTACGATAGCGCTCCGCTTCATTAGATGTTTGGCGAAGAAGCTCGAGGTCTTCAGGAGTTTGCTCGATTCGGGCCTCTGTGGGTAACAGTTCCCCTCGCTCAGGCGGTGCAGTGGAGAGCGTCGCACAGGCAGCCGCAGAAATGATAGTACAAATATAATACGCATCAGAATACTAGAGTAATCTATTTAGTATATTCCTCATGATCAAAGAAATCTTGACAGGCGGACTCACAGGGTTTGTTGTGTTGTCATTATAACGGAGTTGATCGATCAGAAATTGGCGGACGACGGAAGGAGATTTCCCATTCTCAAAACGGATGCGAGAAATGGCCGTGACCAAACTCTGTAGCGTGGTAATTTCAAAGTTAGCAAACAACCAATTGTGAGCAAGTGATATGTTACCTTTCGAACAAAATATTCTGCAAAGTCCGAAAATTCGTTCGGTTTCGGGACATATGAATGCGTGAAGAGATCTTGACTTGTTTCCTCCGGTTCGTAGCAGTAACGTAGGAATAATTTGAACAGGTGAAACAAACCCAGGAATTCCAACTGCCGAATGGCGCACTGCGTGGTGTCAGCAGGTAATACAGTACGAAGGCAAACGACACGTACACTAACTAATGCTAATGCCGCCTCGCAGCGAATGCGATAGTAGTAGTTTGAAACGAGGACCGTCTTCGTCAGGGTGCTGGACACGATCGCCGTCGGTTTCTCAGCAAGGGCATGAACCGCCTACAACACTTCAGACGCATAGACATGTAGTCTTGGCTGCACGCACCTCGAGCTGAGCGACAACATCCCTGTCTCTCTGCAGTTGTGATACCCACATGAAATCAGGTTGCTCAAACCTGATTTTCGCAATCCATTCAAAATCCGCATCCATCCTTATCCATTCATACGTTGCACCGCTCATCACTGTCTCGTCTTCCTCTGTCCAGTCTGCGACCTTCCAATTCTCTCTCTCGGATTCTTTTTCCCAAACCTCGAGACCAAATCCCATATCAATCATACCAATCGCTTCTGCTGCTTCTGTATCGCCTTCTGCAGCAGCTTGCGCTGCCGCTTGCCGAGCAAGGTAGCGTTTGGTGTTTCGCCTGACGCGCTTATATTTGGTGTTGAATGGGACTTCGTAACGCTTAAACTGCGATCGAATGTCCAAAACGTGTTCATATGGCGTCCCATCTGCCTCATGAATCCGAATCGTCATCTGCCCCTGTAAACCGTTGTACGTAAAAATGAGACAGAAGGTTAGACAGAGGCTAGATGCTACCGACCTCGAAAAAGGGTACAGGCTTCAATAATGCCTTTGAAACCTCGTTACCCTCTAATGCTTTATGCGCTGGAGAGTCCTGCCTCATCGTAATTTCTACTGCCATCTTCTTCCTATTAAATGATGCTGAAAATCCAAAGCAGGGGCAGCCGCTACCATAGATCCACTGCTCTGCAAAGCTCCGAGGGTCGACACCACTGACTTTCCTGCATGTTCGGAGGAATGCATGGGTAGAAATAGCATTGTTTTGCATTTCCCCACTCATGGCGGACAATAAAATCTTGGGAAGAACGCGGCTCAACCCTAATGACGTTCCCGACTTTCCTAACCGACGATCTAAAATGTGTAATACAAGCGGTGACTTGAGGTTGATGAAAGGCAGAGTTGCTGCGTCTGGTGGGTCCAAGACCTGTGGCTGACAGATTGGAGGCATACCGCCCACATCCCACTCTAATATACGCTCCATATCCTTCTTCAGCTTGAACCGATAATCATTATTACCAAACGACTTGCGCATATAAAGCCCCGTAATGTACAGCGCAAGGCCGTTCGTTAGCCAAAGGTCAGACCAATTCTTTGGTTGGATATTGATGCCGACCCACTGGCATGCAAGCCCATGAGCAAGGGCTTGCCTGCTTTCCAGTGCCTGATCTATTGCATCTTCGCCATGAAGCAGATCCGTGGTGACGAGCGTTAGCGTCGAGCTATCAAATCGTTGTGCAGGGAGTTCGTCTACGAAAACGACCTTGTAAGAACCAAATGGGTAAGAGCCGAAGTCGGTTGAGTAGAACGTCATGGCCGAACGAAGGTTGGTGATGGTTGTTGTCAACCAGCTCTCATGCCCAGGCAGGCAGAATGCAAACATATGTGGTTGAGAAACACCAGCAGCAGAATCCTCGGATGTAACATCTGGCGGTATGCTGTGCAGATGGAAAGGGCCTACCGCAAACGCTACATGTTGTACGGAGGTAAGTGATGCTTGGGTGAACAAGAATATGGTTTTGTTGGAATTGTATGGGTGTGCAACCTATGAGCGTTAAGCATCATGCATGCATGATAGGAGGCACCTAAGCGCACCTGTTCAGTTAACTCGCCACTGCAGACTACAATTGTTGGTGTAAGGTCATTCAGCTCCTCCTCGTCCTGAATTGGACCTCGCTCCTCCAGGTATCGCGGGACAACAAACTCGAAATCCCACGTACAACGCTCCCAGAGGCTGTCCATGCATGGTACCCAGCACCTTGCCGAATCAGGTGATGAAGGCGTTGTGTATGCGTGCGGTACGCGCTATGATCAAAAGTCTTCAGCTGGTGGTGGAGATATTGGTGAAATGACTCACAAAAGGATGAGAATCAGATGGAAGCACGAACTCAAAACCGTCCACTGGATTCCGTAAACTATATGCGATGTGGATCGTGATAGGCATAAATTCTGGCACGGCTTGGGTAGCTTGGGTGAATCCCGGCGTTTGAGGCTCTGGAGTTGCAGCTGGGTGGAGTTCGTTGATAGATGCCCATATTAATAGTTCCTGCTGTGGGCTCACCTTCGCTGACCAATCCCGCTGTGACATGGCCTGATTGCTTCAGCGACACCGACTTGGGGATGGTAATGCCGAGTTCGCCCTCATCACTCTCCGCCAACGATGAGTATACCTTGCGCTTTAGTTCGGCATGCCTGTGACAGTCTTGTGGATCCGCTGCATTTGAGGAGCTCATCGAAATATTAGCCATTGAATCGTGATGGACGAAATCCGCTGGATGTCCACCAACAAGTACTTTGTGAATCGCTGCTTGCCCGTCAGTGGCGATGGGCTAAAAAGTATTTGAGAGACATACTGCATTGTCGCGAGTGAAGATATATTGTGCGAAGTTCACTACTCGTTGGTACGATGGTTATCTCGGTGTAGCCCTGGACTCTCAATGAGTACCAGTCGAAAGCTACAAAACGTGAGGGACGTACGAAAAGAACTCCAGAGAAATCGATCTCCAATGCAACTTTCTGGTGACTAGTATATAAATCAATCATTGTCAGCAAAGGCGTCCACAAGGAAAGGAGGAAGGAACGTATATGGTGAATCCGCGCCGAACATGTTCGCGTTGGATGTTGATTCGAGTGTCCATAGAAGACGTCTGCGATGACGAGCAGTATCCAAGTACAGCTGGTCTCGAGCAAGAAAGGAATGCAGACAATGGATTTTAGGATGGAACTAAGACAACAGGCAGTGAGACCATCCAACAGTGGAGGAGGAGAACGAAGAGCAACTGGGGGGTGATTATGTAATCCGGTCACCTTCATTTCAGGGCGTCCACCATGCCTCCAAAATTAAAATCGATTTTTCGACAGCCAGGCGCAAAGCACTTTCAACTCGTACATCGGTCACAAAGAGACCCATTGATTCACGATCCTGAAGCTAGTCAACATGTACTCAAACCTATTGAACGAGAAAATGCAAAGAAGGCAAGCCAGATCATTTCTACTAAGGCATCGTAATAATTTACGTCTAGGGTAAATCACGGGCAGATCTTGAAGCTGCTCTGAACGATCAAGTGCGCCCTGGAGTTGGCGAAGCTGCATTGTATGGTGTTTATTATGACGACACCGAGTACGACTATATGCAGCATCTCAAACCAGTTGGAGAGAAGGAGGACGGTGTGGAGAGTGTATGGGTAGAAGCCCTAACGAAAACGAAAAGGCGTGGAGATTCGAAGGGTATAGAAATTAGAGACTTACCCGACGACGTCTTGCCACCAAAATCTGAATTACCAAGGACGTATGAATCTCAGCAGGCTGTCCCGGAGAGCATCTCGGGGTTCAAACCAGATATGGACCCTCATCTTCGACAAACATTGGAGGCACTTGAAGATGATGCATTCGTTGATGACAGATTAGAAGATGCCTTTTTTTCTGAGCTAGTCAAAGACGGCGAAAGACAATCTGACGAGTTCGACTTTGAATTTAGAGAACAAGGCCTCGGCGATGGGGAAGAGGACCAGGACGAGGAACTTGAGGATGCAGGTGACTGGGAGAAGAGATTTGCCAAGTTTCAGAGAGATCAGAGAACGGCGCAAACTACTGGGGAAAGTGACGACGAATTTATTTCGGATGATGGCGATACTGTTGGACACCTGCCTTCGATTCGGGTCATCGGCGCTAAAAAGAGACGAAAGGGGACCAGTGTTGCATCTGGTTACAGCATGAGCAGCTCGTCGATGTACCGTAACGAGGCCCTACAAACCCTAGACGAACGTTTCGACCAGGTATGGCTCCCTTGCTCCTGCCCCAAACCCATGCTGAGTTGCGTGCAAGATGATTATGAAAGAATACGACGAAGCAGAAGAACAAGTGCCTGATTCCGATTCCGAGGACTCTGATACGGCACCAGAACTTATTACCTCGCGTGAGGATTTTGGTGCCATGGTCAACGAATTTCTAGACGATTACGAAGTCCTTGGTGGAAAACTCAAACCTAGGCTGGAAGGCGACACTGGCGTGGATAAGCTGGACACAATACGACGTGCCCTGGGGCAAGGCGATCATGTCGGTTTCAGTATAAAGAGCAAACAACCCCATGACGAGATCTTGATGCCAAAAGACATCGATGAGCATAGGGACCGTTGGGACTGCGAAACAATTTTATGTAGGGCCATTTCTTATTGGAGAAACGCCTTGGGATGACAAAATCTAATTTACAGCCACTTACACAAACCTCGACAATCACCCGCGACTGATACGCATTCGTGATCTCAAGAAACCTTTCGCAAAAATACGTCTCGACCCCAAAACGCAGATGCCAATATTAGAATCGTCTCAACAACCCAAAGACGATACAGAGTCCGAGCCAGATCTAGAGGATCCTGGTGGGTGCGTTACGCGGCCGACCTGGTACGATACTGATGCAGCATAGAACCCAAACACGTCACTATAACGCGACAGCGAGACGAATCAAAGGAAGCCAAAAAAGCTCGCAAGACAGCCGTCAAAGCAGAACGCCAGACGCGACGCGCAAGTAAAAAAGCTACCAAAATACAATTTAGTACCGAACTCAAAGTGCAGACCAAGGCGATGAATTCGCGTGAACCACCTGGGTTAAAGAAATTGTAGTTTAATGATAAGATTAGATGTATGATTATCTGTATCTTGGCATACTCTTAGCCTATCCACTTTGGGACAAGTTCCATCGATACAAGGCAACCTGCATTGTTATCTCGATACCTTGAGCAAGTACTCATTTCACACACTTTCACATGGCTTTATCAAAGGCTACTACGGTCATACTACTATTGACCATCGTTCTTATCTGCCTCCCTGCTGAAACTTATGCGTTTGGCGCCGGGGACATCCCTGACTTTGCCTATCTAAACAGTGATCGACGCTTTATTATCAGACACTAGGTCGATGATGCTGATGGCATTTACTCACAGACAAAGCGTATCGACATGGAGACATCGAAAGTATCCTCGAAGATCTCGTGAAGTATGCTGGAAGTTCAGAAGGAGGTGGCCTTCTGGGTTTTGCTTCCAGCCTCATAACTGCCGCTGCCGGTGGAGCAAAGTTCTCCAAGAGCGACGTCAAGAAAGTTTACTTCGTATGTTGAATTGACGTGACCCAGCTAGCAGATAACACATTTACTGCTCCAGGGAAATTGGCTTCGAGACTATTCCCAAGTACGTTCAGCATTTCCTAACACTACGGCCAATTAACCCCTTGTCCCCAGGCTATGGATATCGCTGGTTTGAGCAAGCTCACGGCGGATACACTGGTCTTGGTGGTCTCTGTCCTTGGTTTCATGGTATGTGTTTACTGACATCATATTGGGATCTCGTTGCCAACTTTTTTTTTTCAGACGTTCGGGTTTGCAACGGAGGAATTTGAAGTAACTGCAAACAGGCTTGGCGTTTATCTTCCAGTGGTGCGTCCGACCTTACTAAATCTGGACTTCTTTCGTTCTCAACCACATACAGGAACATATTGACAATCCTAAGTATGTGCTTAATATCAATTGTTATGGATAACAATACTGACCTGACTCAGGGGATATGCTGCAACAGAGCCGGGTGGGGATGCACGTCAATACCATCCGAAATTGCGGCCCCCTGTTAATCCTCAGGAGCTTGAGATCGACCCGAATACTGGAATGAAGGTAGACCACCTTCATTGAGACGTGTATACCAACCTGATCCCAAATTACTTCCGGACCAGTGTTATATGGCCACAGAGAATCAGGGCTGGGATACATCTACTGCGCATATCAGACGGGTATTCCGAGAATGCATTGAACAAGGTCGACGTGCGGGTGGGCAAGGTGGCCCCAACCTCTGGGATGCTTATCGTAATCTTGGTAGCGGTCTGCACACGATGGAGGACCTGCTTGCACACAGTAATTGGTGCGAAGTAGCTCTGAGAAAGTTAGGTTACGACCAAGTATTCTGTCATGTAGGAGACAACGGTATGTTCCGACTCGTTAAAGGATACCACGAGTTCTCATATTGCTGGCAGTCGTCATCGACGTCCGTGGGGAGTCAGTACCCCCTCTGGTTACAGGTACCTTCGGTGGTAAGTAAACCGAATCGCGACCGAATTGGATTACTTGAAATTGCCTAGGTGCCGATTTCCTGCACTCCCTTGTGGGTGAGGCAACCGAGTGTGTATGATCTCCTATGCCTACCTGCCTTGTCTAACTGAAGCACCCAGTAAACTGAGTCAAGCTAGCGTCACCGACCTTAATGATAAAATGAATGAGGTGGGCATTATTGCGTCATGTATTAGATTTGAATTGAACTGCCATAGGCGAGCCAAGGAGGGACAGCAAACATTGACGCGTTACGAAACATCCTCAGCAAACTTCCAATAGGTGGTGGTAGCGAGGACAAGATGGCGCAAGGAGAACAATTCCAAGCACAATCACAGGCATATAACTTTGACCCAGACAATATCGCACCTCCCGAGGTCCAGCAACAATTCTTTGATTTGCTGAAATGGCGTGACGGTGTCTACCGCGATATTGTATCCAAAATTGAGAGTGTTCCTGGGTTGGCTACCCTATTAGAAGAGCTTACGAATGCACTGAATGCCTGTACGCAACGTGCTCAATTCTCAAATAGTTTGGCAATGGACTAAACTGGTACTGGCAGACGTGTTTACCGTGATTGCACCTTATGTAACGGTGCGCACCTCCCTCAGAACGT
Organism: Volvariella surrecta; assembly: GCA_951802395.1. Classification (NCBI taxonomy): domain Eukaryota; kingdom Fungi; phylum Basidiomycota; class Agaricomycetes; order Agaricales; family Pluteaceae; genus Volvariella; species Volvariella surrecta. The sequence goes on along the minus strand of OX637781.1, from coordinate 2,712,008 downwards.
TCTATACGTATTGTAACTGATCCGTTAATAGCCCTTGATGCAACAAGCTACAGGGGTTCTCGACGAGGGAAGCAAAGCCGTCGTCGATTCGAATGCCCAGGATCAATATGAGGCAAGTACCCTTGCGACCCTCAAGTGTTTACTCCCTAATTATTGTTGGGAATCAACCCTAGGTCTTTAATGACCCAAATGCTTCTGATCCTTCCCACTCCCTGCTTTCCAAGGTGCAGAAGTCATTTACCGCCGGCCTGATCCTGCGCATCAGTTCTGCTTACTTCCCTTCACCATCTTTACCCAGGATCATTTCGGCCTCATTTTGAATGAACCTGCTGGTCAAATCGCCCAGATCGTTGTCAAACACTCTGTCAATCTTATCGTCAGGGTGGGTAGCTTACCTCCATCAGTTGCTCTCCTTACTCACCAGGCATCCACTAATAACCCTAGGCATGGTCTGATGACAGCAACCCGGACGAGGTCATTGATAAGGTTCAGTGTATTTTGGCAACCATATATGTGAAGCATCAAATTGACCCACAGTTCAGGTTCTTGAAGCATTCCATCATCCCTATTATGCAACTGGGTATTCTGGTATTCAACAAGAGATGTTCACGCATATGGAGATATGGATTCAAGGATTAGGCTCCGAAAAAGATAATGTTATTGATTCATTGACCAAGGTGGAAGGAACTTAATCCGTGTGGTCATGATTACCCGCTTATATGTTTACGTCTTCCAGGACAGTGTCAAAGCAGGTAGAAATAAGCGATCAACCGAAGGCCAAGACCAGCCTGGGCAGAGCCATGCTGGGTCCTACGGAGCAGCTTATGGTGGTGGACAAAGCACAGGACGTGTAGATAGCTACGGCGGACAAAACACAGGCTATGGAGGGAGCTATGGAAGGCAAGACACAGAAACAGGCAACGGAGGGAGTTACGGAAGACAAGACACAGACACAGGCTATGGAGGGAGTTACGAAAGGCAAGATACAGGTCATGATGGGAGCTATGAAGGACATAGCACGAGCCACGGACGAAATGACGAGTACAATTCAGGATATGGAGGAGGCGACGATAGCGGAAGCCGTCATGAAGGCTGTGAGTTGCCATAGATTCTTTGCCTCACTTCTCAACTGACCAGAACGTAGATAATCCCGGATATGGCCGCCAAGAAGCTGAAGAATTTAGTTCTGGAGGTGGCAGGAATCGAAGAGATGACTATGAAGGAGGAGAGGAAGAGCAAGGCTCTCACCACCATGGTTCTAGACGTCATCATGGCGGTGAATATGGAGAATCTGCGCAGTACGGATACAACCGAGGGTCTTCGCGCGATGAAGATTCTTATGCACGCAGCGGGGACTCTGGGTACCAGCCTAGCTATGGAAGAAATCAGGAGAACGAAGGCTACGGTGGGGGCCACTCAGGATATCAACCAAGCTATGGAGGTCGAGACGACAGCTCTTATGGGATGGATAATTTGGATATTCAAGATGACGACCGCGAAAGCTACGAAACCAGGCGTCACAGGTCTACGTATGGAGATCGTGCCTACTAGGCATTGAGAAGAAGTTGAAAATTGTAATTGAGATTCGGAAAGGACGAAGATTTGTGAAGGCTTTTGTACATTATTGCTAAGGACCAGAATCCGAATGCGCTATTGACTCTTTTGTCCCGTCTATATTCATTCACGTGATACTGAATTGGGTTGGTATCTGCCTCCCAGTCGAGAATTATGACCTCGATCCCAGTGGCGAGCAATGTACCGCATCAAGAGCAGGAGGAAGCAGAGATAGACCCCATATGGACTACCAGTCGGACAGCCCGGCAGATCTATGTTCTCGGCCAAGTTGAAAAGGTTCATCTCACCACCTCCTCTTCAACGACTCGGTGATGGCGACTTGATCCCTCCCATACGTCTCATTTGCCTGCATTTCATGTGATACAAGAGCAATGGCATATTGACGTTTGCTCCCATGTTGGCGTCCTCATCCAGGATATATCCAGACTGCTTTCATTAGCGGCGTCATCCATCTCATTGCTTACACTCCCAGAGACGGATAGCCCAGAAGATAACTTACCTCAGGGCGAGGAGCGATCCGAGCAATTCGTCTTGGAAGTAAACGAGTATTTCCAACGGTTGGACGTAAGTACGTTCTTGAGCTCTTTTCAATCAAGACTCACGGATCCACCGAACTGACCTTCTCCCCATGGAACAAAAATGCTCTCCTGAATTCGAACCTCAATCCACCTTCCCCCTTACCAACTCCCATGGCCTATTACACACCACGAAAAACGTTCGATTCCCCGCATACCCATCTATCCGCATATTGCGTACTCATCAGAGCATACAAGTCGCGCTTCGGTCTTCTTTAGCTCACATTCGACATTCTCGCGTTGCCCCTTCCGCCATCACTGCCCCCAGACCGGATTTCATCCCACCTTCTCTAGGTGTGGGTTTACCCTCAACATTGACATCAAAGTTACAAGCATCTGAAAGTTCTTCGGGTGCTCAGCAAGCTCATGCACCTCAAAACTCGACCATGGATTCAGGGCGAAGTCAAGGATCATCGAACGTGGATGCTTCATCGGAGAAGCAGGCTACAACTCCACGCATCAGTCGAGGATTACAGGAAGAAAGGATAGATCGGGACGCATGGCAAGGTATCCTGAATGCGTTGGAACGATTGAAAGCGCGCAGGGAAGCAGAAGCTAACGACATGGATCTGTAACAGTGTGGTCTGTAGGTCGTTCTGGCGGTCTTTCCGCGCCATATCACATCAATACAAATAATGTTTAATGCGACAGTCATCAGTTCAAGTCTATACGTTTGCACCCTGTAACCTGTGATTTGCTAACGCGAAGTGTACTGTATACTGCACCCTGACGGAGTGCCACCAAATTATGTTACATGTCTTTTAAACTTTCGTGCCTCAATCGCTGACTACAACTGGCCGAACTTGACTTTCGATATGACGTAAGCCCATACACTGTGAACAGGAAAACAAGGAAAGGGCAGAACCAGAGCAACTTGGCAGACGGAGGGCCCAAGATCACGCAGTTGCGTCCTCCAAGATTCCTTCCGCTTTGCTGAATTCGTCTGTCGCGGCCAAGTTTGGGTCCTTCTTAGCCGCAAGCTAAGGACCATCATTGAACCATCAACAGCACCAACATCCAAGTTCGCGAATAGAACACCCGCACATCATGAACAAGGATCAAAGTAATTTTGAGATGTATCAACACGAGGATGTCGTTCAGCACAGCATGAAACACTTACCACTAGGGCTCTCAGCTCTTCCGCAGTCTTACCCAGTCGGGTGGCCGTGTCGGTAATCATTTTATTCGACTCTTCCAACATTCGCCTCTACAATTTCATTGTTATCGATCAATCGGGAATGATTTAGGAGCGGTCGAAGAACAAGGATGCCCAGATATGGTGTCGAGCGTATACCCAAACAGAATAAATCAGTTTATGTCCCAAATACAGTGGGGAGAAATGGGCAAAATATCCAGATTTGACAGTCCAAATGGGTATCGGCCAACAAGGTAAAGTGTCATCTGTCCCAAAGTTGACAGGTTTCAATGACACCCCGCAACCCTGCAAAGTCTGAATTGTCTGAATTGTCCAATTTCTGACAACAGTGATGATCGTTGCCAAAGATGGACAATACAACAGTGGGTGATGACGCGTATACAAGCGTTCTAGTCAATCAGTTAGACCCACCCCAATGGAATGTCCTTGCACCCTGATTGAGGGCACCTGACGGCCTCAACGGGAACACGGGGAATGACCACGATGATCAAGGGACAAGGAACCAAGTCAACTGGCGTTGAAAGTAATAATCACCCCATCCCAGGAGGGCTGATTGTCAAAAAGTAAAAGGTTTATCGAGGTTGACATTCCAATGCCCAACGCAGAACAACAGATCAGACATTGTGTTCCTCAATATCACCACCTTCATTGAAGGTATCCAACAAGTCAGAAGCGAGACTCCTGGCTGTAGGCGCCAACGAGACGAGTAAAACAGAATAATAAACTCACAGTATTTTTGACATCCCATTCCTCAGAATTATCCGCGACGAGCTTGTCCAACTTGAGCTTTAGGTCTTGCGCCTCTTTCTGATAAGATTTGTGCTCCTTCCCCAATCTACATCGTCACGTTGATGTCATCCAGACAAGATGTTGGCATATGAGCACAGCATCCACAAAACAATAACAACAAATCCCGATTGTGACAAATTCGCCGACAGGACCCCATAACAACAACAACACGTTGCATCGATCCCCCAGGACGTTGGGATTTGAGAAGGGGTTACGCATAATAAAAGCATCCGAGGGATCCATTTATGGATTGGTGAATGATGTGAAAGTGGGGGGTCGGAGTATGGCCAATAGCGAGTAAAGTTGGAGGGTAAAGCGTGTTTGATGAGCATTAATGAGGCGTGTAGGCGCGTAGACAGCGATAGATGCAAGGTGTGTTGATGATATCGATGATGATGCGAATGATGTTGAGGTTAAAAGTCATTCACCAAAGCATGTGTGTCGCAAAGTAGAATGAACGATGATTAGCGAATGTTAAGTAAACTCGACAAAATGACGACTCTGGCGCGGGTTAGCGTCACTGCTACCTGCTGCGTCTACCCCATCCTACTACGTACAATGACAGATGTCCCTTTGAAACAGTGTCGTAAACACCGTGGGGTAAGGCGTCTGTCTGAACCATGATGAGAGTATTTTGGTAGGGTCAAGAACGATCTCGACATGGCACCAGCCCAACATAGCATGTAAAAGACATTTCAGACATATGACGGCAGCCAAGAACCGAAGTACACACGAACAGCAGCGACTCCCCCCCCAAAAAAAATGTGTTTATGGCCTGATTGAAACATTGACATACCTTTCTGCCGCACCAGATTTGATCTTGAGTTGACGTTGCGCAGCCGCGATGTTAGCCATAATAGCTTGATGACTTCTTGATGGGTACTGTGGCTTGAGTGTTTGAGATAAGTTTCAATTGAATTGGGTGGAACACCAGTCGAGAGCTGAAGCAGTTCGAAGGTGAGTGGAAGAAAAAAGAGAAAAAAAGAGAAAAGCAATCACGTTCTGCCTCGCGTTCAATCACGTAAAATATTGACTTCGGACGCGATGTGTAAAATACGCGACGGGTGACAACTATATACGGCAATGAGCAGGAGTTCCTCAACGAGTGTTGGACGAGTGTTGGTGAGGGAGTCCGGGTATGCAGAGCTTACACTGGAGCCATTTGTATCCTGAAACGATCGACATTTTGGAGAAAAGAGTCAATTCACCAGACACGGCGGCTCCGGCGGAGACAACGACGATAAGGTGTGTTAACCGAACGCACCACAATGCGTTCATCGATAACGAGACTATTCTCGATCGAGTTCATCCACTGAATGTCCCAGTACACCATATTCGCTCGACGATGATATCGTTATCAATGATGATCAGACCTCATGATTGGTGAAGGTAAAAAAAAAACGAGGTGGTTGTTGCATTATGTACCATATACTACATACAACGGTGCACGCTAAATATGATGTAGGGGATGGCAATTGATACATAAAGCACACGAGCTAGAAGTTGAAAGGATTTGACAAAAGTTGGCGAGTGTGTGAGAAGAGGAAGGCGAGATAATTGCTAAATAAACAACAAATAGATAACGCCCAGAATCAGAGATGATAAATCAAACCCTAAAGGTAGCTAAAGATTTGGCGATATGCAAGTGGCGAGGCGATCGCGATGCACGAATGGCGGAGAGAAAAACATTGACCAGCTTGGAACGTCATCAAACAAAACCCAGAAGACCAGCGCACCCAACCAGCGGAGAATGCCTAGTCTCTCGGCGCCCATCCCAAACTTGCCAGGATTGAGACCCGAGAAGACATGTCAAAGGACTTACAAATCCTCGATAGGTGGAGAGCATCTAGCTAGCTTCTACAGTCCTCATCAACCTCAATCAATCACAGATACCGATTCGAAACCCCAGCCCCCAAGTACAAAGCCGCAACCCTCCAAAGAGCCAATCCGAGGCAGAAGGAGTCCTCGACAAGCCACTACAAGCCAAACACTCGACTTTGGCGGTACCGGACTAGCCGATAGCGCCATGCGAGACGAATGACGAGGGCACAGTGCCGATTCTTCCCCCCACTTCGACTCAGCCCCAAGGAAGGCCTTGACCAAGCACGAAGGAACACAGTGCGCGAATGGACATATGAGTAAGAGAATGATAAGAACCATAGGCGTGGTCGCTGTTTCTTGCGAGAGGTACCGAAGTAGTTGCCGTTGCGTGCAATGAAAGCGATGATGATCTTGCGCCGAGACTTGACCAGTAGCCGTATCCGTAAGAACCAAAGAGGTGGATATGAAGGAAGAATAAAAGAATGAATAACAAAGCGAGAGCAGGGGAGCAGTGAGAGCGTATGTGACCAAACCAGTAGGAACGGAACACTGGTGCAATGCAATAGAAAATGCGATGATGCAAAATGCTAAGTGGTGATGATGATGATGACAGGGAAAGTGGGGGAGTGAATGATGCATATCACTATTAATAACTCATTGAAGATGCGTGGGCGGAAACGTCAATGACGGAGACGTGAGGAGTCGTGAAGATGATTTGTCACCATGGTCATGTCTTGCGAATGGAGGGGCGAATGAGATGTTGACGTTGTTGTTCTAATTTCGCACGCGAGGCACGTAACCCACAATCAAGGGGTCGTACGCCTCAAGCGAGCGAAAGAACCGAGCGAGAGCAGATATTGCTGACTGAGGAGCAGGCAGTGAATGCGAGGCACCGACTCGGATATACCAAGTCGCCTCGAGCATCGACGTGAGGTTCTGACCAGTCGCGTAGCGGCCCAACGGACACCAAAGTCGCAGTCTGTCCATGACAGGTAGCGCGGCACAGCTGCAGGAAGGAGAGTTCGCAAGACAAGGGGGATGACCAGTGGCGAATGGCGTGGTAAGGCGATGTTGGAGTAACGTTCACGGCAGTGACGACAACCGCAGGGGGAATGTGGTCGTGAAATATAATACATGATAGTCCGTGTCATAAATGATTAAAGCGGCGTCACCTGGACTTGCAGGTTTCAATCTCGTAGTCGTCGTCGTACATGAATGAGCAATCGTGCAGAAAAGTCGGTAAAGGGGGAAGGGCCAGTGGAGGGCAAGGCTTTTGAGGGACCGAGGTCTGATTAGAAAATGACCGCGCACAAGGCGCAAATGTAGTGTCAATCAGAAGTGTGCCATATGAGCGGAAGCAGCTCGTTGGTTGGCAGTGCTGAGCATCAAGGCCTCGTTGACATTGCGGAGGCGGATGACCTCGGCTTCAGCGGCCTTCAACCTCAACTCAAGTTGATCCCTGCAGGTCTCGACGTAGCGGATGTGGCTGGTAGCTATGAGAGGTGTGTTAGAACTTTGTGCAGCTGCTGAGATGAAAGAACGTACCACGGTCGAGCAAGGACACTTTGCTGGACTTCTGATTTGATGGGGGGAGAGTTTCCTTGAGACGAGCATAGCCATCTCGGAGCTCATCACGCCTCCTTTGCTCAGACTCGATACGCTGTCTTCGGATGGTTTCGCGACGAGCGGTATCATTGGTTGCGGGGGCAGGAGGGGGGGAGCTGTGGAAATCGTCCTCATCATCACTCGCGTCATCGCGACTGTCGGATCGTCGCCTCTGTGCTGCAGCGCGTGCGCTAGCCCTGGTAGCAGGAATAGCGATGGGGTTGTAGCGGTGGGACCTTGGAATGGTTGCAGGATAGGCAATGGCTGGTGGGGAAACAGAGCCACTGCTACGGCTGGTCCTGCCAGATGATGGTGTCTTGGATTGGGAGATAGGCTCGGAGGGCAACTCGTTCAAGCCATAGGTAAGAGTTGGTGGCGAGATGCTAGCACCATCAGAGTGGCTGTAAGAGGAGGCGGGCGAGGGAGCGCTGAAGGGAGGAGACGAATATGTGTATTCGCCGAGCCCGGTAGTGAGATTCAATGCATTGAATCCAAGATTGGGGGAACCCGATGTCGCTGGCACTAAAAAGGAAACTCGATCGTTGAGTAAAGCTCCGGATTCCGCAGAAGAGAAAAGACATACAAGTGAGGGAAGTGAAGGATGGCGATGAGGGAGGATATTGGAGGTAGTCCAAGCCACTGTCCATGAAAGTAGAGGTCTCGAGAGAATCGAGGTAAGCAGAAGTCTTGGCGGAATCGTAATCGATAGCGGCCATTGCAAAGAGTGAAGAGGAAGACAGTTTGAAAATTGGGTGGGGGTTGAGAAGATGAAAGAGTTCGTGAGGTGACGACTTGAAGGCAGTGAAGTAATGAGACTGAAAAGCAAGAAGAGGGCTGTATTTAAAGCGAGTGCGGCGCAAAGTTAACAATCAGACAAAGAATAATAGACATTGTTGTGCGCTTACAGAACAACAACACTTGTAATTGAAGGTGGTTGTGTGTTGCGGTGGAGACGGCTTAAGAAAAGAAACACAGAATTTCACTCGTAAAAAGACGGTCAGAGGATTTCGGGAGGGCGGAGGGAGGATGAAGAATTGTAGACGGGAAGGAGTAACGTCTATATAGCATTTGCAGTGATGGGACCCACTCGATTTGTATGCCAACATCAGACACGAGGCAGATGGTGGCATGTCATCCAGTATTCTACGGCAGGCCATCTTGATTCTGCCCTGTCCAACAGCATTCCTTCCCACCCTACCACTACCGCTCTAGGAAACTCCGTTTTGTTTGTACGATCCTGGCGGAATTAGTCCTAGCCCAATGCCCAACGCGCTTTTGTCATTGATTCTTACCTCTTATTCCATCCACATCGTCGATCCATATTTTTCATTTCCTGCTGTCCTTCTGATCGTCTTTTGAACCAAACCGCCTTATCTTCTCCCTGCAGCGTGTCAGATGGTCTCCGACTGCATCATCGCACCGGTATCCCGTATTTTTCACCACCACACTCGATCCTTTTTGTAAAATTATCATTTCTAATCAAGATCCGGTCTCCGAGGTCCTCCGCCACTTCTCCAGTGGGCAACACATTATTATAAACTCATAACCTTATATCCCTGCCGGACACAGTCATTAGACAGACCGTTATCACGGCATTGCAACGTTGTTTCATACATCGACTTCGGTCCTCTAGTCTTTGTATTTTCGTCCGAGTTTCACTCAATGATCCTATCATTGATTTTGAGTTTTACTTTGTATCTCACAATTTCCTCTGTCATCTTCATCCACAATATTGGTCATCTTCACGGTACAATGAGAGAATATTTAGAGGCACAGAAAGAGCGAATACAGGTCTTTATCGTATCATAACAGGCGTAACAGTTCGTAAATAGCGTCCGCAGGAATCCAGGGAGGTCCTGGCTTTGATGAGAAACAAGTTTATCAACGTCTACGCTTTGTAATAACCTAGGGTTCCACCAGTGTGTGTGATCAGCACTTCCACAACTCCTCTGACGGGAGTGAATCTTACCTCCAGAGAAGGGTCCCGCCATGTTCGAGTAGTGCTCCAGTCTCTTTGAGAATCGCCAAGCCAAGAAATACAGGTATATCTATTGCCGTTTCCAAGTCAGCATACTTTGACATAGTTGCGCTACATCGAAGAGCGCGGCCACCCACCTGGCAGACGATGTCGATACACAGTGAAACAATGAAAGCGCCGTTTATTGATGAGAAGCCTGTGGCACAGAAGCCACCAGGGAGCGATGACGAACCCCCGTAACCAGCTTCCGCAGAATCCGTCCATAATTGGCCGCCATTGTCGCATTGCCATACGATCTTATCCTTGCTATTCAACCCAAGGAACAGAGCAAGCAAGACCAGACCAGTGTTAAAGTTGTAAAGTTGTACAAAAGAAAGACCAGAGAACCCACCCTCTCTGAAGCTCTACGATCATGATGATAGCCCTAAGCGTGCTTATTACGATGATGAATGGCCAGAGGAACTTTACAGCCCGAATCCAGATGTACGATCTCTGTAGAACGTAAAACGGCATGAGTAACTAGATGGGATACCACCACATCCATTCCACTAACGTTTGACAAGGCCAAGATAGTGATAACAGATGCCGACGCGATAGCCATGGCGATACCTCCATACACTTGCCTGTAATATGGAGGGGGGTCTCATCGTCAACAGGAAATCAGACACAGCATGTGTATGACGTTACCATTCGGGAAAGACGAAGAAGAAATATGGGCCCAATATGAAGAGGAATATACCTCCTGCAATGCTATAGGCCTGGGAAGCATGCGTAAGGAGACAGAATGAGTATCAAACATTGCGGAGAATCTTACCGCAACGAACACGCCCCAAGCAATAGCACCACCCCTCTGATGAGATCAGTTTCGCGGTCAACGTCAGGAATTTCAAATGAAGTGCGCAGACGTACAAGCGGAAACAACAACAGACAGTTATCGCACCTGCAGAATGGTACGACGGCAATTAGAGCGCAAGCTTAGATTCACAATGCTTGAGTCACATACCACATTGAGATTACAGTCGGCAGAGAAGAGATAGGCTAACAGAAAGAATTAAATAAAAAGTGTTGACGAGCAGTGGAGAGGAGAAGAATCGAGTAGGTATCGATGAAGTAGAGAAGAACAGAGAAGGTATCACAGGAGAATGTAGGCAGGCGTGTACGACACCGCCGACGTGGGATGACAACGAAGTGATGGATGACAACGGGGTGATGGCGCCTTATCTTTGCTGATGCGTGACATCCAGAGGCTGTGACTGCTGCCCCTGGCTGCCCGAGACTGCCTGATTGAACGACTTGGCGTAACTTGTTCATTTTCGTTCATTTCTCCCGGCGTTCTTCATCATCGGCATGTCCATCGTTTCAAGTTTGCTGTGGTGGTGGTCCAACGAAGGCCAAACCAAACACCGCGTTTTCAGCCGTGCAACTACGGCCAATGTCTTTCAGCACCGTATCAAGCGTCTTGGACACGACGAACAACTTTCGGCGCCAACCATTCGCCTCACGTATGGTCTTTGTTCTGGTATCCTTTAACCTTGGATCAGCGGAGATTATTCTCCCTCCTTGGCCCTCTATTAGCTCGAGCACTCTCCTCACCTCTTGGCGTCGTCTGGTGCTGAAATTTGCTTCAGCTTTCATGCATTCGTTTCTCGGAGGTTATTTTTTGCTTGCGGATGCGTAAGTATCTCGATAGCCAGGCCGCCCTCATAGATCCCAGTGCTGTACAGATGGCTTCAGCTCCAGCATCAAGCCATAACCCATCTCGCATTACGTCTGCATTCATCCTAGCTTGGCTGCATCCATCTTCCCATAAATGATCTGCGTCTGGGGAATTGGCGACCATCTGTGCTTTTCTTTCTCCGACTATGGTCACTCAATCAACATTGATTGGCACCGACGACATTAACCCTGACGTTCAAAAACTACTTTCCGCAGAGTGGAACAGTCGTCGATCTTTCCATTACAGGGGCTTGGACGTTCTGCCTTCGATCCTCCCCTGAACCTCGTTGTGTTCACAGAATGAGGCTCCATCCCCATCAAGCTAGAGTTTAGAATATTCTTCCTTTTTCGGCCATTCGTCAAGTGAACGGATGCGAGACACGGAATACTATCGACCGACTGCTCCCTTGGGAAAGATCATTATGGTGGACCTCAATCACTCACGTTAGTCGCGGGTGACCTACAGCGACCTCCGTTGCTCCAACCAACCATAATCATATGCCACTGACCTCCGATGATCACAATATCCTGCCCAGGGTGGGACATAACTTTTCACCGTAGTCCTCGTCATTGGTCCCCGGCGCCGACGCGATCCTTGGGCGCCTCATGTCTAATGCTGCGTAGTCCTTGGCTTCCACTATCCCCATTTCCCTCATCAGTTCTCGCCCTTTTTGCTCTTTACCCTCTCTGACCAAGCTGATTGTCCAGTGTCCCCAAATCTGGTCCGACTATAAATACCGACTTCCGAGTTCTCTAGGATATGTTGCTGCTGAGGTGTGTCGGCTTCTTTGTGGTGCTCGTATCTTCATTTAGTCTATGTACATTGTGTAGACGCTTCTCGATTTCCAGGAAAAATGGACCTCCTATTCCATTGTGTGCCTATGATGAAGCGTTTCTCAGAAAGCCCAGTCGACTATTTTTTACCCAGAACATTTTGGTTGTCCTAAACTTCTTTCCCTTCCATTCCCTGCGCTATTTTCCCTTCAATCGATTAATTTCTTTATCAGAGCTGTTGTTCTGCACCAAATTTTCATGAGGGGGTTTAAGGGTCATCGCATGATGATTTTATCAAGGTTTTCCACTCCAATTCAGTTGAATGCCAATAGGCCTTCTGGGAATTTTTACCTGGAGGAGGGTTCCGGAGTCAACAGCCCTCCATTACAGATGACGCCACAGACAGTTATCAGGTGGTGTACATTTAGCACAGCTGTCTGATTCAGCCTATCGGCGAGCCAAGCGATCGCCGGATCTCTATTGCAGCTAGCGCCTGAATAGAGAGAGGACCGCTGAAGAGGAAAAGCAGGGAGAATAATGAGTTCTTCCCCGCTCACGATTGTGGGTGAACAGGGATGGAACAAGGAGGATACTCTCTACGTTCTGGACTGATCTCTTGACAGGTCCCTCCGTCATTTTCATATTTCCTATCCGCATTGGGAATTGGTGAGTGTGAATAACTAAGAAATCTCATTTCCATTTACAGTTGATCAGCTCGGTGGAAAGGAGTTTACCATGACGAAAGCCTTTATAACTGCTAATGTTGACCTACGGATAGGTACGCAAACGAGGGTATCAGAACCCTGTGGAACAGAGAAGAAGTGGTCGATGATCAAGGGGTCCAATGTAAGGGCCTGGCTTGAGTCTATCCACCTGTGGACTTGTCAGCGGACAACTGCATGGGATTAACGGCTGGTCATGGGGATATGTGGACTCTTCACATTGTCAATCGATTTCATCGATGCACGACAATGACCTCCTGGAGTTAAATCATGACCCCATTGACCTCACTCTTCATCAATTTACGCCAGTGGCTGCAATAGAATATGTTCCAAAACGACCCTCAATTGCCAATTTAAAGGTCTGGACTTACACCTTTCGCAGTTGTTCATATGATGTTCTTCTGGCCAAGGGTCTTTGGCGCGGAAACGAAGCAGAAGCAAGTCTTCTGTTTCATCTCACGGGTCTTTGAGTTTCGCGCATTTGCAAACACGATTCGAAATCGTGATAAGGTTGCCTACACTGCCGCTCCAAGTTTGCATTTCATGACCCCGGCCTCCACCCACAAGAGGCGCCATGGAAGTTGTCAAACACTCTACCGGACATATTCCAAGTGTGGTGCCGTGGGTGCTTTTAATTCTATCAGGGCAATACATTCGACGACGTATCGAACGCATCAATCAGTCAGAAAGTCGGGCAAAAGGAGAGTCGTAACGCGAGTCAGGCAAAGTTTCTATGGAGTAAAACGGGGAAAGTTGGGACCAAGGATCGGGCGACGTTAAAAGGGTCATCGACGGGAATCTTTTCATCTATACCCATATTGATCAAATTCGGGCTTAATACCATGTTACTGACTTTTTAGGCATCAGCCACATGCAACATCAATGTACCCGCTAATACAGTCCAATCGCTGTCCGTCTCATCAAGTGTCAAAGGGGTGAGCAGGAAAAAGAAAAAGGAAGTTTGCCTTCCAACTCTGAAATTCTGACGTATCGGTACATCCGTCGTACGCATCTACACAAGGACGCTATGACTTCAAAAACATGTGTTTGGAAGGACAGTCTAGCTTACGCAAAACGCAACGCGAAATGCAGCAGGATTTTTTTGAAATATCAGATGGAGTCATCAATTAGAAAGTAAAAACCATGAAACGAAACGAATGGAATTACAAGTGGAGCCGTAAGCCTATGTTCTTTTCATGGTGAGTTTGTCTCATCTCAGCTCACATTATTATTTTCAGTTTCGAGCCTATGGAATTACCGCGATGAACTCGTCATTGGTTGGATCGTAGAATTCCTCATCAAAGATACACGCACCCGCAATCAGGGCGCAGGCGCTGTCGTACCGTTTCTCCCGTCCTGTTCTCACCGAAATGGTGTTAGCCGCTCAGACCCACATACCCATCAAGGTTGAGAATCCACTCTCTCTCAACTTTTTTTAAAGATCCCTTTGTATTTCGAACCCCGGGACGAGTGATGCGGAAGAGTATAAGGTCCCAATTACCTGCCCTTGTTATTCGTACACGTACCACACCTGACGAAGAGAGGGGGTCGACCAGTACCTGAAGCAACGTGTCCAACACGTGTATGATGAGGAATACCACTATTTGCGTGTGGCTTAAGATAACTGTCATCGATTCAATAATCAGCGCTGTTATTTTCCTGGCTTACAATCGAGGAACTAGGGATCTCAAATCTCATCGGATGAGACCCATTATCCGGCTTTGCATCGTTTATCTCACTCCGACTGGGCACTTCTCCCCTTGGCTGTCGCTCTCTCTGGCCATCTTTTGCCGCTCTTCCTCTTTCCCAGGAAGTCCCTATCTCCTCTACTCCATTCTGCTTCGCAATCATTCCTGGCTCAATAACAACCCTAGAATCTCACCCCTTCCCCCTCTCCCTGAATGATTGAACACCGTACCGGATTTCCTAATCTGTCAGAAGAAACCATGCCATGACTCAATTGCAGATGTCGGTTCGGTCAATTCCAATGTTCCACTGTAATTACATTCCTTATAATTCGTTGATCATCAGTAGTATTGTGTACGTATGTAGCGAAGCGGATGACGCGGATGAGACGTTTAATAAACGGATTTCAAACATGTCAGAGAAGACTCGCAGGGAGCAAATACAATACTGGAACGGACGTGATGAACGAGAAGAACAAGAAACGAGGGTGATTCCATTTTTCCACTTCACTAGCTTACGCTTTTTCATTGTTCGAGTTGTCAACCTCCCTTGATCAGGATCCAGGAATAATCAATATTCGGTACGAAGCCTGAGGAGAAGGAGAAGGAGTGTGGTTGGCTTTTGCTTATTGTTGCCATTGCAAGCGGACCAGACCGCTTTTTGCAATTTGCATTTGGATTTACATTGCTCGCGTAACTAGCAAGTACGGGGAACTCGAGCTCTTTGTGATGGAGTTAGCTAGCTACGTATATGCTTCGTTATGGAATGCACACGCTAACGGGGTTGTGAAAATCTTGCTAGCGAAGGAATGGTCATGGCAGGCACCAGCACCAGCATTCTCTTCCCTATTCCCCCGAAGAAACACGCATACGAAGCTTAGATCATTTCACACATGCTTATACGCACACGAGCAAACCATTTCACGGATAACGCATGCTTCACGCCTAGAACGACGCCAGGTGTTGACGATGATGGATGAATAGATGGTTGGATTGATAGGAGAAAGAGATAGTATCACGAGAAGAAATGTAAGTTCATGAAAAAACGGAAATTGCAGTCCCCAAAACAAAATGTACAAGAAAGCAAAAGAAATGTTGTGCAAAATGACTAGAGAGACAAATTGGAGGAGTGGTTGTGGTTGGGATGGAGATGCAGCTAGATACATGCGACAGATGGGATAGTGACAAGATGGCCTGATGAGCGTCCAATTACACAAAGAAAAAAAGAAAGAAAAAAAATCAAGACAACGGCAGATTGCAAGGACAAGTAGGGGCATGACAATTAATACAGAAAAGAATGTAGGCTCAAGGATCTAGCCTGGCAAAACGCCACCACACCAACGGCTAGGTCCCTCGTTCCAGAGGTGATTGTAGAGCCCGCCAATCACAAAGGGAACAAAGTCGGGGGTGGACGTGTCGGAAGAAGAAGTGGGTACGAGAGGATACGTGCACTCTATGTCATCAAGATTGAGCAGTTTCCGACCAACATTACGACGGGATATAATACCACCCCGCAGAGGAGACATCACCATATCAAATGGTGACGGAGGATTCTAGAATCCGTCGTGGTAAGCCCTTAGCGCAATCTATGTCGTGGTCCTGCGTATACAGTTCCGATTCTCCTACCCTGCCATGTATTACACTCAAAACCTATAGGGACAACGGGGTGGAAACGTATTAGATGGACCATGCCATCGGGATCGTCAAAGGCCGTCAATGAGTAGTGGGTGGTACAGTAGTCATGGCAATTCGTGCGTTCGTTGATAAGTAGTAATTGCGCGTGATGTTCGTCAAGAATCATGTCAATTTCGTCAAGTTTCGTCGAGCGGTCTCATCGAGTCGAGGAAGTTGTTGCAGGCGCCAGGTGAGCTAATAAGTTGTGCCGCATGCTAACACAAAGACAGAAATAGCTCAGGGCAAACGCATTGGGTTAGTCCAATGAGTGGGGCCGAGTTGCGACCGAAAGTGCGTTGCGCGAGGAAGCGAAGTGTGAGCCAGTGGAGAACGTCATGAAGGTCGAGTTTGCTGTAACGGATTGGATTCCCCGGAATCCCGCAGACGGCTTGCGTCTCTTGCAATCAATTCCTTCGTGCTGGATTGGGTTCACGGCGGGCAGGGAGACGAACAAAATCGATCATGAGAAGCTACGAGTGATGCATGATCGAGCACGCAGCATACTCAGTTCGAGAATGGAGGGTTCTCCCATTTGCGCAGACGGCTTCCGGCTACGGACTGTGTCTTCGACTCCCACGGGAGCAACGAAAAGAGATAGCTAGTGGGGCGCGCAGCGCCGGTTCGGTAGACGCGAAAAGTCGAGTCGAACTCGACGTTGTAGTAATGAGGATGTGTTCGGCAGGCATGGAATCAACCATGAGCGAGTACAATGCCAGTTCCTCCAGGTGCAATGCCGCGGGTTAACGTAAAAAAAGCAACAGATATGAAGGCAAAATAGCGTGAAAGGCATGAGAGGGACGCATAGAATTACAAAAAAGAGGGATGAATGAGGGAATAGTCGTCAAAAGCCGTGCTCGGAACCAGAAGGACTGGAGTTCTCTGAGGGAGCGTCTTGTCCTTTGACAGCAGTCAAAGAATGTGCGGGAGCGGTGTCTGGTGGAGGAGAAGGTCTGCCATCAAAGACAGTGGGGGGAGGGGTGTCTGTGGCGTTGGTGAGAGAGATTTTCTCGTTGATGGAGCGTAGGCGAGACATCTCGGCCTCCATTGCACTGATACGCGCTTGCATCTCTTTGTTTGCTCTCTCGAGGTTGATGATGTGGGTGGTAGCTGAGAATAGAGGAAAAGATAAGGAAGACACAAAGAACAGAAAAGGGGATAGGCAAACCTCGATCTAGTAGGGAGACTTTGCTGCTCTTCTGGTTGGAGACGGGGAGGACGTCTTTTAGCTTGGCATAACCATCTCGTAGCTCGTCTCTGCGGCGTTGCTCCGCTTCGATTCTTTGTCTTCGAGTAGCCTCCTTGCGGGAGTGGGCGAGGTTTTCAGGATAAGCGAGACCCATGTTCTCTTCTTCGTCTGTATCGTGGGAACGTCGGCGACCTCTGACAGAGCTTGTGGGAGACGGGGTAGGATTATAACGGTGGTGACGGTGCACAAGACTGTTTGAACGGGAGGAAGGCGGAGAGTTTGCGCCGCTGCTGGAATGATCAGACACGGGGATACCGTCATATATTTCGGGAGACGGCGGAGGAGGAGTTGCACTCGTGGCAATGGGAACATGTGTTGGATAAACGGGGGCTTGGTATTGGCTGGGAGAAACCAAAGCGAGGTTATGATAACCCATGCTGTGGGGCTGCATGTCGTTGACAGACATATTGGTGCCTGAATTGGACACGGAGAGATTATCAGATGGGCATGAGTTTCTGTGAGTAATGAAGTGCAGCACCCACGAGGAGAGACATGATATGGGGCCATCTGGCCATAAGGCATGAAATGGTTAGGGTCCTCCTGGTAAAAAGAGGCACCGTAGGAATGGGGCATCTGGGGCTGGTCGTCAGATAGGGCGTGATGATTGTCCATTAGAAGAGGAGGAGAAGGGATGGGGAGGAGGAGGAGGGGATGAGGAAGAGAAGGAGTGGAGGACGGTGAATAAAAGAATTGAACGCGAAATGAAAGAAAGGTAATGAAAATGGGCGAAAAATCAAAAACAATGTAGCCTCTATCTTTTGTTTGTTTTCACGTTAGTCCTTGTTTGGCTTCATCGTTTGTACATCGGCGTTTAGCCTGACTGCCCGAGATTCGCGTGAGATGGGCATCGTGAGCATCGTCGTGGGCGTCAACGGGCAGAAGTCGACGCTGGTGAAGCGTTCGGTCAATACATATCATTCAAAAGAGTATACGTTCCATGCACCGGATTGTCCCACCCCTGAATACACCCTCTTCGCTTGTTTGCCAAGCGGTTTCTAGCACACTACCAACTCTCCAGCTGTCTCTAAACAACGTCTACAGTAAATGATATCACGTTCTTTGACGCCATCGAAATGACCATGAACGGTACTCCTCGATCATCCACGCCCATCGCTATCCCAACGCCTGCATGGCCGCGTCCAAATTCTCCTCTGCCCCCCCATAAACTCGCAAAGCTTGCCAACGCGCTCGGCGTCGCCACCCCTCTGCCCGCAATCCACAACGTCCCCATCATTACCGCCCCTCCATCCGAAGCCTCACAATCCCCTCCCGACCCTTTTCATCGCTCTCCTTCTCCAGTTGCGTCCTCCAGTTCAACTGTGACAGCCTATTCCACTGCCACATCAAAGTATCTCTTGCATGTTATACCCCCCTTGCATTTGCCCCACGAATCAGACCGAAGGCAACACCAAGAGTTAAATCCAGCTCCCCCTAATGCGCCAGGCTATCACCCACAGTTTCGCCGCGGCGTTCTTGTCCCTTTCTATTCAAATTACCAATCCCAATTGGGTGCCATTGCCAAAGAATATGCTCTACCAAGCACGACGGGAATGATCCTATACCTCGTCAACTCAAAACCTACAGCCGTGCATTCCCAAATTACGATCTCAAACGAACCGGACGACACAACCGAACTCGACGAACCCGGACCACGCCTCTCAGAAGACGTCTGGAGACACTTATGGACTCGCGTCATAAGGTCTGAACCCAGAGATGATATGCTACTATTGCCATCCAGAAGTCCGACACCCAACTTTGCTCCCAGTGTCTCTTTAGAACCTGCCGATCAATCGCCTCTTCGTCCGCCCAATTCCACCAACGGGTTGGACCCTAATGCAGCCTACCCTCTGACCCCAACAACTCCTTCTTCCGCAACAACGTCAGATGATAGATCAAACTCTAGGGCACCTTTTTCTTCCTCAGCTTCCCGTGCCTCAGACCTGGATACGGCTGAAACCTCTTCGCTTTCAAGCGCCTCCGTGATGATGGATAGAGCCGCTAAACGCGCCAGCTCCTTGGATCTGCCCGGCTTACATTCATCGTCGCTCATACCTATCCTTGCAAAGGTTGAGTTTGATATTGATCGCAAGAGAGCTGGTTGGTACGATGCCTGGATGCGCAGCAGAAAAATTAATCACGCCAAACGCGCTGAAAGTAGACATGGGAGGAGGGACACTGATAGAGAAGGCAACGATGAGGAAGACCAGAAACGCCTTCCAATAGGTTTACTGACAGGAACCAAGGAATCAGCTAATCTCATCTCCATGTACCCATTGGCTGATGCCTCACAACCAGAAGCGGCTCTATCAGCAGAGGGCTATGAGCCATTGTCAGATCCTCAAGAGGAGACGAGTGGTTCAGACAGTGGTGAGCTTGAAGAAGAAATGCAAGGCGCAGAAGTCAATGTCGCTCGTATTGCGTCGATGCATGGGGGCAGAGACCCATTGGAAGATGTCTTTGGTGCAGACGCCGATACTTGGGCTGAGATGCGGAGTACCCGTGATTCCAAGCCTGCTTCAAATCCAAATGTAATGGGACTTGCCTTGACCGGAGCAGACTTGACGCCAGATCCAAATTCAGAAGGATTGGGCGATGGCGAATCTGAAGTGGGCATAAGTATCATGCAAGAAACTGGCGAGGTCCAGGATCTACTGGAAAAGATGTCCCATCCCCAAGTTTCCTTTTCTCCACATTCGCCGCCACACGTATCTTCAACACTTCAAGGCTCGTCAAGGAAACATGTACCTCCACCATTAGTTCTACAGCCCTTGACGGGTTCCAATTTCAGGGACCTGGTCGTTCCTGCGGACCCAAGCAGTCCCGGCAGTATAAATCTACCCTATCTCCATTCACCTCACTCACCGCCTAGTGGCGAAATTGAGCGCGGCCTCACCCACGATAAATCCGAAAATAACTCGGGCGATGACGACTTGAGTTTGGACTATAATCACGTACGCAGCGCCGAGGAGTCGGAAAAACGAGTTGGCGCTCTGTTTGAGGAATTAGACCTAGGGCTACAGATTGAGCCATCCGAGGAGGTACGTCCCTATTCACACATTCGAACCCAATTTTCTGACTAAGGGACCTAAACCTAGTTTGAGTACGATGAGGACGACCCCAACGACCGCCGGAGAAGTCAATACGTAATGAAAACAAAGTTGGATGAAATCGAAAAGGTGCGTTTCTTAGGAATCCCATTGCTTTGTCTCCTCTGCATGGAACAATTATGCTGACGTGCGAGTACGATGTCAATCCTATTCTTAGGCATTTGCACAGCTTTCACCGAGGATGTTGAATATCGATTTACAGGAGCAGCAAACGCAGGGCTTTACTAGCGCCTCCTTTTCAATCTCTAATGGATTACTCGACGCACCGGCTGCTTCACCCATCCTTCGGAATGCCGATATCTTCCCTCCGTCCCCCACCTATCCAGGTGCATCATCTAGATCGTAAGTATTACATTCGACTCTTATAGAATTAGATCCCGTCTCTCCCATCGCGTCAGAGCTCCTGAACCGAGGGTAGCGGCGGCAAATTTTTCTCTCTCTACATTAGTTCTTTTTTGATGAGAATCGTATATTGGGTTGACTTGAGAATCTCGTAACTCATTTTAATGGCTTGATTTTAAAACCCCGTTAGAAACCGAGATTCCGACCACAAGCATGCAGCATGGCCTGCTGTTCCGATTTCGGCTCTGAATGAAGCACCATCCTTACCGGACAAAGCTTCCTCCAATAATCTGCCGCGATCTGCTCCTCGGTTGGCACTGAATGGGGTTACCACTTCGGCCCCACCATTATTCAATCCTGCGCCGAGAACATCCATTGAAGTCTCGCCAGAGACAGAGCAGCGAAAACGAGAGCTTGAGGAGGAACATCCTCTCTTTCAATACAATACTGGCAGTCAAACATCTTTGTTATCAGTGTCCAATACCCCCAAGAGTGGAGAATTGGGCGATTCGGAGCCTATCATACCACTATCACCTGATCCATTTGGGAGATATCCCTCCACTCCAGACCCTACTGGGAATCCACAAGGAACAACGTACTGGAAGCCAGGAAATCAGCCATCGCTGTCCATTGATACAAGCGTGAGCGCGAGCGCGAGCCTTCCATCGGCGGAAATCCACACTCGTAGTGACAGTGGTGCTACTAGTCGGTTCTCGATAGATTCGTTACAGGGAGAGAGTGTTGCCTCACAGCTGACTGCGAGACAAACCTTGACAAAGTCGGCGTTTGGCGTGAAAAACTTGACCAAGCTGTGGAAATTGGGAGGGGGCAAGAGTTCGGCGTCCAATCCACCGCCAACGCCTACTGCATCCAATCCACCACCAACGCCTACTGCGTCCACGTTTGCTGGAAGGATTTCCTTAGATGCGCCTGTACCTCCGACGCCTTTGCGGGGTCGATTTGAGAGCGCGTCAGCTATAGGGATCAATACCCCTACAACACCTACATTTGGGGGGAGACGATCACCGCAACTCGTTCCGCCTCAACCACAGGGACACCCATCCGCATCACCTTTACAAGCCGGAGCGCCTCCACGACGACCCTCAATGGACGCATTAAACGTCCCAAAACAGTCCCACCCCCGTCCGCAGATCTCTCAGCATCTCCATCATCGTTCTCGTTCAGGTAGACCGTCCATGAGCAGTAGTGGGATGAGCGCTAGCCCTAGGTTGTCCCCTGCACCACCAGGATTGGATTTTCTCCACTTCGATCAAGAATCACCGTACCCGTCAAGAAAATATTCACCATTGCCACCGTCGACGCCTACTAGTGCGTCCGTATCTCTACCCTACTCGGATCATGCAGCCATGTCAGGCTCGCATCCAAGCGCTGCCACCGCTTCTGCAAGTCCCCCTGGCAGTCTAAAGCCTAGTACGAGCAATGGAGGCAATAGTATGCGCAAAACAATACTCAAGGGCTGGAAGAGTGGATCATCATCGTCATCTGCTGGGCATTCAGACCAGGATCAACCGAGATCTAGTCTAGATAGTAAGCAGCCTGTACCAGGCCGACCTAGAAAATCGAGCATGCATCGATACGGATCCTCGTCTTCACTGGAGCCCGTCCCTCCAAATCCTCAGGTACCGGAGCATTTCCTTCAACAACCACAACAAAGACAAGCAGCGCCACTGCCAGCTTCACTATCGAGGAAGGCAGACAAGAATGATAAGCAAAGGATGGGATCTTCGTCGTCAATGGAAAACGCGATGCCTAGGACCTCGATGGCTTCGTCGAACGATTCGGGTGATACCAGACCCAGTTTTGACGCTTCGCAGTTTGAGATGGTGTCTCCTCATGTGGGGTATGCAAGATAGCGGCAGCCTGAGCCGTTAGGTTCGGCTGTCATTTCTTTGAATGTATTGTACTCGCAATACCACTAACATAGTCATGTCTTGGCCCACTATACCTTGCTATCAGGGACTTTTTCGGATCTATATACGATATACTAATGTGAATACTGTGTTCTTGCGCTATCTTTGTTGGGGTGTGGGGGACTACGTGGATCGTGGATCACACTACGAGTCGAGTGTATGTAGGGAAAACTTTCTTATGTGCCATTGCATTTTTATAATAAACACCATGATTCGGAGGGAGTAGAAAAGATAAATGGAATTTCGCTACTACGGAGGCCCAGAGAGCAGCAAAAGACGAAGCGCCAAACGAAGAAAAAGAACCACAAGAATTTCAGAAAGAAAGTAAGTTGTCGTGGCGTGAACAAAAAAATCGATTGGCAAGGAAAATGAAGGGAAAAAGTGGCAGATTGGCGGGAGAAGAAGTGGAGATCGTGGAAGCTGGAAAAAAGGGGGAGAATGTTGAAAGGTTAGAAAAACGAAGAAATCGAGGAAGCGCCATCGTGAACAAAATGTCGATCATTAAATGGGCTATTAGGTCCATACTCCTCACAGCTCAGACGTACAAAAAAAGGACGGAAGGTGGTGGTGGCGATGGTGACATCGGGGTCAAGACACAACGCATCAAGCGTTTGTAATGGAGCATTTGAATCTAAGCACTTGAAATTTTGGAGAATAGATGGTGGAACGGAAAAGAGCCGTTGGACGTGGCATAGCAGACACGAGGCCGTACTTAGAATCCGAAGAGTCGGAAGACGAGGTACAGGAAAGAACCGGTGAAACGAATGGCGGAAAGGCCCGCACTGGAAGGAATTGCGTTAGTCAATCAATATGTGTCAGGGCGAAATGGAGCGCAAGTAGCGGAATTTCAGTGGGTGCCCATCAGGCGCAGTCATCAGAACTGTGTCGTTCGGTATGAACGATCAATGTGACTGCACCGGATTTCTCCACGGCGCAGACAGCGGCAGCACAATGACGGCCGAAAAAACCTCGGAGCGTTCAAAACCTGAAAGAAGGTACTTACAATGCATAGAACAAGAACGTCAGATAGGGATTAAATGACGTGTTGGAAGTGATGTCAACATGCTCTTTGGCCCATTCCAAAAATGCGGTTGATGTAAATACGACAATAAACACCCTGTGAACGCCGGGGTGTTAGCATCAGTTAATTCGGAAAAAGTGAGGGATTGCAAGGCGTCGTCGTTCGCAGGGGGCAAAAAGACTGCGATCCCGCGACGCCACATTGATTAAAATGATGGTACTGACATATTCGTTCCAACCCATGCTAAAACAACATTCGTTCTGCTGTTCCTGTCGCTATCGGCCTGTTTCGTCGCCGCATCTCGATGTTCTTTCTCCTCGGGTGCTTTAACCCTCAAAGCATTCCTTGACGCAATCCACAGCTGGTCCACATCCTCTTTGGTCGTTGGTAATTCAACCTCCATCAATTCCTGTCCGTCATCGCCTTTAATTTTCTTCGCACCACCCAAGTCCTTCGCTGCTCCGTTGTCTCCTTTGGTACCCCATGTGACATCGTGCAAGTTACACATGGCGTACATCATCAGGATGTTTACGTAGGATGGGAGCAGGAACATGTATTGAATGAAACTTGTGAACATGTGCCATGGTTCAAAGTGCATGAATGAGCTGATGAAGTATAATCCATAAGTGGCCAAGAGGGCGATAACGATCTGTTGCAGCGTATGGCTCTGCATGAATAACCTTTCGTGTAAAATGTCAGTACAGGCCCCACACGAATCATCATCCCATACAGTAGGTAGAAATTTAACAGGAGGCAATAGGGCAAGGGTTGAGGGCGGGGTACGGACAGAAGTTCGTCATTGATGGCAAAGAAAATTGACTTACTCTGGGAAATTGCTCCAGCCTTCTGAGGTATGCGGGACAGCGAGATATACAGTATACACAGCACAGTACGTTGTGATTATGTTGCACAGTCCGAAGAGTACGATTGCTGTTGTATATGTCCATTTAGAACCCTATGAGGCAATGAAACGGGAGAAAGTCAAGTGTCAGTTTCGAATTGCAATGATCATTTCTTTGTTTAGTTGGTCAAGCTTTGGTGCTTTCGTATTCAGCACCCCAGATCCAAAGAAAAAAACAGAGAAAACATATCCATGATTCTTTCCAACCCTCGATTGGACTACGCTTTCGGGTCATAGGGCCTGGTGCAATGAGGAGCATTATCGTAGAGCATTGCCACAAGCCTGTAGCAACGTGGTCGAGATGATACGCAGGGCTCATTCGATACACGTGCCATATGCACGATATACATATTCAAAGGAGTTACTGCGAGAGATATCCTGGCCATACAGCGATAAATGCACCAAGTAGGAATATGTAGCCTCATTCCTATACCAAAAGCCCTGTCGTTCGACCAGAGCGAGGTATTCGTGATGACAGGCAACATAACTCGGACAAGGATTGTGAAGGAGACCGACGCTTACCTGAGGCCTGTTACCCAGTGAACAGACGAGCACGACGAACAAAAGACCGATGTAGAGATTGAGGAAAACTTCAAACACTTGCTTGCCGGCACCGCGACTCAAAAAGTTGAATGCGTCTGAGCTATCACTGGTTGCGGATGAGACGAGCTAGTTTGATGAGTGCCGAGGATGAAAATGCAAAGTGTATGCGTCATAACATTGGCCAAGACAAAAACGGACCCGATTGGGTTCAGCATTAATGACCAAACTAGATGTAGCACAAATTCACTCACGAAGAAGAATGAGAGATAGAAATTAGCCAAAGAAGTCCATGTGAAAAATAGTTGTATGGCGTTGTAGATGAACTCGATCTAGCGGTCGGTTGAATAAGGGTTGAAGGCATTAGCGCGCTGGATGCAAACACGCTCGAGCTTAGACACACCTGCAAGACTATCTTTCTAAAGAAATTCTGACCAGAGCCCCAGATCTTCCAAAAGAAGACGGTGGCATGTATCGAGGCAAACAATGAACCGTTCAGCCATCGTCGGCGCTGGGAAATGAACTCTGGGACCTATACACAGCGCTTAGTACGTATAATGCTAAATGCAGTTGCTCTTACGGTGGTTGGTACATCCGTAGCTGCTTTTGCGCTTTTCACGTATTTGAGGCTAATGGAATATGAACGTAAGTTGACATCTCTTAGCAAATGCGGTTGAGTATACTGACGTCCAGCCCTCACGCTTCTTAGTGACAATTTCGAAGCACAGAATACGATCCTCCGCAAGATACATGTTACGCTATGGGTCCAAGTTAGCCATTGCTTTCACGACGAAGTAGCTAGTGCTCACCTCTAGAGTATTCCACAAAGTCCATTTGAGGTCATTATAGCAAGGTGGAATCGTGGCAACGCACCGAACAAGCCAGCAGCGCTCTTCCCGCCGTGCATACTCTCACCCTTGAAGTACGATGCCAAAGGTCCCGTGCCATCGGGTCCGTTGAGTAATGCCTTGTACCTATAAGCACTAAATGCTCCTGGAAGCACACTGATGTACCCGAAGACGCTCTAGAAGCCGCATATATTCAGCTTGTGATCGAGACAGCAGACGGAGCTCGTACCTCCAATGGCTTATCCAGAATGTTGGACATTTTATACTACGACGGTAGGTGTAAAAGTTAACTCGACAAACTCGACGATGGTAGCCTGAAACACGAACCTCGAAGTTTTGCGAGGCAGCCAAAGGACTTGTGAGGAGCAAGCTGCATCCGCGGCCTGTATCCACGCAGATCCTAGGACGAAGTCAGTCTTGATCAAAGGAGTGTACCATCGTACTCACTCTCCGCAAGCACCGCCGACGCCAGGATGCTTATCGAAACACTTCCAAAGCTCATAGATGGAGGTTCCTGTTGGCTTGGTTCCAACATCGAGTAGGACGCAAACTTGGAAAAGCTCAAGCTTAATTTCATTTCCCATTTGACGCGTTGTGGAGCTTACCATTGGGGTTCAAAAGAGGGCCAAATGCGTTGAAGAACCAACGGTGACTATTGAGTTTCTTCTTGTTCTGCTCCTTGAGGCAGAACAGAATTTGGATTGGACAAGGACCCTGACTAACTTCACCGGTCTCGGTAACAATAACCCGAGAAGTATACCTGGATAATATGATGAGGCAAGTCAACAAATGTAGCGCAAGAGTGTTTACGGACTCGAAAATGTGGGCGGTAACATCCCTGCCTCCAACGGAATCCTTGGGAATACCTTCCTGGTAGCAACCCATCTGCGCGCAATCATGAGTGGAGTAAACGGAGCCGAAGATCCAGACGTACAAGACTGAGCACATGTAAGGTTCTTTTGTTAATCTTGCTGCGTCCATCGGATACGACGCAAACGACAACCTTCTTCCAGCCCTCGGAGCCCCACGTCTTGGATTTTGAGCGAGAACAAAGATGACCGATATTCTTGATGACACTGACGACGTGCGACGTCAGGTAGGTTTTTCCAACAAGAAAAACGGAGCTTACGCGTTCATTGTGCGTATGAAAAGCACTTCGTCCTCGTTGTACATTGTCATGACAATAAAAAGCTCTGTGTGTCGTTTATAGAGGTAAGGCCGCAAAGTGTAGCGCATTGCCATGAACTCGTCTGGATCACATGTTGCTGCTGTATATCTGAGCTTGGACATTTCATCTAAATTCTGGTTACTGGCCGGTATGATGTTGCTCGGAACAGGAACGTCCAAGACTAGATTTCCTCGGACTAGTTCAACCTTTTTCACGGAGCGACGCTTGAGAAGTTTTTCTCTGGCAGCATTGTATTGGGCAGCTGCAGCGTCGTGATAATAAGGCTGTTGGTACCGAGCTGGAGGATAAGTCTGGCCGTAGTGCACTGGGGGGACGGGAGGTGCATTGTGATAGTTCATTTCGTAGGGGTTCAAGTGGGTTTGAGAACCAGCATGACTACTATGATTGGATTTGGTCTCCCAATTTACATCGTAATCGTGGGGGGGAGGGGGATAGTCCGGGACAACACCCGTGTTGACCGGGACATTATAACGAGGCTGCTGTTGACCTGCGTAAAAAGGATCGTGGTTTTGCCTGTAAGCCATTTGAAAAGTGCCGAACTTCAAAAGCTAATGGAAGTCGGGATGTATAAGGGTATTGGGTTGTGATAAGAAGGCGTGAGATGAAAAAAATTGCTGTGGTTGATAGGGAATGGCAGGGCTCAAGATCAAGAGCAAGTAGAAAGAGGGAAGGAACACGCTATCCTGGAGCAGGAGGACGGACACGATGAGGAGGTGGTGGTAGATAGGAACGAAGACGACAGTTACGAAGGAGGCCAACAGATCATTTTTACCATATTTGGGCCGGTACACAGCCAAGCGGACCACTTATAAATTACCCCAGGTTGCATGCGACTTGAAAATGAACGGCCTCCCTCATTGCGGAACCGATGATAATGGTATCAAGTGCACTGCAGTCCCGAGAATGGGATATTTGTGCATGAAATTGAGCAGGTTGGTATGGCAAAAATAAATAATAATAATAATAATGATTTTTGATGGGATTTGATCATGTAAAAGTGGCAGACGCTGCGGTGGTGAGCACGCCGACAGACCAGACTTCCAGCGTCGGAGTGGGTGCAGGACTGAGACCGACTGGGACTGAGACTCCATCGTCCCAGCGACACGGTATGCGCACAACCATTGCATTCAAACTCCGACGACACAGCTTGGTCACTTGGAACGCTTCAGCCTCCTCACTTGTTCCGCTACCACTTATAACGTCTCTCAACTCTACAACCCCTTCTCGTCGCTTTCTCTGCTCTTTATCACTCTCTTGTATCTTCTACTCCCCCGTAAGTCCTCTTTTTTTTTGCTCATTTTCAGCGCAATTTCCTTCTGTCATCGGTGCTGTTGCTCCATCGTGCCTCTCCACCTCTGCCGTCCATTCTCTGGGCAAAAACAGGTTCAATCTTCTTTTTCCTTTCGTCACATTCTCTCGATCATATTTTCAGCGTGGTTTCCGTCCTTCCTCCTCATTGCTATTCCGCCGTCGTCAGCCTCCCTTCTCCGCTGGTCTTACGTATCCCCTTGACATCCTTGTGATCCACACGCCTTCTTGCCCCTTGCCACCATATTTCCCTTGATACCTTGTTCTGTCCTCCTTCAAGTCCATCCTCCCTCTCCACTTCTCTTCCCGTCGCTTAAATACTCACACGTATCCTTTCTCGCCAGTTCCCACACACCACAGCCCTCTCTGAGCTCACATGGCCGAAAACCCATCTCACCGATTAGACCTTCGAGTTGGTGGCAAATACAGACTTGGCAAAAAGATCGGCTCAGGATCTTTTGGTGCGAAGCAGCCTTCCCCACCGCAGCTGTCTCTCCGCTAACTCTATCCTTTACAGGCGATATCTACCTTGGCATCAACATCATTTCCGGCGAAGAGGTCGCTATCAAGCTAGAATCAGTCAAGGCCAAACACCCCCAACTAGAATACGAATCTAAAGTCTACAAGACTCTCGCGGGTGGCGTCGGTGTTCCCTTCGTGAGATGGTTTGGAACAGAATGCGATTACAACGCCATGGTTCTGGACCTTCTGGGTCCCTCCCTCGAGGACCTCTTTAACTTTTGCAATCGCAAGTTTAGTCTCAAAACCGTCCTATTGTTGGCTGACCAACTAGTAAGTCCCTTCCCTCGCGGCTCCTCCGATCAAATCGCCAATACCGGATTTTGTAGATCTCTCGCATCGAGTACATCCACTCTCGTAACTTCATTCATCGTGACATCAAACCGGACAATTTCCTCATGGGAATCGGCAAGCGTGGCAACCAGGTCAACATCATCGATTTCGGTTTAGCCAAGAAATTCCGCGATCCGAAGACGCATCTCCATATTCCCTACCGAGAGAACAAGAACTTGACTGGCACTGCCCGTTACACATCTATCAACACTCACTTGGGCGTCGAGCAAGCTCGTCGTGATGACCTCGAATCGCTTGCCTACGTTCTCATGTATTTCCTCCGCGGCGCCCTCCCCTGGCAAGGACTTAAGGCTGCTACCAAGAAGCAGAAGTACGATCGCATCATGGAGAAGAAAATGACCACTCCCACCGATCTTCTCTGCCGGGGTTTCCCTAACGAATTCGGCATCTTCTTGAACTATACGCGCGCTCTCCGTTTCGATGACAAGCCCGATTATTCCTACCTTCGCAAGCTCTTCCGTGATCTGTTCGTCAGGGAGAGCTATCAATACGATTATGTCTTCGATTGGAGTGTCCAGCGTGGTGCTCAAGACGACGCTTCCAGCTCCAAGGCAGGTGCTAGCAGGCGCAAGGTTGTCCAAGAAGAAGAGGACCACCGCGCCAGCGATCGCATGTAAGCTGCCTTGCGCTTAATCTCTACTTCTTAGTGTTCTTAATATCCATACTTTAGGCTTCGATCTCACACCCGTCAGGCTCAGCAACAACAAGCCTCTCCTGCTCCCGCTGCCAACCCTGGCCGCGGCACGCGAGGGCGGGATGAGATCTGGTAAACTGCCTATCTAGTAACTGTTCTGGCTGTTTACTATTAGAGCGTCCCGAGTGTGGCTGGGCGATTGGGGGGCGGGGGGCAGGTGAATCGTGTTCGCTCGGTCGGCAGTCTCTTCAGTGGTTGATGTACGTTATCCGAGCAAGAGACTCGTATAGTTGGGAACCGTGGGGGGGAGGAGCAACGGCCTTGATGACTCTATTCGACATTATCCGGCGCTTCCAGTTTGCAAACGGCTACTGGTTATCAATTCGTCCTTCTGCCGTCGTCAGTCCCGTATCTCTTCTGATCCATCTGTTGGGTCGGTACTTCCTCGTATCATATCAGTCACCCCAACCGGAAGCGGTCGACCCGTCAACGACATTACAGTGCAATTGTGCAACAGGGTTCTTCAGTATATTCAACACGGACGCTTCTTTTTTTTCACGCCGCGCCAGCATCGTCCTGGTTCGGCCGCATCACTTCCGTATCCGTTCTCCACATCCCCTTCAGCGACCGTAGATTATCTCCTCGATGCCTCGACACTTTTTCTTCCACGTTTATTTGTTTCACTTCACGGCAAACAACACTATCCTCATCAATGTGACCTACTTTGTGCACCTTCTCACATCTCACTGGTTTTCATTACGCTTCACCTCCCTTTGATTCACGTCCTTATTCCTACTTGTTTCTCTACCCCCCTCACTCTCTTGTTTCCCTCTGTATATTGTCCTCCTATCCTCCACTTCAGTGACCAATTCGGCTGCGCACGATTGGGCATCTTGAAGGCGAGTTGGATAGGAGAGGGCGCCACAATTGTGGTTGTTGCTTCTGGTCGGACTGAAATTCAACAACGCACCCCTTGGACTTTGAAGATGGGAAGAATGACAAGATGACAAGCAATCTCAAGCATGCAACACTGTTACACTTAGATTTCCCCTTTCCTCCGTTCAAAAACCCACACATACATACATACAACACTTGATGAAATTTATGACATTGGATCCCACTCTCACGAGTCTCTCATTTTACCGTTTTTAATCCTATTCTTTATATCCCGACCAATGGATTCGCCTCTGGCGCCAATCCCTTTCCCCCTCTCTTTTTAGTTTCCGTTGTCAGTTTGATCATATTTCGGTCGTAGCCTTTTAACACCCTGGGTTCTTCATATTCATACTATGCCAATCGAATTTAACGGTGAAAAAATACAACATTTAACTTGAGCTGTTTGACGTTTCTGCAAAGCTAAGAGTCTGCCCAAACAAGCTGCCAAACAAAGCCACCACGTCTACGTTGCAGGTCCGGAGGATCCGCGAGACAAGTCAGATCGCTTCACCAGAGCAGGGAAATTGTCCTCGGCGCTGCTTAACTTGCTTACCTCTCGATCGTGGTCCTCCACGCTAATTCACGATTACTCTGGCTGCAAAACGACTAGTGGAAAACGATAATGGCGGCCTTGTTAATGTCAATACCATCCAAAAAGGAAGAAGAGAGCGGTTTGAGCTCGTACTATAATAATAAGACGACAGTCATACAAGAAGCAAGGGTGTTTAACGATTCGCCGATTAGCCCTCGGAAATGTAGGGCGTTGCTGACGAGGATCGTGTATCTGTTGTATGTCGGGGAGACTTTGACGACGCAGGAAGCTACGACTTTGTTCTTTGGAACGACGAAGTTGTTCCAGCATAAGGATGTGAGTACCCCGTTCGATGAAGCTTAGTGTTTCATTGATGTGCTGAATGCGTCGTAACTCTGCTGCGGGTGAATAGAGTGCACTACGACAGGCCGTGTACCTTGGGATCAAAGAGCTGGCTACGACTGCGGAAGACGTGATTATGGTTACGAGTAGTATTATGAAGGATATGCAGCCCAATTCTGAAGTTATCTATCGTCACAATGCCATCCGCGCTCTATGTCGAATTATTGATGTGCGTCCCCTGATACGTTGTGTATTTCCGCTTTCTGATCTAGCACATCTCGTGCGTCCCATTATATGCGTGCTTGCATGGCCGTTCTGTTTTGTGGATGGTAGCCGTCAATGGTTCAGGGTGTTGAGCGTTTCTTCAAGGCTGCTATCGTCGACCGCAATCCATCCATTTCATCGGCCGCGCTTGTATCCGCCTACCACCTTTACCCATCTGCCAAGGATGTCGTTAAAAGATGGGTAAACGAAGCTCAGGAAGCCGTCAATTCTAAACCGACCACGAATTTCTTTAGCACCATTCCGAGCGGCGGCGGTTTAGGCAGCGCAGGTTCACTTCTTGGATTCGGAGGGGGAACGAGTCAGCCCAGCGGGCCTCAGACGATTCCTTCAAGCAGTCAAGTCACGCAATACCATGCACTAGGGTTGTTGTATTTGATCAGACAGCAAGATCGAATGGCGGTGACGAAGATGATACAGCAATTAGGTGGGGGAAAGTCTGGATCTGGCACCACTTTGAAGAACCCGATGGCTCTGTGTATGTTGATTAGGTATGCAGCGAAAGTTATGGAAGAAGATCCAAAGTAGGTGGTTTTGTTCAGAAATTGCAACGGCGAACTAACGCATGTGAAATAGTATGCAACACCAGATACTGGAGCTCCTAGAAGGCTGGCTAAGGCACAAGAGTGACATGGTCAACTTTGAGGCGGCAAGGGTTATCTGTGAAATGAAGAACGTGCCCTCTCAATCGCTCACGAAAGCTATCGCTGGTAAGCGATCGAATGTAGGATGACTGAATGACACTCATTCCATGATTTAGTGTTGCAACTATTCCTGTCCTCGTCAAAACCGGTTCTCAAGTTCGCCGCTACTCGCACGTTGGCCGCTTTGGCATTGACACATCCATCTGCGGTTGCTGCCTGCAACGTGGACTTGGAGAGCTTGATTGCGGATCCCAACCGAAGTGTGGCGACGTACGCTATTACAACCCTGCTTAAGGTTGGGATGTTTGTCTGCATTGACTTTCGTGACCTAATGAGATTTTTGCATAGACTGGTAATGAGGCGTCCGTTGATCGCTTGATTAAACAGATTACAGGCTTCATGTCGGAAATTAGCGACGAGTTCAAAGTCATCATCGTAGATGCGATTCGTTCGCTCTGCCTGAAGTTCCCTACCAAGCATGCATCTATGCTCGCTTTCCTCTCTGGCGTGCTCCGAGATGAAGGTGGTTACGACTTCAAACGGGCGGTGGTCGAAGCCATCTTTGACATGATCAAGTTTATTGGTGATTGCAAAGAACAGGCGCTTTCCCACCTTTGTGAATTTATCGAGGATTGCGAATTCACGAAGCTGTCGGTCAGAATTTTACACTTGCTGGGTATGGAAGGACCCAAGTCTCCCCAGCCGACAAAGTACATTCGCTACATCTACAATAGGGTGGTGCTAGAAAATGCTGCTGTTCGGGCTGCAGCTGTTACTAGTCTCGCTAAATTTGGGATCAACGCTCAGGAGCCGAGTTTGCAGAAGAGCGTCAGGGTACTGTTGAACAGGTGCGTACGCGCGCTGAGGGGCATGGTACAATAAGATTGCTAATTGGGTCTAGATGTCTTGATGATGTTGATGACGAAGTTCGAGATCGTGCTACGTTGTACCTGAAGACGTTCGACCAGCGACCACTGGCTGAGGCATATGTCAAAGAGGGTAATTACTTTATTCAAATTGTGGTAGGATCCTTGAAAATGACGGCATGCCACATAGAATCCGTCTATTCTCTGGCTGCTCTGGAAAGCAAGCTAGTAGCATACGTGAAGGATCCAGAGGCCGCCAGCCAGGCATTTGATGCATCCACAGTTCCCAAGATTAGCCGTGCTCAAGCCGCTCAGGACTCTGCTCGTGAGTACGAACTTTGCGCTATCTAGATAGAAGGTAGACCCTTTCTCCATGCAGGTCCAAGTACGCTAGACACGATTGGTGTGCCTACTACAGCCAAAGCAGTTGATGCACCGCCTCCACCGTCAGCTGCGGAGACTCAGTCAGCATATCTCCAGCAATTGGCTGAAGTACCCGAATTCGCGCCTTATGGCGCTGTTTTCAACAGCAGCACGAAGCCTGCTCAATTGACGGAGAGCGAGACCGAGTACCAAGTCACTTGCGTCAAGCACATCTTCAAGGAACACATCGTCTTCCAGGTTCGTCGGATCCGTTCCGCAATGGCAATTGTAATGCTGATTGATGTCTTCCCCTCATTGCTGTGCAGTTTAACGTATCCAATACATTGCCTGATACGGTCCTCGAACAAGTCTCGGTGATTATGGTTGCCCAGTCCGAGGAAAACGGCTTGACAGAGGATTTTATCATTCCATTGCCGTCCTTGGCATCCACCAACTCTCCGAGCATCGTATATGTTTCGTTCACCCGGAACTCGCCGGCAGAGTATGCTACTGCTTCATTTGGTTGTACGCTCAAGTTTATCAGCAAGGAACTTGACCCTTCGACTGGTGAACCAGAAGCAGAGGGTTACGAAGATGAGTACCAACTTGAGGAAGTCGAGTTGAGCGCTGGTGGAGATTATCTTGTTCCAAGTTACGCTACATTTGGCGCAGAGTGGGATAGATTGCATGGAGGTGCTAGCGCGACTGAAACATTCTCACTGTCTGCCATGGAATCACTTAAAGGTACGTCACTGATTGCGACCACTTGTATTCATTTTGACTATCCCAATGTAGCTGCCTGTGAATCTATCATCGAGGTCCTTAATATGGAAGCCTTGGGAGGCACGGAAAATCCGACATCGTCCTCAGTACATACTCTCCAGCTGTCTGGTTTGGTGGCAGGTGGTGGTGGAAAGGTACTTGCTCGTTGCAGAATGACGTTCTCGCGTGGACAAGGAGTAACTCTGGAGTTGAGCGTGAGGGCGGAGCAGCAGGAAGCTTGTAACCTTGTACTTGCGGCCGTTAGCGGTTAGAGAAGTTGGAGTGCTGGCCTGTTTGAAAAAGCTCCCCACTACTGTGGAGGGATCTGATTGGGTATACCACGAATGTCATTAGTAGTGTAGGTACATGAGGTGATTACAGGTCAGGATAGATGTCATATTCCATTAGCCCCTTTATTCGAGAACCGCCTGATAGATCAGCCATCATCTTCTTAGCACCACATCGTTGCGGTCGTATTGGGGATGGACTGTGGGTAAATCAATGGTACCTCTCGTGGAAGAATGGCATGATCTTGAGGGGTTCAAGAAAGATTTGGGGAAAATGTTGCTATGTTTACTGAGGGCGTGATTTTTTCCCGGAGATTCTTGACAAGTTGGCCTGGAGTGATCTTGTCGGGATGAGCATAGTACTGAGCCCGCCCTCCCCGAAAGTGACTCAGCCGAGGGACTCTGAATATATATAACATCGTCCCACCGTCGCTGCCACTCCCAACCATCTCCCCTTGGACCGCTGGACCACGGCCGTTTCGTTTTCCGCACACCTATTCACGGGCTCGGTCATCTCCTCGGTCATCTTCTCCGTTATGTTTCTGACGCGGTTCCTTCAATAAATTTCATATCGTCTTATATTTAATTCGCTTGTGCCCAGTCTGTCCATCAGCTGATAGTACGACTTTCTCATCCAACCATCCCCAAAATCAAGAAGTTTCAATACCCCTTTCTCCCTTCCCGTTTACAACGACAAGTTAGACGGCACAACTAAAGCCCCAGATTATCCCGTTACCCTTTCCCCGCACACCCGCCGTTTTTGGTATTGTGACCGGACGGTTTTTATCAACTTCGCTGCTGTGGCCTTTGGTTATTGTTACCCAGTCAAAGTATATTCATAGAGCTTGCTTCAAAGGTACTAGTTGCTGTCTATCCATCGTTACACTATACCTAACACTGATATCTGCCCCCCGGCTTGCAGACGTCATTTAGCCGTTTTAGAAAGTATCCGAAGACAATAACAACGCATGTTGGCGTGTAATGCCTTTGCCAATCTTTATCCATCGCAGGTTCACTCAATGCATGCCCTACGTAGATTCCGCTGTCGATACTCTCGCTTCAACCACTACATTGGCCCAATCACTTCCTCCGTCCCTGCACGAAATGTCACCATCAATGGCGCCTGCTTTACCATCAGCAAGGGTCATACATGTCGACACCCGAGGTGCAGTGATCCTGTCCGAGGGGTCACCCGAAGTATGTACCATGTCCTTGATGAGTTCATACCTTCCGCATAATTTAACTATTTTCATTTAGACGAGGGACAGTCGAGGGATCTACTTCCCGAATCACATCGAGCCCGTTTCGCATATCGCAATAGATGTGAGTGAAATCCACCATTACGGCTTCTACGCAGGCAACGTTAAACTGAGCATTGCATGCTACAACTCGTCTTCTCTTCATCCCTGTCTACCTATCCATGTGCGCATTCTAGGTCGGCGGATCACTGGCCAAGGTCGTCTACTTCACGAGGTCACCTGAACCACCTTCCTCGCCATCGACAGTCGCAATAACGGGAAACAGTGATTCCAGCTCGACATCAACACCGCGGTCAGAGTCACCCCTTGGCCTTGCACCCGCAACAACAGAGGATCCTCAGTCAAGTTCACCCACATGCAGAAGCGTCAAGCGAAGTGGGGCGCTTACACCACTAGTACTTGAAAGCTCGCAAGGACTATCAACGAACATGGAAGCCGTAGGCAGCCTGTTAGGGTTGCACGACCAACTACTACGCGACACATATATCCGCCGGGCAACGCAAAACTGGCCCGGTGGCTCGTTGAACTTTGAGAGATTTGAAACGGACGACATACATGAATGTGTGGAATTCATCCAGTCGTTGATTGAGAGGTCAGCGCAGGTGAACGAGGTATCCATCGAGGAGATGCGGAAAGGGGTGAAGGTCATCGCGACGGGCGGCGGAGCACATTTGTTCTACGATATGTTCCGTGACCGTCTACAGGTGAAAGTTCAGCGGGAGGATGAAATGGAATGTCTGATAGAAGGGTTGAAGTTTATCACGCTGATCCCCGATGAGGTTTATTACTTCTCGGACGAGCTGATTGAATCTGTTTCGCATCAAACAGGGAAGAGCATGTCCTTGCCAGGCGCGTTGGAACGGCCTAGTGCAGATCCACCCAAGTACGGGATCAAGTTTGTGAATAATCCAAGGCCGCAACTCCCGTGCTTGTTGGTGAATATAGGGTCGGGTGTTTCCATCATCAAGGTGGACGCGGATGGTTCATACGAGCGAGTTAGCGGTACAAGTTTGGGAGGAGGCACGCTATGGGGTTTGTTGAGTCTACTGACACCAGCAACGTCCTTCGATGGTGAGTTGGAATAGCTTTCTTTGTACTTCGTTAATAAGTTGTCACCATAGAAATGCTTGCTTACTCGGAGAGAGGAAACAACTCTTCAGTTGATTTGCTTGTCGGTGACATCTACGGCCAAGATTATGGCAAGCTTGGATTGAAGTCGACAACGATTGCGAGTA
This sequence comes from Volvariella surrecta, assembly GCA_951802395.1. NCBI lineage: Eukaryota > Fungi > Basidiomycota > Agaricomycetes > Agaricales > Pluteaceae > Volvariella > Volvariella surrecta. The sequence goes on along the minus strand of OX637781.1, from coordinate 2,674,490 downwards.
CGTTCGGAAAGGTGTTCAAAAAGGGGACGCAAAAGCGACAGTTTTCGCCAGAAGACATTTGCAAGAGTTTATTGTATGCCGTTTCAAATAACATAGGGCAGATTGCGTAAGTGCCTGAGTTCAGAGAATGATTGTGGCATTGATGGATGATGAACAGATATATGAATGCTGAAAAGTACAACGTGGATAAGATCTATTTTGGGGGATATTTTATTCGAGGTAATTTATTCGAGGTATTTATGTATTGTTAATTGCTTACACATGATTGTGGGGATTTGATTGTTTCAGGGCACGCTGCAACAGTGGCTACATTATCATACGCGATTCGGTTCTGGAGCAAAGGAGCGAAGAGAGCGATGTTCTTACGACACGAGGGCTTCCTGTGAGTGCCCGTGCTGAACATATTGCAGCAGTACTGACCAGATTTGATTAGCGGCTCGATTGGAGCTTGGCTGAAGAATATTGAAGACATGGAATCATAGCCATCGTCATCCGATTACTTACGCTTAGTCATTCACCGACTTGGCATTTCATCCATTGGCATTTGATAACTTTTTTTTTCGGCACAAATTTTTATTGTTCATGCTTTCTGTCCTTCGTTCTGCAGCTGTGCAATGTATTTAATCAGGATTGGCGGATCTCTTATATAATATCGGACCTCTATTACGCCTGTACAACAAATGACACATTAGTTGTCCATTTTCAGCTGATTTCGTACTGCTTTGTGTGTCGGATACATACCCATTACTGTACCGTGGGAACCTTCTTTATGAACACATATCAGACCCAAGTCTGCATTTCCCAAATCAGTTGTCAGTCATAAATGCAACTTTGTAATATTCTCTGAGCACAATCTCACCTCCCTTGCCTTCTCTCCACTACCATCATGGATCTGTGGCCTCCGTCCTCCTCGTCCCAGCCCCCCCAGTCTAATATGGACCCTGTTAAGGACAAGCCAAAGAAGGCTAGGCACCGCCATTCTCCCTCACAGCTTGCTGCGCTAAACGAGCTGTATGAGAAAACTGAGCATCCAAACCTGGAGATGCGCACCTCTCTGGCGCAGCGTCTAGGCATGTAAGTATAGCATCTCCTATCCCTCTCCAGCACCTTCGCTTGTTCTACACATGCTAATGCTGTATATTTCCTCATTTAGGGAAGTAAAGACCGTGAATGCCTGGTTTCAGAACAAAAGGGCCTCATCCAAGAAGCGTACTCGTGCTGCACCCGAGCCCGTCACGGCTTTGCCAAATGCCCCATCAGCGTCTACCTCAAATGCAAATACACCAAGACATACAGAGTTGGACGACTTCCAGGACGACGAATACATGGACTTTCATCACAGCCACCAACAGTCACACCATAGTCAAGGGGACAATATTCACCCCTCCCTTCCTTCCTATAATGAGTACCCGTCGTTTAGGTCCGAGTCTGAGTCTTTACCTCGTCGGATGCGTATGCGTCCTTCTCAGGAGCAGACAGAGGAGCTCAAAAGACTCTATGTCCTCAATCCCCACCCTACCACCGACCAAAGGCAGGCTTTGTCTGAACGTATTGGAATGTAGGTATCCATTTATTATTAGTAGCATGGACCCCATGTCTCACTCGTGGCTCAACTTAATAGGCGTTACCAAAGCATAACAAACTGGTTTCAGAACCAACGCAGCCTTGCTAAAAAAAGAAGGGAAGATGATTTAGTTGAACCTGGAGTCTATAGCTCTTCAACAAAGCTTGACTACCACAACGAGGCTCGCACATATTCAGCCTTTCCACCTGCTCTTTCTGCACCTTACCATCGATCAAGACGTTCTCCCAGTGTATCTCCGTCAGCAGATGACAATTCCCTCAGGGTCTATCATGCCCGACGGAGTGTCACCCCTTATGGATCCCTAAATCCCCATTCACGTACGCGGAGGTCCCGCCCTGAGCCTTATCAACTTGACGCGCTCAAGGACCTTTACACAAAAACACCGACACCCTCAATCGAGGAGCGCTCTGCTCTTGCATTGGAAATTGGAATGTGAGTCCACTAGTTCAGCGTCTTTTTTGCGGCTATCCTTTGACATGTGAACCGTTTCATAACCATGGAAATTTTTTCAATTCTTCTCACATACAGGGATCTCGGCAAAGTCACAAATTGGTTCCGGAATCTCCGACAGACAGCCCGAAAAAGGGCAAAGAAATCAGGCGACCTTGGTTCACATCCTGGTGACGCTGGTGGATCCATGAGCGGTGATGAAGACGATGAAGGTTTCCGATTGCACCATGGGCATTCCGTGTATCTTTCACGATCGGGGACGCCTACTTTTTCATCCGCATCATCAATTAATGGTGACGGGCGTCTACCTCGGCATGTGATGTCGGATATTGAAGATTATGATCACCACTCGGATATGGGTAGCGACGATGAATATCAGGAAGCAATCACCCCTCCACCTCATAACGCCTCCATGGTTTCGCCTAGCTCGTCTGCCACTCCGGCTTCGGCCAATGTTATTCCAGCGTCTGCCCTTGCATGTCTAACCAGGCTTGGGATGTCTGTGGATGAAGCCTCCTATGCGGAGTTAGAAAGGGCCAGCGCTGCACGGTTCAAAGGAGTCAAGCTTGAAGACGCCTTGCTCTTATTGAGCTTCCACCAGCACGTCGTCCAATAAATGCAACAAGAGCATTACGGTCAAAGCCTAGCTCATTGTAAGTCGTCTTTGTTCATTTAGGGAGCAACCGGCTGACCAATCAATAGGCAAGATTGTCAAAGCCTGATGATTGCCTTTAATCTTCCTCATTGATTGTCTAAAATTGACAAGCGGGAACAAGTTTTTCCGCCCTCTATATGCATTCTCACCCCTAATCACGATCTCACACATACTTTAATGGCGTCCAATCAACAAATCGACTCACCTTGCGTTACACACGCGTGAGGTTCACATTGCGACACCTACGACATGATATGCGTTGGTCCCTTGGCCTGCTGACCTGTGTGTAAAAGTATGGCGGAGGCTTTTGTGTGTAATTGCAGTCCGATACGTATCTAACCATACACCCCAGCTTCTCGTTTGTTTTGAAACTTTTGGCAGCATCGTCCTTATGCTTGTTATGACATCTCTAACCCCCACTTACCTTATTATGTGCTTTTTAGAGCACATGCCTCATCGAATGAGGTACCTTGAGGTCGCACTACGTCCGCTGGGGCAGGTCAGGTATTGTGCCTCTCTCGTCCTGCCCCTTTTTTCATGACATCCCTGGCCATTGGATCGTTGGGCATGTTGACTCTTATCGTTCTTATTCATGTTCCCCCCTGCTCAGTACAAAACCATTCAACCTCAACCTCATCTTCATGCATAAATGTACAACCCTTTGCTTTAAACTTTGTTGTCATTTCCCCACCTGCATTTACTTATAACGTGATAGCTGTCTTGTCTGTTTTATATGTTTCGCACCGTACATACTTGGCCTGTGTAGCCGATGAAAATTTCATGAAATTATAACATTTGAGTATATCCACACGCTGTGTGGGATCCATTTGAGATTTGGACCCGATAACTACGTCTGAATGGGCAGGGCTTACGAATGGTGCTGACAACAATCCCATCAATGTACATGTAATATACAGTAGGCTGCCAAATGATTGCAAGGAGAGCTTTCGGCAGGCTTGCATTTGCCCATTGCGGCATTACCTTGTGTTGCGCCACGGAAGCAGCAAAATTCCATTATAACTATTACCCCCCCGATTCGTTTTTTTGAGCAGCAGAATTGGGATTCCTTTGCTTTCTGGGTAATTCTCGGACGTGTACAGGTTTTGCATCATGAGATCTGTCGGATTCTAAGAATCCTTTATCACGCCTACCCCACAAATCGTGGTTATACTCCCCCTTCCCATAAATTTAAAACATCCCATTACACAGATTTTATCAGGGAACGAGTTGCATATATGCAGTTTTTTTTGGTACATCATCGCTAATGGAGATTGGCGGACGATATCCCCGCAGATCAGGGGTTTGTATAGTCGGAGAATTGTTGTGCCATTCAGGTACGGAACATGATCAAGGCCTGCCTGCAGCTGTTTAAAGCAGACGAATGACATTGTACTCTACGAAATTACAACACATGAAGGGTGTCCTCAGGTCTGGTGATGAGGACCATTACTAAACTAAATTAAACTATTCAAGACAGTCTAAATGCAAGAATATTTTCTGGATCCCCAAACCACTGACTTTGCGGCAGAGTTTAGCGCCATTTCGTTCCGATTACGTGGATTGATGATTCACCTCCAACAATTTCGGATCTCTGGTAATGAGGATCGCGGGCTTGACTCACCTTATTCTCTATTTGTTCAACGCCCGGGGGTCATTACACGACCCAGTTTTGAATTCTTTTGATCCCCACATCGTACTCAGCCAGGAGATTGCGTCCGCCATACGACTGTATACCTGGATTGAATTGTGCCCATTCAGAGAGTCTATGACCAATGTGATCAGGGGGACAAAATTCGCGCATTAAGAAAATGAAGACGAACTGTGCCCGGATGGTATCTTTCCAAATCGTGAAATGTGACTTGATGACATCCTAAATGTAGTGTAAAATTAGGCTCGTACGAAGGAAGAACAGGGTACGCACGGTCCAAATGCCGCCACGGTGCTTGTCTACGAGCCAATCCACGATGGCACATTGAGTTGTTTCCATGACAATGTTCTTGTTGTATGCAATGCTAGCAGGTGATTTGGCATTTGGCATCCCATACCCTGGTCTAATCGGAGAAAGAAGTGAGTAATTCCTGGTGGTATAGACAATTATGACGTACTCATTAAAATAAGGAAGCTCGACGAAAATCATACTCTGGATGCTCACGAAAACCTGTAGGAGTGTCGATTGCGGAGTCCATTGTTCTTCTGGCCTAAGGAAGGTCACGCTTGCCGCAAAGCTAATGCGTGTCAGACTGGCTTACCTTCCTTGCCAGGTGCCGAGAAGAGAGAGGCAGACCTTACCATCATTGTAAAGGTTTGGGTTGAAGCGAACTCGACCACCACCTGTGGTACGAAAGTACATGGTTGGTGGGACATGGGGATACTGTAAGGGTATAAAGCAGTCAAATTCGAAGAGGCCCCTTGCGTATGGGGTGCTTTCGGGTCCAGCAATGATGGCTTTGCTATGATCCAGTGAATTGTATGAGCTTGGGATGGCATACACAAGAAGCTCCGTGCTCAAACTTACATCACGTCATTCCGGACCTCGTCAACTCTGACCCAGATGCCGGGTGGGAGGCTAGTCGCCATCACAGCAAGTTCCTTGATAAGGTGTAGACGATCCTTGGGATTCCGCGTCGAATTCTGAGTGGATTGGACATCTTGGTGATAGTGAAAATCAGTATAATGACCGCTGTCGCCATGCAGCGGTACGTATTTGAACGCAGTTTTTTCGCAAGCGTTGGCATACTGAATTTCGAGGTCTTTCGGTTCCACAACCCGGGTTTTTCCCTTTCCTGAGGCTGATGCTTTCCCATTAGGCCGTTTAACAGTTTTATTGGAGAGCTTGTCGAGGATGCTGCACGTCCTCTCTATTGCATCGCTAGCAGAAATGATATCACCGCACAATGACATGCCTTTCACCATCGTATCATCAGTCTCATCCGCTGTTTCCAAGGTCTGCGATACCCCAGCTAGGAATGCTTGACATTGCCTCGTCAGTCTTTGGAAGTGGTGGTATATTGGGGGTCCAGATTCAGCGTCCTCATCTGTATCTTCCCATACGATCTCGCCTTCTTCCCACATCCATGCCTCAAGTCCTGGACTTTGTTTGATTTCCCATCGTCTTCCAGTGAGGACAGGAGCTGTTACTTCACTGTCCGACAAGCGGCGAAGCAGACTTATCATGGACTGATATAGAGGTTCACGCGCGATCCATTCGGTGACAGAGTCATTCCGCAAGAGACCAGCAATAAGCGCCGGTAGATGCGATGCCAACAGGAGCGATTTGATAGATGGGTGAGGGAGCATATCGTGAACCAGGGCATCATCCGCAAATGGTGAAGGTAAAAAGTACGTGAGAGTAGTGAAAGCAGTCACCAGGAGTTTGTCCCAGTGATCATCCAATTGCTTCTTCCTTGATGAGCCAGCAGTCCCGGTAGCAGCGCCATACGGCTTTCCTCGACCTCGACCTCCCCAGCCGCTGCCATAGCCCACTCCGTTGCCACTTGAGGTTTTCTTCTTTTCGAGGTTTTTCTGAGCTCGAGTATCGGCAGATGCACGCTCCCCCAGGTAGAGTCTATCCAGTCCACCGAGAGCTTCAAACAAGGCGATGGCTCGCAAGTCTGCACAACATGAAACCACGGGGCAATCTGGGATTCCCTTGCAATTTGCTTTGCAGGGTACAGGTTTAAAACAGCCACGACAATGATTGGTTCGACAAGACGAGCAAAATACGTGAAGCAGGCGGAGTAAAGGGGCAGGGATTGCTCCTGTTAAATTCTTGAAGACCACCTGCACGAGGTCAGCCCCTATCTGAGCATGACGGTATGCCACTCACGAATCCACGTGGTGATGGTATTGCTTTTGAGCACTTACTGCAGGAGCGCTCATTCGTAAATATCGCACGGAACTCGCTGAGCTGCTCGTCAGGCGATGCCAGTGCTTCATCTGAATAAGAGTTTCCCTCTTGGTCTTCAATTGGTGGACTAGAGGAAATACTGATATGGTCGTTGCTTGCACCATCATCAATGACAATAGCTTCGTCTGGCTGCGAGTCAATCTCCACGACATCCCCCCACTCACGAGCAAGCTTTCTAGCAAGAGCCTCATCGGAGGATATATGATTCGGAGGCAAATTACTGGGTCCAGCTATCGAGTTGACCCCTTCTTCCTGCAACAACTGCGCTATCAATTTTTCATTGTCCTCTTGCTCTTTGATTCGCGCCAATATCACGTCCATGTCGTCATCGTCGTCAATGACAATAGGATTGGTAGAGACTCCTGAACGGGCGCGTTTATGAGGTGAATCATTATCGAGACTGGACGAGAGAGTATGCTTTGGCATGACGCCAGGTGCTAAATCAGCTGCTGCGCGCTGAGTCGCGTGTTGCTGGCCAAGGCGTGACCCATTGCCGGCACCCGGATCTTACTTGTCCCATCCGACTACAATATATAATATTAATACGCACTTCTTCGTGTCTTTTTCGATTGACCCAAGCCTAAGATGTTGTCTTCAAGGCGTGTTGTTGTAAGGGGTCTTCGCTCTTGGAGCCGGCCCATGTCCTCAACGGCAGCTTACCCTTCTCTTCCTCTCCAACCCCCTACTCCAGATGAAGAGACCGCATTATTGCGGCAACGCACATCTGACATGGAGAACTTCTTCGCTCAACCACGCTTCAAGGATATCAAGCGCCCATATACCGCTGAGTCGGTAGCAACAAAGCAAGGTTCAATGCCGGTTCTACCACTGCCATCAAACGTTTTGGCAGACAAACTACATCAGGTTTTGGCCAAGGCTGCTGATGAGGGGAAGCCTGTTCACACAATGGGAGCTATAGACCCAGTGCAAATGACTCAGATGGCGAAGCATCAAGAGGTTGTTTATGTCTCGGGGTGGGCTGCGTCCAGCCTGTTAACGACAGGAAATAATGAAGTCGGTCCAGATCTGGGGTAGGTGCCAATATCAGATTATACGACAAGACTCCAACTATGATGATAGAGACTACCCCTACACCACTGTTCCTAACCAAGTTCACCGAATCTTCCGAGCCCAACAACTCCATGACAAAAAGCATTTTGATGAGAGGATGTCTGCAACTCCCGAGCAGCGGGCAAAACTACCTTATATTGACTACTTACGACCTATCATTGCGGATGCTGATACTGGGTACGGGTGTTACAGAGCTCATAGTTTCCTCATGCTAAGTCATTCGTAGGCATGGGGGTCTCTCTGCAGTGATGAAGTTGACAAAGTTGTTCGCGGAGTCGGTAAGTTGTTCGATTTGTAGCTGAGTTTCACTCACTGTGGTGTAGGGCACCTCGGCTATCCATCTTGAGGATCAGCTTCACGGCGGAAAGAAGGTATTTTATTTCTACTTGCCTGGAACAATTGTCTAATAGCATCTCAGTGTGGTCATTTGGCTGGAAAAGTTCTCGTCCCCACGTCTACTCACATATCTCGCTTAATTTCTGCAAGATATCAACTTGACCTACTCAAATCTACAATGCTTCTCATCGCCAGAACTGACTCAGAGTCGGGCAAACTCATTTCTTCTAATGTGGATGTCAATGATCACGATTATATGCTGGGAACGACCATCGAAGGAACCCCTCTCGCTCAAGTATTAGCAGAAGCTGAGGCACGTGGAGCAACTGGAGCCGAGGTTGACCGGTTAGAAAAGGAATGGACAGAGAAACATGTATTGTGCACGTTTGACCAAGGTGTGGTGCATGCCAGAGTGTTACGAGTTTCAAGTTTGACCATTTGACAGCCGTTGAAACTGCAATTAAACGTTCGAGCATCGCCGACAAGGATGCTGCGTTATCGAAGTACCTTGCCGCAGTTTCTGGAAAATCTAATGCCCAAGCCCGCAAATTGGCAACTGCAATCCTTGGAGAACCCGTTTTCTGGGATTGGGATAGTGAGTACAGTGCCAGAGGTGTCAGATTAGTCGTATGAACTCTGTACAGTGCCTCGCACGCGCGAAGGATATTATCACTTCACTGGCGGTGTCGAGGTGGGAGATAATAGTACGAAATCCTAGATTGGAGTTAATCCCCCCCCCCCCCCCCCCCCCCCCAGGCTGCCATCAAACGAACCATGGACTACGCACCATATGCTGACCTTTTGTGGCTCGAGACCAAGACACCGGATCTGGCACAGGCCCGGTACTTCGCACGCAAGATAAGGGAGAAACATCCCGGAAAGTAAGTCAAGTGGCGCATTTTGATGCAGATGCTAACGTGTTTTACTCAGGTTGTTTGTATACAATCTGAGCCCCAGCTTCAACTGGTCTCAGCATGGCTTTACTAGTACGTGCTACTTACTATACGTCAAAGGTGACTGATTTCTAACTATACCTGCTTAGACACAGACTTGAAGACCTTCATTTGGGATCTTGCGAAGGAGGGGTAGGTGCTCACCCCAATTATGGAGAAGCCTATTTTACATATTCGGTCATCCAGCTTCGTTCTCCAGCTTATCTCCCTCGCAGGATTGCACAGTGGTGCGGTTGCGACCGGTACGTCACTACCCTTTTTTCATCAATATCTCTTCTTACGTTTATGTTGCAGCGGAGTTGTCCGCTCGTTTCAAAGAGGACGGCATGCTTGCATACGTGGAGATGGTTCAACGCAAGGAAAAAGAAATCGGCTGTGACGTTCTAACCCATCAGAAGTGGTACGTACAAGTAAAGAAGGTTTGAAAAAGTTTTACTGATTACCCATTGGCCGGCAGGAGTGGTGCCAACTATATCGATAGAATTCTGCAAACAGTTTCATCGGGCTCATCGAGTACATCTGCACTGGGAAAGGATTCAACAGAGCACACGTTCTGAGCTGTAATTCCATATCATCGAGCGCACGGTCGCTCACCAATGTACCTAGATTAGTATGATATACCATTCTTATCTGGCAGATCGTAGGGTGAAGTCCAGCAGAAATTAGAAGCAATCCCAAATTGTGTTGATCCCCATGTGTCCCTGACCCTACCGAAGAAGTTCCGTGCGCGGATGACGTACTCAAAATCACCCAAGCCGGTAACCCAATTGGCTCCATCAACCGAGCATAGGGCGTCCAAATATCAAAACTACTTCTAGCCATTATGGAATCTGGCGCCCTCGAATCCATGTCAGACCCACACCCCCTCCTTTCCTTAGTTTCAGCAGTTTTCTGGGTCACTCGTGAGTATCGTCCCCTTCACGCTGCACTTGGAAATTCGCTGACTGCAACCAGTATGGCTGCTTTCGTGGGCGAAGGCACTGGTGGCTTTTGTCACGATCTCCATTCCTCGCCTTATCTACTCAATATTGTCTTATTCCATGACGCTGACGGTGAGCTGCTTTATTGAGAGTGTTTCCCTTCGTTGAACATCAAATTACCGTCATAGCTCAATTTCTGGAATTTTGCACTAATATTCGTCGTATCCGCCATTGCACTCAATTATTGGATCAGATTCAAGTATTTAGACGTCTACACGCAACTAAAGGAGCCTCCTCTCGTCAAGGCAGATATCAATGAGTTACACCCCGATGTCAACTCAGGTAAGCCGTCTCCATGTGGACACTCCCTAGCTTACATTGCACCCAGAACCGCCACTACCGTTCCACAATTACCTTGATGACTTCTTGCAAGCGGTTCGTGTGTTTGGATTTGTGAGTTTAAAACTGTCTCTCCCGGTCCATGATTGCTCATTTCCTTCTAGTTGGAAAAACCAGTCAGTCATCATTATTTCGAGTGTCTACATAGCCTCCTTACTTCGGCCACCTGATGCTCAGGTCTTCCACGAACTTGCGCGGCATTTGCAAACACGACGCCTTATTGCTGGAGATAGCATGTCGCTGGATCAAGATAAGAGCTTCTACTGTGTCATTGATGGAACAGCCCAAGTATATGCGCAGACAGGAGCACCAAATACTACTCATCCAGGAGCTTGGGAAGACGAAAACATGAATGGGTATCAGTTGATAAACGAGGTTGGAAGCGGGGGGACACTGTCCAGCTTGTTCACGATCTTAAGTCTCTTCACTGAGGATGTCAAATTGAGGTGGCCCGAAGATGATGCAGCTAGTGAGATGCTATCACCCGCTTCCAGCACCCAACGCCGCAGAACGAACTCGGACATCTCTCACCTCGACCTCGAGTCCAGCTCTAGAATGGGCAGTACTGCTCGCAAATCGTCCACGTCTTCTGTTTCCACTATCCTTCCGCAGGGAGTCACCTCCCCTCGCACGGTGCATTCTGACTCACCCGAATATTCTTCGTTGCATGGTTCAAATCAGCACAGTCCATCGGCGTCAGAGGCAATGTACCAAGCAACAGTGCGCCCGGGCCTCGTTGCTCGTGCAGCTGAGGATACGACACTTGCAGTCATACCAGCAGAAGCCTTCCGTAGGTTAACTCAAAAATTCCCAAAGGCAACTGGCCATATTGTACAAGGTGCGTTGTCGGTGTGTGATCTGCAGCTGATGCCTGATTATTTTGCTGTAGTGATCTTGACACGCTTTTCACGCGTCACTTTTAGTGCCGCTCACAAATATTTAGGTTTGACAAGTGAAGTTCTGTGCACAGAGAAAGCTATCAATGAGATTGCATGCCATCCTTTACCAGCGTCATTCTATGAAAAGGGTGGCCTACAATACTTGCGACAGCGCTTTGATGGGGCTGCTAGTACAGCGTCGGATCCAGACACAGATTACACATCTTTTAGCCAGTCACCAACCCTAGTCCCGACCAAAGAGAAAACTAGACCTAACTCAATATTTTCTCGAGAAGGAAGGAATGGAAAAGGTCCAGGTGTTAGACCTACAGCTCACATGAGTCAAACAACTCCTCACCCTTCTCGCCAAACGATCCACGCAGGCGATCTCTTCGTATCCAGCGGTAGTTCCAGTGATCCATTCAAATCGGCTGGTCGTCCTCAGAGCAGTTTGAGCGCTCCTTACACAATGTCACCTGATGAAAGTGACCGACGCCGCTTGACAACGAAGAGCATTCGTGATGACTTTGACCTCAAAGAAGCTGTTATGTCGTGCATAGCTAAGTCTATTGGCTTATTGCAGCCTCCATTAAGTTCCCCCGATTCTCTCGAGGGCTCACCGGCGCTTAATGCGTCTGGTTCACCACGGGATCCTCAACGCCCCGAAACATATTCCTCGCTATTCGGATCTTTGTCATTACTTGACCTCGGAGATGACGTTTCCAGTATGACGGGGTCCACCTCCATGCTCTCCTCGGGTGGACGAGTGACCGGTCTAGATAACGAGGTCGAGATTTTATTCTACCCTGCTGGATCAACATTGGTTCATGCGGGTGAACATAACACAGGTGGGGAATCCCTTTCTTATAGCGACATTCAGGTACTGACGAGCGCAGGCCTGTACTATGTTATTGATGGTTTCCTTGACATTTTGATTCCCCGGCCTGATCACCTGAAAACCAAGTCGGCTACGAAAACTTCAGAACTGGGGTCCGAGGGTTCACGGTCCCGCCTCGTGGGTCTTGATGAAGAAAAACTGTTATTCACCGTCAAACCCGGTGGTATTGGCGGTTATCTGGGTGTGTGACCACCGCATTTCCAAACACTTTGTAGCGCTCAATCGCCATGCTCAGCGTCGTTGTGCAACACTGCATCGTACGTAGACATCAAGGCGAAAACAGACACCTATGTTGGTTTCCTACCCTCCGATGCATTGGAACGATTACTCGAGAAGCGACCTATTGTTTTACTGACATTAGCCAAGAGATTGATATCGATGTTATCCCCTCTGGGTTGGTGGTAGAATTTAATTTTTCGCTTCGAGACCGGACTCACGGCTTTTCTAGTATCACATATCGATGCATCCTTGGATTGGATGCAAGTCGACGCTGGGCAGGTCCTCTGGAGGCCGAATGACGTCAGCGACAGTTTCTACATAGTCATTAACGGTCGACTTCGAGCGATTACAGAGTCGGAGACGGGGGTTGTGAACATCGAAGGGGAATATGGTCAAGGTGACAGCGTTGGTGAATTGGATGTCATTACAAGTTCTCCTCGTAGAACTACAGTGCATGCCATCAGAGACACGGAACTCATCAGAATGCCACAAACGCTGTTCAACGCAATCTCTGCAAGGAACCCACAGACAACCGCACAGTGCGTGAATTGCATGCTATTTTGTTCTATACGCCTGACATGTTCCTTCCTTCTAGATTGCTCCGTATGATTGCTTCTCGCGTCAGAGATGAGATAGATGCATCACCGGTTTCACTTTCCCGAAATACCACAGCTGAACTTGGACATAATAACACCAATTTGAAGACTGTGGCAATACTCCCTGTTACTCGCAGTGTGCCCGTCAATGAATTTGCACGCAAGTTGCATGCTGCACTGGAGGCGATGGGGGCTTCAACATCGTACCTCAACCAAACTTCTATCTCGACACACCTCGGCCGTCATGCATTTACACGGATGGGAAAGCTTAAGGTGTGTCTAATGATTCATAGTGTGCAGGATCTTGCTCAATTCCTCTTAGGCAGCAGGATGGCTCGCAGATCAAGAACAGCGATATCGAACAGTTCTTTATGTTGCCGATTCACCTGTAAATAGTTCTTGGACCCAGACCTGTATCCGCCAGGTACGAGCACATAGGTGGATGACTGGTTATGATTTTAACTATTCACCTTAGGCCGATTGCGTGATGATCGTTGGAATGGGTGATGATCCATCACTAGGGGAATATGAGCGACTACTGCTTTCAATGAAGACTACGGCCCGAAAGGAACTGGTATTGCTGCATCCTGATCGCAACGTAGTGCCTGGGTCAACTCGGGAGTGGCTCAAGGTTTTAGTTCAACTTTTGGTGCTCTGGAATCATCACTCACGCAGTATATTTACTAGAACCGACCTTGGGTTCATCAACACCTGCATGTTCAACTCCCGGTACGCCCTGGGCTATCTCCTTTGGTTCGCTGCATCTTACATAAAAACTTCAGGGGATTGTGCAGATATTGCCGAAGGGTCCACCAACATCCAAGGATCCAGATGCAGTGGTGGCTCTTAAGAATTTGAAAGACAAAGTGCAAAATGAAATTCAGAAATACCGCAAGACAGCGGTTGAGTATCGCCCGCAGCGGCCTCCACACACGAATGATTTTGCACGTCTAGCTCGTCGGATTTGTGGGAAATCCATCGGTCTGGTGCTTGGAGGAGGTGGTGCCCGTGGTGTTGCACATTTGGTTGGTGTGATTGTCCTCACCTTTATAGACCTACTGAGGATCCTTTGTGTAGGGTTTGATTCAGGCTTTGGAAGAACGCGGCATACCCATTGATCATATTGGCGGTACGTTGTTACCTTCGATCCGAAGTACTACTCTAACATCACCTGATAGGCACCAGCATCGGGGCTTTCATGGGGGGCCTATATGCGCGGGAGGGAGACCTGATCTCCAGTTCTGGACGGGCAAAGCAGTTCGGTGGACGCCTAGGGAATATCTGGCGGATGCTGTCGGACGTTACCTATCCTCTCGTGGCATATACCACTGTACGTGATTGTCGGTGGCGCATATCTGCATTGATTTCTAAGATATGGATCTAGGGCCATGAATTTAATCGCTCCATGTACAAGGTAGAACCCCCGATCTTGCTGTGGCAACACTCGCACTAATTTTTATCAGGCATTCTACGATCTGCATATCGAGGATATGTGGTTGCCCTATTTCTGCAATACAACTAATATCAATACATCACGGATGAATATCCACGAGACTGGCTATGCATGGCGATATATTCGTAAATACCCCCCGAACCTTGCTCAGGCTTGAATCAAATGTTCCTCGTAGGTGCATCCATGACTCTCGTGGGTCTTTTGCCGCCCCTATGTGATAACGGAAGCATGCTTGTTGACGGTGGTTATTGTAAGTCTCCATGTGATAGAATAGCCTTCCGCGCTGACTGTCGTGCATACAGTGGACAATTTACCGGTACTGAACCCGCAACTTCTTTACGAATTCGGACGTTGACCATTTTCAGGTGTCTACGATGCTCTCCATGGGCGCAAACGTGGTCTTCGCGTGTGACGTTGGCGCCGTAAGCTCGTCTGCTTTCCTGCTGTACCTTATCTTACCAGGTTCCGATGGTAATAGCTCGAAGATAATTCCCCAAGGCATTTCGGCGACACAGTTTCAGGCTGGTGGCTCCTGATTCACCGCTGGAATCCATTTTCAAATGCACGCCTCATCCCCGCCATCACTGAGATCCAGAGCCGTTTGGCATAGTACGTGACTTGATCCTTCATTAAAATGCCATGCCCTCATCCCTAGCGCAGCGTTTCGAGTGTCAACACTCTGGAAGATGCTAAAGTGATGAAAGGATCACTGTACATAGGAATGCCAGTCCAAGACGTGAGACGCAGACTACAATTGCTCGTGCAACTACTAACGTCATTTTCAGTACGGAACTCTGCAATGGGGGAAATTTGAGGAAATTCGTAAGATAGGGTACCAGACCGCCATGAGTAAGTTGCAACAGTTTGAAGATGAGGGCCGTCTGCCGTCCGCCTTGCTTGATGGAACGGACGCTAAACTGGGGAAGAAAAAGGGGCAAAGCGTACGGCGAAATTCGATTTAAGTTTTGGATGGTTCTACAGCTGGACCAAGGACTCTTTTTGATTATTTATATCCGCATGTTTAAATATAAGGACTTTTTATGCATCAAATCCGATGGCTTCAAGCGTAATTATCCTCCAGAGAGCACCCAGTCGTGAGAAATGCTTGCCGTGATAGTTCCTGCTGCTGTCATATATCACATTGACATAAATGGAAAGTGCAGCTTTCCCTTCATCCATGTCTTCCGATGACCAAACAACTAGTCAACGCGATGAATCCTTTGTCGACGTGAGTGTGCTCAAGGAAATTGCAAGAAAAGGACTCGTTGACGCCCTCAACTCAGTATGTCGCTTTGGAGCGTGACAATGGACGCTGGCAGTAAACGCTTTGACTTGTAGGTCAATGGAGCGAAGACACTAGTATTGGACCCTTCACTTGCTGGGCCGCTAGGACTCGTGACAGAAGTGGCGCTTTTGAAGGTATTTTCTTTTGCAAGAGTCAGCCGTGCTGCTCTGAATGCTTTTCCCTGGCTTTAGCATCATGGTGTGGACAAGATGTTCTGGCTCGAGGAAGGTCCACTCACGTCTACTACCCATAACATCGTCTATCTTTGTCGCCCCGCAATTAAGTATGTGAGGATCATCGCCGGTACGTATTTCCTCGCTTATTGTCGAAAGATTCTTCAACGATCACAGGCCACATCAAGCGTCATCTGAGCGAGGGAAAGAAGCACCTCTATACCCTTTTCTTGGTCCCTAGGACGTCAATATTGGTTTCCCGCGTATTGGAAGAGGAAGGAGTGCTTGGAGATGTGACGATATCAGCATATGATCTTCAGTTTATCCCATTGGCAGACGACGTGATATCACTGGAGCATGACAGTGCCTTTAAGCAATTATGGGTCGTAAGTTTTCTCCATCCCGGTGCCATTAAGATATGTTCAGTTTGAATTCACTTTCAGGACGGTGATGAATCCGTAATTCATGATTCCGCTCTGGCACTAAACATGATCCAGAGGATATACGGTCAATTTCCGAGAATTGTCGGAAAGGGAGATTATAGTGCCGTGAGTCAACAATTAAGTGATTTACATCGTACTCAGGTATTGCAGCGTCTCACCACCCTTCTTACGCGTCAAGCCCCATCGGGTACGACAAATGAAGCCACAGTTGCAGCATCTCAGAGCCCTATTGACAGCCTGGTGGTGGTTGATCGCCGAGTGGACCTGATAACACCAATGCTTACCCAGCTCACGTACGAAGGACTGATTGATGAAATGATTGGGGTCAAGAACTGTAAGCAAAGGGGAATCACCACAGGTTTTATTGTTCTGACCACAAATAGCACATGTCGAGCTCCCAGCCTCGTTGTTAGCGCCAGCAAATGTCAACCCTGCCCCTGTGGCAGGTTCATCGGCGTCACCACCCGCCAATCAACCACCTGCTGCCGCCTTGAAGAAAGAAGCAAAGAAGAAGCACCATCTGACGAGTTCAACGGATCCCCTATACGCTGAATTGAGAGACTTGAACTTTGCTAATGTAGGACGGCACCTCAATAAGATTGCGCGACGCTTGGATGAAAACTACAAGGTAGTCGAAGTAAATGTTTCTACTGGCGGAAGCTAACGCCTCTGCAAGACAAATCTTCAATCCAAGAGCGTTTCTCAGCTCAGGGATTTTGTGGGCAAACTCGGTGGCTTGCAATCCGAGCACCAGGCTTTGAAACTTCGTGAGGGTCTGCCTGTCTCCTAGCCTGAAAATATAACGACGTCGCGTCTCAGATACGGGTCTTTCGGAACTATTGCTTCCTCAAACACGCACAGTAATCTTCAACAAATCTTTGGAAATCCAACAAAGTGAGCTCTAGTGTTGCCTTGGCTCCCTGGCCACCCCTTGACTCTTGGTAGATCTCCTTGCTTCCTACGATGTCCCCGCTCAAGTTGCAGCCATTGAAGACTTAATTTCTCAAGGCGTCGACTTTAGAATTGTTATACGGCTTCTTTGTCTTGCTAGCATAACTGGGAACGGCATTAAAGCCAAGGCTCTTGAAAACATCAAACGCGAAATACTCCAAGTGCGCTTTGCTAAGAAAAACCCAATATTGAATGGCACTGACAACTTTCAAATGCAGGTATATGGCTATAATTACCTGCCTATGCTCTTGTCTTTGGCTGCTCCACCCCTTGCAGTGCTTCTACCTAACCCACTGCCTTCAAGTCCACCGTCACTTGCTAGTTTGAAATACCCATTTTTAACGCTGCGCAAATCCTTGAGGCTTCTCATTGACGACACTCCAGAAGCCCTGGATGAAGTGGAAAATGACATCAGCTTCGTGTATTCAGGGTATGCACCAATCAGTGTACGATTGATTCAATGCGTGGCGCAAAAGGGTGGGGTCATCAGCAATCCTGTGGAGAAAGAGAAAGCCTCCAACCAAGGTCCCACAGCCCAGGGAAAGGCTTACTTAGGAAAAGTGCAAGCCCATCCAATTGTAGGCTGGAAAGGCTTCGAGGACGTCGTAGGCACAATCCCTGGTGAGACAGTTGACGTTGTACAAAGGGGCACGGCTGAAAGCTCCCCGAATGCTATCTCAACCTTACGTGAGTTGATATTCCCTGTGGTATGCGTCGACATTCATTTATTTCCTGTGATAATTTTTTGTGATAAAGTTCGCAACCGGGACCAGACTACGACCACTGTGGTGTTTTTCCTTGGAGGCTGTACATATACAGAGATTGCTGCACTGCGGTGGGTAAGCCGACAAAACCGAGGTAAGAAGCTTGGTTGAAAATACACTGCATGCTGCTGAGCAACGTCATAGGCCGGAGGTTTTTGATTGCGACCACAAGTATTGTGAGCGGTTCGAGCCTTATAGATAGTCTTTGCCCTGCTCCAATTTCCACGGCGTCGGCTCCTTCTAGCACATAAACATTATCTCAAATTCCATCTGACAGTGGTTCCGCGTTATCATGGGATAATTAAAATCGAAGTTGCTCTCATACTTCTCCCACATCCAGGGAAGGATGATAGCGTCAACCTAAAGGTACCGTGAGTGTATACGCGACGCGTCTGTTGCATCGAGACCCCCAAACACCTATCGGAACATTGCGAGGTGGTGCCAGACAAAGTAAATTTGTTTTCCGAATTTACCGCAGTTTTCGAATATTTGTCATTGTCTAACAATCAACGGGTCCTAGATCTTAAGATTCAGGGAATGCCAAAACCTCGTTCTGGAACCAAGTACTGCACGGTGACTTAATACTTCAATCAGTAGTAAGTTCAACATTCGTACTAGCCATCCAGAGTAAAACGTGGCTTAATACTCTTATGGTTTGCGGGGTTAAATGAGGAAGGGGGGTCATAGCCGGGAGTGGCTGGGGTCTGAAGACACGATCGAAGCCCTGTCAGTGGATCGCCCTCGTAAGTATAAGTTCCGCCAACTTGAACCAAAATGCAACTCTGAGTCTTTTTTCTCCATCCACTCCCATATCCCCCATTTCTTCTTCTTCGGTTTCCCTCACGTAGGGACCATAATTCAAGCGTCAGTGCAGGTGAGTAAAATCCATATTTTTCCGCTGGACGATCATTCAGGCATAAGTCTCAACTCTCACTCCGGCCGTGTATTTTATTCCGTTCGTTTTGTCGACCATAAAATCTGCTTCTAGTTGCTATCGGCCTCGACACTCAACTCAACAACAGATCACTGTTACTGTCTACATCCAAGAAATGGCTCCTGCTACCAGCGAGAAGCCAGCACGGAAAAGTAAACCAACGCCATCACGACGCCATCAGAGAAACTGATCACAGGTCTTCCTTCTTATTATTGCCTCACCACAGCGAAATCCGGTGGTTCAGGCAAGAAGAAGCTCACGGCGTTCAATAAGTTCATGGTAAGTGGACGACGGGACATCGCCTTTGGATGATAATGGGACTAACACCCTCCCTGCAGCAAACCGAAATGGCGCGTCTCCGTGATGCTGAGCCTAACCTTACTCATAAGGAGAGGTGAGGCACAGCCTTCCAATTATTGAGTGTGTTTGTTGATGTGTCGACGGAAATAGGTTCAGGCTTGCAACATCGAATTGGAAAACTGCGAAGGAGAACCCCAAGCATGGATCCTCCTAACTGAACACATACCCCATTCACCCTTATTCCTTTCATTCATACTCGCTAGTAATTCAACTGTGGTACTCCTCTCCTTCTGTTACACTATCTTGACCCATACATCTAAGCCGGTATTTCAAGTTGACCACCTTACTTATCTGGTGACTGATCGTAGTTTCTTCGATCTTCTATTGGAACGTGTTTCCCGCCTCTTTTTTGCCCGGTGATGTTAGTTTTGGTTGCCCTTTATGTTATTTGCGATCCCTATCATCTTGTCCGCTACTCAAACGTGGTGCTTGTGTTAGTTATTGTTATGCTACATATACTATCAAATTTTACTCGTGTTTTTTTTTGTCGTATGGGATATGGGTGAACTGTGAACACAAAAAGTCGTGTGCAGGGTCAAATGATCAGGCTGGTCCTGAGTGTAGACAGGCTGACCCAAGCGGAAGGTGTATTCCTCGACAACCTCCAGCATGGGGGTGTGATCTCGTTCCAACCGTTGATATTGGACTAGTTTGTTGTCGTGAGAATTAGGAACACCAGTCGAGACCTCTGCTTGTGTTTGAGGTATTTCCGTTCGGGCATGGAGCGATGAAATCAATAGCGTCATACCATGAGCTAGTGCGAAGACACTCGGGATTTGGCACTAGTGTAACCCTTGATCTCCATGGGCGTGCTCTGCGGCTATTCGAACTTTCTCAGCCGGGGTTTTGGGCACCAGGACCGCGTGGTTGATTTGAATTTGGCTTGTTCGTGCGTTAAGACAGGCACGCTAAGGCGGATAAGGCGGCTATGATTTAGAGGGCCGGTGACCTCCATAGGGGCGGGAACGGCTCGAATAGATAATAGCATTGATGCGATTTCAACAGGCTACTCATATCACTAACTGGTCGCCACTCATAGAAACGAGACAATGCTGGAACATCTACACCTACGCCCTGGTGGCTTCTATCAGTGATACAAAAATGAACAGATGGAGGGATTCTACTGGCACTGAGACCTGATGGGCCTATAATATATTGTTCGGTGTTTGTAGCCTCGTGACCACCCGAGCTGCACTTCTCGACATCATCGTCTTATCGTCTCTTATTCCTTTTCTTAGTGCTTCATCCTCCGAACTCTTCCAGTCCCCTTCCTTGTCTCTTTGATACTTATCCCGTCTAAGCGCGTATTTCGTTGTCTTGCTCTCTAGCTCCTATCAGGACGGAGCCTAACCGTTATCCCAACATTCAGGCCATGAGCCATGCACATGATATCGATAACGACGACCACTTCTTCTACTTTGACCCGTACGATGGTCCTGGTCCTTTGAGAACATCCCAGGCTTCCTTTGAATCTCACCAGCACCCCATACGTTCAGACCATTATTTGGGCATGCTTTCTCATGATGATCAACCCACATCTGAGGAGCGTCGCGATTTCGCCGTTATGTCGGACACTATGGATAAAGGAAAAGGTGTAACCAAACCGTTGCCCATCCCGTCTTCATCTGTTGTCAACGACGTCTTTGAGATGTCCCCTTCTACATCGTTCTTTGCTTCCTCAAGTCATGACGACTTCTCCTTCTACTCTTCGGGGTCCCCGTCATCCCACAACTTTGCATCAATGTCCGTCGATAGCTATCAGCACCACGATGCTGATTATTATACTTCAATTGAGTCCTCCTCTGTGGCTGGCCCATCTATGACCGACGGCCAAAACGGCAGTTCCGGCAAAGGCAAGCAGAAGGAATCACCACCTACGTTGCCCCCCTTGTCCTTTTCGCCTACGAGTATTGTATCCAGTCATAACAGCTGGCTTTCGCCTGCACCTTTATCACCGCCAGACTCCATTTCGTCGGAGGTCACAAATAGTCCTCTTGACCCTTCAACGAGCGCCACAGATGGTCTTATAGCGCCTCGAGCAAGCACGTCGGTTTTTCCGGAGGTGCCCGAGTTGCGCAGGATGCCCTCCAGGCGTCGTTCGTTCTCGAATGTGCCTATGCACCCTCGTTTCAAGGTAAAGCTTGGCCCAACTCGAGGCAAAAGTGGTCTTGCGCGAACTCTTCTGTTCAGGCGACGAAACGAATCTCCGTCCGATGAACCTCAGGACTTTATGTCAGTCCTTGACCTGGACGAGGTTGAAGTTGTTGCCCATAACAATTGTCTCATGCCATGGAGAGCAGATGTCAAACCAGGCGCTTCACTTGATTGCATCCGAGGAAGTGGACTAGATCATTCACTTGTACGATCAGATACTGTTGCTCGACCACTTAAAGTGAAGGGCCGCTCTCACTCCGCCCCATTACCATTTTCCGCGTTGGACATCATTCCCGCTACCTCGTCGGATGCGTTCACCCCTATACCTATCATAATCCGAAACTACTTTGACGAGGTTCTGCCGCGCGAGTTGCGTCTGCGGATCCTTTCTGTCCTGTTGACCATCCACCAGGAGGATCACGAGAGGGCTCTTCTTAGTGCTCATTGGTCAATGGCTCGCGCTGCTTTATCTAGGGGACAATGGGTTGGCAGAGATAGAGGACTTCGTGAATTGGTCAAACTCAGTCGGGTAAGCTATCTATCGGCCATGGGAAGATTAATTACACTAATGCTGGGCAACTACCTTCCTTTAGGTATCCAAAAGCTGGCAGACACTCGTATTCGACGGGGAATTATGGCAGGATCTGAATCTACGCGCATTCCCAGCCTTCCCAGTGTCTCTTCTCCTCCGCGTTGTCCAAACTGGCGGTACATTCATCAAGACTTTGAACATCTCTGGTCATGCAACCCTTGATTCGGACACCCTATTGACATTCACTAACAATCTCTGTCTCTCTTCGGACCCCTTACCATTAACCCAACTCACGACCATTAATCTTCAAGGCTGCACTGGACTCAAGACTCGCACTTTACATCATCTTCTCGTACGATCACTGCACCTCCAAAGGCTCACATTGAAGGGGTCCTCCGCAGCGACTAACCATACTTGCAATATCATCGTCACCTATTGCCCGCAATTACTCCACCTTGACCTTAGCAGATGTTCAAACTTGGACGCAGATGGTATTCGCAACCTCGCTTCCGCCGTCATTGCCCGTGGAGATCACTTGGTTCTCCAGAGTCTTCGATTATGCGGTTTACAATACGTCGACGATGATATGATGGCAAAACTCGGCAGAGCAGCTCCTCATCTTGAGGTTTTAGACCTCAGCTATTGTCGTCACCTTCACAACTCCTCCATTGAAGCATTCGTCTCCGCTTCCAGCTATGACGTCATCACAGACCACATGTTAGGTGTTTCGACTGTGATGATTGCCGGACGGGATATGGGCCGGGCCGACGATTTGAGCAAGTATCGCAGGAGGGTGACGCGCCTACGACATTTGTCGTTGTCGAGCTGTATTTTGTTGACGGACATTGCTTGCTCGAATCTTGCTCACTCCGTGCCCGACTTGGAGTTTTTGGAATTGGCTGGAATTGGGGCTGATCTCCATGATGATGGGTTGATCAGGTTACTCGAGACGACTCCGAATATCAGGCGACTAGATTTGGAGGACGCGACGGAAATCACGGATGACTTGATTGAGGCTATTACACCGTACGAACCCGGCGAGGATGATACCGATGATGAGGATATGGAGGAAGCCGATGGGATCCAAGACGTTGCGATGTCGGATCCCAATGCAGATCCTCAACCTGGGCACGCGTTGGAATATCTCAACATTGCACATGCCTCTCAAATCAGCGATGACTCGTTGATACGACTCATTCACCGATGCTCAAAGTTGAAGATTTTGGAAGCCGACGATACTCGGATCAGCAGTAAAGTCCTTCGCGAGTTTGTGAAGCGGGCGAGGCAACGCAAGATGGTTGATGCACGCATAAATGTAGTAGACTGTCGTGGAATTAGCGAAAGTGTTGTTAAAGAATTGGCGGCGAATACGAGGCCGAGAAAAGGGTTTAGGAGATACGACGCGAGGAGGTTGAGATACGTAGACGAGCGAGACGGGTATTTGGAAGAAATCAAAGACGCACAGGATGAATGTGATGAGATGAGGGTGGTCTTGAAAAGCTTCTATTCTTGGCAGGCTGTTGATGCTGTCAAGGCAGAGAGGGAGAAGAGGAAGAAGGCCAGTGCGTCTGCGAGTGCGGCGAGGAGGAGGTTGAATGTGTCTAATGGAAGCATCACCGATTTAGATGGAGAAGGTGGTGGAAGAGATGTGTCGATGGGAAGGCTGGGAAGTGCTAGGTGGTGGAGTCCCACTGGGAGGTCTATTGGGACTAGATCTGCTGGAACGGCGACACCTGCCATGAGAGACTTCCAAGTCAACAACAACGATGGGTGTACCATCATGTAAAGGTATGTTATGGGGACATTATTTTTATTATGCGCATATAGTTGCAACTGTGAACAACCCCATCCCTCTGGATATTATTAACTGACTGTTTCTACCACTCCTTTCTTGTCTGATATTGCTATCACGAATTGTCACGATTACCGTTTTTTCCCGGTTTCTGTTGTTTTATTACCTTGTTACTTCACGCGGTGTACAATGTTGAAGTAGAAATCGTGTATGTACAAAATGTTTCTTCTATTTGGAATGCTCGTCTCTTGAAGCGTGCTAGCGTGCGATTGGCATCAATGCAAAGCTCTGCTGACCAACAGATAGGAGTACTAGTGCAGCCGTGCAGATAAAGACCATATAACTATGGCTACCACTTAAATTTACCGTCTCTTTTTTGATTTTTTCTTCGTATTTTTGGTATCATCGGTTTCTATATTCCGTCTTTTTGGACTGGTGGCTGTTTTATCAGCTGATACCTGCATTTCCGCTTCAACTCCCTGATCGTCGTTGGCGTTCAGTGTGGGCAGAGTAGGGTTTCGGTCATCGCCATAACCTTGGAAGATTGGATGGTAAATATTAAACCGGCCATAGTGGAAGGGTAAAGGACTCTGTATTTGGGATGGGTGTAATGTAAGGTGAACGTACCTCCGAAAGGATCAACCGTGGGACGTTTCCGTTTGACGGATGGCGCTGATGTGTTTTGAGATGATGAAACAGGGTCCGTTGTGGATTTTTTGAATGTGGAGGGTGATTCTCCTTCTTCATTGTCGTCAAACATCTCCAAGTGGTCTTCGTCGTCTTTCGAAACGGCATCTTGTTCCTTAATCTTACTAAGGTAAGCATCTCGTTCGACTACCTTGGCGGTTATTTTGGGTACGACGACGCTGTTGGAGGAGGACGAATCGTCGGCTTCTGCGGTGTAGTTACCATATGTTTTTTGAGATATGCCGTGTTTGATCATTCTGCCTGCTGCCGCCTTGTCGACCAGGGTGCGCCCTATTGATATAATTAGCATGGATCGCGCGCGCGTCATATTTACGACGTACTTGATGATGGATTCTCAGCATTGCTGATTTTCTGGAAGTACTGTCGCACTCGATCCTGAAGAACCGTTAAATTCATGCTTCTCAGATGGGCGGCACGGTGCTCACGAGTTCTGGAACTACGCCGTGGGTTTTTGGGTCGATTCCCCGAGTCTTGAGGTATACTACGAATCCGTGTGATGAGTATCCGAAAGATTCTGAAAGATGCGACGAACTGAATATGAGGTCATAAACTAAATAAGGTAACACGGTCTGCAATTTTGCTTGTTGAAGCGGCTCCAGGGGTAGGACGGTCTCAGCCAATGATTGGGAGAAGAGTGGCTCGAGGTACGATTCTAGATCATCTAGAGATGATGAGAGCGCAGTAAGCTTAGCCTGGGCTTTGGTAGTTTCGCTTGTCATAGATGCTTCGTGGGGTCAATCTACATGAGCACGCAGTTGTGTTTGTGATCGCCATAACAGACAATGTTGGTGGCGAAAATAAACAAGTGTCAACTTTGGTTCTTACACTCATGGTGAGGAGCGCAGTTCTGAGAGGGCGTGGGTTACGGCTCACTGGAGCGTTTTTTTTTAGGCTTCAGAACTACGATATACGGCAGCGACGCAGTTGGAGCATTGTAAGTACCATGCTTTCGTGGAGATGTGGCGACTGACAGAATTTCTTTATTAGTGCATGCTCGGTATACTGGGACGGGTGAGTTTACGTTCGCACATGGCACTGTGCACGGGACAATGATCTGATTCAAATGCGGACAGGACACGCTGATATCACTAAATAGTAGGTTGCCTGTGGTCGACATACGGGGTATTAGATCTAACGCGAGGTCCTGTGCAGCGATTGGGTGACACATCAACACCGAGATACATTGGCTGCGATAGTCGGACACCCACCGTTGACCTCGTTCCTGGCGATTGCAGATGGCGAAAGTGCAGCTAGAATACGATTCGAGATGACGGAGGTATGCGTTCCCCGGTTGATATGTGCCAGTAACCCACCTTGTTTTCCATATTTTTAGCGGATGCTTCAGCCATGCGGGCCACCGCCTCGCAAAGAAGATGATTAAGGCTATAGAGTATGTTTAGAAGGGGTCCGGAGTGGGTTAAATCGAATCATTGTAATGGGATGAAATTCCAGAGCATTTGTGCTAAATGTGGATGCGGATCGAGGAGTGGATCTGAAATGATTAGTCAGCAGGGCCAGAAATCCGAATATGGGTGTCCGATTGAGGAGATGTCCAAGTCGCTCGAGTTCCTCCTCCACTTCAAACGCGCTTTGATTCGCGCGCTCTCTCTCTCTTTGTTCACTCCCTGCATATTCTATCATCCGTTCGTCAATGGCCTCCGCTACTTTGTCGACCACACGACTCTCCCAACTTCCATCACTCCCAACCTCTGCCGAGCCATCATCTACTTCAAGACGCTCTTCCCTCCTCAGCCCACATTACCGGCCTTTCTCTGCCCTCTATTCATCATTGCCTCCTCACTTCCATGAGTTGTCCTCTTCTTCCTCAAATCACAAGCTAAATCCAAGCCTCTCTCGTCCTCGTTCTCACTCGACCTTACACGCGCTTAGTAGTACCATGGGAATTGCAAACAAGGACACCAAGCGGAACAAACGCCTTGATCGCCACTCTGGCCTAGAGATTAATCCACAGGCTCTCCGTGCTGCTGGAATTTTAATCGATTCTTCAGAGCACCTTGTTTCCCTACAACGACCTCCCAGATCCAGATTGCTCAAGAAAAGGTCTCTAGCATCCTTGTTGTCATCTGACGCCCCACGCTCTCCGGTTTCATATGTCTATAGCCCAGAATTTCCGCGCACACCGTCCCTTTCATCTCCAAAGTTCCCTACGCCTAACCCTGATGACCTTGTAATTCTGGATGTTTCCCAGACTCCAAGTCGTATTGAAGAAGAAGACGACAGATTCATGCGCAAGAGTCTGCTCTTACAGCGCTCTGGCATGCTGCTTCACCCTTACCCATCGGAAGCAATATACATGCAGGGTTATAACCCTGTCCAATTGGACTGGTGAGTGCCTTGATTGGTGTCAGCCTCGGGTCCACTATATTGATCTCACTCCAGTGACTACTACACACATAATCTTTTACGCCGACTCAACTCTCACGGAACACCCAGTTTCCATGATTACGGTAGAAACCCTCCCGCAACTGTCCTTGACCTGGGCTGTGGTCAAGGCCATTGGATACTCGATGCTTCCAAGGCATGGCAGCAGTCCTACATCACCGGCTTTGATCTCGTAGACGTAACTCTCCCTGCATTAGACGAGAGGAGCAACGTTGCTTTCGTGACAGGGAATTTGTAAGCCCGCTCGCATTTTTGCTATTCCGCCATGCCCTGAGCTGACACGGCTGCTGTAGCTTAAAATACCCCCTGCCATTCCCTGACAATTATTTTGAGATGGTGAGGATGGCCAACTTGACACTTTGCATCCCCAGCGATCAGTGGGACTATGTATTGGCAGAAGTAAAACGCGTCCTGGCACCCAACGGAAGGCTCGAGTTGATTGACGATCAGATCACATTTCCTTACCACGATATCTCCGCCCCTGTTACGGTCACCGATCCAGACCTTACAGTCCGACGACGTGACTTACGTGAAAACGATGACTTCTGGGCTGACGATGATGTGACGTTGGAAGGCGGGGACGACGAAGACTACGAAGATGGTTCGACCGTATTCGATAGCGCATCCTCTTCGACATCATCAAGAGGTAAACGACGACGAACGGAATCCCCTTCACCAACTTTGCTTCCCCCCATGGTACTGCCGTCTCTATCACGAGAAAGGTCGTTTCTGTCACTAGCATCACCCTTGTCTGAAGCCAGCACGCCGACGCAAGCTGCCTACCCATCTAGCGCCAGTAGCGCTCATTCAATCTCGCGGACGAGTTCAGGTGCATCTCGACGTGGACCCACGCATTCACGCACTTCATCTGCAGCGTCAACGGACGAGGACACACCATGGGAGGCATTGGCGTCAACTTGTCGTGACATGGAAGCCATCTTCGAGTCGATGCTAGAGCAGAAATATGGTATTCATCCCCGGCCATCCGAGTTAATCTTGGACAGGATGAGGTCGTTGTTTGGGAAGCCAACAACCCACATGCTACATACCTTCCATCTAAGTTTGGCCCCCGACAGTTCGGCTTCAGATGTTCTCAACCATGGCAGCGATGCACCTTCCATCAGTCCCATGCCCTCGAAATCACCAAAGCCCAGCTTCGAGTCGCCAACTATCATTACGGAATTGGGTTTCCCATCAACCCCGCGTGTCCCAGCTACGCCTATCACCCCTAGTAGCACCCATAGCATCACTAAAAAGGCTTGGAAGCATCTCGGAGGCACAATGAAGTCCAAGATAGAACTTCTGCCACCTCCATCACGCAGAGGCACAATGAGGTCCAAGATAGAACTTCTGCCACCTCCATCACGCAGAGGCACTGTGAAACCACCAGACCTTGTTAGAGCGAAAGCTGCAGACCGTCTTGGGATCTCGTACTCTCAATTGGTGGTCGCCGCTGCCAATACTAACGTTTCGTCAGCAGCCATTGTACCCAAACAATCGCCTTCGCCTCTTACACCCTCTTCGCCGAAAAAGGTTTCGACGTTCCATGCTACCGTTTCACCTATGCGGCCTGAGAAGGAGTCGCAGAAACAATACGTACAGTCAACGGGGATGGTTCTGTTGCCGTCTACCTTTATTCCAATGCCATCGATGGAATTGGAAATGCACGCTTCTAAGCATATGCACATGCTCTTGGGATGCAAAGTCGCGCTGGCAGAGTATATTGCAAGCTTTTTCGACGAAGCTGACGATTTTCTGGATTTTGGAGATGGGGATTCTAGTAGGGGAGCTACACCAGTTCCTGTGGTCCAAGACGATGAATTGGCTACCGCACTTTGGCGATACGAATGGTGAGGATCGTTTTATCGACTCTATGCGCAAGTTATTGATCGTGGTTGTTTGTAGTTTCCGCCGAAAGCGCTTCCATTGGCCTTCTCATCTCCCGGGCTCTGACTTTGGTGAAAAGGCTTCACCTGGACACCAGAGGCTTGCGTCTTCCTCTATACTGTCTCCGGCTCCTGGGCGTTTACATCACTCTCCGCTCAGTTCTCCGCATCTGAGTTACTCAGCAAAGAGTCCCATGGAGTACGACTTGAAACACTCACGCTGGTCAGGAAGCAACCACGAGAACCTTACGCGCCTAAGGACCATTCGGGTATTCGAAGCTGTAAAGCACGCTCCAACGCCATCACGGTAGTCAGCAAGTCGCGCGCAGCCTTAGATGCTGCTACGACCACTCAGGGACAACTGTGTACAGTAATATACCCGGTACTTGCAGCGAATTGGCTTCTGCGCTTCAATGCACCAGTTGCATCAACACATCACGTACTCCGACCTCGTACCATACCTCTAAGAATACAAGAACCACACGCTCGTTTCGGAATCCCCAGCATCAGCTTTTGATCAAAGCACATTCATTTGCCTCTTTGCACTCGGGACCTCATAGATTTTTTTTGTGATTGGTGATCACGATCCTCTTTGGTTTTCTTGGATTCTTTCTTCCTTTGTTTGCTGCTCAGCGTTCTCCTGTCATCAGCAACTTTCGCTCACAGTACAGCATTTTCGTTTGTCTTCACATTCTGCATTTACATACCTTCACAATCCGCCTCATGCGCATGCTCTTCTACACATAAAAGTTCATACATTATTCTTCATTCTTATTGCCTTCTCCCTGCTCATATATGTCCACCCTGGATGTCGTGTTAATAGGTGTAGGATAGTACGTCGGCCCTCTCGCGCTCTCGTTGTGGTAACAGTCGTTGTGGTAACAGTCACTTGCATACTATACTGTCACGTAGTACATAAATGTCGGCATTTTCTCTTTCTTCTGCTCAATTGGTACTCATTACAATGAAATGGCATTTCTCACCGAAAAAGAAACGTAAAAAAGCGTGAATTGAGTCATACCGCACGCCCTATTGCGACTTGGCAGTAATGGATAACAATTTGACGTTCTGTCGTGCATCGCTGCCATCAATACTTCCGCCGTGTCCCAGGTGCGTATCCACAAGAGACCCCAGATCAATCTCAGACACGTCCAACCGGTCTGCGATGGATCAGCAACACCAGCATGAGCACTCGTGGTAAGCAACCCCATATGGCCGTAAAACAGTACTGACCTCGCGTCTGCTTGAGGAATAGGTCTATCGTGGCCGGATTCCGGACGGTTAACGCGATTAAAGCGGTTCGCTTCTTCGTCGATGCCACACCTGTCGTGTTAGCCGCGACCGAAGCTTCACTACCATCAGTACTGCCATGTTGTATGATCAAGGACGTGAGCGGACCAGAGTTGGGTGCTTGAGACAGCGCCAACTCCAACGTGGCGACAAATGCTGGAATTAAGCTCGGATCAAACACCTGGAAATCAATGATGGCAAGTGTAAATGAAATTTCTGCTGTAAACTGCAGGGCAAGTGGACTCGGCAACCTGGGAGATACGTACAATATCTGCACCAAGTATGACATCGGCATTGATTTCGTTGGATAACAGGGATCGAAAGGCAGCGATTTGATCTGTGCCTAACGCCGCAAACCAGTCAAGCAGTCGAGTCGCGACGTCTGGGTGTTTTGATGACAGGTCTAATTGTGGATCCTCGTCAGGCAGGCAACGTTGTAGAGATAGTTAACGGCGTACTGCCTTGGAGTTTTACATTGTCACTGCAGCGACTGAGTACAGCGTCATTCACGTCCGTCAACCACATCGGAGACGTGGATTTAAAGTGGACTTGTAAACTTGCTACGACGATTCCTAGATAACCAATGCCAGAACCGAGCTCGAGAATTCGCTGTCCAAGAACGATTGATGGGTTGCTGATGAGATACCGGGCAAGGACTAGACTGGCCAACCAGGTCCGAAGACCGGTAGTTCCACCCTCAATGGTCGTCCTGGATTCGAGCAGAGTTGTGGTATAATAGGAAGTGAGGTCTACTTGACCTTGTAAATGGGCCAATGTGGCCGTGGGTGTCCAGTAATGTGTGATGAAGGATACGCTTGGTGGGGATCCCAATGGAAGTCCCCTGGGACACAATTGCGTTAATAAATTCGGATTTGTTGCACCAAGTGCACTGTTCACGTCAAAGGTCATTCCTATGTCTTATGACAAGACTCACGGGCCGGAAGATGGCATGACTTCGAGGTAATGGTCAAAGATTCGAGGATCAATGTCATAATCCTATACTGAAAGCGACTTAGCAGCAGAGCGCGTAAATATTTAAACAATACAAGCTTCTGACTGTAATGCCTTTTCAAGCTCTTGGATTGTCCATTTCCAAAACGACCGTTGGTACTGCTTTGAGGGCGGGTACTTCTGGAAATGAGAATTCAACAAGATGTGTACCAGTATAAAGTCATGAACTTCAATAGGTGATATGTCTGAAGGAAACACAAGCACCAACGGAGGTACCAATGTTGCGTATCCCGTCAGCAAGTCGAACAGTGGACGAGGAACACCGTTCATGTTGTTGCAAGAGTGCGTATCTTATCTCGT
Organism: Volvariella surrecta; assembly: GCA_951802395.1. NCBI lineage: Eukaryota > Fungi > Basidiomycota > Agaricomycetes > Agaricales > Pluteaceae > Volvariella > Volvariella surrecta. Next base: position 2,643,184 of record OX637781.1, on the reverse strand, counting down.
CCTGGCTGGTCAGCGGCAATCTCCTTGTCGGAGTCTGTGTGGTAACCCTGACCTACCCTAAGCTACATCATCACGTGGGTCGACACGAAATTTGTTGGTCAAGATCTTTGCTGCTCATGTTGTCACTGCTCCGTTCTCGAAGTCTCCAGTCTTCATGGCAGCTACCTCAACAATGCGTGCGTCGTAGTATCTCTACGACATATGCGAGGCGTACAGAGTTGGCTCCGGAGCCTCCTACCGAAGCCGAGAAATTGGCGGCAGCACCGGAGCAACCACAACCACCCTTTGTTAATGTCCAAGAGGAGAAGAGCAAGCCTGAGACATATAAACAATTCTTAAATGAGATTGGCTCCAAGTACAAAAAAGCCGAGCCCCGTAACTGGCTTGGTGGTGAAGTAGTTGAGTTCGTCTCTCACTCCTCATTCCTTGTCGCGTGTTTAACGGCTCTCGTACTCCAACCTGTTTTTAGCCATTTCCGATGAACCCCTCTTTCAAGCCACCTCCACCTATATCAGATGCGCTCCGTTCCAAGATGTATCACGAGTTTATGACAAACCCAAAGAAGAACGATGTTCGCGCGCTATCACAGAGGTATCATCTCAGTCTGAAGCGAGTTGATGCTATTCTCAGATTGAAAGGCATGGAAGCCGCTTGGATAAAGGTTCGTATCTAGATTGCAAATTTTCCTCTATACCTCTCTTCGACGGCCTATCGTCAATGATGGCTTTATCGATTAGTCTTTACGACACCTACATGGTTACAATTTTTCATTACAATTCTGATTTGACTCCTCTATCGTATTCCGAGCCCATGAATGCACGCTAACCATTTCTCACCCAGGTATTTCATCCCTTCCTTGCTTTGCATAATGACTGATTGTCACTGATAATATTCTCATTACCTGTAGAACGTAAGTTCATTTCCCATTATGCTATCTGATGAGACTTTATTATCATTCGCGAATTGGAAGACCACTTATGGTGCCTTACATCACCTGACTAATGGTTATACCATTTTCAACCCCATCTGATACTCCTGTCCTCGTGTCTTCGTCGCTAACTCATCACGTATAGGGCAAAGAACTCCAAACCGGTTTTGTCACGGGAATGGAAAAACTCTTGGGCGTGAAGGAAAACGAGGAGCTGCGGAAGACATATCCAGTTGGAGCACGTGATTGGACACGTTATGATGCAGATGAGGCTGATTCTCTAGAAGAAGCTGAGAAACGCGATTCGTCAAGATTGCGCTATGAACGGCAATACTTTGAATCTGTTCCTGAAGGCAATTCCGTATGTAGGAAGACTGTGATGAATGAACTGCACTAAATAAGTGTTTAGGCTCCAATCACACCAGCATCCCTTGAAGCAGCCAAGGCTAGGGCTAAGGATTACACCCGACGGGAAGAGCAGGCGAAGGCCAACCCAACTCTCATGCCTAAAATTGCTAACACGGAAACATACAAGACACCTCGGTCAGGGATTCAAGTTGTCACCAAACCCGGTAGACCGACACTTAAGTTCGTGGATGTTGGTGGAAAGTTCCTCGATGTCGATGAGCGATTGCGTCGGATTGCCGTTGGAGAAAGGAGGAGTAGAATGAAGACCAAAAGGCGGGCGTTAAGCAGAATTTAAATTAATGTTTTAGACATACATACATGCTCGCATGTTTAATCCTGATAGCACCTTGCTTTGCATAGTATAATTCATGATTATTATGGACTGTCTTGGTCCCTCTAATCACGTGGAGAGTGTTCTGGCCAAGTAACGCAAGTAACGCAATGCATTGGTATCGTTTCATGTGAATTACCGTAGGTTACAGTCCATTTCTAGTAGGCAAACCGAAAATCGAGCCGCGCATTTCCTTCATCCTTAGTATTCTTAACGTGTTACTGAGTATACACCAGGCCCCCTGTCACTACAGGCACACGTAAATGATAATAGAAACGTCAACTTACTTCTAGTAACATTGAATTCCAAATGCGTTCACGCTGCTTGTTGAGAGCCCGATAGTATAGCCAGGTCTGGACATAAAGGGTGATATTCATCGAGCAGATTCCGAGGAGTACCCTATTGCCGCGTTTGTCTATGCGCATACCAGTTAATAGCGCCCGTCTCAGGAAAGATTTAAGCGGACATACAACGGCTACGTCGGGGAGAAAAAGGGGAAATTAAACATTTTGAGCTCGCTCAAAATAGATTTCATACGGCCACAGTTACCTTGTCATCTGCTCGGTAGACGTTGGCCTGGATCAAGGTGGGCAGGCACACATACATATACAATTGCCCCTGCATGTTAATCCAAGGTCGCCGAGGAAGTTGTCACCATTTGCTTGAGAGATATTGCGCCGGTCGAGATCAAGGGCAAAGAATATGATACAACTCCAGAGCATGATCCTCCAGTCAATTTTGCGAATGATAGCCTGTATTATATCGCACAATATTAACGAGGAATATGACAAGATTCTGCCTACTTACACGTTCCTCACGCCACGTCCAGCGAGCCAAGGGTCGAAGCGATGGGCATTTTATACCTTTTTATACTGGGGAGGAGGTCGATAAGTTTCAAGAGTCGTAGGATCGCCAAATACAGAGGGCTGTGTAGCAATGGCATCAAGGTCAAGCTTTCGACAGCTAGAAGCTATCAGCAAAGGGCTCCCTTGGGTTTTGTCGTGTGGTGCTGCAAGGGGGGGGGGGGAAGAGTGTCATCAGAAATAACGGGTTTTTCTCCACCGGCTTCATTCGAAGAGCGGTCATCGTCAAGGGCTTTTATCAGCCTGCCCAAGAGGATCTTTGACCTGAGGTGCGGTAAATGCCCAGAGGGTATGAAGTGCCCAAATTTGCGCAAGAAAAAATCATTCATATATGCTTGTCGGCAGCCCCATCAGCTTATCATGCATGAGATGTGTTGATGGAGATGAAGTTGGACTGTGAGTAATTTGAAGGAAATATGTCGCTCTCAGGGCTCGAAATTGCGCGATTCAAAAAAGTGAAGTGAGCAATACTGAAAGCGGTCGACCATTTACGTAAAGGATCATTATGAAAGGAGTGACACGCATGGATGATTTCTAGGTGTTCCAATAGTACAAGTGATTTTTAACGGGCGAGGGCGTACAAGTACAGCTGCTCATTTTCTACCGGCGGGGTACACCACGTCCTCTGCCGCGTAGTGCACGTTGCGCAGCACCTGGTGGTGCCTTCGGTCCAGGATTAGGCTACAGATGGAAGTTGGTTAGCAATGGGTCTGGTGGAGTAGGATACCACTGACCGCTTCGCTCTGTGGGTTCCTGACTGTCTCGTCAACGCTCAAGATCAGACAGGCAGCCTCCGTAGCACTACTGATCGCGTTGACCTTTACGAGACTGGGTTCCCATACGAATGCCTCCATATTGTCCCTGATTCCCTCAGGTCCATCCACATCTACACCAAACCACTTTTGACCAGTTCTGTGCTTCATACGCAGCTTATTCAGAATATCCGTGGCATCTATGCCTGCGTTATCACATATTTGCCGGGGAATGACCTCTAGTGCCTTGGCGAACGCTATCAAGATAAGTTGTTGCTTTCCTGCAATAGAGAGTGCTTGTTCGCGAATGAAAGCCGAGAGTTCCATCTGCTCCATGGAATGATCTGATTAACAGGAAAAATATACGTAAAAATGCACTGCTGACCTCGATTGCACCTCCACCGGCCACGACATCACCGTTCCTCACTGCGCGTTTGACCACCATAATTGCGTCATGCAAACTACGCTCGACCTCCTCGATAAACTGCTCTGCACCGCCGCGAAGTATGAGGGTGCAGGTTTTAGCTTTAGGGCAGCCCCCGAATATATTGTAGCGTTCTCCACCAATCTGCCTCTCCTCGAAGAGGCTGCAAGTCCCAAGGTGCTCCAATGTAATATCAGAGCATGTCGACTGAATGGAACCGCCAACAGCTTGAACAACTCGTCGAAGATCTCCAGCAGCTACACGACCCGCGCAGAAAATATCTCGATCAGCAAACCACTGCGTCGCCAAATCTCCGATCGGAAGTTTGCTGAGGACGACTTGGGCCCCGCTTTTTTGAATTGCTTCTAGTTTGCGATATATGATCTCCCACTCTGCGTCTACGATTGCCTGATAGTCCGATACCGCTTCCACCCGCACCTCGGCGTTATCCTTCTCTGCTTTCAGTTCGAGCTCGACGTTCAAGCATAAGATAAGCGGGTCTCGGAATAATTTTGGTTGCTGTTCTGCTCCAGCGTAGGTAAATGTCTTCTTGAATGCGACACCTTTTATAAGTTGCGAGTCCTGCATGCCTCCGCCTGCGATTTTCTTTACTCCAATCAGCGACTCATCGAGATCATCTTGATCCAGACATTGCACTGCATCGACGACCATATTGGCAAAGAAGGGTTTCTCGGAGTGAATAAGCTTTGAAGACATAGATGTCGAGGCACACTTGAGGAGTAATGAACGGAAACGCCTTCTCTGTGATGAGTTTTGCTGCTAGGACGCTGCCAAAACACTCACTCTGGATCTGACTTGTCAACAGTTGTCTGCATTTCTTTGACTTTGTCTATAGCCTTTCAAATACATTTTAATACTGGACGAAGCATGAAGAATTCCATACTCACCAACTGCGACGCCTTTCGGAAGCCTTTCATTACGATATGCGGACTCACACCCTCTTCGATCAGCATCTTGACCTCTTTGAGAAATTGTGCAGCGAGAAGAACGACACTGGTTGTCCCATCTCCAACTTCGGCATCTTGTGCACGAGCGATGTCGACAAGTGTACGGGCAGCTGGATGAACTATGTCGAGCAATTTAAGGATTGTTGCACCGTCGTTTGTAATCTGCGCCTCTCCGCGATCATTGACGATCAATTTATCCATGCCCCTTGGCCCGAGAGTGCTTGCAAGTGTTTCTGAAATCGCAAGGCATGCATTGATATTGGAAAGTAGTTGTGGGTTTCCCTGAGATGAATCAGTGCCTTCTTTGAGCAGAATCACCGTTGGTTGCTATTAAAGGCTGTTTAATCAACTGAGATTTTTGAATGCGTTAGGAGGAGATACCATAGGAAGGCCGCGCTGCATCGTGAAAGAAAAGGTAGATGAGAAGTGTAGTGTAGGTTAGAAGTGTTTGAAGATCTTCAGTCTGATCGGGCGTATTTGGATGTATTTGGCTCACGCGTCCGGACGCGTCGATACGCTTAACGAGTCGGACGCGTACTTTTAACACATTCCCACCCATGTCAGATATCGAGATGTCCGAGGGCCCTGGTGCTCTCTTCTTTGCAGGCTCAGACGGCGAAGACGATTCGAAAGAAGGTAGTCATGCGACACAAACACGCGATGTGCCGCCTATGCTACCGAAAACACCTCCGCAAAAGTTATTCCTTCCTGATAGCGATGACGAAGATATCAAGTTTGATATTCGTAATGCCAAGAGGCGCAAAGTTGAACTGGAGGAAGCTAATGAAGTGGAGAGCGACACGGAGATTATGGAAATTGCAGAGATTCCTCGTGCGTCTAGTGTCAGCTCGCTATCAGAGCACTTGTCGACACGCTCGATATCACCTGTACCTGCTGGCCCTTTCGAGCTCCCAAGAAGAGAAAAACGGCCGCGCTCACCGGAATCGGCCGTTCAGACTGCCTCCCAATCAGAGCCTTGGTATATCGGTGAACTTCTCGTTCCAAATGCCTATAGCACCATATCTGGAAAGGGCTATGTGAAGCAAAATGAGACGGTCCAGGCAAAACGTGATGAAGATGTCGAATCTGCCGCAGTGAAGAGTGTACCCAACAAAAACGACAAGAACAACGGGAAGCAACTGTCCATCAAGACAATGCTAGCTCCACGGCCGGCCAAGCCTGCAGCTTCAAAGAAGAGAAAAATTGATAACATTGTTCGGCTGTACAATAGTCGTGGCTATGGTTGGTGTTTCCTATTTGAACATTCTGATGCTTACTGCTCCTGCAGAGTTCGGTCGGTTGCCAGCTGATATCTGCTCATGGCTAGCAAGACTGCTTGACTTTGGTAAGTGCCTGCCTTTGTAAAGTATTCTAATTAGAGGATAATATCAATAATCTAGGCCTCGTTAAGGTGCAAGGAGTTATGACCGACTGTCCTGAAAAACTTAAGACGGGTTGCAACCTTATCGTAACCTTGTATATATATATGCTACCCTCTGCATTTCAACCACTTCAAGCGCCACAGGGTGCAGATGCACCTCGACCTATGTTTAACGAGGGTACCGAAACGGATGATGAGAAGTAGGCTGCACATGTCGAATTTAGCACTGTGACGCTTACCCCTGTTGCTTTAGGGCCCTAAGAGAAAGGAAGTCTTCCGTTATGAAACTATTCCATGTGCTTGGCCTTAAGCCTCTGGCAGGAGCCAACTTCAGCGCCCGTAAATCTGACGAAGAAATCCGTCAGGCAGCTTTGAAGAGGGTATCTCAGCAAGGACATACAGTTTCAAAAGAAATTGTTGGTGATGGGGAAGAAATCGAAGTTGAAGGTGGTGAAGAGCTCTCCAGGGCCGAAATTGACTTGATTTACAAACGGTAAGCCGTTAAATACACACGAGATACGGCTTGTTCAATGATGGCACAGGGCACAGTACCATGACCGCACAATGGGGGAGATGGACCCGGCGTCTACGTTTTCCTTAGAGTTAAGGGGTTACCAAAAGCAGGCCCTATTGTAAGACATACGTTCGTGCACTTCTGAGCACTATGCTGACAATGCATCAGTTGGATGAACTCTCTTGAGGCAGGAGCGTCAGACGCACGTGAAGCCTCATCAATGCACCCTCTGTGGAGCCAGTAAGCAACCTCTTCCAAAACAAAAACAGTACATGACAAAGTTGATAGATATGCTTTCCCATCAAAGCCCGATCTGGGCTCTTCTGTTATTGACCTGACAGAAGAGGAGAAGCTCTTCTATTTCAATCCATATTCCGGCGAGTTGAACCTTCAATTTCCGAAGGCGGAAAGAAACTGCCGAGGGGGAGTTTTAGCGTGAGTTGTGTAGCTTCGACATCATGTCTTTACACTGAAAGTCGTTAAAGAGACGGTAAGGAATCCTACCTTTCTCACTCTCCGGAACGCCTGACGACGTGTTGAACGTCCACCCCTGGCTAGAAAGTAAGTAAGTGATTAGTGTTGGGATCCCTTCAACTAAGTGGGAGAACAGTGGGTATGGGTAAAACGATTATGATCTCAGCTCTCATACAAACAAGCAACCCTGCTGAGTCTGACAACCAAGAACAAAACAACGACCGTCCTGAAAGACTCCGCCAGATAAAATTAAATAATGCCTTCCGTCCAGTTGCTGCGAGCTCCCGGCACCCTCCATCTGCAACCCTCATCGTTGCACCAACTTCTCTACTGACACAATGGGCGGAAGAACTTGAGAGGTCCAGTAAGCCAGGCTCAATGGACATTCTTGTCTGGCATGGACAAAATCGAGCGGACCTTGACAACATTCTGGAGAGCGAAGAGGACGGCGAGTCGAAGCCTATCAAAGTTGTGATCACCTCTTATGGCACCCTTGCCTCTGAACATGCCAAAATGGAAAAATCACACCTGGGTCACTCACCAGTATTTGGAAGTAAGATAATTTATGCTTGACTCTATCGGATTGGGACTCAACATACTTTGCAGTTGAATGGCTGAGGGTTGTCCTTGACGAGGCGCACTCATGCAAGTCGAGGACGAGCAAAACTGCGAAGGCAGTTTATGCCCTCCGGGCAAGGCGACGATGGGCAGTGACAGGTTATGCTGAAGATCGCCATTATCATCAGCGAAGCTGATCTCTTTAACAGGCACACCCATCGTTAATAAACTTGAAGACTTATACTCATTGCTGTGGGTCTTCCTTGTCCACCTGCGTGATTGGACGCTCACTAGCCACCAGAAAGTTTCTTGGATTTAAGCCCTGGTCCACCTTCGCGTTCTTCCGATCGTAAGTTTATCAGACGATTCGTGAGTTCGCGACTTAACGTATGGCTCAGGTTCATTACCCTGCCTTTTTTAGCCAGAGACCCCAAGGCCATTGAGGTTGTGCAAATCATCCTTGAGAGTATCTTGCTCCGTCGTGAGAAGAACATGCTAGATACAGATGGCAAGCGTATCGTTGAACTACCGCCTAAGGAAGTGCGCCGATTTCTTTACGTGGACAAGTTCCAGCTGACGTGTTCGTGATACCCTTAGGTTGTCGTTGAAAGCCTCGAATTCACGCCTCTTGAGAGAAAAATCTATGATTCCATCTATGCGTCAGTGAAAAAGGACTTTGACCAACTTGACGCAGAAGGACTGGTCAGCAGGAATTACACACACATCCTGGCGATGATAATGAAGTATGGTTATCGCATTGGTTTGTGGGCTGTATTCACCCGCCTGTCAGACTACGACGCGCTGTTTTACATCCGGGCCTCGTTCTGGGCAATAGCGACAACGCATCAAAAGCTAGTTACTCTAGCATGGAGGATATTGATGACTTAGTGGCACGTTTTACTGCGCGGGGTACCAATACTGTTGCAGGGACTCATAGCAGCGAGACAAAGGTGCCAAGTGCGTTCGTTGAGGACGTGCTAACTAAACTCAAGACGGAGGAGGGTGGTGCATCTGAATGCCCTGTGTGTCTTGATGTGATGGAGACACCAATGTTACTTCCGAAGTGCCTTCACAAATGGTAGGTCAATGACCCATATCAATTCTTCACGTTAGTGTGCTAATGGATGCATAGCTGCAAGGATTGTATCCTGGCATTTATTATGACTTGCCAGGAGCGGGGTGAGGAGGGACGATGTCCAACATGCAATCTAGGACCAGTAGAGGTTCGTCAAGAATCTAGTATCAACGATGTATATGCTTAATGATACCATCAGGAGGGCGAACTTGCTGAAGTTTTGCGCATTAACAAGCAAGAAAACGACGTTGAACCGAAAGTCATGCTGCGCAAGAATGATTTTAGGTCCTCAACTAAACTCGATGCTCTCGTAAAGCACCTGCGTACGTGCAACGTCTTGTCATTTTCAATATCGCTCTGAGTCCAGATTAAGGTCGATTAAGAGATCAAGACCCATATTTCCGCGCAGTGGTTTTTTCCCAATTCACGAGTTTCCTGGATTTGATCCAGGTAGTGCTGGAAAGAGAACAATTTGATCACTACAGATTTGATGGGACCATGAATGTGAAAAAGCGAAATGCAGCCGTATCCGAGTTTAAGGCTCACTCGAACAGACCAAAAATCATGATTATCAGTTTGAAAGCTGGTGGTGTCGGGCTGAATGTATGTCTTTCTTCCATTTACTTGGAGTTGGAGTATTTGTTTACCCTAACTCGTAGCTGACCAATGCGAATTACGTCTTCATGGTGCGTTGAATTCATGCTTACATGTGTAGGTGCTAGAAGTTCACACTCCATAGATGGATTGCTGGTGGAATGCAGCAGTTGAGCATCAAGGTCCGTCGTATTGTCCCCTCCTATAGGTTATATATTCTTATACCACCGCAGCCATCGATAGAGTTCATCGAATTGGACAAGAAAAGAGCGTTTATGTCCGACATTTCATCGTAAGTACTCACCGGTTCATTGCGGTGGTTAAGGACCAACTATACCTGCCATAGGTCAGCCACACTATTGAAGGTCGTATCCTCAAAATACAACAACGGAAAACCGCCATCGTGAAAGAGGCGTTCCGGGGTGCGAACGGCAAGAAAAGTGACACAGAGAGCATTGAAAACCTCAAGATCATGTTTGGTGAAGACTGAGTCTCCTGCAAGTTATACCCATGCAATGGCGTCCTTGCTCGTGGTTTGGTGTACAGTATGTCGCGTACTAACTTGGATATATACCACAGTCATATTGTTGTAGTATGCTAAAATCATTACGTGAAGTTTAGATACATCTGACTACAACGGTTATGGAGCAGACGACTAACAATTGAGACGATCAGGGCGAGACGTTGCTGTCAGTAGTAGCTTTTGCATTAGTGTTTGGGGGTGCTACAGTAAGTGTACAGTGATTTAGGTGGTAAGTAGAATGACCTCGCCTATGGCGCAGTAGTGAGTATCATAGAAAGGAATCCAATAACTCTGCAAAGTCGACCTAATGACGAGGAACGTATGTGATACAAGCGTGAGGATACATGTTGAGAATGTCCTTGATCTTCGTATACGTAACAATGGCTGGGTACTCATCAAGAAGATCGTCCCCACTATCTTTGGTGTTGGCTTGCTCATCGTCTTCCCGAGCTACGGTGGAACTAGTAGCACTCGTGTCCGTAGCACAGTCTGTTGCATCAAACTTTGATCGTTTGACGCCGCAGACATGAGGAGTTGCGACAGGAGTATAGAACCCATCAACTAGCATAGCGCTACCAGCAGACGCTGGTCCCGGGAAAACGGTCCCTTCATCCTGTCCCCCTTCGGCATCACCTCTATGTTCGCGGGATAATGCCCCTTGTTCATCGTCCATCGGATCTTCTTCCTGTTCAGCCTGCTCATAATCCTCAGCATCGTCGCACTCCAAGGGTGAAGTGGTGCCTTCAAGGCCGGTTTCGGCCCGGTCCGAGAAGCTTTCCGGATCCTTCGGGGTATGTATCTGAGTGGAGGGAAGTCGAAGAATCAAAGAATGCATGACCTCCTGCATCTCGTCAACGAAACTGTTGATTTGCGGTATCACAGAGATATCGAACTCTGGTTTCTGAAAACCCTCTGGCTGAGTGTTGGTGTGCGAAATGCAGCCAACATTGCTGTAGTGTTGGAACACCCGGTTATGGCGCTCTGGTTCCCATATATATCCTGGGACGGGTAGGGCTTCGCTCCAAAGCCTAGTGCGTTTCCTTGAGGAAGGAGATGCCATATAGTGTGCCAGGTAGGAGCCCAAACCAGAGACAGGGTAGACATCTGGCTCCTCGTCGTTGCTATCCGAGTCCCGCAATCTTTTGCATCCCGAAAAGAGGGAAGGGCTGGATGCTCGTGAACTGGGTGTAGAAGGGGAAGCTGAGGTTGGGGGAGAGGATGTGGTGCCATCAGTGGCGCTTGATCCATGGTTGTCCGAATATTCGAATAGTGTATCTATGGACCATACGTCCTCAAAATACTCCAACTTGTACTCTGCATCACAAGGCAACACCGCAAAATTGAGGGTGGGGCTGTAGAAAGCCCCCGTTGATGTATAGGCAGGATATACCTGCTGCGGGCAAGTAGAGGTGGACATGATTGAAGGAGTTGAATTGAAGTAGCACCCAAGTCGAAATTTAAGGTGAGCAAACAGGAAGCATGTTACAATGATAAATGATAATAAAGCTGTAGAGAGCTCATTAGCATTAGTGGTACCAGTATTCTGAAATAGGGTTAGCTTGATGTTGGACTGCATCAATCCGTCATGATCGGCAAGTTGCGACGTGATGTTCATCATCACGATGCACAACCTTGGTCGGCGAACAGAGCAAAATTCGGATTCAGGCTAGGTCTTTGTTTCGTAGAAGGGTATTCATCTCAATGGGTCTGTAATGTACAAGGAAGCGAGTAACCTAAAACACAAAAAAGGCGGTACAAATCACAGATGACAGGAGGAACGAAAGGAAAGGCACAAGTCCTTTCGTCAAACAAGAGCCTCTCCAACGGAGAAATGAACCTGATCTCCTTCGCCGAGCGTCAAACGGACGGGTAGACGCGGATCAATGCGTACTGGTGCACTGTTACCAACATAAAAATCACCGCGGCTGAAGTTACGCGTGATAGCTGCGGCCTCCTCCTCTGTCAAGGCGCGCGGGCGTTTGTTAGGCCTAAATGTTGACGTGGAGGCACCTGTAAACGGTCCATTATAGTCATAGTACTGTTGATGGGAGAGATTCGGGGCTCCTTGCAGGGCATACATCGGAGGTGGGGCGAAGGTCGTGACAGTAGGCGCTAAAAACGGGAAAGACCCTAAGGATGCGCGGATCATACGGCCAATAAGACACGGACCTGGGGTGTGGTGACTCTGATGATCTTGAGCCTCTGGGTCAGGATAAGCGCAGGTAGCTCCTAAACCTCTTTTCAGGCAGCTCTTGATTGAAATGATGGGTCAGGAATTGACAAGGACAGATCGGAGTGGGAAATGCGACTGACCTGACAAGGAAGGACCTCGCTGCACCTGGTCTTGCCAGTGTGACATGCTACACAGGCTCGACGGACGGACGGTGCTTTGGCTGGCGATCAATGAGAATTTTAGGAGCCGGAACAGAGAGGAAGATGGAGGGGAAAAGAGGAGAAAAACAATACATACGTTTGCGCCCTGGCTCAGGTTGGGGTGGCGGAGGAGCAGATAATGGTTGAACGTTGACATCCTGTTGTGGATGTTGTTGCTGAAGCTGTAATTGTTGGGTATCGATCGAAGGCGGGGCATCCTGGGCCGGTTCGTCTGTAGTGAGGGCCGACATATCTGGGAGGACGGAGGCGCAATTGCGGGCAGGTCCGTTCGAACGGGCGTCGGCAGGATTAAACCATTATATTTCTCCGTCATCCTCTCCCCTATTACCTAATATTTTCCCATACTCGGTTAACTCACACCCGAAACCCGAGCATCTACCTGCAGTGCCTCTAAAGCGACTTGGTGACATCCAATGCCATAGCAAATTTCTTCCTTGTCGCCCTCTATCCTATCCCGTATCCACCATGTCCAACGATAATCTTCCACCACCGCCAGGACCCTTTCAGGATTTCGAGTTCACATACGATCCCTCGTTATCTAATCTCTTTCCGAATCCACCCCCATTGCCATCATCGGCAGATCTATTCTCTCCTGCAGAAACCACCGATCTCCTGGGATTTTTAGACCACTTCGGGTCTTTCAACTTCGATTTTGATGCTCCGAAGCCAGGATTCGACTCCTACGCTCCGAATTCACTTGCGCCTTACTCTAACCCCCATCTACAAACGACACCAGAAGCTTCAACCTCCACGCGTCAGAAACAGAGCACTCGAAACACATCATCACGGACGTCTGTTCATGTTCCAGAAGACTCTGGAAATGCACTGTCAGACAGTGCTACGAGTACCTCGCAGCTGAAGGGCAATGAACGTCCCGCCCCTCCTGGCTTACGGTCCAAAACCTTGCTATCGACCCCGCAGAAGCGCCTCAATCATATCATGTCGGAGCAAAAGCGTCGTAATGCTATTCGAGACGGATATGCCCAATTGATCACTTTGTTGACGCCTTCCGGATCGGCTCCAGCCATCGAGATGCCCACCCGCGGAAGACCCAAAGGGAGCGGGAGCCGGAACAAGGGCCAGAGTAAAGGCAAGAGCGGTGTCCTATTCCGCGCAGTAGAATATTGTCGGTGGCTGGAAGAGGGTAGAAACGCGCTGCGGGAAGAAGTATACCGACTGGAGGCGGCCGTCGCTGCTCCTACTAAACCTTAGGGCTGCAGTATGTGCTACAATGAACTCTATGTTGGGTACGTAGGCTCTATCTTACTTGGTCACCCAACCTAATCGTCAACGCAAGCAGGCTGCACTCGAACCCTATCACTACATATGTACTAAATGTTATATACCCACTCAAACACTCCGCCTTGCAGCCGCTTTGTCTCTCAGTATAGGGGCTATAGAAACATGGAACCCCCACCAAAGGATGTTGCTTTGTACCTTGCTACACCGAAACTATTGTCACCCAAATTGCTATCCTGTCGTTTACACTGTAGTAGCCTACATTGAACTACATAAGTCTGCCCCTCGCGAAAAACTGGATAAGGACTGTACAGTACATGTAAATATTCGCCATGACACCAATGTTGATTGTAACCTACCCGTTTTGCAGTGGTAATGATGTTGCGTACGGCCTCCAGGAATTTTCGGTCCTTCCCCAAATGACACGCCCTTGTGGCGAAGCCCGAGCCGGCCGACCAACTGCCTCCAGGCTCACTGCACCTCGGGCTCTCGGAGGGTAACATCAGGATCGATCTGCTTCCCAGAACTAACGGGCACCTTATCGCCGCTCGTCAAATACCTTGGTAACTAATCAGCAGTTGATCCTGGCGGTGTGACCGTTCATAGCAATCGACTATTCTTGTGCCTTTCCGAGCCGTATGCCAGTGGCGCTGCACGCTTTAACATGGCTCCCCTTCCCCCCTCACAAGTACCGCTTCGTAATTATGACCCCCACTACATACGCCCACTGCCCCCAGTTGAACCCACATGGCCGATGCCAAAATTTGCTCTTCGAATAGACAATCTAGAGCATCCTGGCTATAAAGTGTTCATGGCTGCCGTTGACAATGATCCCGTGGCAGTGCTCACAGCAGCTGTACTGGAGAGTTTTACGCGCTTGTATACATTTGACACTGTTCCACGGCAGTGAGTCTTAACGCCAAGATGTGAATTGTGTTCAACATCTGGTTGATTATAGGGTCAAGACCATCCTCCTCGTTCTAAGTGAAATGGGTGGCGTAGCTCATACCCTCGGAAGCTATGATCAGAAGGAGATACACTACTCTCTAGATTACATTAAGAAATCGGAAGCACGAGCTAAGGACGAAGTCAGGGGCGTCCTTGTTCACGAAGTAGTACACTGTTACCAGTTTAACGCCCTCCAGACTTGTCCAGGCGGATTAATTGAAGGCATGGCTGGTAGGCTACTCTCCGTATATCTCTTCATTCAAGTTGCTGATCACACAGCATTTACCGCAGATTTTGTTCGGCTGCACGCTGGATTAGCTCCCCCTCATTGGAAACGTACCGGAGGGGAGAAATGGGACGCTGGATACCAAACCACGGCTTATTTCTTGGATTGGATAGAGCAACGTTATGGAACAGGAATAGTGCAAGAACTCAATATTGCAATGAAGGATAGGAAATTCCAGGATCAGATATTTAAGGACTTAACAGGAAGACCTGTTGCAAAGCTATGGAAACTTTATCGCCAAAATCTGGGAGAGATACCGGTTGACCCCAGGGGGCAAAGCGAAAGAGGAGGAAAAAGAGGTGGCAGGTTTCTACCTAGCCTGATGAAAGCTCTAGTTCGATAAGAAATGCTATACCCCACGAATCATAGAGTCACTATCATTCATCATGGAATGCCGAGCAGAGCGGCACATGTTCTAGTATTATCCATTACAGTGATTACATAGTGCTTGACTACTATTGCAGACCAATATACAGAGAATTTGCAATAAAAACCAAAACAAGGAAGATCATGCGGAAAGAGATGACCGGGAGTTGAAATATAGCAAGTATCATCCCCATTCTTCTTCCAGCTCCCGTGCCAGGAAGTCATCGTCGTCAAAGTCATCACCATCACCCGCGGAAGATTCACCAGTGTCATCCATATCCTCGCCCCCAGCACCCGTGGACCAAGATGCTACTCTTGCCTTGGCTAACACGGGATCATAGTTCGGGTCCCCTTCGTCAAAGTCAAGACCAAGGCCGTACGCCTCGGTGTCATCTCCTATAGGATTCGGCTGCAAATCATGGGCATTGATAGTTTCCTTCAGCCGAGAGGACCCTGATCTGCCAGCTGCAACTTTCTTTCGTTTTGCAAGCGGCGACCGTAGGGCATCGTCTTCTGAATTATTCAGTGATTCGGAAGGCGTTACGCTACGTGATCGCTTACGGCTGGCCTTTGGTGTGCCATTTGAGCTGTAATGCAGAGCCATTAGTATATGAGCTACAGAAGATACCGAGAAAGTGCGTCCTCATCGGGGATGTCATTGAATACTCACCTATGCGTGCGATCCGCGGCCCATTCGTCTTCTGAAGCATTCCCACTCCTGTAAGTGCTTCTTTCACTGCGTGTGTCTTCGTCATCGCTTTCGTTCATCGCAGCCTCGACTTCATCATTAATATCATTCCAGTCAATATCGCCCAAGTCAAGCTCAGGAGGTTCCACCGAGGGTTCTTCCTCTGTGCCGTTACTTCCTTTTCGTTCTTCGGGCTCCGGATCAGAGGAAGTTCGGGGAGGACTCGAACCAGAGGGCAAAGTGGTCGTTGTTGTTGGTTCATCCAACAAATATGGCATTTCGTCCTGGCGCCTCCATAGTGCAATTGAGTCGTTGAACCAAGACAGCCAAACGATATGAATGCCTCCGCGCTTTCTTGCTGTGTCCACCTTGATTGTTCCACGCTGCGGAAACAGGGAGAGTATCAGCACAATTCGGAAGAATCAGGGCGTAGTTCATTACCTTCGCAGCAACTACATGAGTGATTTCATTTGTCAGTTCGGTGTAGCACTTTGCCCCGAACATGTGGGCTACCCGCCATATTTCTGTGGATTCTGGTTTTATGTCTAAAGGTATCACGCTGGAAAATAAGATATGAACTCCGGAAAAAACTTCGGCCCGAATTTGTGGTATTATTTTCTGCACGAATCATAAGTGATATGGTGAATAAAATAAGGGAGGTATGACTCACTGTCACACCGTAGGAAGGTTTGGGGTATGCCTCCTTTTGAGTTGTATGGTTGAGTGCAGCTTTGCCTTTGGAGTGGTCGTCATACAGGGCAAAGAACTTTTCATGGACCACTTGTAGCAACTAAGAGCTGTTCAGTAGGGCTACATATGTGAAAAGTTGTGCTGACCTTTCCGACGCGTTCTAGTTCGCAGTCATCATTCTTGAGTAATGGTTTTCGAATGGGTTTCGTCGGGGTTGGTGATGGGCCAGGCAGTTCTGTAGGATGAGGAGTTGTACTCCCGGACTCAGTAGCTGATAGCTCCTCCGCCTTCTCAGCTTGAATTTCCTCAGCTTCCAACGCCTCTTGCATTTTTGCCAGGGGGCGTTCTTCTAACTGCGCCTCTAGAGCCAACACGTTCTGAGTGAGCATATCCTTGGCCAGTAGCGCGTCCTCTTCCGCGTCAGTCGAACTGATTGATGGAGAAGAAGCAGTAGAGTCATTTGAGTCCGAAGAAAGGGGAGTTCTGTTGATGTCAGGAGGTTCTTTTGCTTCTTTGGGAGGCTGAGGTTGAATTGGTCCAGTAATGGGATCAACTTTCGGTAAAAATGATGAATTTATGTCACCGATCCCAACAAAGAATTCGTCTATGACCGACAAGTCAGAAAGGGAGACAGGCAGGAAGTAAGGTACGAACATGGTATGACTTTGATTAGATTTGGGCTCCATTCCCACACATCTGCACGGTCATCGATAATAACGACCATGGAGGTATCACAAGGGAACAGCCGTTGTAAACTCTTCTGTGTGAGGCCTGAGATATCATTAGATGACGACCTTGCAGATATGCGGTATGACATACTGCCACTCTCATCCCGACTCAATAACCTTCCTCCAAAAATTTTACCCTCGGGATCAATGGCAGCGCAAACTTCTTCTGCATAAGCACGAGTACCCATCGTGTAAACATGCATTTCGTACTTCTTGGCCATCTCTTGCAAGAATTCGTTCCATCCGGGGCTATACTTTGTTAGCACACTGAAACGCTGAGATAACGATAGGACATACCGAGGCTTAATGTAATATATGCACCCTTCACTCTCAATCAATTTGGCTTTACCCTTTGCATTGGTTAGACCTCGCATTGATGGTGAGACTAGGGACTCTGGATCTAGTTTGAACTTTTTGACGTCCTTAAGGGCCTCCCAGTTGGGATTGCATTCGTCATCAGATTCCGAAGAACTATCATCGTCAGAATCCTCTACATCATCTTTTACCCTGGTCGCCTTTTGAGCTTGACGAGTCTCCCAGGCCTCACCCTCCCCAATCCAGTCTCCAACAGTTGAATCCACGGTGGCGTGAACAATAGTTTGGTCGAGGTCGACAATCAAAGACAGCTTTCGGGATTGAAGAAGGTGCATTGCAGTTTCTTGTTCAATCCGTTGGGCTACTTCCAGGGAAACTGTTGGTCCAAAAGCGGAATGTGTCATTTGTATAGATGCGCGTGCTGCGTCTGATGGACCGGTATAATCCATACTGTGGAGTGGATGTTAACGAACCATAAACGAAGCAGCGTAGTATCTCACTTGGTCATGTCCTTGCCACAAAGCACACATAGACCACCGACCTGCATACCGTGTTTACAGAGTTCAATGGCGGTAAGAACCGGACGTTCTTGAGCTATACGCCTTGAGATTTCATCCCCAGGCTTTATATTCCATGAATCGATAGTGCCTTCGATAGCAGAGTCCCATGTTCCGAAACGAATTTCTGGGTGTGAGCCAGGAGTTGAGGACGTGTAACGAAATGAATAAGTGAGAAGACGTGTTCCACGTTGAACAGAGGAAGAAGCTGGAGCATCGATGGATGCTACTTGGACAGGAAAAGGAAAATTCGAGGGAAGATAGACTTCTGTTGGACTTGAGTCCATGTTGAGCCAGTGGAGGGCCCTTGGACGTGACCGTAAAGTATTGTATTGATTGTTGTATGGTCGGCTATCGGCTTTAACTAGGCTCACTCAACCTTTCATCGCTTCATCCGACTACTCTGTGGCCAACAATTGACTGGCGACCATCCAGGAATTATACAATGTTCTTGTCCGAATGGGTTCAGGGAACGTGTATCCGGCTTAGGGCAGGCCCCAACGTGTGAGCCTAGTCGATTCGAGGTAGGCCAATAGCGTCGTTGTCTGTGTGTGGGTGCCGATTACGAGCCCTATGCACAACTTTCGTTTCTATCCTCCAACAACTAAGTCATGGCGAGACAGAGACCTTTTCAGCGGTCAGTGTAGGCGTATCTGTAGGTAATCAATCTGCTGGGAGTCCTGGGTGGATTCAACCATCGACATAGATAGTACTCTTCTTCCCCAGTTGGTGGTGTGGCACGACCTCCAATTATTCATGAATAGGTATTTTCTATCGCCCGTTATTTTTCTGGTCACTGACCCATCCTAGATGGGCACTGACGATGTGGGTCCAGCAAACAAAAGGGATCATCAACTAACAGCAACCGATTGATCCCTCAACGCCTATAATCCTAGGCCTCTTGATTATGGGTCTCCTCATGGGATACATTGTAAATGCTAGTGCCCTGGCTCATGATCCCCTCACTTCAGCGGAGCATCATAAAGAAGAGCCAACTTTTCCCACTCTGCGTCCGATGATTCTTTTTTTCTCGTCGCCTGTGCAATCGCACTCGTTCAGAACCTATTTACGCCTATGCATTACTGAAGTTCATGATAGCTCAACTCGGCTACATATTTGGTGTGTTCAGTGTTGCTTGAGTTTGCCGTCTACTAATTGGGTGTACGCAGGGGGTCTTTATGCATATAGCATATACTTTTATCTAATCTGGGTCGATTGGCAACCAGCTATTTGGATGCTGATGGCAATTGGAATTGTGGTGGATTTGCTGCTGCGCCTTTCTGTGGGAATTGGGATGTTGGCTGTTCGCATGGGCTGGACCTCTGGGTTGAGTCCTTCCCACACTCGCTCTCAACAAAGAGTGAGTTTATTTGCGGACGAAGTTGCAACTTTGAAAGTGACGTGAAATCTTCCAGAACCATATTGAACGCGAGAGTCAATTCATCCTTGTCGTCCTGAGGGAGGCCATCCTGAACATGACTTACTCCGCTCTGCTCCCTCATGTTGGCATTACCCCCCATTTCGGAAGGTCAACGCTGGTGTTGATGGCTGCATACCTGCATTATTGGCTGTACTTTGAGCCAGACGTCTCCCACACATTCGTCCACGCGCTGCAGCGCCATCGCTCTCTGCTATAGCATTCATATATGTCCGCTTCCCACTCGATATTGCTCCTTTTATGGAGCGCCGCATCGCACGAGCTTGCGGAAGAGGCTATTGTTGAGAAAGGACCTCAATGGTATTTTGCAGGTGGGCTGTCTGTCGCATTGCTTTGTCTGGTTTTGGCTGGTTGGCTGCACAAATACTTGGACGCGAAGGGGTCGAGTTGGATCCCCCGTAATGTCGTAATCCCCATGCGCATTGCGTGAGTATTCAAGTATCTTTCCATGGTGTGAGTTAGCTGTGCGTTAGAGCTGCCATTGTTTGCATTCTATTGCCTTTGAGTGATACCTGAAACATTAGGTTCACATTTTATCCATTCATGTCGGGATTTTAGCCACCCTGGTACTACTGGACACAGTGGGCCAAGTTGGTGCCACGCTTCATGCCAAGCTTTCTTCAGAACACGCTACAACACCGCCAGAACCCGAGAGTGTGGCAGAGCCTCGTAATCAGGTGGTCGAATTCAAGACCAGATTGATCAAGTATTATTCACAGAAACGTAAAGCCTCACGAAGGAGAGGCAAGAGCCGGACAAAGCTAAGAACGATCAGGTAGCATAAATGTATCGGGATACCTCTCTAGTAGATGATGCACTAATGAATTCTGCAACTCCTCTCTACCCGCTGAAGCCCCTTCCAACAATTGCCGGAGTCCAGCCAAAACTACTTCCCTCGTTCTCTCCTTGCTTCCCCATGGAAGCACGGGGGTCCACACGATCAAGTGAACGGCCCAGTGAATTAAAGTTTCTCTCGCACGTTCCACATTGCCTGATGTCTTTTCTCGATAAGTGATCATGAACGTGTCGAGCAATGTTGATATGACCGTTGTGGTGTCAGGGTGGAACCTTTGTAATAAATCTAGTTCTGCGCAAAATTGACCCAGTTCCACGCCTAACAGACCAAGCTTCGCCAGCTCCCAGTCGACGACGTACATGCACTTAATTTGGTCAAATTCATCCAAACTGAGGACAACATTGCCAGACCAGAAGTCACCCATGACGAACTTTGTGTGGAATTAGTGACTGTCCAGTGGACAAGCGTGTAAGGAACCCACCTGGTTGTCGGCAGACATCATAGCTTGTGTAGTCTGATCCGCTAATCTGCGTATAATCGCCAGATCATCCTCTGAGGTACTAATGGGATTATCTTTCAGGGCGGGAAGGGATTGTTGGCCTGATGTCAACCGTTCCACAAGTCGCCCATACGTCGCCCACGAGCTGATGGCCTTCCCATGCTGGTTTCCATTGAAGAATTGACAAACGGTAGCGTCGCGACCCCATTTGTGGACATGTGCGATGAACTGAGCCAATGATCGAGCGACCTTCTTGGTCACCTCGATGGATGTGAGACGGCCTTCTTTGATATAATCCTTTAATGTGGTATTACGTTCCCCGCAATCCTCCATAATGACAATATGTTCCTTGTTGTCAAACAGGTAGACTTTTGGTACAATGACGAAAGAGTCTGCTGGCAAGTTTGCATGTAACCTTGTCAAGGCTTCGACTTCATAGAGCTATTTCAAGGTGATCATCAGACCATAATTGCGGGAATAAATAGGGAATAGATGTGTACCTGACGTTCGATTGAAAGGAGGATGGTGGGGGACAGCTTGACATATGGTTGAGCGTGCTTGAGAACGACCGTGGCATGACCCTCATAAGGGTTGCGTAGATGGAGGCGATAAGTGAAATTGGCTGTACCACCGGAAAGCGCATCAATTCTACCCGGATCCTCCGTGGCAAATGGTGTAGATGAGATGTAAGCATGTACACCTTGCACAGATGTGAGATCAAATGACGACGACATAAGTTCAGGTTGTCCTCAGAGGTCGCAAACTAGGATCCCTCGAGCTCTATTTGAACCTATTGAAACTTATCGCCACAATCCAGTCAAACCCCGTATGGTTCGACCTGGTCGTGAATCAGCAAGTGGGGTTGGTCCGGGGGCATAACGGGCGAACCCCTGAAGTGGTGCACTTTCCTGTCGAAAGGGGTATTGACGTTGGCATGACGCTGTGTATTGAAGGAGATAGATATAAGCAAGGAAGTTGAAATTTGGAGAAGCTATGACACAAGAGAACGCGGCAACGACTGGATAGTGATATCATGAGCCTCGCGTCGAGCTGTTGGTTTTATCACTATGGCTAGGCTTGTCATGAGCACCCCACACCACGCTGCTGTACCTCAATATAATCAATTCACCAATTTAAAGCCAGAACTAGATGACATCAACGGAACAGAATTCTGTGCGAGGAGCTTCATAGATCCCTTGATTGCGTTTGTACTTCGCACATACACGTGTCGCTCCGATCTTCACCTGCATCCCGAAGCCGTTTCCTTGGGTGACCGATGTGTCCGAACCCATCCTCACCTCGTTTGATCGAGCCGATCACCTGAGCGAAACCTACGGATGGTGCTAATGACTTCAGACCCCACGTAAAATCCGTACAGTCCAGTATGTGCCGGCAAGTAGTGACGTTATGATATCACTTTCATCAATTTTCCTACTTTGCATATGTGCTAGAGGAGCGTCGATAATCCATCTGTCCTACTGCTCTCAGAAGCCCGCATAAGGAACGCCGTGGTAACTCGAGCTGCGGGAGATCCAGAATCAAAGGTAATGAAATCCTGTGACAACCGACAGGGTTGCGTTGGCCAGCGCTATGCACGACCACGATACCCCTCCTTCCAGATACGTCATCAGTTCTCGGCAGACGACGGATGGGCTT
Organism: Volvariella surrecta; assembly: GCA_951802395.1. Taxonomy (NCBI): domain Eukaryota; kingdom Fungi; phylum Basidiomycota; class Agaricomycetes; order Agaricales; family Pluteaceae; genus Volvariella; species Volvariella surrecta. The sequence continues at coordinate 2,620,791 of OX637781.1, read as the reverse complement.
TACGTCGGTCAATGATCGCGGTTAACTGTCAACTTTCCGGGTCCAAGGATCCCATTTTGAACGGAAACGAAATTTCCTGGTGCATTTTACCCGACCCAATTAAGGGTGGTTCGCTGCATGTGCAAATCCGGAAGGCAATTGTTCGTTTAGTCTTGCCATGGCCCTACTATCTCCAGCGATCTACTCTGCTTTCATAGTCGTGTCTTACGGACCGTATGAGCAACTATAAGCACCCTGAGAGCACCCTGGGCTTCGTATTGCCGTACATCCATCCTCATTATTGGTCAGCGGCTGCGGCACCCGACACGAGAATAGCCAGCGTGTGCTGACAAATGAATGAACTCCTGCACAGGAGTGATTGACTGGTTTGGCAGTACGAAGAGAAACAAATGAAGTCCATACGTCCGAAAGTATCGAGATTCGAGTAGCCTAGGTCACATAGAAACGAAAGGGGTGGGGCACGATGACAAAACGATGGAAACGTTGAGACGAAAGGAGCTCTAGATCAGCAGACAAGTACGTGTGCGAAAGCAAGCAAGCCGAGGCTGACTTCGGTGCTTTTAGTGGATGATCGTGCGGTGAACCGGTCAGGTACCCTGTCGGTTTGGTGAGGTGTGAGAGCACATTACTTGATCAGGAAGGTGTTGCCTTTCCTGGAACAGGGTTTGACAGTGTAATTAGTCGTGGGTTTTCAAACAACCTGATGTATGTTTTGTTCTCGTTCACTTGCCTCATTCCGACGATGCACCGAACCTTACTTTTGGGCGGCTATTACCGCTTATTGCATCAGTGGCTCTGCCTGCTCCCTCAGCTCGAACCATGGTTTGTGGGATTTTCCCTCTCGACTAGTCCCCTGGGTTTATTGGGTCACTTCAGAAAACATCTGTGTGTGATCTGATCTTCGCATCTCTAGCCATTCGTCTCATAAGCCTGCTTCTCGTTCAAAGTCACGATCTTCCCTGGGGCGCAAGAATTGATCCCTTCGTGCCCTCAACTCGCGTGGCCAAGTCTCCTCCCTGTCCACAGACAGGCAGCTCACCCTGTTTAATCCACCCTTATTTGCACTCATACGTTTCCTTTTTTCCGTCATGCGCATGGGTTCCAACGACGGCTTTCTCTCCCCCATTCGCCAGCCAATGTTTCCGGATGAAGGGGGCCAATCCAGTGAAGATGGGTCGGGCCTACATTCACCAGTATACGAAGCCTTGACCCCATCCGGCGACCAATGTAAGTCGTTGCTATCGCACCCGCTCCATCTTTAACATATTCTCACCCAAAAAAGTCCGGTATCAAGGCGTCCGACCTACCCCAACCGTTCTTTCCTCGCAATATAACTATCATCAAGCTCTCAGCCTTCAGCAACAAATCCCGATTCAAGCGACATCATTAGAAGCTCCGAACGCTGGCGCTCAAAACTTATTCCCTTCTCAATTACCACCATCGTCTCGTAACCACCTTAGATATAATTTCCCAGTCCATCCGGATTATTCTCGTCCCAGCCAACCTCATGCCGACGGAGTCATTGATTTCAGGTATAACGCGCATCCTGAACGACCGTTGCCTGGTGAATTGTCTCATGACCAAATTTATCCCCCGGGTGGAGGCAATTTGACTGACATCAAGGCAGAAGATCACAAATCAGGTCCTATGCAACCTGCCGAGCATTCAGAACCTTCCACAAGCATTACAGCGAGCCGTCAGCGTGAATCACGAAAGGAAATATCGATGGTTGTCATAGCTTGTCGTCAGTGGTAAGTCAGCTAAATTATAATTATGCCCTTTCATTAAGCCTTATAGCGGAACACTAATGAGCGATGGGCTTCTTCACCCTGTCATGTTTCTAGTCGTGGTCGAAAAATTCGGTGTGATTCCGCTAGACCCGCGTGCCACAACTGCCTCCGGCGGTCTACTCAATGCGAGTACGATGCAGTTCCAAAACGAAGAGGTCCTGATAAGCACCCCGGCACTCGAAAACGGACATGTAAAAAGCGGCCATCTGTTGGTTCTGAACTGACTGAGAAACGCAGACGAATAACCGCTGATCCACCTTCTGACTCCCGAGAATTCACCTCAGCTAAATTAATGAACAGTTCAGATGGTAGTGGGCGGTCTTCCCCAACTCCTTCAAGTCCAACTGATCGCCTTGAAATACCCCATACACAAGATCACCATCTTCACTCCCCTGTCGTCGAATTGCAACAGCCAACGTCCATGGGGTATGGCTATCCAGCAGCTTCTCACCTTGCTATTCCTTATGCTCAGCATCCACAATACTCACCTACCATCCATACATTCCCCACACCCAGCTCTCCTACCACGGAGCAATCGCGGAGACAATGGTGGGACAACTGGTTTAGGAGTTACGAGTAAGAGGCACCCCAGATCGATTGACTCCCTTTGACTCATTGATTTTGCAGCCTTAATGAATTAGTGGGGGACGTCGAGTTCATGTGCGCCATTTTGATCCCCGATCTGGATGCAGCTAACGCCACTCACTATCAGGTGCCAAGAATGTGGACACTGGCTATCATTCCTAAATATCGACTTCTTCGTCAAAACCTTGTACGATCCACAGCATAGAATATATATCCACCCGGCATTTGTGTATGCCGTTCAGGCACTCGCAGCATTAATGAAATCAAACGCACGAACTGATTTCTCGGGGTCAAAGCGCAATACCGCCGCATACTTCTTCAAACAAGCACAACATCAGTTGGAGGTAGCCTGGGCTGCGTCTAGGACTGGTCATGATATAACGTTGGCTGAGGCTGCTCTTGTAAGCCGTTCCCCCAAATCGTCCCATGACATGACAGATAGAGTTCCTTTTAGCTCCTTGTACTCTACGAGGTTTCCGCCCACTCGGATTATGTCCCCGAGCGCGTTCAGGCCAAAATGGTCTTGCTCGATGGCATCATTACCGATATGGGTCTCACTCTCATCGACGCCAACGATCCTGATGCTGCAAAGTTCTCCGCGAATGGCGTTGCAACCCTAGAAACTAACGATTATGCGCAAGCTTCCAAGTGCTCCTGCGTTCCTGTCGATCGCTCTGGTTCTGACGGCATTGGCGCAACGTGGTCATACCCACTCCCATGGGGTTCCTCTTGGGACTCTAAATCTATTCGAGATGAAGAATGCCGTCGGTTGTGTTGGGTCGCTTTGAGTTTAGTATCGACGCATTTTGCCCAATGTGTCGTCTTCAATACCCAATTGCCGTCTCTTCAACTATGCGACCCAGGGAGGGTACGTCATGTCTTAACTATGCACACGATGACCTTCTCATGGTTTTACAGTACAAGTTATTGTTCCCTGGTGAATTTTTGGACCGCATGTCGACCAACTATCGTACTACGACTTCTATTTCTCCAAAGAAATCCATCTGGGCGCTCTACTGTCGGAGCATGCTTCTCTGGAATTTTGCTACTCGTGTCCAGCAACAATTCTATAGTAAAGAAGACAAGGCGGAGCACGCCGTCGCTATCATGTCTGAGGCAACAGCCATTCAAGACGCACTTCAACTTCATCACCGGTGCCGTGGTACTATCATTAATGTTACTGGTGAATATCTGCATAAGTGAGTGATGAGATTCATTCTTGTCTTCATGGACTCACTTCCTTGTAGTACACGATTGACCGTAGCCCAGCTGTATCGTAGGTTTGTGTCATCTCCGAAAGTGTAGGTTGTGTACGCCTTACCTTAATTCCGTAGCTTACATGGCCTGGGCAGGGGTCAAACGAATCTTGGTGGACCCTTCTTCACTCCTGAGTCTGCTGCTGAATGGGGTAAGTCGCCCGTTTGGATCACATTGAGTCCTGCTAAGAGTTTGATGTAGTTGACTACCAAACTCAAGTCATTGAGGGCATCAAGACGAGCATTGTTCACTCCGGCAACGAAAACCAATTCTTTCAACGCCCTTTTTATACCTCTTGGTTTATAACCCAACTAGCTCTGTACGTGCAAGTATTGAAATAGATGATGTAGTTGCTGATCGTACGCATAGCTGTTTAATCATATGGAAACGCCTTAATCATCAAAACCTCGACGCTTTGGAATTAGCAAAGGACTTCTTGTTCATAGCTGACCATTTAATTGAAATGTGGCCTTCCAGTTGTAAGTTGGGTCACCATCGGCGCTGTCATCTCATTCTCAACGTTGGAATAACAGATTGGCGAGACCAAGCTACGAGCCTCCGTGATCAGTTAACTCAAGCCTGTATAAACATGCAGATTGCGCCACCTCACCCCCATTTTTCTATGTTACCAAGACACCCTCTAGGATTATAAACCACATTGATCTCACGCTGATTTCCCATCCACATATCTCATGAACTCTATCATATGATTGTAGTTTTCTGTATCAGTCTGTACTATTTTGGCTCCCTGCCTCGATATGCCCGATTGTAATATTTCCTGGTAATGGTGTCCCTTTCGTGCCTTGTCACCATTGCCGCCTCTTCTCTGCAGCGCTTCTATAATATTTATTCGCAATGCATTGTGGAATAGTAGACATTCACCTCACTTTTCTTGCATAACTATAACGCACTATGAAAGCATTAGCGTCACCACGACGATCCAGCCCACGACCAAATTAGTTGCGAAGGACTCTCTCCTCCTTTTGGAGACCCGAGTCAACAGGCTAGGTTGAAACTGGCCGTGTTCGCTTTCTAGACAAATATGCTGGTTCTCCAGCACGATGACAAGTCGCCAAGTGATATATTTCCGCGTGACTTGGGAAGCCGCTTTTTTACGTTGAATGGCGTTATGTCTCAACCTGCCCAGAAATCGGGGGTATGCCCTGTGCGTTCGTAATAGATTATTTGTCCATTTATGACGTTAATACATTCCTAGAGAAAGGCATCTAGAAATGAATGCTGTTAAGGATGTATTTTTAGCAGCCCGGTACACTGGAGTCCTTTTTGGGACCACCCTTCCAGGAAGGTGCTAGAGCTAATTGGTTGGGTCCTGAGGCTACTTTCCAGCTTTCAGCCATCCTGAACATCCCAGTGGTAATACGAAAACGGCTGGGGAAACACATGCTTTGATCTTGAAATTTGCAGCTGAAATATTATTAGGTTTGTCTTGAATTTCGGAAACACGGGCTGGGAGCGATAACTTTAATCCGTCAAATTACTTTCGAACGTATCGGAATGGGCGCCGGTGCGTCGATGGTTGGCGCATGGCGTCCATGTTCATCGTTCATCTTCGATGATGAAACGTTGAAGATTTTCCATTTGTTGACGTTCTAATAGTATGCCACCCCTTGGGCAATCTGTCCACTATACTCTGATGTATCGGCCTGAAAGTCAATCTGACCGACAGCCGCGATGAGGTCATTCAGGCAAGTTGGATGTAGCCCGTAATTGCATCAAATTAGCTAGGAAGTCTCATTTCAATACCAAGAGCAATCCAATCCAAACGAGGTTACCGTGGGCTGATCCCGATTTTCCATTCCAGATCCCCAGCTGATACGTACCTGCGGTCTGACATGCGCTCAGAAGCTCTCATTGTGTCAGGGGCAATTCAGTGCTCCTGCCACTCCGACAATATCCTTGGGGCCATTTGTTGTGGCTGTTGGTGGCGTTAGTGGTGGTTGTGGCTTGGCGAACCACACAGAAGTTAGGTCTTGTGATGGACTGGACCTAGGTCGATTGGTCGATAAGGGCTCGAAAAGACAGAACAGGATGCACAAACCGGCTACCAAACAGCGGGACAAGTTAACTCCGGAATCCGCGTGCTGCAATGTGGGCCGCCCTCGAGAAGAAAAGGGATTTCAGGTGGAGACACTGGTCACAGACTACCGAAATGAAAGTACGTTTTGGGAGAAGTTGAGCATGGCGAGGCTTTGGAGCATAGTGACGAGCACCCAGGCGCCGCAAAGGGGGTGAGAGGCAGAGGCAAACATGTGAGCGTGAAAGGCAAGGAGGGCCACTGATGAACGTCGAGGGTCGAGGCAGAATGGAGAATGGCTGACGACGTGCTAAATCAAGCTCTGTGTGTTATGGAGACCTGCCTCGAGGCATGCTGTTGATTTATTACGCCAAGTGGACTCCGTTTGTAATACACTTTATCCACCCTTGTTGCACAGTTATTTCCTCTTTCTTACTCCTACGTTGATCCATTACCCTCCATACATCGTCGACGCTCTCATCCCCTAATTCCGTAACCCACCTACTGACATCATGCTTCAGGCTGAGCCAATAATAGCAGAAGCAAATATACCACCATATGTTCATGGGCGAGGGAGGTCTAGACACGTCTCTCATGTCGCACGAGCACGACAAGCCAGCGAAGAGAGGAGAATGGTTTCACAATGCTCATTCCTCAAGTATTCAAGTACAACGGAGTCGAGTACACTGCTGCAGTCTTCTCCTTTCCTAACAGAGGAACTGCTAGAGCCACAATCCGCCCATTTACCGAGTGTGGCGTTGGCGCTAAGTCAGCGCTCGCAAAGCGCCACAAATGAATTCGCAACTATATTCCCATCACCGTCACTGCCTCCAACTTCAACTTCATCACCACCAGCATTTGCGTCAGGATCTGGGCAGCCACCAATGTACTACCCAGCACACTCTGAACATTGGGAGTCGTTGCCACCGGCGCAGACCTTGGAAGATCAAGTGCACGAGGCGTACGCGATGGAGGATATCCACCGAGCGAAAATATTATTACTCAAGCTGAAGGGAGTGGAGGTTACGTCGGACGATGACCCTCGGATTGCTGCAGTCCGGGATGAAGACTTTGATTTTCTATTTCTTCCATTCGGTGCACTGGAAGATCCGGATGCGGAAAGAAGAGTCGCTATGTTGGAGGAGTCAGCTCGCAGGATAAGGGAAGAGGAGGAGAGAAGAGCAAGATGGGAAGCTCGTGAACGAATATGGGAGAGCGCCAAGAAGAATCACCGTGATGCGGTGTTGAAGGGGAGGAAGCAGAAGCAAATGGAGAAGAGAAGACGGGAGACAGATAGCAGGAGACGACGAGATCATCCATCATCTCGTTCGCAGACTTATGCTCGACATATCACTCCCATGACATTATTTTTCCAATCAACCCCCTGTACCGACCTGATCTCTTCCTCATCTTCTTCCTATCCTCCCCAATCTACACCCTTTGATGATTCGAGGTCTATACCCTTTCATCACATCCTTTTCAGCATGCACGGCCCCTTGTTTCCTCCTATCTCCGACGCTTCCCAAGAAGGCAGTCCAAGGCAGACCGAGCTCTTGAATTCCCTGCTCGAATATCCAGAATGGGAGGAGACCGATTTGACATCTTGCCACCCCACCGCTCAGGATTCAGGAATGCCGTCGGTCTCAGGACATTCCGACCAGCAACCCCCAGTGATTGCCATCATACCCTCGTCCGCGTCTACTCCTCCCTCAGCGGCCTTTCCCGTGCCACCTTCACAGTCTATTACTTCCTCTACATCGTCACGTGAGAGCTCTTGGTTCTCATTCCGGTCGATATCAACCAACTTGACCACTCCATCATCTTCAATATCACTCCGGAAATGGTTCAAACCCTCACCTCCGTCTCCGTCTCCGTCTCCGTCTCCACCTCCGCCTTCTGAATGTCGACGACGGTATTCCCGGCATCCTCGTTGTCATCGTATTGCATGCACACTTATGGACCACCCGCTGGTTGCTGACAACGATTATGGGAGCTCTGCTGCCTCCAAGCAGTCAGCATCCAGGCCTCGCTCTCGCTCGACAGCCTCCATCGTAGTGAAGCGTGTATCGCAAATTGTGACGCTTGCAAAGAACCTCCAGCAAGCTTATTTGAAGGCTGCCTTGTTCTCTGTCTCTGCATCCGTCCACTCGTATGAGCATCTCGACGGGCCTACGTACCTAGGAGTTGGTGTAGGTAGGAGTGGGGTTGGCGGAGGAGTTTATATGTTTCCTCCGACACGAGTCAAGAAGACGCCATCATCAAAGTTACGACCTGCAGGATACCGCGTGCTCTCTGCAGATGTCGCCACCTTACTTTCTGTCCCAACTCTGGAGTGGAGGATCGATGACAGTGATGGAGATCCATCATCTGATATTCCTCTTCGCCTTCAAGGTCGTTCCCGTCTGGCCGTGCCTCGTACTAGTCTCCCTAACCCTTTGCCCTATCCTACCTACTTCAAGCCGCATCCACCCATCACACGATCACCTGTCCGTCTCGTCCGACAACAGGCAGAGCTCCTGGCTGCATCGGCTGATGAGACCGCTGACTGTCCGGACGCACTTTCGTGGGCATGTAGCTGCCATGCTCGCTCCGAATCTCTGCCAAATATATCGATCTATGCACCCGAGCCCACTATCACGTGGAGGGTGCGTGCTATATCCAATCCCGTCCACCTTCGCATTAGGGCACTGCAAAACATCGTATGGTCTAAAGGTGTACTATGGGAGGGACGAGGAGGGGCAGAATGGGCACTAGGGAGTGGCAAGGAGAAGGTCGTCGGTGTCGCTTATGACGGTATTGGGAGAAGTATGCTCGGAAGGAGTCTCAGCGCGGCTGTCGGGCGGTGAGGCAATCACCCATAGCCCTGCCTGATATGCATTGACTCGTCCTCCGCTTTGCATTCATTGTGTCACGCTCAGCGTGATCCCACTTGTTGCATAACTCACCGCTGCATATGACTCGTTCAGCTTGCTTTCCTCTGCTAGTCGCTATGCTTTCCACGGGCTTTGTGTATATACCTTTCTTATGTATCCCCAGCAACTCCTGTAACACTCGTCGTTCGCTGCTTATTTAGATGGTCCATGGTCGTTTGCATATTGTCACCAACATACTACGGATCACCATTGTATTTCCTTTTCAACTCGTACTTAATTAGTTTTCACTTAATAGCATACTGCATTTCAATTACGTTCCAACTAGATGAAAAGGGTATTATATGCCATACACAGCGCAACGAATGCGTGAAAACAAGAGTCCACACCCCAATGGTTAGAGCCATACTGTAACTAACGTGATCGTGAAGAATGACCAGCTCGAATAAGGGAGACAAGCCCATCAGTGGTATCACATGGCAAAGTCGTAAACGCTATCGCCCTGCCTCGAACCCGGCGCCCAGCTGCGTTGTCCAGGACCTCTCCGAGGGCAAGGGCGCCATAATCTGGTTTCCCCACATAGGTGAAGGTTGGGGCGGCGGCGGTCCTACACCCATACCTCTCCCCGCACCGTTCATCATCCCACCTCGCTGTTGACCACCGCCGAAAATTCCAGGCCGACGAGCACCCAAGGACATTCTCATGCCAGGTGCCAACTCCATCGGTCTTTGAAGCGTTATCCCTGGTTGTGGTTGATTGAGTTGATTCCCAATTGCTGCCGATGAAGCGACTCCACCCACCCCTCCACCTGCCCCAGCATTTGGGTTATCCCAGTAATTAGGTCGATTGCTGCTCCATGCGTCGCCACCACCTATACTTTGGGGTCCTGGCATACCAGGGCCGGTTAATCCTGCAATACCACCCAAGCTTGCAGGCCCGCCGAAGCTGCCTGGACCAGAACCTGCGATGATCCCCGAATTCCTCTTCAGGTTTAGTTCGTTCATCAACCGTGCGGATAGCTTCATGCTCTCTGCCTTTTCAGCTTCCAAATCGACGACCCCGTTCTGGGTTATACTCTCTGTATCGATGCCCAACCTCTTCCTCAACTCGTCATTCTCTCGCTCTAGTCTTGCGATCTCGTATTCTCTCTCTGCTGACCAATCTTCTCGACTTTGTGAGTCTGGATATTCTGTCGATGATTGTATTTCGAGAGCTTGTAGGAGCTGATACAGCTCTGTCAAATCAATGGTGGGTATTGGATTGGTTCCGTCGTATTCTGGCTCTGGTGGTGGTTGCGGACTATCCTTGTCCGATAGTTCACCTGACATGGAGCGAAGTAGACCGCGTAGATAGTGAGATAGACGGAAGAGCGATCGTGCCCTGCTGGTGGTTATTGTTAGATCCATAGCTTGCGCTTGGGATTCTCGTGACCGGATTAATGTTTCGTAATGTCGTGTGAGCGTCTGTTCGTGCTGCTGTGCCGCTAGCTGTGTGATGATGAAAAAAGCAGTTGTAGGTTATGGAGCAATATCGCACGTGCAGGAACGTACTGAGTGATTGCGAAATTTTGCCATGATAGTCTCCATCGTGAATTCGTATTCTTTTAGCAGCACATTTAGCTGCTTGTTTTCGTGGAGGAGAGTTTGATTTTCTATGATGATTTGTGCATTCGTGCGCTCTACCTCCGAATCGAATGCTTCTACATGGAAAGTCAGTTTAGTATTTATCTGGGGAGTGATTGGAGTATATACCATGAGATATATCCATATTCACTCTTCTCAATACAAACCCCGATCCTGCCTGTGTAGCGTGCTCCTACAAAGCGTTATTAGAGGCCAACATCGACATCCAAACGCGGATGCGCAACAGAACCACAGAGTGTTGAGGAAGCAATTACTGCTTATCAATGATATTCCAGATAGGTAGAACACTCATGGCTCACTTTGAGTTCTTGCGCCTGAACTTGTAGGGTGGTTGTGAGCTTTTGGTTGTGGGCGAGTTGTTCGCTGAGTTCGTTCATGAGCGACCATATTCGGGTAAATTCGGTCTCCATAGTGTAATTAGCCGAGTAAATTCGGGCTCTTTGGAGATGAAGAAGGTGGTGTAGGGTGCTTGTGCACTTGAAGCTTGTCCAAGGATGGAGCCACTCGAGATCTCCAAAGTGGTAACTCAAGCTTGCAGAATGTTTGGTTTGAACGCTGTCGCCAAACAGCACTTTTCTAAAGTCAACAGGATGAAATTCCTACAACTCCATCTCAATTCCCCACACAGCTGGAATGCTCCTTTAAATTCAAAGGCAAATCGTATGCTATGGACAACACATCTTAATAACCCAAAACTTTGGTGCGACAATTACCTCAAATTAATTGGGCGAAACCTGCACTGCGGCTTAAACGCCGTAAACACCATCAAACACACGTCTGCTCTCCTTCAAGCAGCACCCAGATTTCAATTTATCATGTCCCGAACGATTAGCACGACTGCTTTCTATGCAGTTCACAACGGACGACAGACCGGAGTGTTCCTATCATGGTATGGCTTTCCATCATAAATCCGCAATCCCTGATGGTGCCTCATCATACTACAAGGGCGGAGTGCGATGAGCAAATCAAAGGGTTTCCCAATGCCAAATACAAGAAGTTTAGTAATTCTGCAGAGGCAGAGGCGTACGTGGCTGGTACTACGACTACTCAGACGATCTCTGTCGCGTCGTCGTCCACTATCACTGAAGTGACTGCGCGATCCGGTACTGCATCCAATGAGCAGTGGACACAAGGAAAGAAACGCGCTCATTCGCCCACTCTTGAGGATGAGAGTGGATGGGATGTCGTTTATAGCGACGGAGCATGTAAAGGGAATGGCCAGCCGGGTTCTGTTGCCGGTGTGGGCGTGTGGTGGGGACCCCATGACCCAAGGTATGCAGGACTTTTGCTATCCCTGCGCGTCCTAACACGGTGCCATGATTAGGAACATAGCAGAGCGGTGCCCGGGCGAGCAAACTAATAATCGGGCAGAGTTGATTGTTCGTCATGTTATCATCCAATGTATCGGCGGACGTGACTCATGTCCCCTAGGCCATCGTTCGCGTTCTAGAGACTACACCCATTACCAAGAATCCGTTGCTCATTAAAACCGACTCGCAATATTCCATCAACTGTTTGTGACTCCGAGTCGTATTACGCGTTCAGCGCTAATAAAACATCAATCTAGGTTTCAAGTCTTGGCTACCAAGGTGGAAGAAGAATAATTGGCACGGATCCCGTGGTGCACCCGTCAAGAACGCTCGTATCATACGCTACTTAGCAGCGCTCCTGGACGAACGGGGCTTTAATGGGCAGAAAGTACACCTGAAATACGTCAAGGGGCATAGTGGGAATGTAGGTAACGACGGAGCAGATGCACAAGCTAATATAGGCGCTACCAAGGCAGAGCTTCCTGAGCAAGATTGGGAGGAACTAGAGCAAGCCGTCAATGAACGTATGGAGAAGCAAGACATCGAAGAGGTACCAGAGGGCGAAGGACAATTGCCTCTGATTGTCGTGTCAGACGAGGAAGAGGAAGTTCATGTGCCAACTGTAAATAGGACCAAGATACGAAGATTGAAGTCACCTGTGATAGAGATAGACGATGATGTGGTTGAGCCGGCTGTGCCTCTACTGCAACCATCCACGCCACGAAGATTAGCTACGCCAGCCTTTAATTCAACTACCACCCCCAGGAGGACACCAAAATCGCCACCTCAAAGACACGCGTTTTCGACAATGTCTCCTGCACCTACTCCGCAATTCAAACCTAATGGTTTACTACCGTCGTCTAATGCAGAGTCCGTCAAGAGCTTTAATTCTACTACGCGCAAGAATGATGCGTATAGGTCCCCAGTTGGCCAGCCCTGGTCATCCCCTCCTCCTGTACGCACCAAATTCCCGTCTGTTTCTCTTAGTAAGACTGCAGGGCGACGTCCACGTCGCGCTGCAACACCGCCGGAGGCGTTATTCTCCTCATCAGAGCCTCCAAAGGCCTTCACAGTTCGAGTGGTTGAGGAGGAGGTGGATATTATGGCAAGTAACGCGCATATAGCCTTCGTGGCGCTATTCTGACTCTCACTCAGGATTATGCTGATTATATCCTTGACGATAAGGATTTGGCGATGGAGCTTTCGGATTGAGCATCATTATGGCATTATTTATCAGTTGGTCATGTACAACAGTCTGCTGCGATGAATGAAAATAATCCTCATGATGAAAGATGAGCGGCGGAAGCCAGTGAATTGGTCTCATCGACCTTGGCAGCACTGCTGTGGGGGGTAAGCCCACCTTGACCGAAGAAATATATGCCTGTTGAGGGCTGCTATGTACGGGTCGAGAGCGGTGTCGTCAAGGACGGTAAGGCAGACAAGCATTTCCCTATTTGGAACAAGGCCAGGATGATCACGAGGCCAACGAGAACCACAACTTCCTAACTTGGCCTGTCCCAGTCCAAAAATGTGCATTGCCTTGTCTCCCGCCTAGCTGGTCTTCATATATAACCCAGCCAGCCATGCTCGTTCATCTCAACTCGCCAGCCAGTCTTTGCTCATCATCAAAGCCAAGACCAACGCTCTGGACATTGTTCGCGCATAACTCATCCTCTACCGCGCACTCATCCTCTACCGCACACTCATCCTCTACCGCACACTCATTTCCTTTGACAACTCAACATGTCGTCTCCTTCTACCCCAACCTTTGGTCTATTCCCCACTGGAACCATTTCACCAAACGCCTTCCATGGCTTCCATGAGTCGCCTCGCGACCAGCATAACATGTATGCCGCTTTCGCAGGCATCCTCGGCATCAAGAAGGGCAGCTCCCCCTCGAGTGGAAGCACCAAAAAATCCTGGTTCTCAAGGAAATAATCAGCCACCATCACCCAAAATGATTCGGCACCATCTTTCTGCGGTTCAATTGGAGCTGTCCTCTTATATATCACTCGGATTGCTAGCAAATACCGCCTGCTTTATATTAGATTCGTCAACCCACTGTAGCCTTAGTATTCGAGCCTCGTTACTTTATCCTATATCCCTGCTAGTAGTCTGCAAGTCTGCACCCTGTATCTTATCCTGCACAATCAAGTGAATCTTCACCTCATGTCCGGTACCATTTGATAGCCGGCCATGGGGGGTTCTTTCCGCACTTTAAACTTCCGAATCAATCCAAGGTCGTCCCAGTCGTTCACACCTTTGTCCTGCCCCCTCCCTCCATATCTCGTGTTCGACACCCTCATCAACCAAAAACTTCCTCAACCATGCCACCGTCCAGGAATCTCCATTCAGTGTCAAATCCTATAGCCACAGCCTACTCACTCTCCCTACTGGGCGAGTACACACATACCCTAGACTCCCTCCCACTCGAACTATCACGCCATTTCGCTGATTTGAGAGAATTAGACGCGGTGCTATCCTCCTCCATGGCCACCATCACCACCAAAGTTCACAAGCTCATCAACATGATCGAGGAAAACACCACCTCCAAAGCAGACAGGCTATGGTTGTTGGGGGAGATAGCAGAAGAAGCCAATCGACTCAGATTAGGAGGAGAAGACAAAATCCGTGTTGCGTCCCAGGCTGCAGACAACGTCAAGTCCCATTCCAACCATCTACGAACCCTCAGCGAGCACCTACCCGAATTCGACGTCACCACTCTCAATCGAAGAACCACTTATCCACATGTCGCGCCAAAGTCATTTATGCCAGTCACCAATATGGAGAATGGGAGAAGACGACGAGGCGGCGTCGGCTCCCTTTTGGTGTCCATAACAGATCCGAGTCCTGCGAAGAGGAAGAGGGTGAACAGAGACGAGGATGTGGATATCGCTCAACCAAAGTCACCAAGAAAGGACAGACTAGAGGTTCCTTCTCGTTCTCGCAACAACGCCCGCGTCAAAAAGTATGATTTCGCTTTTTCTTTTTTTCTTCTTTTTTTTTGTCCCACTGAAAACCTGTCCGTGCAGGACTGAACGAGCAGTATCTCCCTCCGAGTCGCTAGTGTCTGTCACATCACTTATTCCTCAACATATAACCCAGAACGGTGCAAGTTCTTCTCGCACGGTTGCGAATGGGACGAATTCTAGAAATGGCACCGCCAACAACTCTAACAATAAGCGACGCACTGGTGCAGCCAGCAACAACAACCATAGAGGAGGATCGCCACCCAATGAACAATATTACAACGGAAATCACAACGATCATCAACCTACGGTGAATGGGAATAGTCATAATGGTATTCATCCTTCATCTTCTCTTTCGTGGTACAACTACCCAACCACCGACTATCTCCCAGTATCATACAATACTGCAAACAACCAGAATGGAGTAGGTTCTGGTGGTGGAAGACATCACTCCGCATACGAGCATGCCGCATCGCATAGCAATGCATCTGAATGGAATACACCCCAACAACTAGAAGGACCGGGTATGCCTGTGGCACGAAACTCGAGCAACCAACCTACGGCACAAAATCCACTTAGTGCTGGTGGCACCGATGGAGCAACGGAGGCAGGGGACGATGGTGGTGATGGTGATGACAGAACATATTGTTTCTGTGACAGTGTGAGCTTTGGGGAGATGATTGCTTGTGATGACTCTTCCTGTGAAAGAGAATGGGTATGTGCTCTCGTTCCTTTGATGAATCCACTAAACTGACCGTGTCATCTAGTTTCACTTGACATGCATCGGACTGGACGTCCCACCCGACGGCCGTTGGTTCTGCGACACATGTCGAGCAAAACGTAACAAACGATCAGGACGAGGTGGGAAAAGGAGAACGACAGCCAATCGGTCTAGCGCAAAGACTGCATAAACGATCTTGTTTTACAATCGTCGTCATTGGCGGATGATGCATCGTCCATCATCGTTTCCTTTATTATTTTGCTATATTCATTTTTTTATTCATTATCCGGTTCGTTTGTACGGTTGATGATTGCAGTTTTGAACCAGCTGTCCCGCTGTATCGATTACCGAGTCTTTTGTTTTTGAATTCATGAGCACGGTTCTTTGCCTGGCAGGGATTTGGTGGAGGTTCGATGATCGTGAACAGGGCCACGTATCGTTCGTTTGGGGCTTCCGCTCCCCGACGTTGAGCCATGAGCGGTATACAAGGCGAAGAGACGCCCTCTCGCGTTGGATTCACCACGTTTCTGGCCAGGTCTTTCTGTCACGGTATACCTCAAACAAAGTATCGCCGACGAGCAGCTGTATCGAATGCGTCTGCTAGTCATAGTCGTAGTGCATAGTATCTCGGCGCAAGACTTGCGATTGTACGTGAAGTAGCTACTAGCATAGTGGGCGATGCACTGTAATTATAGTCCATGTGATGATGGTCACGCTGACCGACGGGCGCTTACTTGCCAATCACCCTACCACCCTCCCCAGATCGACCTCATCCCTTTGGTCATCGAATCCACGCTACTGGCATGTGGGAACGCACTTTGCAAGACCTGATCAGGGGGTTACGCGCCAACAAGAAAGATGAGGCCAAATTCATTGCTCAAGCCGTGAACGAGATTAGGCAGGAAATTAAGGGGGAGGATATGGAGCTCAAAGCGGGTGCCGTCTTGAAACTCACATATGTGCGTTCCCCTCTCCATAGCGTTATATCATATTTGACATCTATCTAGTTGGATATGATAGGCTATGACATGAGCTGGGCAGCCTTTCACATCGTCGAAGTGATGTCGTCTCCCAAAACACATCTGAAGAGCGTTGGATATCTCGCCGCCGCCCAGTCATTTGACGAAGACACAGACGTGCTCATGCTCACCACGAATCTGCTCAAGAAGGTCTGTCCCAGTTGTATGAACGGCTGAATTAGGGTCTTGATCAGGTTCGGTAGGACTTGACTGCACCACCAGCAGATGTCGCCGTTACCGTGTCTGGCGTATCGCATTTCATGACATTCGATCTCGCTCGCGACCTTGCGCCTGAACTCGTTGGAATGTTGAATCATTCTAGGCCTCCTATCCGGAAGAAGGCAATCGCTGCGTTGTATAAGGCGTTGGATAAGCACCCAGATTCTATCTATGCTGCTCGACCTCGTTTGATCGAGAAACTAGATGATCCTGACACAGGTGTGTGCATCGCTAGGTCTCCTTTTTGTCTTCTTTCATCGTTGTCTTCGTAGGAGTTGTCGTGGCTACTGTTAATGTGTTGTGCGAGCTGGGACGTCGGAATCCAAAGGACTATCTATCCCTTGCTCCTCAACTGTTTCATTTGCTAACAACCTCATCAAATAACTGGATGATCATCAAGCTAGTTAAACTGGTGCGTACACGTTTAGCCGAAGAGTGTTCCCTCTGAACATCCGTTTAGTTCGGATTTCTGGCACCTCATGAGCCACGACTAGTCAAGAAGCTGCAACCACCAATAACAGAACTGATATCCACAACACCCGCCATCTCTCTCCTCTACGAATGCGTTCATACCTGCATCATCGGAGGCATGCTGCAAGGTCCTTCAGGCGACTCTCTGGCAAAGACATGTGTGTCCAAATTGGCTGCATTCCTGCAGGATGAAGACCAAAATCGTGCGCCTGCATCGTTATTAATCCATCTCCTGGACTAATCTGGAGTAGTCAAGTATATTGCTCTTCTGGCCATGACAAAAATTGTGCCATCGCACCCGCACTTGATGGCGGAATATCAGGATATGATACTTGCCAGTGTAAATGACCAAGACATTAGCATTCGGATTCGTGCACTTGAGTTGGTGTCCGCCATGGTATGTCATCCAACCTTATTTCATCGTGTGTACTCACTTTGCGTAGGTCGACCGTGATAGCTTGCAATCAATCGTCCAAAGGCTACTGTCGCATCTTGTACCAGACTCTTCATCCGCGTCTCATACAAGTGCAGCCCAGTCTCTCGTCCACAATACCATGCCCAATGGACCACCACCTGCCATTTCCCCCAATCAATCTCCTGCCTACCGATTAGTGTTGGCCCAGCGCATACTAACCATGTGCTCTCAGTCAACCTACGAGAACGTGAACAACTTTGAATGGTATCTATCCGTGCTAGTAGATCTTGCTCATATCGCCAACGTAGACGTTGGTGCCAAGATATGTGACCAATTGGTGGATGTGTTAGCGCGGGTTCGGGCCGCTCGTCCGTATGGGGTCAAACTCATGTACAACCTTTTGTGCGACGATACCTTGCTTCGCAACGTCAATGAAGAAGGAAGCTGTTCTGAGGTGCTTTGGGCTGCTGCTTGGATATGCGGTGAATACTGCAGGTTCGTCTGTGCTCTGTTCCTTCTCTGCATAGATTCTCATTCGTTATAGAGAGCTAGATGAGCCGGAAGAGCTGCTTCCTAATTTATTGCAGCATGGCATTATCGTTCTTGCCCCTGAAACAATATCGATGTATATTCTGGCTGCGACTAAGATTTTTGGTTACGTTGCTGCTGAACTTGCGGACAA
This sequence comes from Volvariella surrecta, assembly GCA_951802395.1. Lineage (NCBI taxonomy): Eukaryota > Fungi > Basidiomycota > Agaricomycetes > Agaricales > Pluteaceae > Volvariella > Volvariella surrecta. The sequence continues at coordinate 2,602,805 of OX637781.1, read as the reverse complement.
ATGGGACGATGACGACCTTGCCGCTTTGAAGACCATCGTAGACCTTGTGGTCAACCGTGTTGGGGAATTGGCAAGCAGTTCACACATTGAGGTACAAGAGAGGGTATGCAGCGTGATCTAGTGATCCTAAATCACTCGAACGTTGATGGCATGCTATTTAGGCAGCAAATACCCTGCAATTATTCAAGTTCATTCAAGCCGATATTAACTCCTTCACACCCAAACCTTCCCCTGCTGGGCCATCGTCGTCCTTCGATCCTATACCCATCTCAGAACCGCATCACCCCAAGAGCCTCTTCCTCATACAACCTCTGTTCTCAGCATATGATTTGAACCCCGTGGCGGTCAACGCACAAGAGAGTGTACCAATACCTGAGGGACTAGATTTGGACACTTGGATTGTCCAACCGCCTAAAGAACCTGAGCCTGTGTCTGCTATTGCCGAAGGGAAGCCAAAGAAGTCCAAAAAAGGGAAAGAGAAGGCGAAAGGCAAAGAGAGGGCTGTCAACGGGTTGGGGAAAGGGAAGAAGAAGAGACGCACAGAAGGCGATGATGATCAGCCGGCAGTAGAAGGTCCCCATATCGTGCTCGTGCCAGCTGAAGAAGAGACGCTCGAAGACATTGCTGAACGCGAACGGGTATGTGAACAGTTCTTCTGTACAGTGAAGGTGGTGATTAATCGCGTTGTCGTTTAGCGAAAAGCAGAGAGACTGGCACAACAGCGAGAAGACCCTTATTACATCGTCGACGATCGACAGCCATTGCCATCTAGCGAGGATATCGATGCCATACCTGTTGTCAAAATAGAGGGTATGCCACCGCTGCTACAAAGTAAGTTATCACCCTCACGATTGCTGTAAGATGCTTAATCATTTCATGCGTCATAGAATCACACGACAACCGACTGTCTTCTCTGAAACCCATCGAGCCTTCCATAAGCAAGGTGTTCGTTATTGACAAGGAAGGAGAGATGCCAGAGGGTGCCATTTCACCAAGACCTGCCGCATCGCCTGCACCTACCCAAATTGCGAGTCCAGCCCCAGAATCATTAAAGCCATTCCCATTTCATGAAGTGCCAAGTGATCCTCAGACAATTACACCCGAGCCCATCAAGGTTACTCGCCCCAAAAAGAAGGGAACGGGCAAGAAGAAGAAAATTGCTACCGATACCTAGTTTTGCTTTCGTCATGCTGTCGAAGGCCGATAGGTGTACGTTGGAATCACTGGGGATTCGTGGGGTACATTCGGAGGCTATGCCAATTACGATGACTCATTGTATACAACAGTGATGGAATCCAAGCGGATGGCCATGGGGGGATGGTTTAGATACAGGTATTGGGGATATCGAGGTGGTAGTATCGCTCAGACGAGGGTAGAACAGCACAAGACGGAGAAAAATGCAGATAGTGGTTGTTGTGGATTGCCCGGAACAAAGTGTCATATGAGGAAAAAAAAGTGATTGCATAGTTTATATATGGTAAGGAACAATCATGGGCGTTTTACCGGACGTCCTCGATACGCTCAACGGAATCAACGATTTCGTTGATTAACTCTGTTGTAACCCCTGGTATGATTCGTTCAGCCTCGGTGAAGGCGCGCTGAAGTGTGCTCAGGGCAATTCTAGCCTCCTGAGTAGACACACGTGGAAAAAGCTGCACATATTCACCAATGTGAGCGAAGATAAACGGATTTTTTACGCTTAAATGAGATGAGCCCAGAAAGATCAAGGAGACGACTTACTGAGGCGATAGCAGGCAGTACAACAGTATCTAAGACTGAAATATCTGGCACATCGTCTTCCAATTCTAGGTGATCCATCTTGTCAGCTAATTGATCCGGTTGCTCCTGATAGTCTTCATATTGTTCACCGTAGTCATCGTCATCAGATGGCTCTCTCTGCGGTTGTAGTTTATGACCGTTGAGATTCCTGTGGGCATTGCTAATGTGTGCTGCTTCCTGAGGTAGGTGTCGTACTGTCGATTGTTGGTGGCGTTTTGAGCTATTGGACCCCGAAGGAGGCAAAACACCCCTGTTCGTGGGTACATACGTTGCTGAAGAGCTTCCTGATCGATGGCTGGACGAGGAATCACTCGAGTCGTCTGATCGGATAGTTCCGTTGTTTTCCCAAGTTAAGCCTCGACCAGGAACAGGATTTTGTGATCGCCCGATTGTTGTAGGCCTTCCCACATGTCGAACCGTACCAAAATCCCAGAGGTCTTCAGGATCACCATTTCCGGAACTTTAAAAGGCGCACATGAGTAAACGTTGAGTGTGAGTTTTAAGGGACGGGAGCTTACATATCATCCAGCGTGTCGTTATCGACTTCCTCTTGACGTTCGGCCCTCCCGTCGGCCTTCCATAACTCATGACGCTCAATGAGTTCGGTGAGGTAGCTAGTCTTCTTAGCCATCTTGACGAACTTATGTTTCAGCAATTCTCGAGCAGAAGGACGCTGAGACAAGGTGAGCGACGGCCATAGTGAATGAAAGGAAGCGATACTCACATCTCGTGGGTCACGTTGAAGACAGTATGCGACGAACTCCCGGAACGATTTCGAGAAGGAACCGTCCAATGTTGGTGGAGGGTTTTTGGGTATCAAGAACAGTACCTAGATGGAAAGAATCTTAAACACGTAGATGAACGCTAATTAATGAAACTGCGCACCTTCATTGGATGTAATTCAGCATATGGGGGTTCACCCTTCGCCAACTCTATCGCAGTAATTCCCAAGCTCCATATATCCGCCTTGTGATCATATCCACTCTGTTTGATAACCTCCGGCGACATCCAATACGGCGTACCAACGAATGTATTCTTCTTGGCCGACAGTGTACCAGATAGTTGACCAGAAACGCCGAAATCTGCGAGTTTGACCTCTCCGCCACCAGATAGGAGGATGTTGGCAGCTTGAGAAGACTTATTGACTCAGTAGCACGCGTCTTGACACGAGGCGTACCTTTGATATCCCGGTGGAGCTTTCCTTCAGAGTGCAGGTATGCCAACCCGTGGAGCAGCTCCCGAATGATAATTGCAATATACTCTTCTCGGAAGACACCGGGTTTCATCTGTGTGAGAATGTTAGCCACTATTAGATTCTTTTGAGTATCACCTTACGAGGTCAGAACATGAGCCCCCAGAGCAATACCTTGGAATGAGATGAACATTAATGAAGGTCTTAAGCTGTGCATACCCACTCCATGAGGATCCACAAGTTAGAACCCTTCAGATATGATCCGTGATACCTAAGATGGAAAACCACATTAACAACAGAACCCAAAATTGAGAGAGGAATGGACTCACTTGGTAACGTGCGGAGAATCCAATTGCGAGAGAATCTGTATCTCTTGCTGAATGTCCTCGATCTCGTCTTCTGCGCTCTCGAGGTCGATGACCTTGATGGCAACCGTCTTGCCATTGCGCTTATCATAACTGGAAAGAGAGCAGTTTCAGGAGCACCACACCTATGTTATGACTGAAAATTGCGCACCCCTTGTAGACCTCACCGAATGAGCCTTTGCCTGCGCAGTATCATGTCATGAGCATCAACATGGACGTTGACACGCAAAGCGAGAGTCACCAATCCTGTCTTGCTTCACATAAAATTCTTCAGGATCTTGGTGGTGGGCGTCCTGATGAATAAGGCATGGGGCGTTTGAGAGATTGATGGGTAGATCAGGGTGATTAGTATGCAATGCGATACATTAGCACAGAAAACTCACCATTTTCTCTGGCAGAATTTGAATTTATTGCGGGCTGGCAGATTATGTCGCGTCGTGCACAAAATGGAGAGGATCAACAGGCGTGAATGGTATAGAGCTCACGAGGCACAATGTGTTGGAGTATTGACAAGGGGTTGATGGATATTCAGTGCCAACTGCCAAACAAATGGTCTGTACGATGGTACACGCTCGTAACAATCCCAGGAACTCGCAACAAATTCCAGCAAATAAAATTACGTTTCAACCTGACGGAACACACGAAAGCAAGGAAAGCAAAACGAGGAACGGAGGGAGGAGAACTGGAGATGTGGCTGCAGATGCAGATATATGATTCCGTGGGGGAAGAAAGAATGAATCACTAATTTATGTTCCTCTGCTCATTTGCCTCGATTTAGGGGCTGCAATCTACGGCTCTGCGCGTACAGCACCTGTATTCGCTTTATCAGGCTACCAGCGGCTGACCCCCACGCCCATCTTGGCTTAGTCAAGCGACCACCGCCTCCGTCAGACAAGTGCACAACCAAGATCAATACGTCTATTGATCATTACACAGATATGACGCGACGACCAGCTATCCTCGCACCCCTCGACCCTTGTCCCTGCCCCTTGTCCCAGTCGGTGTTTGGTGGTGGAAGTGAGAAAGCTACCCGCATTGGGGCTGCTTGGGGACGTTTTGCTGATGCTTGCCCGGAAGAACGCGAGCCTATCATGTCCTCCGAATCGAGCCTCATAAACATGTGCCCGGTGGTCTGTGCTTCATTCTCGACGCCCCTCCTAAACCAGTTTCGAATGGAGAATCCAAGGAAGTACACTATGACAACGAGGATTGCGAAAGCGACGAGTAGTACGACCGTCCAGATGACTGTGGGCCCAATGTTGGCTGTTTTTCCAAATGCCCGCGTTGGTGTGTTTGTAAGAGCCGACGGGAATGTTGCATTATCCAGACGAAGTTGAGTGTCATCGACTATGCGTTGAGGCTACACGAATATTTTGCGTTGATATACGACAAACGAAGTGATGGTTTCCTCACCGAAGGCGAGCCCAAGTCCCCTGCTGTTATCTTCATTCGTAAAGCACCGGGTTACAATATGACAAGAGCGGGGAACTATGGATTATTAACGATCATCTCCTATTCGATATTGAACATGTCAGCCACTGTTACCCTTGCCTGGACCGCTGTCAGGTTGGTAGAGGTGCTTAGGGGCGTGGTGAAGCGTTCCAAGCGGGTCTGACCAGTTGTGTCACTGCACAGCTCAAAAGTGTAGTCCTTTTCTCACTCCTATAACCAATTTATCATCAACTGGTCCGTGCGCCTACCTGCATCACACGTTGAGTTGAGAGGACTCTGAGGCCCGAGGAGCCGTCGTAGGCCCAACTGCCCTTGTCCGGATTTACATCGATGAAGCCCTTGTGACTCAAAGTCGAACGGCATCACGGGCCCTGCCTCGTTTTGCGCAGACGTGGCGCATGAAAACAAATCTGAATGCTTCTTGATCAGGCTCAGTGGTTAACGAGACACCAACCGTTCTCCGGATCCCCTCTGATAGGCTGTTAGGATGCTGTTATCTCCTGACTTCTCCACCCAAAATGCACAAACGATCACCCTAACACGGAATCTATGCAAAATGGGCGATTTAAAAACCTAGTCTTGGTCATGGTTTACCTGCTGTTTGAGCATCATTCACCATGACTTCCCCAGCACTTGCAGCCGCTGAACGACGTGCCAGGGTGTCAAAGGCCAGGGCTCCTAAACCACAACCCAGTACCTCTACCGAAGCAGAGGTGGTCGAACACGAGGAGCGGCAGAAATTCAGACGATTGATCAATCCTGGCATCACACGATCCAACTCTGCTGCACAAGCGAAGGCATCACTCAAGGTATGACCAACCGGTTGCAATCGGGACGTCATGATGACCACGATACCAGATCCTCTTGATGCTTGCAGAGAATCTACTCTGCGAACCTAGTAATCCCAAGTACCAGAAAATCAGATGTTCCAATGACACGATTAAGAGGAACTTGGTGGATGTCAAGGGAGCCTTGGAATATGCGATTGAGGTGAGAAAGAACTCCCAGTACGACGTGGATGTAGTACTAATGACTTGCAGCTTGGGTTCCAACCAAAGGTTGGTGTCGACTGGGGCTTGGCCTGTCGTCAATTCTAATTGAACGATTGGTGTTCTAGGTGGAAGACCTTGAACCATGCTACGTCTTCAATCTGCGGAACACGCGGCTCCTCAGGATTGGTGCACAGATTCTGAAGGATTACCTTGATTCGGAGGACGAGAAAGCTGGACGCGAGCAAGTAAGAGAGAAAGTCAAGCAGGCTGAAGAGCAGGCCCAAATTCATGAGGTCGGTTCAACAGATAAACATGCATCTTCGAAGTTGACTGAAGAACGCTTATGAACCAGCTTAAGGTACGAATCATGAAAGATAGAAAGGCCACAGCCATTCGTAGTGCAAGGGAAAGTCCTCCTGCTCTTATTCCCATTAGACCCGTCAGATCAGATGGGTCGCAGTTCGGTGGTAACCAACCTGGTACGCAACGTCCTCGGGCACGCGTGATGACATTGTCAGACCTGTGTGCTCAACAAGAGCGTCCTGAGGGCAAGCGGTTGGAAGACCAGATGCATGGTATGAAACTGGCAGATTAGTACGACAATGGCTATCGCTGGCTGTATCGTTGGCAGCTCGCGGTTCGCGGTGACTGCCAATCGAGAAGAAAGAAGCTCATGGGGCGTGTAGGCATGAAAATGTGTACAATTAAGCAATCGTGTATTTTTCATCGTACTGGCAGATAGAAGCCTGACCTTAATTTCCAGCATTGGACGCGCTTTTCGTTGTTATCTGATAAGGTAGATGCTTTCGAAGCAGTTGTATGGCCAGCCTTCCAGAACGCTTGGTCGTCATCGGGCTTGTCACTAATCTATGCACGCCATCTAGTGCAATCTGCACTACTGGCACCATGCGCAAATGCCGATGGACACACCTGTTATGCCATCCGGTTTGCCGATTGGAGCGACAAAGTCCGATACACTCAAGCTATGGGGGAGCTAATCAGGACACAAAAGTATCCACAGCCAAGGCCTCGGATATTGAGATGCGTATTTTGCCGATACTCCAAGAGACGGCAAGCCTTCGACCTGTAATTGCAATGCAAACTAGTAGTACTACCTAGTTGCGCGCCTAACTCAGATATTCGCGATGCACGATTGCTCGTGGCCATGGGCAGTAGTCAGTTGGATCCGCTTCCGTCGCAAACGGGAAGAAAAGTCCGGCATCTGAACGATCTGAACGAAAGTCCCCAGCTCCATTGATCCCGGCGTCTCCGACATTTGGGTGGCATGCCACCGACATCTTAACTCCTCTTGGTTGGTTTTATTACTCCAGGGTATTAACGCCAAGGGAAACTAAAAATGAAGATCAATCATGACCAAGATCTTTATAACAGTATCATGGCATCTGTACCGCGGACTTGGTTTTGCTCCAAACAGGCATATGGTACCATAGTGCTGTTCATTGGGTAGCAGCTTACCATGCCCGATGGTATGGTATGAATTGAAATGACAATCGAACGAGTCATGATTGCTATGGTCGTCCAGTCCTTACAATTGCAATCTCGTGTACATTGCAGGGGATACAGTAAAGATAGACCTATTAAATACCAGAATTATAAAAATCATGCCTCGCATACATTTCTTTACAGTAGATCGTGTTGAGACCCTGCTAGCGTCTTCAGGGTGTGTTAGAAAATGACTGTGCGTTTGGGTATAACCGAAATTTTAGTTGTCCGTCGTGTCACGTTTCCGTTCATTAGCTGTAATGTTGGTAGTAGATATGCTACTGGGAGGTTTTTCGATGTTCCTGTTTCCCCAACTGTAAGTATGTGGCCATTGTCAGGCGATTGAAGAACGCACGGGGATATGTGACGTTTCATAATCCACGTGAACGAAGGCCCTCTCCACGTTGGGAAGGACCTCGATCTTGTCCTGGAGTTGCTGACTTAGGTCGTGTGCTTTCCACAATGGGGTCTCCGCATTCATCACGATATCAATTTCAACAAAGTAGTCCTAAGGATGACAGTCAGTCAGCTCGTCGTTGCTTGGGTCATTGCTGTTGAACGACGTACAGGTCCACTCTGAGTTCACTCTGTTGGTGAGAACCCAACCAACTCAATGGAGAAAACTCACATGATATGCCCTGACGGTGTCGATCTTCTCGATGCCATCGCTGAAAGTAGCTGCTTTATAGATGAGCAGCTGCAAGAAGTCGTGTGGAGCAGATTTTCCAGCAAGAAGCTCAAATTGCTTGTATACCGTGCGGCTCCATGCAAGAATGACACCGAGAGCAATCTAACAGAAGGATGAGGTAGGAAGTAAGATGAGTGCTTGGGGAAGCGTACAATTATAGCACCCGTAGGATCCAGCCCTATAAGAAGGGTCGGTCAATCAATGCAGTTGACGGCGCCGAGGACTACTTACACCATGCCAGCTTGCTTCCTCCGGTTGACATAAGGATACCTATGCATGTTCAGAAAGAAGACAAGGCGTACCGATTGTCACTCACCGAAGGAGTTGAGGAACAAATCATTTCTGTGGTCCTCCCATAGCACTTGCACTTGGCTGGACCTCCTTCGAATGGAGTAACAATAGAGGAATAGGAGGAACTTGACGGCTGTGATGTATGTTCAACTTTGATTCACAGTGCACAGGGAGAAGACTTACCAAGTGCTGCAGCTACGGAGATTATAGATGGCAGATGAAATTCTTGAAGGTCGTCGTCGGGTTTCGTTACGAATGCGCGGACAGACTCGACAATAACAACCACATTGACGGCACCCATGCTGTCATGGGATCAGCCTTTACTTGGGCAGCATTAGTGAGAGGCTTACAGAAAACCTGGTGAGAGTATGTTGAGTCATGTCGGACCAGATGGGATAGCCCACGCACCGTATATGATATTACCAATAGTTTCGAGGCGAGCACCACCGACGGGCCAGCGATCGACATTGAGCCTTTCTGCTTTCCTATGTAGCCAGAAGAGAAGGATATTGCTCCCAGGATCAAATATGGAATCAATGCTCGTGGCCAGCAGTGATAAAGATAGCGACGATATAGCCGCGTACACTGGAGACATGGTATGTATCGAGATGCGTTAATTGCCTGTGAACTTACGTTGTATGACGCAGAGGGCAACATTGCAAATTAAGCTAGCCCAGACTGCAATTTTTACCTGGCATGAATGGATATCCCGGGTGAGCTGGTCACAGGAAGAGCTCAAAATAAACTAACAGGTAGCCGAGCAGCTTCTTCAGCCTCTCTAGCTTCTTCTGTGTGGGCTTCCATAGGTTTTAGCAGGGATGTTATGAGCTATGATGATTATTAACTGAGGGAGAAATGTCGAGATGTGACGCAACATACATCATTTTGCTTCGATTGATAACGAGCAAGGCGCTTTCCTCGCCTTCGCTTTCGAAGGACTGCGAGGTCCTGCTCTGGAATTACGCCAATCTTTAACTGGAAAGGATCCTGAGCAACAGCGGTTGAAGAACCGGAGGACCTTTCCACATCTAAATCCAACGCGGAAACTTGATCAAGTACCACTGTGTCGGACGGCTGTAAATGAATGGGCCAATGATCATGATCAGGGAGGTGTGAGGCGGAGAAGTAAGACAGAAACAACTAACTATGGGAGGAGTTTTGGAGCCAGGTGTTGTCGGGGAAGTTGGTGGGCTCGATTCTGCCATTGAGCTCTCAGATTGAAAGCTAAGTCACTGGTGAGTGAATGTTTAGTCAGGCGGAGGAGGATGGGGTGAGAACACCCGAAAGAGTGGGAGAGGGCGGGAATCTGATCTAACCTTATCTATATAGTAACCACAATACAGGACACGGTCGTTACCGTACTGTTGGGAACCAGAGCAGTGGGTCAGCTGGACAGAAGATCAGAACTGCAGACGCTTCTACAATTTGATTGGATGTGGATCAGGAGAGTAGGTGTTTCTCTGACTCGAACGACTCACTTTCCACTGCGAGTTGTGCACCGAGGGAACGGGAAGGGGCACTCCTGTCAAGACTGGTTTATAAGAGGGAATGTTTTTTTTTAGTCTCCGGTCGAAATGTCCAATATAATCCGGGTTATTAGAATCAAACGTGCTTCAGCCATTTTTCCATAATTTTCCCAAGCTGTTATTCCCCCCTATATCCGAAGACGAGGATTCGGGCGGGGGCGGCTCTTGGCGCAAACATGGACGCCAAGGATTTACGTACTCTTTCCGTTACAATTGGCTGTGCGAAGACGGCACAACTCCGTCCGGTAAATAAATAAATAAAAATAAAAATCGTTCTACGATGAACAATCAAGACTATGTGTCGGCGCATGATCATGAAAGCTTCGCAAGTCTTGCCCCGGTGCTTTTAATTCTGGTCGTGTTAATGTAAGTCATAACGTCGAGAGCTGTTGTGTTTATTCATCCAAGGCATCTGTTCTAGCTTCGCACTTCTTTTTTGGTGCTTACTATCGTCATGCTTAGGCGTACCCATCTCTCGCGCCTTCAGGGATAGCTGGAATTATACAGCCCTCACCCCGAATCGTCGACCTAGGCGCATTTTTGGTCAGGATGAACTTTGGGAGATGGATGTCCGCGGTCGCGCTCCCTAAAGCTGACCGCGATGAACCATTGTCATTCCATGTCTGATACCGACCCCTTTCATTGTTGGCTGACCGTGTACTCTTTACGATCCTATAAAAATCCTCCAGAAATCGGGGATGTACCTCATTGTCTCTTGCTTTCCTCCATTCATCTACTCTTGACGAGTCGTTATACTTGCTCTATACGTTCCACCATCATGAAGCTCACTCCCAGTTGCTCTTTGATACTCGCCACACTCGCCATTTCCTCATCGTCTTCTTCACTCGCTGCTCCCGCCGATAATCAAGGTGTCACCAAGTCTCGTGACAGCGAGCCACTCCAAGGCAGACAACTCGACGCAACTGTTCAACAAGTTGCCCAGGTGGTGAAAAGTACGTATCCAGATAATGCGAAGCCTGTCCACATATCAATGCTGTATAGATGCGGCGGACACTGTCGGTCAAACTGGTGCTGGTGCATTGGGGGCGATACATGCCCGACAGGACGACGACGCTGATGATGAAGAATCAAAGGACGAGAGTCCCACAGACGAAAGCTCCGAACAGTCGGACCTCACAGGAGACACTCAAGGCGATCAACCCCCTACACCCATGGTGGACACTCCTATTCAACCAGACGCTCGAAAGAGAAACGAGGAGGCATCAGGGCAACCTTCGGAGACATATAATGGGCCTATTGTAGACGAGCCGCTTCCTGCTGGACGATGAAATGAGTTGAATGACGGTCCTGAGTCAATGTACTGGCTATGCTTAATGATGTTATGTTGTGCGGATGACATGCAAAATACTACATTCCTATCCCAGAATTGAATAAAAACACTACATCACACAACTGTTACGGTCACCAACCACTCAACTCAACTGGCCTCTGGTCATTATCCACTCTTTTTTTTATTCAAGTACCAACTTCGTGCACCGGCCTGCACGTATAGTCAACATTTACAACTAACCATGCGTCGCCCAGCACCTTTGTCAAACGTCACATCTGCTCGTCGCAGTCCCGCTGACTACCGCGACCTCACACCTCGCACACCCCACTCACAGTCTGGTCTAGCAGAAGAAGCCTATTCCGAAATCGAACTGGAACAAACGAACGATGACGATGACGACTATCGTACTTCCAATGTGGACCGAAACCGGCTCCTACGGATACCGCTTCTCTCGAGCTCGCGCTCTCGTTCCCCGTCACCTTCATCAGACACGTCTGGCTATAGAAGTCGTGGAGATGATTATGACGCGCACTCAAGCAAAAGAGGAAAGGCTATAAACCTCGGTCCTATCCTAGGGAGATTTCCACTGGCAGCAGGAGCTGGTGTGGCCGGATTCCTTCTTGTCCTCGTTTTCCTATCCGTGAAATTGCCGGACACATTGGAAAGCTTTGTCGGCTCAACGGGTGCCCCTGCAGTGGACGACCAGGTATCCTACTCCAACGCCCTCAACACAAATGCTGGTTCACTTGCACCTACGCCAACTCCGCCCTCCAAAGAAGATGCAATTAAAGTCGCATTGTCATCTAAGTGGGCAGCTCAAACGTCCGTAGCTGCAGCTGTCAAGGCAGGGGATATTCCACATCATCAAGTCGTGGGAGAGTACCAAATCTCCTACGAAAACTACACTCAATTTCCACTACGACCTCAACAATACCTGAGAGAATGCTCAAAAATCATGCATGGTTACATGGCACATGGGGATTACTGGGATGATCCTATGCACGGATTAAAGGACGTGGCCCATCACGATGTTGCTCCTGGCTATACGTTACCAGAAGGAGGACTAAACACGGTTTGCAAAAGTACCATTACCTATATGCTGGACGGAACTGTCGGTTTGTTGGCGGATTTGGCATTACTGGCACAGACCGCTGCTTTAGCTCGGGAGGTATGTATTTCCGCGTGCAAGCCGAAGCCAATTTTAACTGTTCTATAGCGGAACCGGACTTTCTTGATTGATGACACGTATTGGAATCGTGGAAAGTGCGTATCCATCGGTGGCGTTCCGGCAATTATTCCCTTGCTAAGTGCTCTTAATTAAGGTGGACAGACCATTTCCATGATGTACGAGGACGTCAACCAGGACCCGAACCTGGGTGCAGAGCCCCACCACCAGAAGGTATGCGAAGCTAGATACTTATTATGAACTTCCTTGTAATCAAATCCTCGCTACGCGCAGAACTCGTTGCCTGTCCGCGGACAGCTCGGTAAGTGATTTATACCCCTTGAAGGCTTCCTATCTGACAACAGACGTAAGGCATTGGGTAAGCTCAAGTTGATTACATCCAGGGCAATGTCCTGACCAACTACTAGGTTGTCAATGCTCGAACTGCGAAATATCACTTCGGGCATGAGTTTTCCAATCATTACGAGGACCCGTAGGTCTCATTATGTGACTCTGTTACAAAATTTCTGAGCTCCGGTCCAGCTTCCAGCGATCGTTGAATCGCCTCAAGCCAATGTTCGATGCTGGCCTCCTGTCCTTCCAGGAAACCATCCGACCCAACGCCGAGAACGCCAAATTTATTCGAACTGCACGAGAGGAACTGGCGGAACTTATGAGAGCCCGGCTTCCCATCTCTTTGGCTGCCAGTGATTCACTGACGGGTCGTGATCTCCCCTATATTTCCGTTCACGTACGACGCGGTGATCGCAAACCTTCGGCCTTTAAATACCACGGCAAATACATACCCATTTTCAACTATGCCAACGTCGTGAAGAGAGCCTGGCCAAGGATTGGTTCTGAAGAGTTGGATTTGATAACACAGAAGGGTGCAGCGCTTTCTCCCGCTGAACACGATCGACTCTTTGAACCCATGGTATACTTTGCATCGGATTCACCAATGGCTATCTCGGAATTTTTAGAGCACATCCCCCACACGGAACCCCTTGCCTCTATCTTTTCACTGTCGAGGAGCAAACACTCGGAACTGAGAGCCTTGTCAAGCCCTGGGGATTACTACCAGGTGGAATTCGATCTCGTAGACGAGGACGTCAGGGTTAGAGCTACTAGGGGCATGGTTGTTGACTTTGCACTTATGAGTGGTATGTGGGCCTGGGCAGATGAAGTAAGGCCACGAGCAGTGGTTTGCGCCATGAGGTATGTAATTCTTCCTATATCATGCCTTAAATAATTGATCCTTGCATAGTTCGAACCCTTGCAATATTGCCGCGATGGGATTAGGATGGGATGTGGCCTTCGGAGGTGTGGATAGCATGGGTGACATGAACGCAACTAATAAGCAGTGGTTCGACGTCGATCTAGAGGGTAACGTAGTGCCAGTATGGCGAGCGTTTGAGCAATTCTAGCCTTCGACGTTTGTGGTATAAATTTATTGACAGTATTAATCTGTATGCAAATTAGGATTGGTGTATTCTGGCGCAGGAGTTTGATTGCGCTCGAATGTATCACCCTCCAGAACGAAATCGTACACTGTGACCCTACCGAAAAAATCCGAACTCTCCTCAAAAACCAAACGAAGCGCGTCCACACCCCCATAGGTCTTTAGTTCTGCCTGAAATTGGGGTGATAGGTCGAAGGATTGCCGTCGATTAACGTCATCCGGGAATACCTGGGCCTGAGTTATCCATTCGCGTGATCTTTTCGTCACTGCTCCAACGACTGCAGGACTTGCGGAGGAGTTATCTCCAGCTTCGATAATTGACGAATCAATTGTTTGAATCGAACACCGAGTACCAACGAACCCTCCTTGGAATGTCAGAGACAGACGTTCAGGTATAATAGGTTGCAGGAATGTAAGCTGAATCCATTGCGGAAGGCCCTGAACGAGTTATATTCGGAGTAAGGCAAAACAATCAACGTGAGCACATAGTGCATTATTCTTCGACATTAACTTGTCAGAGCTGGACGCACTTGCTGGGAAGTCCAGCATGTCTCTGGGTTTCCATCTGCGAGATACTTTTTACCGACAGACTTGTCGAGGGTTGAGCTGACCCTACGTGGATTTGAAGTAAAACCTTTGGCACGTCAACTCGTATGGAATAGAATACACGACGAACTTGATGGTTGTGTCAGGAGTGATCAAGGAGCGCATCCTGACTGATGCTCGAGATCAAGATATTAGGCAGCCTGGGTCGTGAGAAAGCACGCAATGAGCTCAACAATACCCTGGCCATTCCGACAGTACAACACCAGTAGGGTTATGAGCACATATCCCAACATTCCACCATGGCTGTTATCATCGAGTTCTCCAAAGCATGTGGAACAAGCGCTTCACATGTTGAAGAAGCGAGAAATCATTCGTAGACGTGCACGAGAACTTAGTAGGCATGAGCTACTCCCATATCCATCTGTAGGTCACGAATTTATTCTATGGAAACATCTATTCCAATCGCGACAGAATGCAAAGCAAGGGGGACAGAATACAGAAGAATTCTATTCTGTCAGCATCGCAAATCGCCCATGCAACTTATCGCACAACCGCTATGGCGATGTAGAGCCGTATGACAGGACTCGCACTATCGTTCCTGGAGGTGAAGGAGAGGGAAGGTACTTGAATGCGAGTTGGGTCCTTGAACGTTTTGGAAGGAAGTGGTGGATTGCGAGTCAGGCGCCTCTACCCATTTCTTGCCATGCCTTCCTCAGTCTCATCCTGCAACAAAACGTACAACCGCCAAAGTCAAGCAATAACGGATTGTACAAAAGCAGGATACGAACCGTCGTGCAACTGACGCAGCATGTAGAACGTGGAATCGTCAAGGCTAATCATTACTTCCCAGAAGAAGTTGGGAGGTCATGGCATGTGCCACCAGAGCCAGGGTGTTCAGCACCACCGCTTCAAGTCATGCTGGTGGATTTGGAGTACATCAAAGAGGCGCAATGCATGTGCAGTACCGTCTCCGTGACCTCACCACTCAACCCGAGGGGTACCACTTTCACGCACCTCCTCTACACAGCCTGGCCAGACCATGGTATTCCTGGTGCATCGAACCAGCAAAGTTTGTTTTCCTTCATTCAACTGGTAGATCAAACGAACAGAGAAGTGCCATTATCGGAGGCGGACCCTGAAATACTCGACCCTGACCCGCCAGTGATTGTCGGCTGCTCTGCTGGTATAGGTCGTACAGGATCATTCATCGCACTCTGTTCTTTACTCCGTGATTGTGGAATTCTTTCTCCACCTGCCTCTCCTGCCTCCCCAGACATCTTAGACGTCCCGCCAATGGATCCACTTCCTAGAGAGCTTGAAGAGGACAAGGTGGTACAGGAAATAGACTCTTTACGCGAGCAAAGACCAGGGATGGTGCAAAGAGACGAACAAGCACTCTTAATATACCAGATGCTGGTTCAACAATATGCAGGATCAGGATAATTATACATCTATGGGAATACTGTAGATAGATCATACATACTGTATCTCGTCGTTTCTCTCTACTTGTGGCGCGGCCAGGACCTATTACTACGGGCACGTGTTCTATCTACCCGTGCCTCGATATTGATGCTCCATTGAACGATGCCCTCATTGGACGCCAAGTTGCTCAAGTTAATTTCACAGGGTATTCCGCAATTCCACACAGTCGGCAACACAATAAAGCGTCATATATGTATATGACCATTTATGCGAATGACTTCTACGTGGATTCGGTAATTCAATCGATCAGATGTATATATAATACAGCGGTACTCCACTTGGGCGAGCACGTTTTGTCTCGAATATCGCGTTTATCCTGTAACTACCATCAAAATGACCTTGCCTGCGGCCATTCAAGCCATTGCCATCAAACAGGTAACATCGTCATTACGCATACCCAAACTGTTGAACGTTATCTGATATCTGTGTTCAAGACTGGCGGGTTCGAGGTGCTTGAGAAGTTATCATTGCCCTTCCCTCGAGTCCAACCGGGTGACATTGTCATCAAGGTGGGTTTTGTAGCCACGCAAGTGCTGTCTTGGACTTTGAGCTGAGTTGTCGCTATAGACTGAATATCTTGGGGTTAATTTCATCGATACATACTATCGGTACAATGCACTCTTGATTTCAACAAGGCGTTGTTAGAATAACTTCCCAATTTCCTAGCGCTGGTTTATACCCGCTCCTGTCATTTCCAGGAATACCTGGCAGGGAGGCAACAGGAACGATCGTCGCATTGCCAACAGATCCCGAAGTGTTGAATAATCCCACTTATCAAGGCAATAGCTTCAGGGTCGGCGGAAAGGTTTCAGTGGTTAGTACTTCCAATCGATAGGAGCCCGATCTGTTAATAGCAGATTTCAGGAATCCCCGGGTACTCATTCAGACTATGTTTCAGTTCCATGGAAGAGCGTCTATCCGGTCCCAGACAGCGTGTCCACCTTGCAGGCTTCTGCAGTATTGCAAACTTTGACCGTTGTCTCCTTCATGGAGGAAGCTTATAGCGTAAAAAGAGGAGATATAATTCTCATTCATACAATCGCTGGAGGATTGGGCATATTGTTCACTCAATACGCCAAGCACCTCGGTGCTACTGTGATCGGCACCACATCCTCGTCAGAAAAGGCAGAGCTTGCCAAATCGGTTGGTGCGGACCATGTCATCCTCTATCCAGTTGAGGACACGGTCCAGAGAGTGTTGGAAATTACCAATGGAGAAGGGGTGCACGCTGTGTTCGACGGCGTTGGAAAGGATACGTGAGTTAATGATTTCCATGCGCTTACACTTGGCTTACATCTCCTGGGATAGTTTTGAGAATAACTTCAAGTTGATTCGGCGCAAGGGCACCATGGTATGCGTCGGAAATGCGTCAGGTCCTATTCCACCATTTTCGCCCTTGAAGTTGGCGGAGAAAAATGTTAAACTTCTGCGCCCAGCGTATGTTGAGTATCTTGGTGTCAATGGATCCAGACTGAGTCTCTCCTAGAGTGTTCAACTATACAACGACGGCTGAAGAAGCCCAGTACTTTGGGCGAAAAGCCTTTGAACTGATCGCTTCTGGGGTATTCAAGATCAAGATATTCAAAGAGTACCCATTCACTGCAGAAGGTGCTCAGCAAGCACAACGTGATTTGGTAGGAGGGAAAACGACAGGAAAGCTTGTTATCAAAGTTTCCGAGAATTAAAGGGATCACTAAATGTATCCAAGACGGTTTTATGTATTAAGTAGTAGTACTATGAGTCCTACGAGATTATGTAACTACATTCCAAGGCTTCATTCATTCCACAGGCTTCATCACACTGCGCGATCTGCAGGTCGTCGTTTGCCCGTAGCTCTCTGACTTGCGACAGATTCCAATCAGATAGCCCATTGTCAGCTTGGGCCTATCTAATTGGCGCAGCGCAGGACCTGCATCTGATTATCCATCAACACCACGTTTGTTTCGCCGCCGCCGCAAACCTCGTGCGTGCATCGAGCTGGTCACCATTCGTTTACTGAGAAGCTTGCAGCTTAAAGCATGGATAACTCGGACAACACGACTAGTACTCCAAGGCCTACTTCTACTGATGCTCCTGCTCGACCAAATACACCCGTCCCTAACACAGATGCATCCCTTACGTCGCAATACGCAGCCACTACGCAACCTCCACCTCTTCCATCTCGCCCTCATAAACATGGCTCTAGCACAACTACATATGTGACAGCACCACCACCGTATACATCGACTCACTCACTCACTTACCAAAAGGCACAAGTACCGCCGGTCGAAGGGATTCCGGAGCTTATTCCTTCTTCCAACCATAATGGCTGGGGAGGCACTAATGAATGGGATAGATATTGGCCCGGCGGTGGCTGGGAATATGCACCATCTCAAGATTGGGGAAACACGGGAGGATACGATGCAACAGATTACGTTGACAGAGGTGCAACAATCGAGATCAGTGGGAGATCTCATTGGGAGGAATCACGTTGGTGGGATCCAGAGGAGCGGCAAAAGCATGAGCGACCTGGTCCAGGATGTCTTCCAACGGTAGCAGCAGAGCTTTTACACGACTCTGATCACTCCCTATTCTCCGTGGTCGTTTCTCCACCGGCCAGTGCTCCACCATTAAAATCCTCCTCGAATATCGAAACTGCAGACGATAACAGTCCAGGACCTTCAACCACAGCCGCGTCACCACCCACAGCACCAGATACACCCAAGAGCCCTTTTGCTACACCACCCGTAGCGCCCCCCACAGAGAATGAGCTCCGTACCGCTGTTCCACATCCCAACGCATACTATTGCCCCAAAGAGAATGGATGGGTCATACTTTGTTGGAAGACGTCAAGCATCCCTCCACCGCTGGCCCTTTCATTCAAGCAGCAGCAGCAGCAACCCCCTCTACCGGATCAAAGCCGCAGACGGCAAACACAGTCATGCGTAGAAGGTTCGGGATATCGTCCCAACAAAACCCATCACTTCCACAAGTACGAAAAAGCTGTTGATTCCCTCAAGTGGACACCTCCCTTGAGGCCAGACGAATGGACTGCAATTGACGCCATTAAGCAGAAGAGACGCGGTGGCACGGTTATCTTAGATCCGGAGAGCATGGAAGTTGAAGAGGTCGAACCGGATCAGGAGGGCGAAGTTGAAGGAAGATTGTTGGATTTGTATGTGTGCTGTCAGTGTTGCTTCTACTGCGTTGCTTCTGGCATTATTCCTGGTACCATCCCACGAAAGTATTTTGACGAGTTCGTTCGTGACAAGAAGGCAAATCCACCTCCGGGAAGGACTGGTGAGATGTCAGTCAACGTGGCCATCGAGGCCGTCATAACGTATGTGCTGCTATTCTGTTTGATTCCATGTTACAAAATTTGCCGTAGTGCCATCGAGAACAAGCTTTGGAAAGCAGAGAATCGCAATATTCGATACGGTGGTCCAGGCTTTTCGTCTAGGATTGGTTGGAACACAAACGTGTGGGTTATTTTTGAGTCAATGGTTCATTATCCGTCCTGACATTGAACGCTCCTTAGGAAGCGGATATTCGAAGCTCTCGACTTCATTGAGGAGACGGAAATGGCAGAGCTCGTACCACCAAACGTTGATCCCACTGACGCAGGTGGTAAAATTACTCGGCGAAAGCTCTTAAGAGCCTGGGTCGAACTTAACTCTTGGCTGGCAGACTTCCGTAGAATACACTGCAAGTGCATCTAGTGTGGTTGCCTGGGTTCATAGGGTCTGACAACATCCACAGCGTCACACTTCAAGGATAAGATTACCAAGTCCCTGACCGTCAAAATTGATTCTGCTCGGGAAATGTACCAGTCTGCAATTGGCGCACACCCCGACCAAAGTGAGTCATATCGACTGTGTCTAGTCTGCGGCCCTTAAGTCGGGTAGTCCCTCGAAATCCTGCAAGTCCTGCCCTCCAAAATGTACAGGAGATATGGGCCGGTCTTGGTCTAACACCAACATCCTTCTCACCTGGTGTGTCTGTTCCCTGCTCTACTTGTCCACCATAGCCTGACTGGAGGTAAGAATATCTCACATTCGCCTATCTGGCGCAGTGCCGATGTGATCCTGCCGGTACAATAAAATACTTCGATCTCCTTGCGCAGACCGTTAGTGCGTTGTCAGAACATGGCCTATGCCCACCAACGCTACAAGAGTTGCTTGTTACTGAACATTCACGCAATCGATTCACCTCAGAAGACGTTGCAAGAGCAGCGGCCATATTAGGATTTGGTTCGGATGGCGCACTGAAAGTTGACTATGAAGATGATATCCCGGACGAGTTTTTAGAGGGCGCATGGCGTGATTGCGTCAAACGCTCATGGAGGAACCACGAACATGGAGCAGATATCCAGCGGGACGCAACAGAGGCATTCAGAATACTGGCAGAAGCCCGCAATAGTGTGAAGCTGCATAGGTCCTGGGAGCAGAATAAAGACAGAATGATGAATCCCTCACGCGCATACGACACACTTGAAGTCCCAAGTGATGTTGATGAGACGATGCTTCTAACTATCTATAATATGCGGGTGGGTTCAACCCTAATACTGTTATTTCCACCAACTCATGATAAGCTAGGTCGAGGAAACGCCACTGCAATTAGACAAGATGCGAGAAGCACTGATAGTCATTGCAGAAGTGCGAGACAGTGACCGTTTGCGCCAATTTATTGAGTTTGGGCATGATCGTAAGTCCTCCACCTCTGTAATATGGTTCTATTTAATAATACCTGGAAGCTGGGGAAGTTGTGCCTCAAGCACGACTGGACTTCCCACGTGGGTTGAATCAGCTCGGAAATACTTGCTATCTCAACTCCTTGCTTCAGGTAATAGCACGCATACGACTTCCAAATTGTGCGTTAATCTCAAGTTTGCAGTATTTCTATACCATCAAAGAGCTGCGGGACGCAGTGACGCCACTGAATAAGCAGGATGATAATTCATTGAGTGATAAACTTTCTGACGACGATCTTAAACGTCATCGCGTCGGTGGACGTCTCGTCACTCGCAGGGAGATTGTGCGGTCCAAAAAATGTAAGCAACTTGACAATCACCCTCTCATCCAACTGAGTCGGGCCTTTGCAGTTGTCGGCCAGCTGGCTGATTTGTTCTTAAAGTTGGAGTACTCCGAAGATCCCGCTATTACACCGACAATAGAGCTCGCCAAATTAGCCCTTGTCACATCCAGAGACGAGGAGGAAGACGAAGATAAAGGTGGAACTGATTCGTCAAATGACACAGATGTCACACTCGTTGATGACCCGACCGTCGCGATACAAATAAGCCCGATTGGTCCCCAACTTCCTCCCAGCGAATCCGTCCCAGTGGGGGCTGGTCGTGAGCCCAGCACCAATGACATGGATGTTGATGCCGCAGGAGATGATGCTGCTAATCCATCGACTTCAACATCTAGTCTAACAGTGTCGGATGCACAGACGGTGACGCATGGACAACGCCATGAAGCTGATCACGACGGAGATGCGAAGATGGGGAGTGAGCCAGCTGCATCGAAACCACCTCTACCGGCGACGAAAACACCCACTCACTCCGACTCTGTCATGATGTTTGGTTAGTCATTTGATTTGCTGTGTCTCCTTCGGAGAAGGTTCATATAAGGTTAGGCAAACAACATGATGTCTCCGAGTGTATGGACAACTGCATGTTTCAAATTGAGACTGCGCTGCTCGATTTCACTGAGGATGTTCCAGAGGATGAGAGCCATAAGAGTGTCGTCAAGAGGTGAGTCCTATTGAACACACTGCTGTTATTTTATTCATACTTTGCAGGCTTTTCTATGGCAAAATTCGCCAACGCCTTACTGGCACAGATCTTCAAGCTCAGTCTTCAGTGCACATGAAGGAGGACCTTTTCTCCCACCTCCCTGTCAACGTGACGAACGACGGCATTGATATTTATGATGGGCTGAGCGGCTACTTTGACGATGTTGTCGAATTCCAGGGAAAGAAGCACCACATGGAGGTATCATTAGTCGATCTGCCACCCCTACTGCAAATACAACTACAGGTAAGCCAATTATTTTAGTTGACTTGCTCACTGGCTGACCACTATCACATCGTAGCGTGTGCAATTCAACCGGGATACAATGCAGCCGTACAAGTCTCAAGCATATGTCAAGTTCGGCGAGACGATTTACATGGATAGGTTCATGGACGACGCTGATCCAGAGAAAAAGCGTCACTCGAAGCAAGTTCAGTCCGAGTTGAATTCGTGTAGGGACAGGTTGCGAACACTTGTCGATGGAAAAGTATGTGTTCCTATATGCGCATTGGACCATATTGATGTCTGTCCCCAGGATGGCATGTCCTTCGCAACCGCGGTGGAGAAGACTGCCAATTATTTACCTAGATTAGAGGAAATCGACCTCCCAGAGCTTGACGAAGACCTTCTTATCCAACTTACAAAAGAACATGCGATCATCAATGAGGAGATTCAGCACCTCAAACAACGGGTAGAGGAGCTTAAAAACCAGCTCGAAGTTATATGGCATAATGACACCTCGATCGCATATGAATTGACATCAGTATTCATTCACCGGGGGTCATCGCCGTCTTGGGGGCACTATTTCTTCTATTCAAGGAACCTGCCAAATGATCCTGACTCCTGGTTCAAGTATAATGACTCGGACGTCAGTATTGTGCCGAAAGACGAGGTATTGGCCGATACCACTGGATCTACTGCAAATCCATACCTGGTAGGTTTTTCTTCGTTGGCTTTACGAGAGAGTGCTGACTGTGGTACCATAAAGCTTGTATTCGCGAGGAAGGGGTCAAACGTTGTTGACACAGTGAAGAGATTTGACCCATCAACCATCGAAGTTACGTAACGAAACAACGATCTCATGCATTCATCCAGGAGCAATGCTATCATCCTTTGTACTAATTACATACCAGGCATTTGTATTGTGTATCGAACTGGAAGGACATGATCTTGTAGATTTCTTGCTTTCTTGTGCTCACTTGCAATCGATGGATTGCGAATCCACGAATCGCCACTCTTCCATGTGGCTGGATATGTCATTTCAAATTTTGTGGTGTAACCAGCTAGCAACATCAGGTCTTCCATCGTCCCGGTGTATCTCGACTGCAGCGACTGGCTAACAGCTAACATCCTGTAACGGAATGCAAATATCCAGCTCGAATCAACCTGTCCAATGCGGCAGATTTCTCGAATATGCGAAAACAAGTAGGGGGCCGTGGTATCTAAAGACAATTGATGGCCGTAAGTTTTGCCAACTTGAACGGTGACCTCTTTCTGTTGTGAAGTTCGAGCAGCGATCTGTGGTATGCACAGGGCCGAAATCAGTCTCCAGCGAGTTTGAAAGAGCATAGATTGAGCCACTCGTGCTAAGGTGGACTATCACATGGGGACCTGTGAAGGAAGTTAGATGTCGAAGGCAAGGAGATATCTGGTCACTCACTTTGTGTCGAGGCTAGCTTGCGGGTTTGAATCATGTTTAGACACACCACCAGATCCAGCTGCCTGCTCCTCTAGCGAAGCCAAAATAGTGTCTAAATTTGCGATGATGTTATCTAGCCTGCCTTCCACGCCCTGCGCGACGTTATCCGCTTTCTCGAGCTTTTTCAGGATTTCTGCAAAGTCTGGGTCTGCATCGTCAGCAGAACCGTCTGCCATTGACGAAACGAGCAGAGCGATGTCCTGATCGATAGAGGAAGACATTGAGGACTAGATGGGAGTGGCGCGTTGACCAGAACAAAACGCGCTTGACGCTATAGGCAACGTGACCCTCAAATGGCACCGCACCAACCATCATCTTTAGATACACTCAGCGAATCCCTCAACACCCTGTTAAAGTCTCTACCACCTCACCCAGTCCAGCAGCTCGTTCTTGATGACCTCGTTTCAAAGGCATTGGAAGAATCGAGCAGTAGGGGCTCCTCCGACATTCGAAAGTCGCAATGGGAGTTCTTGCTCAAGAAGGAGATTTTTCGATTAGCGGTAAGGTATACTGAATCCATAGCCACCTTTGACTGATTTTTGTAGGCCACAGAGAGAAAGGCTCTCGACTCGAAAGAGCCGCAGTCCTACTACGACGATCTACGAGACAGGCTTGACATCATACTAGCATTCACTGAGCACGGTACGCACCCCTCAACATTGAACGCAACACGCCCATAGACTCTCGTTGCGCAGATGCTTGTGAACAAACATTCCCTTTCGTCGTACTTCAGGATCTCCTTGAGGCTCAAACCGTCACCTCATGCTCAGAGATATTCTCGTGGATAGAATCGCAGGCAGCACGCCTCACGGTCAACTTGGTCCCACAGAAGGGCAAAGCCTTGATACTGTTACGAACCCTTAACGACTTGCTACGACGAATTTCGAAAGCGGGCTCAACGACTACGTTCTGTGGTCGGATATTAACATTCCTGAGCAACGTATTTCCTCTTGGTGAACGCAGTGGTGTAAATTTGCGGGGAGAGTATGGACCTGCTTGGGAGGGTGTTACAGGATATGAAGGTCAAACAGAGGACAAGATGGATGCTGTTACAACAGATCCTAAGCTTGCAGAGAAAGAAGGTAGGTTCTCAGCTATGTTGACGCCACAGAATTTACAAGTTTCACTGCAGAGTTTTACAAGACGTTTTGGTCACTACAACTTCCCTTCTCTAAACCAACCGCCTTCACCATGCCCACCACTTTCCCTCAATTCAAGGATGCCGTGAACAGAGTCCTCCCTGTCATAAAGGAAGCTACAGCGAAAGACCGCGCTATGATGGGTAGTAGGGCAGGGACAAGCGGCACCGGGACACAAAAGCGCAAACGTGAGGAACCAGACGAGCTCTCTAACACTACCGAATATTTTTTCGCAAAATTCTTGACCAGTCCTGATTTACTGGACCTTGAGGTGCATACACACGTCCCTCAATGCATTATTCTTAGCTAAATGTACTTGCAGATCGCAGATACCCATTTCCGCCGCCAATTCCTATTTCAACTGCTAATTCTCCTTAATCACCTCCTTAATTTCACAAAAGCTGCTAAACCCACGTGGGCAACTACACGAAACCGCTCCCTGCAGATGGATTTCGTCCTAGAGCCGCCAGAAGTACAATGGGTGCAGGAAACTATTAACAAGGCCATGGAAGAGCTCCGACAGACCACACCAAATGGGCGAGCATTTGCTGACACAGTTGGTGTCATACTGGAACGAGAGAAGACTTGGGTCAAGTGGAAGAACGAAGTATGCGCTCCATTTGATAAAGACCCATGGTCTGAAGAAGTGGATGGCGAGAAGACTGGATTATTTGAAGCCACAATGGACGTTCGCGGACGGATGCAAGAGAATCCTCCGGAATGGCAATGGAAATTGGGCTCAGGAGCATTAACAGAGATATGGGACTTTGGGTATAGAGAACTAAGCGATTTACAGCGCACATTTGAGTATGCTTATTCCATCATTTCCGCAATCACAGCCTCACTGTCCACTTGTAGCCCCGGAGATATGAAAATCTTCCTGAAAAAGGTCAAAGCGGAGGACGCACGTATCGCCATGCGCGAACGTACATTGGCGGCGACTAGACTGCGAGCAGCTGCCGCAGCAGCACCCAAAATAGAAAAAGTCGAAGAGGTTAAACATTCGGACCTTACGGATGAGGGCTCGGCAGCGAATGGTGTTTCTCAGCCGCGTCCTGGGTCTACAGTCAATGCATCTGCTCTTCATCCATCACTACCTGCGCGTCCTAGTTCTACGCCGACCGTTAAGGAACCTGAATCGTCACACCCTACGCCCACTACCACTCCAGCACCGCCTATTACCAATGATCCAATAATTACTGCAAGTGATGAGGTAAGTCGTGGTCCCATGTGCGTGACGGTTGTGGGTAATGACCGAGTATTATTAGAGCAAGCAAAGGTGGACGTGGCTCGCTCTCCGGACGGCCCGTGATCAATACTTGCAACATTTTGGTAAAATTGGAACGGGTGATGTCGAAGCCCTTGTTCAAGAAATAGAAAAGGAGAAGCAAGAGGAAAAAGAAAAGCCTGTCAAAGCAGATGATACGGCTGCCAACGGAGTGACGGATGAACAGGGAGGAACGGGTACACCGCAAGCTGCCAATGGGATCGTTGCTGGGGATGCCGGTCAGAAGCTGGAAGGGGATGGGGATGTGAAGATGGAAGAGCAGTGATAAAATGTTAGATAACTATTGTTTATCGAAACAGTGATCCGAGATAAACCCCCTATGGGTCAACCGTGCTCACTCTATTGAAGCGAATTTCTTTATCCTCGATCCTCTTATCATGTCCAACCAAGGTCCATCCCTAAGAGTACGTCGACGCCCAAACCCCTGTTCGTACCCTCACCAATATCGATCAGAATGTGCTGGTGACAGGGGGCGCCGGATATATTGGTGGCTCAGACTACTCTCAACAGCTCTAGCTGCGACTGACACCTTCTCAAAGGATCTCACATAATTTATGCACTTCAAAAAACGAGACGTTATAAGGTCATCTCGATAGATAACCATTCGAATTCACACACTCTCGCGATCTCAAGGGTCTCTCAACTCGCAAAATCTGAACTACCGGATAACCCCTCAGAGCTTGAGCTTCGCTCAACAGAGGTCGACTCCCACAAGTGCGATCTTACCAAGCCAGACCAAGTCAGAGCAGTTTTTGAGAAATATGGAAAGGGTGGTATCTGGGGTGTCATTCACGTTGCCGTACGCTTTCTCTATTTGTCGCTCGTTCCACTGATTTAATAATCTTTGCACGATAAATCAAAGGCATACAAAGCTGTTGGCGAATCCACAGAAATCCCACTTACTTACTATGCTAACAATGTCGGGGCGACAATTGCGTTGCTTGAAGTTATGGGAGAGTTTGGCTGTCGCAGAATCGTTTATTCCTCCTCTGCCACGGTTTACGGAACACCCCCCGTCATCCCTATCCCTGAAACGACAAGATTGCAGGCCGATAGCCCTTACGGTAAAACCAAAATAATGTCCGAGACCATTATCGAAGACTTGTGCTCGGGTATGTCCTTCCATTCACACGAATCGCAAGCATTAATGTCCTCGCACACATGCAGCGGATAGTAGTTGGCGTGCCCTCTCGCTACGGTACTTCAAGTACGTGATTTTCATTCCACTCTGCCTGGATGATCTCTGACCCGAATTAGCCCTGCTGGTGCCCATCCTTCTGGTGTCATCGGTGAGAATCCAACGGGACGACCTGGCAATCTCTTGCCATTACTGGCACACATTGCCGTTGGTCGCGTCAAAGATGGCCTCAAAGTATTTGGCAATGACTATCCCACAGTGTAAGTCCTGTTGTTATCATGAAGGGATTGCATGTCACACGTCCGAACTAGAGATGGGACTTGCGTTCGTGATTACGTCCACGTACTTGATTTGGCCAGTGGTCACCTCTTGGCGCTCGACGCATTGCGCGATGATTCAAAGATCTTCCAAGGAAAAAAAGATGGCTTCTTTAAGGCCTACAACCTTGGTAGAGGCCGTGGGATGAGCGTCCTGCAAATCGTAGAGGCGATGCGAAAGGCAACCGGATATAATTACCAATACGAGATTATTGGTAGGAGGTTAGTGAAATACAGCTCTCTGGGGCCTATCGGTATTTATTCATACACACAGGAAGGGAGATGTCCCTGACCTCACGGCTGACCCTTCTCTCGCTGAGAAGGAACTAGGTTTCAAAGCACCACAAGATTTGGAGACTATGTGTCGAGATCTCTGGAACTGGCAATCCAAAAACCCCAATGGGTATGCTGATGAAAATATTTAGCAAGGAGGAATTTTATCAAAATCTTCCCTATCTCTACGTTAACAGTGGACTTTTTTAGAGACTGCATTTCTGTTGGTTATATGTGCAGTGTTGTTGGATTATCTTATTCATCTATCGTTTTTTTCTGGTGTTCGAGCACGTGAGATTGGAGGCTACAGCCTCGTCGACTTGAATGACTCGACCCCCTCATTCCAGTGACCCAGGCGCCCATAAGAAAACACGCTACAAAAACGTTAAAGGTAAGGCCAAATGGCGATTTTTCGCCGAAGCCAAGCCGACTTTTCTGCCTTAAAGGAGGAAATTATCAAGCCATCTGTATATGCACAACCCTTCGACCTCTTTCGACTGGGCCGCCGACCTACCATTCGAATTACAAACCAACTTCCGTCGTGAAATGAATGACTCATCTGAGTATTTAGCCCAACTACGAGCGATCCATTCCGCTTAAGCCCCAGCCTGCGAGTGGGACACGATGGTTCGATCCATCGACTACAACATTGTCACCGCATTCTCCACTGACGCCAGTGGTGGTAACCCAGCAGCAGTCGTATTCCTTGATGCTCCGTTACTTGATCAAGAATACGAAACTATTGCGATCAACCTCAATCAGCCTATAACGATGTTCGTTACTCCACCCAACAGCGAGAACAATAATCCACAAATCAAGAGGTTGGCCATACGTTTCTTCTTGCCAGTGGGCGCCGAACAACCGCTCTGTGGACATGGTTTATTGGCTGCGAGCAGAGCAATCTTCGATCAGCCTCATTTAGTTACAGCCGATACTAATGCTCTGGAGTTCGAGACCAGAAGAGTTGGTATAGTGCGAGCAGAGAAGGACGAGGACGGTATTTTCGAAATCAAACTCCCAACGACGGATCCAAAGGTCGTTAGTCAGGAAGAGTTTGATCGTCTTGCACCTGCCATTTTCTCGGCCTTCGGAAGTGACGTCCATATTAAACACATTGCTCATGGACAGGGAGAATTTGACTCTTGTATGTTCCATGACGCTGCACGATCTAGGATGGCACTAATTACTTCTTTGGTAGACTTGTTGGTAGTCTTTGACGAGAATGATAACCTCAAAGGAAGGCAGGTGAATGCAAATGCCTTGGTGTGTTTCGTCTAGTGATCACTTGAAGCGTTGATGCTAAAATTTATCTGTAGCTTGCCACCGACTACATCGTAAACATATTCACCACCGAGTCATCCAGGGAAGATGAACTGTTCGTTTCGCGCATGTTTGCACCAAAAGCGCTGCCTATACCGGAGGACCATGTTTGCGGATCCGCCCATTGCTTGTTAGGACCTTACTGGTACAAGACCAAGGGGATTCAAGCTGGTAGTGTAGTCAAAGCGAAGCAAGTGAGTAAGCGAGGTGGTGATCTCCGCTTAGTACTCGAGGGAAATGGTTATCTGAGGGTCGGTGGAAATGCACGAATGCTTAGTGAAGGAAAGCTGTGGATTTGAGGGCTTAGTACTTGAGGGAAATGATTGTTTGAGGGTCAGTGCAAATGCACGAATGCTTGGTGAAGGAGAGCTGTGGATTTGAATAAGAGTCCGATTAGAAGTTAACACTTCAGGCGAAGCAGCACGTGTTGCTTGCTAACCACAAAAGTTACCATGAAGCATCCTTGAATCTCAAAGCTCGACCAGCGGTTTTCTTTCGTTTTCACCCACCCGCCGCACCCGCGAAAATTCAAGATTTCAGTGACAGTCATCCCACCTCGCGCGACCATAACAGCGAGGCAGAGTTTTGGTGCCCCTGTTGTCCTCCCGGGCGGGATCGGCTAGTCGGTTCCCCGGTTCACCCACACTAGATATGTGTAGACACATTACATCGCAGACGCACCAAATTACATTTGTACAAATCAAGAATCAAATGGAATTTCTACTTAGGGAGCATCAGAACAAATCCCAGGAAAAATTGGTGTGCTGTAGGCTCACGGCTAACCGGGCCGGTAACAGCGCATACTCGGGATTGGTTCATGATGTTAGACTCGTACTTTGAGAATCGAGAAATGCTCAAACTTTTATTCTCTACTTTCGAGGTTACTCGTCAGTCATTTTATCGCTCCTCTCTCACCTATGCCATCGTCAACCTCAAACCCATTGTCCCCGGTCGTAAGTACCCTCGTTGGCAATAAAATTGGCCTTATACCGACACGCCACAGATGTACTAGTTATCCCTAACAGGCCAGTTGCGCGACTGAGCGAACTAAATGGTAGGATCCCATCAGCATTTTTCCTGCGTGTACAAGCAAACCGTGGCTGCAGACCAAGAATTGGCCTCGTTAATGAAATCCGTTCGACGTGTCGGTGATGTGATAGAGAAGGTTTATGGGGCCGATAGTTTGACTATTGCCTGCCAAGTAAGTGACGGCGCAATTGCTGCTGAGGGTTCTGACAAAATTATCTCAGGATGGACAAGCTGCTGGTCAAAGCGTGCCCCATGTCCACTTCCACATACTTCCGAGAAAGTTCAAGGGCGATCGTTTTTCGGACCGCAATGATGACGTATACCCTGCTCTAGAAGCTGCCGAAGCTTCACTGAACTCTGAACATCGCAGCGTGGAACCCGTCAAATTCGACGCAGGCGAGTCACGACCTCCCCGAACAATGCAAGAAATGGAAGAAGAAGCAAATTGGTTACGTGGATTTTTCAACGAGGACACAAAACACTCAGCGTAGAAGCACAGGCCATATATCCTATCATGTCTACAGTTCATATCTAAGTACCGGAATGCTATGCATGACAATTCGGAATGATATCAAGTTGGCAATTGCGGCCTATCATCTTCTTTTGGAATGGCGCAAATCCGGGATGCACCAGAATACCTGACCACTGCCCGTAGAGCTTTAGCCATCGAAGGTTAGGAAACATTGGCCCACTGAACGCGTCAAAGTGTCGTTCAATCATATTCAAAACGGCTCGTTCATCTACGATGAAGGAGTTGACTGCAGCATGGAGGCCGATAGTGGTGATGGAGGGGAAGACGTCGGTGGTTGCAGGATGGGTTGTGAAAAATAGGAAATAATGGGCCTCTTCAAGGCTAGGGCAACCCTTCAAGCAGACGGACAGGTAATCCGCCATCAACCATTTGATGCTCTTTCCTAACTCCACAAAGCGCAACTGATGGCCGAAAGTCTCCCAGACTGAAAACAAACCCTCCTCGTTTAGGGGTGCATCCAGAACCACTCTCTGAAGAGACGGTAATTCCCATTTGGAAAGGATTTGGTGCAAAAATAACCCATTGATGGAATGAAGACGAAGTGTTCGAAGTCGCGGAAGGTAAAGTTTGTTGCAGCTCAGCGTCACGCGACTTGCTCCGGTAACACCTCCAACGGACAAATATCCGAGGTTGGGCGCGTTCTGGAGAACGTCACCGAGTGAGTTGATACCTCCTGACCGGTCCGCCTCACCCAAGTTCCACCAATCCAACCTCTGTAGCGAAGGGAATGTGACGACTTGAGCGTCGTACTCAAATGGGAGATGACTGTCTGATAGTGCGAGTGGTCGGACAAGGGTTCGAATTTCCTTGCATAAATTTAATATCTCGAGGGCATCTCCATCTGCTTTGGGACTAGCTACCGTGCTGCTGTACGGCAAGACGGCACAACGAACCTTTAATTTATTTATTGAGTCTTGTGCCATCCCATGGAGTGACCAGGACATACCAGGTTTCTGAGGGAGTCGTCCTCTTCAAGCATTTGCTTGAGAGCAGCAACACCACGACCAATAACTATGTCACGGTATAAATGTTCCGTGACCAAACGCCGCCACCATCGACAAACGAGGGCAAGGCGAGCCCTTGTGTGCCAGCTCGGGTCGTGGATCTCAGCTGGCCTGGGTGACTTTAGCTGGAAGGGCCTATAAGCTGCACCTGAATCGAACTTCGAAGGTACAGTTGCCCAATAAATTATTTCCAGCCATATCTCTGTAGGGATAAGAGTGTAATCGTAGTACATTGGGGAGGACGGGGAATGAATGTCCCGAGTACTTCGTGCTCAGTAATTTATATGGCTTCTACACGGAGTTTGCCGCCAATAGTGCGGTAGTTCCCGACAACACGGAAAATTCCCATCTCAAGCTTCAAGAGTGAGGCTGAGTTATGGAAGCAAGTGCTTGCACTGCAATATGCTGGCATTGTAATGTCCTACAACGCATGTTCTCCAGCCCAGCGGGAAAGTCAGTGGCCTACCACGTCTGGGATTTTTCTACAGGTGTTTAGTTTGCATGATGTATCGAAAATCTGGGCTATCTCCACGGGAGGCATTGCTGGTCAACTCTGGCTTGTAATTTCTGTTCTGCTGACCTGGCGTCCGCATTAGTCTGGGTGAAAACATAGTCATGAGAGAGAACCGGTCGACGCGGATGATCGAAAGGCCGCAAAAAATTGAATGGCTTGCTCAACGGCCGTTGGCGCACAAGACATATTCAGGGAAGTAGGATACCCGGGTAGTTCTGCCATACATATATTTGCAACTCTTAATGACTTCTATAGGTTGCTTGGTTTCCACATGACTATATTAGTACTGCGGGGCGTGAGGTCCTAAACCAGAAACAAGGATCAGCTAGCGCCAAAATAGGCAGAGCACAAGAACAGCTACTTGCAATTACCAGCATCCTCAGTAATCCTGAAATTTATATGTTAGCCCCCAGAATTATTGGAATCCGACGCACAGAAACAGTTGAACGAATTGAACGAATTCGGTTTCAATCTCAATGACGATTATGCCATAACTGAGCAAGTCATGTTACAAATCAAAGTTTATCATGGAATGCGCACATATCAGTTTAGAGGGGAGATGGCTTCAAGAAAACCTTCATTCCGCTGGTCAATGTAGCCAGGATAATAAGCCCTGTAACCTCAACTGCCGCGGAAGACATGCTCATGCTGTCCGTGAGCAATCACATCATCAGGAAATCCCTAAATTGGTAACACATGTCTGTCATTGCACACATCGCTATAATTCCAATAATATTAACTTCGTTTGCAGGAAAGTTATTCAGTCCGAGTCAGAATACAACGGAGTCCTGGTTAAGTGGAGTTATACCAAACTGGAACCTACGAAGTTACGAGAGGCGTGCCGGGTCACAACCATCAGGGCTCCAGCGGTCAGTCGATCTCTTCGATGAGCTCATTTGGGAACTAATGGGCGCCTCGTTCAGGAATTTCTCGTTGTTGTGTTGTATTTCGGATGTTTTTTCACTGTAATGTCACCACAACATGGAGACCTGCAGAATTCACTCGCCAACCCCGCTCAAAAGGAGGGCGCTTTCCTTCATTTCAATTCGACAGCACTGGCAGAAGCAATTGGTTGACGATACAGGTGTGCACCGTACCGTAACGGGTAACGGCCGCGTCGATACGGCCGCAGATAGGCTTACGACGGGTACGGCCCATATATAAATTACCTTTACACAAGGGTGCCGGTTCGGTTCAATCATGACTGCGGCCGTATACGGTACCCGGCATACGATGAAAAGAGAAATATATTGTTTAATGACCTCCATCCTGCTTTTCGAGTGCTAACCGAGCCGTACGCAATCGATTCTTGACAACGATAAGGACGCAGATGGTCTCTGGCTGCAAGCTGGCACGAGATTGTATCGCGCCCACCCGAAAAGATGCGCTCAACAGCGACGGCTGAGCCTAGGTGTGACTATTGTGAGTGAATTGAACTGTGAGGAAAGCACAGCACGCACCTGGAATGGAGAAGACATCCCGAACAAGCCTGTGCAAGTTTGGGAACTGCCCTCGTCGACTATACCACCAGCTCAATGGGTCGCATCGGTCAAAGTCCTCTGGCTGTAGTTTGAAGTATTCACCGAGTTCATTGATATCATGACGATCTGCTTTCTTGTATCTCTGCATAAAGATCACCTTTCATTGCTAAGGGCATGACGGGAACCACTCGAGGTGGATGAGGCAAGTAATGGGTTCGAGTCTTACGGGTGACATGAATATTATAACGTAGATAGTTGAACTGACCATATTCACATACAATATAATACCGTGCGACCAAATGGCTCACATAGGTAGTACGATGCGAAGGATAAAAGTCCTCGTGCACTTGAGCCTTAGTAATAGGGTGTAGTATATAAGTGGCACAAAGCGAATAAAAATAAAAAAACTACATGTAATATTAGCCACGTAGAGCCCGGGTTTCTCATTCCGTACCTGTGGCTTTGGCAGGAAAGAACATACCAGTTGATGTACTTCGCCAAATACACCACCATGGGCGATGGTCACGTCCCGTACCCTTCAGCTTCCCGGATAGCGGGTCTAAATAGAGGAACCCACGTATCTCGTTGTACCGATTCCGCGACGCCGCTGTCTGGCCCATCAAGTGCTGGAAGTGGGCACCAATAATAACCTAGACATAATTTAGTAAACCCGCACGGCGTAATGACGAAGATAGGACTAGATGTACCCCATGTAGGCTCTGACAGCCCGCCAGTCCGGATGGAAAGTGAGCAACGACTCATTGCCGAGCGCTTCCATTCACCAGATTGAGTCATATCGTTGGCAATGTATATGGCGGACATGAATCCCGTGCCTTGTGTTCCGGTCAAAGGCTGTTTACAGTAGCTCCATTGTGTACATAACCAAGCGCAAATAGGGTATAAAAAAACTTTATATTTTTATACATAAACGTTCTAACACTGAAACCCACCGAAACGTGGTGACGATGCGAGTCCACGATGGATGGAATTGAATGCATGCTTTGTCCGCCAATTACACCGTTTGCTTGTGTCCTATCGGCATACCCTGAAAGGGCATAGGGACGAGGAAATGTGCAGGATACGTTTTGTAGACGATCACTTGGGTCCAAGTGCATATCGGAAAAATATAAACACTCTTCCAATTTCGCCGTCTTGGAGGAAAGGTAGTCAGTCACGTTCTGACGAATCGGGAGGGAGTAATTCCTGTTTAATTTGATACTCACGCGACCGTATCTTATGGTTTCACCTGGCCATCCAAATCGCATTGAACATGGCCTGAGTTACGACGAACCTATTCCCGTCAGTGAATACGTAACTGGACACGACTTTGGGAGGACCTGGCGATGAGCATGTGAACGTTACAAATCCCGATCTTACTCGGGTACTACTGTCTAAATTTGAGCACCTCCAGTCGAGTGTAAGACTCATTGGCAGTGGGGTAGACCATTATTTCCGACGGTCTTTGAACCAGCTGCACTGAAACATTGTTTGAAGGCAAGGTGCCAGCGCGGATCAACGGTAACATTAATGAAAAATTCACGTCGCGTTTTGATTGAAAGCCAGTGGGTGCGGGATGTACTGCAGAAATCTTTTTAAAAAAATCAGAGGCTTGTCTGGGAGGTGAAAAAATTCAGGGTTACGATAGAGATCAGGGGACTAGGATGTAATAGGATGTTTTATACTGTCTCCTGAAGGGGGTTGAAGGTTATACACAGGCTATGGCGAGGGTGGACGGCGTAATAGAAGCACAGCATGCACTCCCTAGGGAAGATCGCGGTAAGTGAACAGACCCTTCGGCGGCATCGTCTCGAAGGAAGTGTAGCAGCATGAACGTTAACGTCTTCAGCAGTTCAAGCTTTTCTCCTGTTAATGGGCGTTAGGAGTGAACTAGTGAACTATAAGGCCGCGACGGCTGCGCTATAATGGTAGGATGGAAGGATCAGGTGCAGAAGGCCGAAGACGTAAACAATCTCCTATGATTCATTGGAAGTAACTGGAACGCCAGTGATTACCTCGCGGAGTTATTACACAAGCGGAAGCCATCTTATCCCTGAGTACACGTGTAGAGCCTTGCATTGCTCCGAAGTGGTCCATATCAAAACACCCTGATCGAGTTCACAAACTGCAAGCATAATATTGAATAATAGTACAAATAGCAAGCAGAAGCGATAGTACTAGTAATGAGGGGGAAAAGGGTACAGAGGAACATAATATGTGTCTATAGGGTTAAGTATTGAGGTATGGGTATAGTGTCAAATGCAATTGATACTCGGTCAGAGGTATTCAAATGGTGGGACCAGTTTTGGTAACGAACTGTGACGCCAACCATAGGAATGTGGTAGGATGCGTCACGCCAAGAAGGCTAGGGCATCAATCCAGGGGATGAACTTTGGAGAGGAAGGGTTCTGATATTGGTCGTCCAGCAAGCTGTCAACGAAACGGACCAGTCGATGTAGGTATTCACCACGTACGGGACGAATATGGATGACGTTTATGGGATGCTCTAAAACATACCCACTGTATGAACCAATTGTGTCACCATCAAGGTATAGGCGCTAATTTGGGATGATCCACAGACCAGATGACGCTGATTAGTCGGCATGATGCACTTGGGTTGCCCCGGACGGAGATCTTATGACTGGGTTGCTGATGTGGACGGCTCCGCTGTGATGCGGGGGTCGACCAAACTACTCGTTGCTTGCTTCGCAGTTGAGAGTGCCTTTTGCCGTTCCTCTGCGAGTCTTCGAGACTCAATCCATAGTTGAAGTGTGTAGTCATGAAGTGATCGTGCATATAGGACGAAAGGATCTGTGGGTGCCGAGGATTCTGTGGCTGGGAACATGGCTGGTGCAGGCAGAGGGAGTTGGTCGGAGGGTCTAACAGGGGCCGAGTAATCTCTGAGAAGAAAGAGGAGGTTCTAAAAAAAAAAGGCTGTCGAGTGCTTATATAGGATTGAGTTATGAGGATACACCAAGGGCCCGGATCACTTTCCCGTCTCACAAATTTTCTATAAAACCGGATCCATTAATCGACACCACTGATGCTAAACACCCGGCTCGGCTTTCGGACTGCCTAAATCATGCGCCTATTATACGAGCCCAAACCCAATACACAACAGGCAGCCATGAAACTCGATGAAGGTGGTAGCGTCCCGTATATAGAAGCATCAAAATGGTGGGCTAGGGCCACTTGAAGCGATCTTCCAACTTGGCGATTAGAATTGAAGCGCGCTGTTGAGATTTCTGTTTTGGCGGTCCAATTAGCGCACGAGGCCTGGCACCCATTTGGTTTCTGTCGTCATCTCATGACGTCAATCAGGGCAACTGACAGTCCGATTACCTTTTACAGCATAATTCCTAGCGAAGAACAACAACTTCGGTAAACAAACAAAATTCTACAACAATTTCAGTACATTAAACGTGTGAATCGTAGATGTCTTCGTGTCAAGTGTAGCAAAGGGCATAGTTGATATAACCGTGAAGGAATCGCAAATGAAAACGCCATCATCGAGAAGATTGAGCATGAGACGAAGATGATCTCCGCGGTAAAACACCTCCCTTCGTTCGAACATCTAGGGTGACCTGCAAATCGTGGAATTTTTGCAGATCGACTGCTTCCGATCGCGCCACTCCCGCTGAGTCTTTGGGTAACCAAATAATAGGTGGTGGGGCTATTAATTCAGGAGCGTACAGGATTCCGGCCATCTCCTCCGCATGGACGGCAAATGGTAAGGGTGGAAGGTGTGGTGGTGCATCAGGATGCGTTCGAGCAGCTCGCTCCGTCGCGGTCAAATCGTCAAGAGTTTCGGTTGCTTAAAATAAAGGGTCAAACATCCTTCCTTAACTCCAACATAATATTTTACGTACCCAAGGGTACTGCCCCTCGTGTGAAGGAGGGAGGGGGCATAACAGCCAGTGTCAGGCTCATCATCTCGAGCACCGAGGCCATTGAGCCTCTCGCACGATGACCTGGCGTGGTGAACAGGCTTGTTCCTTCTTCGTCAATATTTGGAGCCTGTCGGGACCTTGCCCGACCCGTAAACTTCTCTAAAGATTCCTGAGTACTGGGTGCAAGTGTCTTTTGGCTTCGGCTCCGCGTCTTTAAGAAGGAATGGGCTTCTACAATGGAAACCACTAAAAAGCCCGTTCCAACAAGAATCCCACCCTCTATCCAAAATTCTCTACTGAGCAAAATGAGGCCTAAAAGGATCGGCTGCAGGGAGAGTACAGTTCCAAGACGTTTGAGTAACCATATATAGATCAGTCCTCCAGTCTGGGAATGAGTGCGAACGTAAACGTAGCCAACGAGGTATCGGTGAGCTGCAAATATGTTATCTCATCATCTCTCATGCCCTTGGAGATTTTGCTTACCAACTAGGGTCAATAACAATAGAAGTGTTACAGCAGGGCCAACCAAGGGAAAAATGAGTGAAAATGCAGAGGCAAAAACGATGGCGAGTACGCAAGGGCCGATGGTATACGCCGGGTTATATATGCGGGGATATAAAGCTACACACGGTGTCAATTAGGGCCTGTTGATATTCCAGTATGGTTCATCTCTTACCACGAAAGAGTTGCCTTGGGGTAATTGCGTTGCGTTCTGCCTGTGCGACTCGCCAGAGTCGGATTGGCTGCAGAACAAGCAAACCAGGGAAGATGATCGCGATATTGATAATAATAGCCAGAGCAAGGATGCCCATATAGACCGATCCGTTGGCTACGGATCTCGGCTGGCCTGCTTCTGATATGAAAGATTGAAGCCCAAACAACAAGGCACCAGCGACGATGATCCACATAGCCGAAAAGAGTGCCAACATGAAGAACACCACTTTAAAGATGAGGAATTGGCCTGAAGAGATTGATACCGATCCTTGAATACTGAGGATACCTGGGGCCCAAACTATTGGTTGATCTCGGAAAGTAATTGAGAAAAGGGTAACACACCATTAATGACGAATAGAGCAAACATCACGAAGACTACGGCTGCGACTGCGGGTGCCAAAACAGAAGCTAATCCGCTGGCCAATGACTCGCTGGTGAGTATAGGCCGAAGGAAGGTGATATGATGTGCAAAGTCTGGCGCCACAGAAAGCGACAAACCTGAAGCCGCCAACACTGAATAGATATGAATAAACAGCTCATCCGATAAACTCAAGAATAACTCACGTCCAGCCAACAGCAGTACTATGACACAGGCAGTGATTGTCCATACTGTAATCCACTCGAGTGACGATCGTTCATTCTGAAGCACATCCCATCGAATGTCTTCTTTCGCCCTTCCCTCGATAAGCTGAACACCTGGCAGATACTGCACGCCTTTGCCAACCATAAGCCATCCCTTGATTTTATCTCCTTCTGCAATTTGATGATAGCTTTCTCGTTGAGCTTCAGCAATTGAAATATTTATGGCCTTCAGCTTGGATCGCCAATGCGTAATATCTGTATATATGCGGCCTAATTCCTCAAAGTTGATGCCATCCAAAGGACGAACAAACGGTTGAGTAGGTTGCAAACGCATGTGAGGTGGAATCACAGTTCCTAAATCAGGAGTACCATGTTTCCTCAGAGGAAAACTTTCCCTGTCCTGAGTGGCGGTGCGTTCACGCTGACGTCTCGACGGAGGTCCTCCGTTGTCCTCAGTCTCGTACTCGTTTGGATTATCGGCCAATGCAACCCAGTCAGAGTCTTCAGTCTCAGAGCTGCCCTCCAGCAACATACCATTTTCGTCTACTCGGGCTGCCACCTTAGCGTCATAGTTTGGACCGTGTAGCCGAGGGTCTGGGATAGGAGGATACGATACATTCTCATGCGGAGAAAGAGAAGGTGGAAGAGGAGAAATTGGAGTACTGGGTCCTAAATGTCCCGATGAATCGACTTTCACGTGGCTTCCCCAAGGAATACGTCCATATATTGAGTTTCTTGTGACTTCTTGGAAGCGACTCCCAACTATACGGGAATTGACTGAGTCGGAAAAACTTGGCTGATGTTCAAGTCCTGTGTCTGAAAATGGACCTATGCCATTGACACCTCGTAGGCCGCGCAATTTGTAATAAGATGATGGCGCGACGAATGACGTTGGAGCTAGGGATGATGCCGCAAATGCCGGATTAAGCGCACGCCGACGACGCTATTTTGAGCATCAGCGGTGCTCTGATAGTGGAAAAAGGATCAGGCTTAGAGTTTAATGCTTACCCTTGCCGCAGTTGCTGTAAGTGGAAGCGGTCGACTGATATGTGGCCTATTTGAATCTCTGCGTTCATCCCAATCCGCTATAGATGGATCTGGTGTCGTGACTTTAAAGGAGGCAATGTATCTGGTTTCAGCAATCTCTAAGTGTTCCAGAATCTCGTCTCGCTCTTCAACCAACAAGGCCAGGCGTTCAGTATGACTAAAACGGGTCTGGGTTCATTTCAGTGGAAGATGGAAAAGGATGAAAAACTCACCAGACTGAGAAGACACTCTGGATATCAACATCCATGTCCGCCTTCTCCTCTGAACTGAGTGGTTGGGCTTCAGGCTCTTGCATTCCCTGGTCCCGACTTCTTGTTCTTCCTTGGCCACGGCTCCGATCACTATCCATTCCTGAGCTCAGGCCAACTTTCATGAAATAATCCTTGAACCGCTTTTCCCCCCAACCCTTAAAGCCAGGCACCCGTTTGATGCTTAACCATCCAAGTTCCTTGCCGTCACATTTTACCTCAATCCAACGCCTTCGGTACTCAACAGCGCGATTGAACTCCCGAATAATCATTATCAATGCTGGTAAAACCCCAAGGAGAATAGTCAACACGGTCAGGACTATGATCCTTATGCGTGCGTTGTGTGTTCCATCACCAAAGCCTATGGCAGCACGGGTTTGGAGTCCACTCTCGTTCGTTGTGGTAACACCTTCGCTATCAATAAGGCGCAGAAGACGTAGCAGGCTCAGGTCATGCATCGTAGAGTATCCGCCGGTAAACGCAGCGGGGTTTCCGAATTGCGAGAGGCACGGGGTTGCAACGAGGTATAAGGGCAATGCGCCTATGAGTCCAAGAATGGTCCAGATGAAGACAATTAAGAGACAGATGAAAATGGCACGTTGATTCAACTGCTCATCTGATGGGAACAGCTCTGCATCCACCGCATCCGACCGACCGGCATCAGCGACGTCCGTTGGGATGGAGGGTACAAGGGGGACATGCGGAAATAAAAACGCGAACAACGACGTGCCCAGCGGCCGAGGTCGCAAGCTAGACAGCAATGTAAGCTCAAGATACCTCTGAGTGGGGTAAATTCTCGAATAACACGTACTCCTGCTGCACGAACCACTCTCTAATGCCGTACATCTGCCGAAACTTGGGCCGTAGGATTGCGAATGCCAACTATGTACGACATAGTATGACATGAGTGCATGGTTCCAATAGATTAGAAGCAAAACTCACCCAAATGAGAATACCAATGGCACTCGGAAGAACGAGTGTTGCGAGGATACCCTGAGCGGCGGGATCAATACCATGTCCGATGCATACTGATTGCAACATTGCTGAATTATTGTTAAGTCCCAGGAGTGATGAAGGCGTCACCAGAGGAGACGTAAATGTTGCAGGGGGAAGAGACGAAGATTGGGTAGAAGATTGTCCTTCGGTATTGGTTGGAGAACTGTTCACGTTGGGATTGCTGGTAATAGTAGGGTCATTAGTTCCAGTCAAAAGATCAGGAATAGACGGATTCGACAAAGACGCGTCCGAGGAAGGAGGCGAGGGTGGAATATCAGTCTGTGTTGATGATGGTGGTGAATCCGACTGAGAAGGATTTGGTTGGATACCAGTCTCAGTTAGGAAGGGGGGGTTGCTTTCTATGGTATGCCGTGGTGACAGGGGCTGTGAAAGTTGGTATATCATGATATGGTCGTGCTTTGATTCGTTAGGCGCCGTGAGACCCAGATGGGCAGGGTATCTGGGAAGTGGGAGCAAGCTGCCGCGATGGGCACGAGGCTATTTGGTGAGCTGCAGTAAACTCACAACCGAGCGACAAAGAGGAACGAGTGCCTCGACGCGGCGCTTACTGCACCGGAAACAATTTAATAATCGGGGTATTCTCTCCACGAAATTTCGCAGTAGTTGCGTCCAGCAACAGGAGAGCAATGGTAAATGGGAAGAAAAGCAGCGGAATTCGAGGTCGCTCTTGGCGGCTTCTCGACGACGTCTCTAGGTTGCCTTTCTAGGCATCCGCCTTGTAGATATTGCTATTGACATTTCCAGTAATAAAACAATGTTATTGCAGTGGAAGCAAATCCGAGCACAAAAATATGCCCTGAATGAACAGATGACGAGGACAGCGACAGTGTAGACAATCGGCAGCATGATATAGATGTGCAAGAGGAAGGGTATCATAGGTGGAGACAATGGGGCACAAGATGGAGCCAATCAGTGCTTTTCATTGTCTACTCTGGATCCCGTATTACGGTCTGAGTATGGCCATTTTCGGTCTGTGTAACGAAGAGCTTTCGATGGACAGAGTCCAAAGGCCCTTCTTCCCCTGGGACAAGTTCGATATTATTGGGCTAAGGTTTCCTCGAAAATAGGCTCTTCCCTGCCACTGGGTTTGGGCCCTCTGAATCAAACAACTGTTGTTTACTTGGTATACACCCCATTTAAACGACGACTGGTCATTATGATCGAAGAAGCGAATGGGAGCTGATTCCAAGCCAGAAAACAAGTAGTTGGAACCAATCAATTGGATGAGAATAGTGCGGCGGGGACTGGACTAATGGTTTCTCCGGAAGTACATGATCGACTTGCCAAAAATCGTGCAAGTAAAGCGATCCGAACTCACGCATGGAGTCACGTGACTGTCAGGCCCGCAAGGTGCAGCGTGGCCATATGATCTGAGCTCATTGCCGTTAGCAATGGCCAGCACGAAACCAGTATGTCGTCGTCGCCGTTTATCGCGTTTTGTTCTTTAATTTCCTCCAGTCAACGGTGCCAGTTACCCTGCAACAGGCGCAAACCAATGCCATCCTTTCACTTCTCAACCTTAACAATCCACCAGAACCAACAGCTGTGGCAGCTACTGGCAAAGCTGGTGCCAGCTTTAAGCCACCTGCCCCTTCTGGTCCCCCAGTCTGGAAGATTTTGGTCCTAGACCACCAGACAAAAGATGTGCTCGCAACGGTGTTGCGTGTTCAAGACCTTCGCGATGTCGGTATAACTTTGCATGTGTATGTATAAGGACACGTTTTGGGGTTCTTACAATAACCTTTTGCGTTATCAGACAGCTGCATTCGCTCCGGCCACCACTCCCAGATGTCCCTGCCGTGTACTTTGTTTCTCCTACTATAGCCAACATAAGGCGGATAGCGGACGACCTCCAAAAGTCACTGTACGAATCCTTCCACCTAAACTTTGTGGAACCTCTGCCTCGTGCACTATTGGAAGAATTGGCTGCGTCCTCTGCTAAAGATGGAACTGGTGAACTAGTTGAACAGGCAAGAGTTGTCTTATCGGGTCGATTTATCGCCTAATGCAATCAACAGGTTGTTGATCAGTACTTGTCTTTCATTGCGCCCTCTCCATCGTTGTTTTCACTCCTCGCGCAACCGCAACCCTCTCCTCCTCCTGCTGGAAATGAAACTGCTCTCCCCACTATTCCTCCCTCTACGTATCACATTCTCAACTCTCCATACTCCACAGAGCAACAAATCGAAGAGGAAATCGAGCGTGTGGCAAGTGGTTTGTTCAGTGCGGTAGCCACAATGGGTAAGTTCCAACGAAAATTTTGCGTATTAGCTTCATCGTCTGTCTAGGTCATGTCCCATTCATTCGTGCACCAAGGGGAAATGCAGCTGAGATGGTAGCAAAGAAACTGGAGACCAAGATTCGAGATGCAATCCTCACCGCCTCACGATCTCATACATCCTCGCTGTCCTCAGCGCTATTTGCACCAGATTCCACGGGTCTCTCCAACCTACAACGCCCTCGTATGTACCATCGAAGCCGAGATGATTTTGCGTTGACATCTCGCCGTTTCCAGTATTGCTTATTATCGACAGAAACGTAGACTTGACTTCGATGGTATCTCATGGTTGGACATATCAGGCTCTCGTTTCAGATTGCCTGGACCTCAAGCTTAACCGCGTGGTCGTTGAAAAGTACCAAGACCAACCCAAGCGATCTTATGACCTCGACTCGAAGGATTTTTTCTGGGCTCGAAATGCGGCCAACCCGTTCCCTCAAGTGACAGAGGATATCGATGTCGAGTTGACGAAATATAAACAAGATGCTGCTGAAATCACAAGAAGTACTGGTGTCAGCGACGTCAAAGATGTTTCCCAACTGTAGGCACTTACAACGTTGTTCTCATCAGCAACGTATGCTAACGAGATTAATACCAGAGATCTCACAGCCAATGCCGCCCATTTGAAGACAGCAATTACACAGTTGCCTGAGTTGACTGCTCGCAAGGCTGTTCTGGATACTCACATGAACATCGCAACCGCCCTTCTCGAGCATATCAAGAAGCGAGGTTTAGATGAACTGTTTAGCACTGAAGAGGCCATGAGTAAACAAGTATGATCTCTCTCATTAGGTTGGGTATTTGTCCCTGATTTCTCGAATAGAACCTTCCTAGCATCCTGGAAATTCTTCGAGGCACCCGGCCTGATGGTAACTTTACGGCCACTGACAAGCTTCGTCTTGTCATCATATTTTATCTCTCCAGCCCCGATAGTGCATTGTCCAAAGATGATATCTCCGAATTAGAGAAGGAATTAAAGGCAGCTGGTGCTGATGTCGCAGCATTTGAATACGTGAGGAGGACAAGGGAAATATCCAGGATGATGTCCTCGACTAGCATAGGCAGCACAGGTGCTGTTACTCCCGTTCTAGGTGGTCATCAAGGAGGTGAACTGTTTAAAGGTTTCAGCGCATTGGGCAACAGAGTAAGCTGATTTTGCCTTTGCGTTGACGCAATTAACGTCCCATGTAGCTCACGGATCGGCTCAAAGAAGGAGGTCTTGAGAACCTAATCTCCGGTGTTCGCAATTTCCTTCCAACTAATAAATTACTCCCGGTTACAAGATTAGTCGAGGCGTTAATGGATTCATC
The DNA here is from genome assembly GCA_951802395.1 of Volvariella surrecta. NCBI lineage: Eukaryota > Fungi > Basidiomycota > Agaricomycetes > Agaricales > Pluteaceae > Volvariella > Volvariella surrecta. The sequence continues at coordinate 2,558,484 of OX637781.1, read as the reverse complement.
TGCCGCATCGAATCAATCGCTTCAAGAGACGGATGAATATATCTTCTTGGATCCTCGAGCACCACGAAATGTTGACGCTGGATTGCCTGGTGCCGCTGGAAGCAGCGGACAGACCCGCGCAAAACGCATGGCATTTGCGGAAAGCATTATATTTGTGGTCGGTGGTGCTGGTTACGTAGAGTATGGAAATCTGGAGGAATGGGCCGCCAAGAGCGGGAAGCGCGTCACGTATGGAGGGACTGAGATCATCGACCCTAATACTTTCATTTCAACTCTGGAAAGCTTAGGCAAAGCGAGTAATTGAGCAGGGATCGTGTATTTAATTGATACATGAATGTTCGACGAAAGGATATTATGCAGATACACGAAACGATGGCCGAAGATGCGACATATGTATTGAAATCCAGATATTACATTACAAGCAATTATTCATTTCCGGTTGCGTTGCTGCATGGAAAGAATTTGTACCAACCGTATGCTAAAAAGTCGTCAATAAGGGAAGAATGATACCGAACAGAAAACGTACAAGATATTGATCATGTCCAATTCAAGACTGACTGACTCTCTCAGGGGGTCCCGAGTCAGTACTCTTTGTTCGGCGAGGCGAGCATGCTGCAAAATTTTTTGGGTGCTAGAAACATGGTGAGAGAGAGCTTAGTGTATAATCGAAAGACTCACTCGTAGAGTACGAAACCACCGAAAACGGCAAGACCACCATAGAGGGAGATGGCCTCTGTGACGGCCAGGCCGCGCATGCCAAGGGGAAGTGCAAGTGGGGCAAGGGAGCTCAACGCCACGACGGTCACACCCGCCAGCAAGGGGCCACCGAGGTAAAGGAATTTGTCGTTGCTACGATGGGGTAAATGAGCCGAGAACAAAGGTATTTGAAAGGGAACCTACGCTGCAGTAGCTCCAACATAGGACAAAGATCCAACGACACCACAAGTGTACAGTGCTGCACGAGAGAGGAGAGCGGGATTAAGGAAGTATAGGGGGCTGAGAGTGGCCGCTTGGAAGCCGTTAAAGGCCTTATGTCTCGTCAGTATAACACACTGAGAGATCATGTGTGATACGTACAAGCCAGAAAAGATGTTTTTGTGTGCTGTTTTCAGGAGAAGTGTAGAGAACCCCCATCATTGACCCAATGCTACCCACAAGACTGACACCCAGTACAACCCCTGCAGTACATCGTCAGCATATTGGAATAGCATAGAACTGCAACGGCTTACATGGATTGGCAGACATGATCCTGAAAGCCATGCCATTGCGAAACATAGTTCTCGCGGCCACAGCGGTGAGCGCAAGTCCTGCTCCTGTATATGTGAAACTTTCGTTAAGGTACGACCTCTCTGATTCTGTCAATGCATCTCTGGTGTCCCTGTTCAATGCGCCCTGGATAAGAACGACTGAACCGACGACTGCACCCTATAAACCGGTTAAGACTTTGGCAACCCGACTTCAGATGGTACGAAAGCACTCACCGCTGTCATTGCAAGCCTCTGCCACGAAGCTGACTGGACCTCTCGAACCATAGGCCGCTCCGACATATACGACCTCCATTGAAATTTGGAGAAGGGTCCGCGCGACGTCGCGAACGCGTTGCTAAATTGCTGGTTTCTGAAAGAGAATTTTGGACCTTGTGTTCCACTGTTCGTCACAAATGATCGAGCAATTGGCGTGCTCCTGGTGAGAACGGAGCGTGGCGGTACTTGAGGTCGACAACGTAGGATGGTTGTGAGCATGGACATGATTGTTAGTAGAGCTAGTAAAGACAGACAAACTTGAGTTGAAGGGTCAAGCGAGATTGTCAATGCCGGACGGCTACGTCACAAATGGCTGACAAATATACCAAAACACGTGATGCTGGAACGTTGAGGTTATTTCCAAAGTCGTTGAAATCGTGACGCGATAGAGGAATGCGCATTTGAAGGATATAAATTAGGATGGCAATACGAACCCTTCCATCAGGGCCACTAATTTACTCATAACAGCTACACTTCACCGATATAGTCACTCATTTATTTGAGCAGCTGTCTGGACAAAATATCGCCCTCTCCTCGTAGAGCAGGTACTTTATGCACATCAATCACTGCTACATTTTTGCATTCAAGCGCCAGCGCTATCCTGTTGAAGCCTTGCTGATTCTGCCAATCAATTTCGAAGACGCCGGGTTTATCTGGTCCTGCATACCACGACCAGATTTTTTCTCTCGTCTGCAGGAATTTGAAATGGTGGTAAGCCAGGTAGTGAGAAGCAAAGATCTTGATACTTACTGTGACTTCATAAACATTGAACCAGCCGTCTCCACTGCCTGTTGCGACAAACCGGCCGCTAGGGCTGAATTGCAGTGCATAAACCGATCGTTTGTGATCCTGAAAGATATGAAGGCAATTCCCCGTAGCAGCATCCCATAGACGCGCAGTGCCATCAAATGATGACCTAGTGGGCACAATATGGTGAGCAGGTCGTTGCCGTATACAAGTCTTAACGCACGTTGCAACCATCTCAACCCCATCCTGCGTGGGGTGTGCGTACCACATGACTGTTGTGACAGAATTCTTGTGTCCAGCGAGAACCACGACCTTATACTCCTGCGCAGAAGCATAATTGTTTCTGGTAAGGGGAGAAAGGTCCCAGACCCTTGCAGTCGTATCATCTGAGCCTGATATTATCCGCCTCCCATTTGGACTCCGTTTAATTTGGTTTATTTCCTTATTATGGCCACTAAAAGCTGGTAAGCCCGAATCATGAGCTGGGATACAGGTCAACTCACGAAAGCGTCATGAGTGGATCCGTGTGATCTATGGTGAGAATTTGAATGTGTGTGTCCGTGCCGCAGGATACGAACATAGTATCAGTCAGCCAATCAACATCGAGGCAACAATCTAATAGGGGTGAGAAAATATCAGAGGTGGACAACGCGTATAGACCAACCAGAATGACAACGATATTGGCGGTGCAACCTCTTTCCTTTGACGTCCCATAGGCAAGCAGTACCATCGAGGCTCGCACTGAGGAGCCATTGCCCTGAAGGAGAGAACTTCGTTGAGAAAACCGGCCCCTTCTCAACGTTGCGGAAGATTCAGCCAAAGGGCTCCTGTTATATGAACATTCTTACCTCGTGCTGTGGATTATCAAAGTACAGTTCACCAGCTGCAGTATAGACACGGAGAACTGAGTCGTAAGTTCCAACACCAAGTAGGGATCCCTCGCGATTCCAATTTAGTGAGGTGACGTCCCCTTGTCCTGCTTGCTTGCCGAACGCGAAATTTTTCGGCGGGTCAATTGGAGCAGTAATACCAGCGGCCACGTCTGGTAGGACCCAAAACTTCATATTTGCGTCCTTTGACCTAGGCAAAAAAACTACATCAACTTTCGACGTCACAGTTATCGGCTGAGATATTACCCTGATGCGAGTATTGTGGGCTGTGTCGGATTAAAGGAACAGACAAAGACCTATAACTCGTCAGAACGAAATGCTACAGCATAACGTATTCACGAACTTCAGACTGGTGCCCGGAAAGAGTCACTATTGCGTTGGGGTCAGTTTGGTCATCCACTGGACCTTGTAGGCGTGGCTTGGATCGCCTCATTGCGTTTGGCTCGGGTGTTATTGTTCGTGAAATGTTCTGCTCGTTTGCTACATGTCTTGAGCGGATTACTACAACAGTAGGTTAGCTCAATATAGGTGCAAGAGAAACGCTTACAATCATATCCCGTGTCCACATCCATATCTTCTTGGTCCCTTTTGCTGCGCTTCTCTATGGGGCTATCTGCAACCATAGGGGACGTCTTTCGCTTGGAGCCTAGGTCTGGCAATGCTATGCCAATCCCTCTAGAACCGCCAATTATGTCCATACTTGTCGGCCCGGGAGGTGGCATGGGATTTGGTGCGTCAGGTGAACACACATGCCGCTCCAGAAGGGAGAACCCAGATTTACACTCTGTGACCACTTCGTCCCCGCGCCAATGAGATTCCACCTCGACGTATAGTAGTGCTTTACTTAATAGTTCAATAAGTTCACCACGGGGTATATGTTTCGAGAAGTGTGGTGATCGTTCGAGTTGACCTTCGTGACATATACTGAACGCGGAGTGATTGAAGCCTGGATGGCACTGATTTCAGTTTAGAGCGATGTTGAATCGAAAGAGAATGACCTGAGTCCACGAAGTAGGAGTATATTAAACAGTTTATCTCATCTGCTGTTATTCGTATCAGATCTGTCATATCCGGGGTAGAAAAATATTGTAAAGTGCAGTGAACGGTGGAGGAGCTGCGACATGACCAATGGTGCTTGGTTATGCTTGGCGACTTCCCGTTTCGTCGTCGATCATGATCACTCAGCAATAACCCCGCCACCTCCGAACCCATGCCGAATCCCGGTCCGAAGACAGCGTCGCACTCCTCTGCTTCTGGACTTAACTGCGTTCCAACAAATTCCCCATTATGTCTGATGAATGGGACACAGAATACTTCGAGGACGAGGAGCAACAATCTTCGGAGCCTGACGATATGAACGACGCCTCCCTTCAAGACATCCTTACAGGTGTGCCCCTTGGTCGCCTTATCGTTCTCAATGTTTACACAATGTAACGCATCATCGCAATAGCTCTATTTGCGATGCGAAATGGTGACACTACGGGTCCTCAACGCATTAGATTGTCGGGGGTGACAATGCAAGATTTAAGCCGTCTGTTAGCTCAAACTTCTGAGCTAAGGAGCAGGGGGCTATCGCTTCGAATGGTGAATGAGGATGACAACAATGACAATGAGGCAGACGAAGAAGACGATGATTATGAAGGACTGTATTCCTCTAGCCGCTACCCTCGTTGGTTTACGCCAGTCAAAGAACCCCAGGAAGCTGGGGCATCTTTACTCCTGAATGGCGACTTTGGGCGGGTCGCGCCAAAGATCCGTGCCCGAGCTGGTAATCGCAATATGGCCAGGCGCCTACTCAGTCGTACAGATAAACCTCATAGCTCCTTGTCTAAAGAGGATACCACCACTGTAAGTATGAACGGCCTGAAATTACGCCTCAATTTTGTTATCGATGAATTTCCAGAATCTTGTACCCAACCATAGTGGAATAACAGTGGCAGAATATAACGCAAATATTTATACTGGACAGTTTTCTGCTGGTATGCTGCCGTACCTGTTATTCTATTGATCTCCCTAACAATGCTCCAGATTCCTCTTTCTATTATACATGCTCACAAGGTAAGTGTCAAGAGCCTAATTCTTGGACATGCATACATATAATATGTTGCAGATTTTCGATTGCACGTATTTGACACGACTTCGAGCCCAAATATCTCCGATTCGACGACTCGATCACGCTATACGAGGATGGGACTAAAGTCCCAGATGAGAATCATGAAGAGTATTGAAGGGCATCCAGGCCGCTGGACCATAACTGATGCTAACCTCTCCCCTGACAATCAGAGGTATGCCTGATCCCATCATGAGTATGGATGCAGCTGACGTACTCATGGTGATATTTTAGATTGATATACTCATCCATAGTATGTTTTTCTTCCGTGATCTTGCTTCAATATCTGACTATGACAAGACATCAACAGTATACATGGCGACAACATTGGACGGAAATACGGTGCAAACACCCATTCCCTTTGCAGATCCACCAAACCGTAGGAATAGAGAATGGGGAGGTGAGAGTTTTGGTATCTGGAGTTGTAGGTTTTCTGCAGATGGACATGAGGTCATTGCTGGCGGCAAGGGATCTATATTTGGTTCGCATAATTTTTGGATCAAATGCATGTTGCTCACGTATGTATCCCAAAACTCGCAGTGTACGATCTCCTTGCCAACAGGCGATCAGTTAGAATCCGTGCCCATGAAGACGACGTAAATAGTTGTTGTTGGGCTGACACGGCTTCAGGAAATGTGCTCGTTAGCGCTTCTGACGACACATTCCTGAAAGTCTGGTATGGTCGACATCACCTATATGTAATCCATTGCTGACCAACCGTAGGGATCGGAGATCACTTGGAGACTCTCAACGGCCTTCAGGAGTATTGATTGGGCACACAGAAGGCATAACTTATGTTTCAGCTAAAGGCGACGGACGATACGTCATCTCAAATGGCAAGGATCAGGCATTGCGACTCTGGGATCTACGTAAAATGCGCAGCCATGCTGAGTATGAGAGTGTAAAGCATGACCATTATGGAATGCCCAACTTCGACTATAGGTTTGTCTAATTGTTAATTGAAGGATGAAGATAAACTGAATCCCTGCAGGTATCCCGAGTATCCGCGTCCACGGTACAAGGCGCATCCAGACGATTGCAGTGTCATGACCTACAGAGGACATGCAGTGATGCAGACCTTAATACGATGCCACTTCAGCCCTGCAGAGACTACTGGCGCACAGTATCTGTATTCGGGTTCATCTGATGGCAGAATCCATGTACGTGCCTAGTATCCTGCGCGTTGCATATCCCTCATTGTCCATTGTCAGATCTGGTCCTTGGATGGGCGTGTCGTGCAAGTGCTTGATCGCTCCCAAACTGCTCCATTCGGTCACGACCCAGAAGTTTATACGCCTTCATTTCGACAGCGACGTCGTGCTGAGGCGTGCGTGCGAGACGTCAGCTGGCACTCGCAGGTGAGATCACCGTACCCGAGTTCATCTGGCTCTAATCATGCAACAGGAGCCTGTCCTTCTAAGCGCTGCCTGGGAGTCCGCCAATGGTGGTAGTACCATCGCAAGACATGAATGGAAGGGTTTATCGAAATTCAGAGGTAATCTGGATGATTGGAACGAGAGACAACAGAAGGAGCAAGCGGAACTTGATAAACTGTCCTCCTGGCATCATAGCCGGCGAACTTCGGATTTATCTGAATCGGAAGGCGACGATTGAGATAGCTGTAGTGTACTTCTGTCATAGCCATCCCTGACATTGAGCTTTCTGCTGCACTGGAGTGGTTGTAATCGGTATTGTGTCGTTGTTGATCAGTGGCTGGTTTAGCTTGCTCAAGAGGGGTCGGTCGGACATCATACCTTTTAAGAGCGGAAGAGCGTGGTTGATAGGCGCCAGACCCTTTCTCTGTCTAACCTCCTCGAGATAGTGCAATATGCATATGCCGAACAACGAGTCATATGGTTTTCCAGCAGGCTACTTTACAATCCGCTCCGTGGCAAGCAACCGCGTGCTGGATGTTAAGAACGATGAAATAGAGGATGGTACAAAGATCATGTTATGGCCAGAGAAGGAGACCTCCCTGGTTGAGAGTACGTAAAGTGATTCCTTGTGCGCGTAAGGTTCAATCTGAACGATGCATAGCTATGCGGGACCCAGAAGCCAATAACCAGGTAGATGCTGCATTTCTCCTGAGCGCACTGACAGTACGCGTCTTGACGAAGGCGACAACCCTTGCAGGTGTTCTTCATCGATACATCGGGCGCACTTTGTTCAAGATCTTCCGGACATGCTGTTGATATCGAAGGTGTGCGAGTGCCTTGCGTACATGATTACCGACTTATGATATTTGTGTTTCCCTCCAATAGGAGACGAGCTCGTTCTGCGACACCGTCGCCCGATTTCACACCCATTCCCTAATCCATACGCCCACCCTCTCCCACAATTCTCTTACAACCCGGAAAGAGGTGAAATAACCATAACTTTCGCTCACGACCCTTCCTATCCACCGTCGGGCGCGAGAACTTCGGACGAATGGAGAGCGAAGACCTATGTCTTAACCTCCACCCCGAAGCGCAGACCTAAATCCTTGTTGGAAAACGCCACAGAAGCGATCTCAAATGCATTTTCGACTCCGTTTTCAATGATAACAGGCCGCCCAGCTTCAACAACCCATGGTCCTGATGAGGTCCATGGCGATATCGACCTGGGGGAGGGTGAAATTGTCGAGGAAGAAAGGGGTTTGGAAGGAGAAACTGATGATTCTCCTGATCTAGGAAGAGAAGTTCGTATACTCGGAATTGCTGACAAGGAGAAGCAGGATAAGGAGACCAGTTCTGAAGCGCTCAACCGTAGGAGATGGCAAGTCTTTGCACTTCGTACTCATCATGCTCGCACCGGAATTTGATAAGAATGACTGAATGTACTAAGACCACCAATGTGCTTGTAATATATTTTTACCCATTCGCCAATCCTGGCAACTGGGCAGCCTTCCTTGCGGCCATCAATCACTCGAGCGAGATAGCAGTATGGGAACGTCCACGTGCGCCTGGTAGACTATTGCTATGTCTGCATTCCAACCTTCCCTGCGAGGAACATGGGGCAATTCATCAAGTACCGCTTCCTGTCCCTAATTCTAACGCTGCAATATGACTTGATTACGGGGCAGCATGCACAGCAGTCGTTTCAAAGCCAAGGATATGACCATCCAGTTGGCAAACAGAGCGGTCCCACTTGGAAGGAAAAGTACGGGGACCAGATCGACCTTACGTTTTCTGGTCCCTTGTCCTTCTCACACCTCCCTTATCGCAAGTGTTTAGAGGAGGAATCAGAGACGTATGATGTCGCTCTCGTGGGAATCCCATTCGATACTGGAGTCACTCATCGAAATGGGTACGCCTATCATGAACGCGAGACCTCGATCGTTTAACCATTGAATGACATCTTCACGCAGTGCCCGCTTTGGACCATATGCTATCCGCTCTGGAAGCCGTCGCCAGAGGGCCTCGAGAGGTTACTCATTGGCATGGGGAAATAATCCGTATCAGTCAGGACTTCGAATCTTGGATTGCGGGGACGTGCGTATACAGCATTCCACCAGCACACACTTGCCCGATGTCGAACGGCAAACAATGACATGTTCTATGTGATTATAGGTTCCGGTTAGCCCATTCGACAATGCGCTAGCAGTTGATCAGATAGAAGTCGCTTATTCTACACTGCTGCAGCGGCCCATTTGGAATCAAGAACGGCCTCGTATCACCGAACATCTCTCATTAGATGGCGCAGAACATCCTCGGATAGTAAGGTGAGTCATACAGGACATGAATTCACGAGAGAATCACCAACGGTATTCACTGCCAGCTTGGGAGGAGATCACACAATCGTATTGCCAATTCTTCGATCATTGTACAAGATTTACGGTCCGATATCTGTCATTCACTTTGATGCACACTTGGTGAGATCTCGGAGGCAAACGAGACTTGGACAGAAATAACAGCGTACGTGACAGGATACTTGGGAAGGCTATGCGGGGCAACACACCGATCAGTCTCGACTGACTCACGGCACGTTCTTCCATCTCGCGCGGGAGGAAGGGCTGCTTTCAAACCATAGCATACACGCGGGTATAAGATGCAAACTTGCAGTAAGAACGAATACTCCATGACCGGGCTGCCTGACTGACTAGCTGCATAGGGCTTGGTTGATGTTGAACATGATGAAAACGTTGGCTTTCAGTTAATCACCACTGATGATTTTGACGATTTAGGGCCATTGGAAATTGTACGGAGAATTAGGAAGCGCGTTACGGATCATCCAGTGTATCTCAGGTATGCTCGTGCCAGTGTTTACCATCACATATTGATCCAAAATTAGCCTAGATATCGATGTAATCGGTGAGGGATTGTGCGTCCTGCACCGTGACTGTCATCTTATCAACTCCTGTATTACCCGCAGACCCAGGTCTGGCTCCTGCAAGTGAGCTAGCTCTATTATCCGCCCGAGCCCTTGATACGACTGTTCTCATCATTCTACTTGATCGAATATAATTAGCAGGAACACCCGAAGCAGGCGGTTGGACTGTTCGTGAGCTGAAAAGAATCCTTCGAGGACTCTCAAGTCTCAATTTCGTGTGAGTATGTATACCCAATCTGGGTCCATGATTTGTCCTCTCCCCGCGGTGTTAACCTCCCCACTTGTGAAATCTGCTCTGATGTCCACGGTCTTTTATTAGAGGTGCAGATATCGTGGAAGTCGCCCCTGCGTATGATCATGGTATGTGTCGTCATATTTAGAGCTTCCTATTTTCTGCATCGCCGTAGATTGTGGTGGTAATACACCTCATCCAACATTGTCATACCTTCCCATTTACGGCGTCGCATAGTTTGATACTGATGCGTATCTCATCTGCCTTGCCTTCTCAACTTTGTCAACTTGAATCCTAAAGCGGAGATCACCGGCATCGCCGCAGCGGATCTCGTGCACGATCTCCTCTCCTTATTCTCGACTGCTGCTGGTGCGCAAAGTACCAGGGCTCATTACGAAGCACAAGCGATGAAGAGGGATCCTGAGTTAGCTGAAGCAAGCAAGGTAGAATTGTGACTGATAGGCCATTGATTATCACCGTGCGCTCTACGCCAATGTAGATGACTTCAGTAGAAACATCAGCTTTGTATCAAACCAAGTGAATATGGCTGTGCGATACATAACAAGACATCTCAGTCCAATTTTTTATTACTAGAAGAAAGGAAAGTCTGGTGAAATGGGGTGGTATAGATGACAGCAGGAAAGAAGCAAGTGAAAAAGTGCATTCATTACAGCCAAGACCGATCAAAACTTTATACAGAGTAACAGATTGAAGTTATAAACACAACAGATAGAGTTGATGACATCATCGAACAGGTCAATAACATAGCATTTGCAGGTAATCACTGTTTTGCCCAGCGCCCTTGAACGCCGGAAACTCCCGCGTCGTAAACAGGCGGCATTGCCTCGACGGGTGGCGGAGAGGATGTCAATGGTAGATCTGTGACAGGAGCTGGCATGGCATGGCTTGAGTATGGTTGTGTTCCTCCCGACGAATATTGTTGGTGAGTTTGTGGCGTTAGGTATGGGTTTGGCTGTTCCGGTAGAGGTGGACCAGAGTTTGGTACATAGCCTGAACCGCCCAGGGTGTAGCTCCGCTCATGGGGCGGTGTAGGTTGGGCGTTTGCAGGTGAAGTGTAGTAACTCGCATACGGAGGGGCGCCATAATCAGCGGATGCATGTGCTGAATTGTAGTTGAATTGTTGATATGGTTGGGACTGCGGCGCTGGAGATGGGGTGGTATAATTGTCATATTGAGAGTAGCCCGTAGGTTGTTGGCTGTGTGCGGAAGCGGAAGCTGTGTGATCTGAAAGTCATATACATTTGTGAGGAGAGCGCACACAGACGGATTGAATTACATACATGAACTTCCACCTGATGAATGACCATACTCATGGCCATATTGGTCATTGGCGTAGGGAGCAAGGTAAGTATTGGGTGGTGGCGGTGAGCGTGGTTGTCGAGGAGCGTTGTTCGAATAGTTGCTTAGGGCGTGTGCGGGTTGTGCGTAGCCGCTCTGCTGGCGGCGTGGGGCCTGCTGGGGCGTATTTTGTCGAGGAGGATATGCCGGAACTGGCTGAGGAGATTGATTGTGATAATCATCGGCCGCGCGACTGCCGGGTGCTGCAGGGGCGTAACCACCCGAATAGCTAGTCGTCTTGCTTTGCGGTCGAGGTGATTTTGTCTGGTCGTTGTAGCCTTCAACATATACACGATCACCTTCGATGATAGCCGTTAGCGGTTGGCTCTCTGGCATTGGCGGTAGACCTTGTTCCTTCTTGTTATTTGCAGCCTGGTAAGCTTTTCTGCTGGTCTCTGCTCTGACCGCATCCAACCTCATCTGTTCGGCATAATCGCCTCCAGTTCGTTCGTCTGCTTTCCCCCAATCACCTCCTTTATATCTTCGCTTGGATATACAACACCTCCCGAGGGTGTAGAAACAGCCGCTGAAGAACAGCAGTATCCACGCTGCCAGGGTCAGCCATATCGCATTTCCCATTTCTGCAGAGCCAACGGCGTTTATCCTCGATTTGGCGATGAAGAATAGGGCAATATCGAAGATGAATGCAAGAAAGGAGACTGCAGCAGCAAAACCAGATACACAAGTACTGCAGCATGTCATGGACATCTCGCGGACGTGCGCGAGCAAACCAAAGACGGCGGATACTGCAGCAAGTCCCAGGGCAACAAGGTGTAGTACGAGAGCATATGTAATCCATTTGACGGCTACTTGGGGTATTTCAATGGGCAAATCATTGCCGACTAGGGCATTGATGTCTAGTAGGGAAAAAGGATGAGAGACGGTGCTTGTTGTGATCTGTCAGGCTCACCAAGCTGATAACCGACAGAAGGAGTGGAACAATAGGTCCCATTATTAAGATTAAGGCAATAGCCCAATGTGCCAAAAGTTATGAACCCCTGAAAGCCGTCGACATTGATATTGGCCTTGAGGAAGAAAATGGACTTGAAATATGGAACACAGAAGGAAACGACGGCCAGCAGGACGGTTGCCACGAGGGTTACGAGAAAGCCGGGCGTTGCGGGACGTACGATTCCCATGGGTGAAAAGAGAGTAGTGGCCTGGTGGTTGTTGTCGTCTTGGATGAAGGAATGGGGGCTATATAGGGGGTTGAGATGAGAAAAGAGTGGAAGGGCTGCTTTCCAGCTCCCATCTCCACGGCACCGCCTTACCCTTCTGTGACAGAGCTATTGTCACACGGTCCCGCGCAGTAGTTCGCCATTACCAGCGCCGCCCATGGTTTTGACGAACAGAGGTACCGTCCGTACTGCTCGTTGCGGGCATCTTGCACAGCGTAATCCCGTCGGTCTTTGACCCTTTCAAACCGTGCCTTACTATTGTCCCACACTTGTGTGACTCACCTCTGCCGGGCCCCTGTAAATTTCAACCAGTCACCAACTTGCTTTGCAGTGCATCGCTTTCTTCTGAGCGTAATGACGGTTCTGGTAACCTAAATTATTCCACTTCTCCTCTATATCGCAATGGAATCTCTTCAGTCTTCTGTTTCTGCTCCTATTATTGCCAACGATATGACTCTTATATCACAGCCCACGCTTGTAGGCCTTGTCAGCTTTCTCTTCGCTACCTCTGGCTTTATCCTGGTACGTTACAAACTCGGAATCATTCACGTGCTAATATGACCTGCAGAGCCTGGTGGCGACTGTCTTTCACGCCTTGTTCGGAAATGCAGGCCTTCCTCCTGAGGTCAAGGTAAAGAAACAGAGATTGCGTAGCCCAAGTGCGAACAACCATCTCCGCGTGCCCACCTTTTCTGTCGACAAGAACCAGCACAGCCATGCTCATGTGCGGAAAGCTGACACAGGCCGGGCTGCTCCTCTCGGGATTGCATGCCCTGCAATCGTTATGTCCGAAATCAATCACGATTGTCCTTCGCAGCATGCAGACGCCGGGGTATCAGGAGTCGAGTTCAGACAAGGATTCAAACTCCCCGGCCTCAAACCAGCGTGGTTGGGGGAAAAACCAAAGCTTACCCGGTCACATTCATCGCCTTCTCTACCGCAGCTGATTCTGCAATCCCCATCTCCTCCATCTTCTCCATTACTGGCTGAAATACCCAAGATACCACCTGCGCCTCGACCTGCTCCAAAGAAGCAAAAGGTGGTGCGCAAGATTCCCAGCACACCTTCTCTAAAGCGTAAGCCCATTCGTCAGTTACTCGAGCTTGCTCTGACATGTTACTCCAGTATCCAATTTCTTAAATGCATCGAGCAGGAAGGGCCCTGATTCTCCTATCCGCAACAAAACGACTCGGAGCCTAACGTTACCAATTCAAGAATGCGCAAAGATCAAGGCCAAGGTGGAGGGTGGATTCCTCGCACCTCCCAACTAGAGAATAGACGATTGAGAGTAATTGCCCACGTTTATTTCGAGGGCTTATGTAGTAGATACCCTGGGTATACAATGATAGCCACAGCCACGTGCCGCTTGATTAGATTCCGTAAAAATAAGCGGGGATGATGATTGTCCACAACGTTGACACGGAGATGATGGCAGAAGACAAGGAACTGGACCGAAAAGCAGTCCCTGGACCTGCTGAGTCGGGAGGCCAGGGACTCACACCGGCCACCCCGCCTGAGCTTGGCAGCCCATCTGACGTTGAGACTAGATCCCTCCTCGCTCTCACAACCATCCCGCAGCTGCTCTTCAATCTACACGACGGCATGGATCTCGCAAACCGTTCTTCCAATCCTGCCACCCCTCTTCCCCATCCCACGGACCCCCTTGCTAGCTCTTCTGCCCTCCAACAATTCAACGACATGAATCGTCCGTTGAACGTCACAGACGCGCTCACTTACCTTGATTCAGTCAAGGTTCAATTTGCGGACAAGCCGGAGGTGTATAACCACTTTCTAGACATTATGAAGGATTTCAAAAGCCAGTTGTGAGCCTCTCTCGTCTCGCTCCCTCCCCGTGCCACCACTCATACACGTCTTCTCTATCAAGGATCGATACACCTGGCGTCATCCAACGCGTCTCAAGACTCTTCCATGGAAATAACGAGCTCATCAAGGGATTCAACACTTTTCTGCCTGCCGGCTACCGGATAGAAACCTCTCGGGACCCACACGACCACAGTATCACAGTAACCACACCACTCGGAACCTCCATTCAAACCCACGACTTTCCAGCAGTACGAGCACCTCCTCCTATTGGCTCTCTACCATTCCCCGGTCCCGGGTCCCTCTACCCACCCGGTCCCTATCATGTTGGGCAACCTCCCCCACTCCAAGACCCCAACTTCTCACCCGGGTACCAAAACCCTCAAACGACTGCAGCTGCTTCACTTTTGGGCAATCTCAATAACAAGGGCCCTGTGGAGAAACAACCAGCTGGGGAGTTCAACCACGCCATCCAGTATCTAAACAAAATCAAGGCGCGCTATGCCGATGACGCAAATACCTATAAGCAATTTTTGGATATATTGCAAACCTATCAAAAAGAGCAGCGGCATATACAAGATGTAAGCATCTCCTTGCCCCCCTCTTGTCGTTTGACTGCCAGATTTCGCTCATTCCAACGCTGTCCGTATGGACGGCAGTCACAGGTCTATGTCCAAGTGCAACTTCTGTTCAAAGACGCCCCGGATCTATTATCTGAATTTAAGGCCTTCTTGCCTGACAATAACAATCCATCAAACGTGGGCCCAAATAGTCTAGTGATTCCTCTCCACCGCCAAGTCACTCTTGGAATACTGACGCCCTCATGGTCCCAACAGGAGCCCTTTCTCCCGAATCGATTAGACAAGAGTGCCAACAAAAGATCATCGCAATCACAAAGGAGGAAGAAACGCGTACCTGAGAAGGAGCCCACACCTGTCGCCTCCTCAAAGGTTGTACCATCCTCTAGCAGGGTATGCTGTTGTCAAAAGCCAATCCGTTATACTGACGCGCCTCTTTCACTCTTACCATTCCGATAGACTAAGAAGGTCAAGCAACACCACAAGCCAGGCTCAGAATCCCCCTCATTCTCCCCATACGTGCCACCCCATTCGCCATCCCTTCCTACTCCACAACCGCTAGGGCTCTCTCAAATGCCTCCTCCCCAGCTCTACCCAATGCAACATTCGCATTCAGGCGGGCCCTCAAACCATGCCATCATTGGGCCGGGCGGCGGGTACATTGGAGGCGCCGCCACTACGGCCGACAAGTTGCTGTTCTTTGATCGGGCAAAGCGGGCGCTCGAGAGCAGAGAGACATATGAGGAGTTTCTCAAGTTTCTAAGTCTGTTCTCGAAGGAGATCATCGACATCAAGACATTAGTCATTAAAGCAAAGTCCTTCTTACGTGATGGGGATTTGTTGGCTGAATTCAAGGAGTTGGTAGGGTGGGATGACCGGCTAGAGAGTGTGGAGAATGGACCGCCTGGGAGTATCAGGACTGGGCCGCCAGAGGCACTTTCGGCTCTGCCGGCTGGGGACGGTGAAGGACCAAGTTACCGACGCCTTCCTGATAGTGTAAGTTGGGAATCCTCCAGACACGGAAACATCTTACTCAATGGACATATAGGAAATTCGGCTTGCATGTTCGGGTCGCGATGAACTATGTCGTTCCGTTCTTAATGATGAATGGGTCTCACACCCAACTTGGGCATCTGAAGAGGCGGGATTTGTGACCCACAAGAAGAATTCTTTCGAGGAGGCGTTGCATAAAAGCGAAGAAGAAAGATACGAGTATCATGTGCACATCGAGGCGCTGACGCGGACCATTGCCATTCTAGATCCTCTGAACTCCCGGATTGAAGAGATGTCAAGCGAGGAGAAGGCTAACCTCAGATTGAAGCCGGACTTTGGTGGTTCCAGCAAGGCTCTGTATCACAGGGTTCTCAAGAAGATTTATGGTCGGGATAGTGGGTTGGAAGTGATACAGGCCCTGCAAGATTGCCCGGCTGTTTCAGTACCAGTTATACTTGCGAGGCTGAAGCAGAAGGACGAAGAATGGAGACGAGCGCAGAGGGAATGGAGCCGCACGTGGAGGGAAGTTGACTCTAAGAATTTCTACAAGTCTTTGGATCACCAGGGAATTAGCTTCAAGGCCAACGACAAGAAAAACATCACAGCCAAGTATTTCGTGGCCGACATTGAATCCGTCAAACAAGTGCATCGAGAAAAGCAATACATACCGGCCTTTGCTTTGGGTCTAGGAGAACCCCAATTCGAATATGAGTTCCAGGATACATCAGTGTTCATGGACTCCCTGAAGATGGTATATTCCTTCTTGGAACGGTCACAAGCTCAATATAGCTCCCAAGAAAGACGAAGTGTGGAAAGATTCCTCCGGACGTTTATCCCTATCCTGTGCATGTACCCTGCTGCCGAGTTCAATGCTGATTATGGGCCGCTAGATAGCATGCACGATGATGACAGCGGCCAGGACGCCAATTGTGGACGAAGATCTGTGGGGAGCATGTCTAATCAGTCTACAAGTGGAGTGCCGGCGAATGTCTTGAGAAGGAAACTCATGCGCATGGCTCAGGAGAGGGCCCTCGTCAAGGAAAGGAAGGTTTCTGGACCGTCCGTCAATGCTTCGAGGGCGGTGTCCCCAACTCTGGACATCAGACCCGTTCCACAGTCTGCTGCTCGAGATAGTCTGGGTACCGACGAACCTAAAGATATCTGGATTCACCATACCACCATGAACCTCACACCGGAACCGAGGCCGCTTGAACCTGAGCGGCCTTTCTTCGCTAACACTACGTTTTATACATTATTGCGGTTAATTCAGGTGCGTTTTGATGTTCCTTTTCGAGTGGTCCTCCCGGTCCAAGCGGGGGATATTCTAATTCCATGAAACTTTTTCCAGTTGCTTTATTCGAGGTTGTTGATGTGTAAAGAAATTGGAATGCAACTATCAGCGCAGAGGCATGCGTCGCTGCTTGCCAATAAAGTTGCAGTTGATTTGGGACTGGATGATCCGAATGGACCATCAGCGGTTCTGGCCCAAACTATCGAAGCTATGAGCGACCGGGGGCCAATTGGGGATGCGAATGTCATTTACCTATACCTTTTGAATGCATGCGAAAAACTTTTCGATGGCGACCTGGATCAACCGACGTTCGAGGAGCACATGAGATGGTTCTTCGGTAATAAGGTGGGCAGCATTCTTACGCGCATCGCATTCGACGGCTAAATTTGGATCGTAGGCTTATCAACTATTCACGTTGGACAAGTTGATTACTGCCCTTGTGAAACAGGTTAGTTCTGGCAACCGCAATCCCCTATCTTCTCTTCCATTCCTGCCTTCACGTGGAGGCTCACCTGCCACGGGTTTCAGATTGGTATTATCCGTTCGTTTAACGTATCTAATATATTCGGTATCCCTGTTACCAGGTACAAACAATTCTGTTGGACAACAAGTGTCAAGAATTGTGGTCGCTGCTACAGAGTGCTACAAATTCCGAGGTCATAACGAACCAGGACATCGTTAGGTACCGTAGGGAAGCAGAGCGTCATGTTGGACTTGACGATCATCTATACAGAATTCATTGGGTAGGTAATTCAGCCCTTACCGCTGTGCCTATATTTGCTTTGAAAGTGTCAAGGCTGACGACGTCACGCCGCTTTGGATTCCTAGGTACGCGAGAAGAAGTCCCTCCGTGTTCAACTCGTCGAAACGGATGAACCTAGTGTGGAGACAGACCGCTCACCGACGGGGAGATGGAAAGAATATGTAGATACATATGTGATGACCTATCCCACCGAATGGTTGCCTACCCCTAAAAAAGAATCGGCGCCAGTGTTCCTGCGCAGGTATGTGTCTCATCGTCATTTTTTTTTGGCACGGGAAGGGGATGCATATCTTTACACCTGTGACTGACCCTTGGTGTTAAAAATAGGATTTATCGATGGACAGAAGGCGTCAGCTCGCCGTATGTGGGTTCAAATTTGAAAATCCGAATAACCGGCCCAGATTACAAGATGCTGTACGAAAGTGGAGGTGAGGATATGATCTGGCGTGGCTGGGATAAGGAGGAGCTAGGTATACTAGATGAGCGAGCTCGGGTTCGTGGCGATGAGCGGAGAAGAAGCAGGTGGTTATTGTAAGATACACTAAATTAGCCTAGGCAGTAATAGGACGATAGGGAAGAGAATTGCTGTCGTCCTGAGATAGATAATTGAGAGGGGTGGTGCTTTTATCACAGCTGGTTGTATACTAGGAACAGGTGGTTATATATAGTTTGTATGCTTCAGTTTGTAACCCATAAACTAAGGAAGCGGTGCCAGCCAAGTCCACAACGTCTGATTCCCTCTCTCGCCGTACGCCTTTGACTGTCATCAACGTCCTCCCCATCCTCGTTGTTGCACCCGGGATCTTCATACCCTCGTCGGCTGCCCCTGCGTGGCCGATTCCCTTAAATCTGGTCTTTCAAAACTTGGTCAAGGCTATTGCAAAGACTTGCTTGGCACCCCAGAATTGCTCAGCCCCTTGGTTGCATAATGGCCAAGCAAATGCCTGCCGTGTCCGCAATCGCAGCAATTCGCTCAGATTCGGCCTGCAATTCCACCTTGCAAGATCAAGAACACCCGGCTCGATCATTTCGTCGTCGCCGACCCCGTCCCAGAACCTGGCAAGACCGCTGTTCGGCACCTTCGCCCACCCTACTATCCCTCTTAGCTACCATTGCAGCTTCATCCTCTGGTGCCTACGCAACCCCCGCCCCACCTTCCTTCCTATGCCCCTCCATCGACGCTTTTCGTCCCGTCGAAACCGCTGAGCTTCAGAAAACCGTACCACCCCCACGCCCAATAGGAGCAACCAGGAGAACACCAACCAAGCGGAGCCCGGTCGTCCCTCGTTTTGCTTCAGGGAATCTACCTGTCCCAGACCGATACGAAAAAGGGGATGACGGTCGCTGGAGACGAGTCGACATGTACACCCTATACGGTTCAACTGTTTGCTCAGTGAGTGATTTTCCTTGCCACATCATGTAGGCATCTCCTGTCATAGAAGGTTTCTAATTCGATTTTATGAATTCTCGAACGCGTAGGTCTGCCCAGAGAACCCCTCCATAGATGATCAAATTCAGGTGCCTGGCGACGACAAGGACAACATTGACATTACTCCTGAACCCTCTGCAACGCCGTTCGACGCTTTCATGAACTCACTACCAAATGGTTGGAAGCCACCGGACAGGTCTTACGGGAGTAGAACAAGTCTCATTCTTGCTTTATCACTCGTCCTAGCTTTCTTCATATGTTTCTTCATCATTGGCTGTCTCTTTTGGAGGAAGAACAAACGGGGCAAACGTCATAAATACCGTGAGAATGATTTGGAGATGCGGGTTCGGGGACTTCATCGACAGCTGTCGCCTGATGAGGGGAGGGAGGCCATATTGGAGAGGGATGAGCGGGAGGTACGGGCAAAGCAGAAGCTATGGGCAAGGGCGACGGCAAGGTGGAGAGCCAACGCTCGGTATAGCGCTCGTCAAAGAAGGGGAAGACGAACGCTTGGTGCCCGCAATCCAAGTGCACAGAATTCAAACATCTCACTAGGGGAACCTCAGCAGCAGTCATTCGGCGCTGCATCGCCAGTACCCTCGAGGCCACCGTCGAGACAGTCTTCCCTGATCAGTGAGGCACCGCCCATGGGTGCCACCATAATTGTTACCCGGATCGATGACACAGCCACCACGTCGTCTCATGCAATCTCTTCATCCCCGCCAGCATACGGCCAGCGACTCCGGGTACCCATCGCACATATATCACCGGACGTTTCCGTAGCCCTCGATGATTCTGCAACGTCCCTATCTATCACTGCCCCTCACTCACGTCGGCCCTCTCATCCCTCCACTCGGCGACCTTCGGTTTCCGGCATGGACGCGCCAATGGACGAGTTTGCTAAGCCAACTGTTCATCGTGGTCACGTTGCTACAGACGACAAGGCATTGCTAGCAAGGCTTGCTACACTGGCGAGCGCTCCCCCTTCTGAACCATCAGCCGTTCTATCATCCGCTCCAGAACTAGACGATGAGGAATACGAGACGTTCGAATCTGACTTGTCAGCAACACATGGTACCACTCTTAACTCCTCACAATACCAGCGATCAAGATCCACATCACCGTCACCACTCCCACCACCACCATCACGAGGGAAGTTACCGGCAACACTATATGATTATTCATATGCCCTTGGGGACATCCTCTATTTGGAGCCCGAATCCGAGCCCTCAGCCCCCCCATTCGAGGATATCCCGAGTGCTCCAGTGGACGATGCACAAATAAACCCTTCAGCCCCCCCCTTGTTTGACTTGCTACATGGAGTAGAGGCTTCTGCATCTTCTGAAGAAATAGCGTTAGAGCTCCATGCTGACGAAGATGCGCTGTCATCCCTCGATTCAGCACATGGGAATCGCGACAGGCCACATCTGGGTCATGTCACCAGGAGGACCTCTCCGACGCCGAGTCGGCCTTCTACACCGTCCATACAACTACCGTTGCCAATCCATGGCCCTATATCTAGTGATGGCACGCCACCATCTTATCGGCCTTGATTGATACTTTGATTTTCTTCGGACATTTTTTGGGTTTTCTTTTATTGTTCGTGTTGACAAGTCCATATATCTCATACCTCACCCCGCGCTGTCCAATCATCTGTAGTATAACCTCAGACTCCACTCCCCAATACCATACTCACGCAATGCAATACGCCACAAGTGTAGAAGCCATGTGGCTGTCTGCATTAGAACTGCAGGATGGCTCAAGATCCAAGCCCGTACGGTAATAGGAATGGCCACGTGCCGACATACCGCTTCGATCTAAATTTTATCGAGACCATAGAATACACCTAATCCTAGCTACTGCATCCTTTGGCAATCGTGCAATCATGGGCAAGTCGCAGAAGAAGAAACTGATGCGTAAGCATAATCCTATGCGTGTCCCCGACTCCCACCTACCTCAAGGGCTCGCTTCGGCGTCCTCGACGTCGTCCAAACGAGAGGCCATCTTGCCTCTTATGCAAAAAGTGAGATATAGATACCATCCTTGAGTGAGAACTTATCATGGAATACCAGCTTATGCTATCTAGATGGAAGGCCCTGATTCTGCGGAGCGTAAATGGGCTTGCGTGGCCGTTTCAAACTTGATCCAGAATGACCCTTCGACCAGGCGTCTCTTGCAAGGAAAGAATATAGTTGGTGCCTTGATTACGCGCTTGACAGATTCAGAAGAGGAAGTTGTGGTGGAGGCTGTTGGTGCTTTACGGTGAGTGGTTTCTCCCCAGGAATATGCCCACCAATTGAGCGCGAGCCAGAAATCTGTGCATTGATGGTGGTTATGACATTTGTGCTGAAATGTACAACAAGAACATTTTAACACCACTCAAAGCATTTGTGCCAAAAGTAAGTGCTTACGGCAGTCCCTCCACCTGCACGCAGGCTCATGCGCGTATATGCTAGATTTCGACAGGGGTATCACAGTTCCTAGAGAACCCCAAGGCTGCTAATGAAGGTGTCCAACGACTCCTTTACGAATTTGCTGACAATGTTATCACGACGCTATGGTGTTTGTCGTAAGCTTTCCCTCGTTGCAGTTGGAATCCCTTTCATTGTGTTTAGAGAGGCATCTACCAAGGCACTGACTGCCATCAACGCCATCGATCTTATACCCTTCCTCATGTCTTTCCTGGCTTCGCGCGACCGTTTGCCCCTTGGTCCAGTCACCGCGGCAGGTAAGCCCTGAATTCGTCATGTTACAGTCTCTTCGTTGATCTCTGTACAGCCCAGTGCCTATATGTCCTTACTGATGACAATCAGCCCGCAATGGCTGAAGTCAGGGTGAATGGTGCCTATATTACCTGTCTGCTTTCAATCGCGCGTTCAGAGCCAGCTACGAAGGACGCGATTGACCCTCGCTCTGTAACCTTACGTGTACTTGCCGCAGGTCAGTAAGCTGTCAGCACTGAGTCGGTAATGATCTTACAATTCGAGTAGGAATTCTGCGAAACATTATGCCTATCCCTCCTCCTTCTGTCGAGACGCCTGTTGACATCGAAAAGGAGATTATACTACCGCTACTCCACCCTGTTATTACTTCTGTATCTCTTTCAGAAGCATCGCAGGTTGTACAGCAGCTGGCCTCTATGGAAGTAAGTACAACCCGCTATGGAATTGAAGAGCGCATATAACATTTCGTCACAGGAGTCTGTCCCGCAGATCGATAGGCTCTCCATTAAAAACACTCCGGGAACGGATCACAAAACACCAACAGAGAAGCAACTAGAGGATCTAGAGGCTAAATTGCGGACCGTACAACTCGGATTAGAGATTTTGACTGGAGTCTGCGCAACGCTACCTGATTCTGATCCCAACGAGGATACATTCGAGGACGAAGGTGGTAAGTGCATCATGGTTGCTCTGATTCCATATGCTTGAAATACCAATTACAGAAGATGACGAGAATGGGGATGAAATGGAGGATATGGAAGCTGATGATACCGAAATGGCGGTAGAGAGCACTGAAGACTGGAGACCGACTGCATCTAATTTCTTGACGACGCTTGTCCCTGCTCTACTGGCTCTGGCCCAACCAACATCGTTATCTTTCCCGCCATTAGCCTCACCCTCAATACATCCGCCAACCACATCCGCGCTTAGCGCGATACACATTGCGGCACTGGAATGTCTCAATAATGTTTTCCTTTCCCTCGCGACTTCAAAACGTTCAGCCATCTCTGCTGATGTAGAAAGCGGAAGGAAAGTATGGGATGAAATCTGGTCGGCTCTAGGTGTTGTCGGCACCCAGACAGGCCTTGGTCAAGCAAAACGACAGGAGATGTGGGAAGTTGCTATCGGTGTGCTGTGGGGTGCCGGAATAGTTTTTAAAGGTTCTTTGGTGGGCTCTTTATTGATTGTTAGAGGCTATCTGCCGTGCTGATTATGACTTAAGGTACCGAATGAAGCGCAAGTACAACTAGTGATTCAACTATGCGAGACGACTACAGATGAGCAACTCAAAGTGAAATGTATAGGCACTTTAGAGTCCCTTGCTCAGTCCCCTAACACAATAGGAGCCAACAGAGTATGTAGCCTTGCCATAATCCATAACGCTTGATGGAACATCTAAATTTTGCGATAGGTTATCTCAGAATACTTCCTATCAAAACTTCCAAACGGTGCATCATTATCCAGCATAGCCACAGAACCATTGATTCAGATCGTATCTGCGCTGATCGATATCTACTCTGACGAAGATCTGCCATACGATGCAAACTTCCGTCAGGGGAGATACCTGGAAAAGTTGGTTGCGGCTGTGGAAGGAGTGAGAAAAGTAGTCAAGGGAATTGATAGAAAAAGAGAGGGTGGGAAAGAGTTCAAAAGAAGAGCCGAGGAAGTGAGGGATAATTTGGTAGCATTCATTCAGTACAGAAGGAAGCTGAAGTTGTAGTTCTGCTACGATACTTGATCTCATGTGCATCAGGAGATCGGATGAACTTTTCTGCACGCTATTGTCCTCTGCCTTGAGAGCATGCCGATTTGGTGTGGCTTGGAGATATTTGATAATGTGTATCTGCTGACTGTAGAAGTACATGTTCTAGCTATAGATAACAAATAATATGCAAGTATCGTGCTCGTACTGGGAGTCGACTCGAGCTCATTTGCTTTATACTCAGAATGCCTGGCTTTTATACTATTGAGAATACCAGCAAGGAATGAGCGAGAGTCATCGCGAACTCTGGAGGCACGCGGTTGGGTGGATCCTCAACGACCTCAATGCCGAGTCAATGGTCAAGTCAGGGCCATGCTGGCCTAAAGCGTTCTTCTCCCTTGCTGATCATGAGGCTCTGGGTAAGCTCCACCTACATCTATACTGTATAGGTCAGCAACGGAGACTAAAGTTTTGCAAGAAATATTGAAGTTGTCAGGAAAGGTAAGGCCGGTAACATGCCCGATGCTTGCGTTAAGATTTGCATTGCAATCGTTGATTATGAACAGAGTCAGCAGACAGTGATATGTCATCCAGATGATCCACTTCCATGCTGTATCGAGCCCCGAGCCCACGCTATGCTTTCCGTTTCTGGTATCCGTACGTATCCTTACTGTTGTTTAGTCTATAAGCCCATTTCCACTGTGATACTGTGCATTCATTTCCCTTCTCCCCTTTGCAGTCGCTGTCTCAGCTAGTGTCCATTTACAGCCATGCAAATCGTCACCGCACCGGATGCTATCCCGCCGCTTCCTGTATTCTGTAAGATACGCCTAGATTAGCGGGCCTCATATTACTCCGGGGTAGCGAGGTTTACTGAGTCCGTGTATGGACAGCCCAAGCGGTCGTTTCAAGAGGGCACGTATATGCTTCAGGAAACATTGGGTGTACATCGAAGTTTGAATTGGTGGAAGGAGGTGTTCAGGCTCAGACTGTCTGTAGGCACCTTCCTATATCGTTTTCGCTACCCTGACTTGGCCACCTTCTCCACTGAATATGGAATATCCATGGGCATAGCGTGCTGCGCTTCAAAACCTTAGCAAGGTCCTCAAAGCTGGGGGATCTGGTCTTGAACATGCCGTCAAGATCAATATCTATCTGACCAGTCTATCCGATTTCCAAGCAATGAACAACGCCTACATTGAGGTGAGCAAATATTCACTGAGCTCAAGTCATCCAGAACCCAGGAGAGATCAATGACACGACCGTACTTTACTACAGTTCTTTGACAAGAACAAGTTACCTGCTCGTACTTGTATCGGAGTTCGCGAACTTCCGTTTGGCGCTTGTGTGGAGATTGAATGTATTGCAGAAATTCCAGATGCGTGACGGACAGGGGAATGCTAATGCACACAAAGTTCTACGCATCCAAGCTGTTTAACCTACATGTTCGGATACTTAGAAATTGTTTGTTATCACATAATTGCAAAATCTTTTATAACGATCAAGTCCTCTATTCATCTTCCTCTCGCACAGGTCTCGCATGCTAATGGAAAGTTCAGCACGTGCCAATACCCCAACAAATCCAGTAATTACCTTTTTGCTGTCCAAGGGGTCAATCCCTGCAGCCAACCTGGTAGCAGCAGCAAGGCCAAGCCAGTCTAAAGTCTCAAATGATGCAGTGCCAGCCTGGAGATTGTTCTGGTGAAGAGCACGAGCCGTGAGGAGGTGCTGATGGGCAACATCAACAACAGGCATTGGTGCATTATGCTGAGTCGCTAAGCGGCGGATGTGACTGATTTGGATGATTAGCAGATCATCCATAGAGTGAGTGGCTGCCTTACGCAGCGTCTTTGATGCCCCCATCAATGGCGAAGCCCTGGGTACCATCAAATTCGTCACGAATTATCTTGCCTGAGAAACGTTCTAGTCTGTAGTACAGTATATTTGGATTAGGAATCATGGTCATATCGTAGAGAGGTAGATACTGGCCTTGGAGTGGAGAGAAGGTCTAAGGAGTGTCCTCAAAACGGCGCCAGTGAAGGAAGCACATTGATCAATCACATACCTTGAATGAGTTCGTGGACGAGCTGAGAGTCGATCCCTGACTTCTCGCCGAATGTGTGTGCTTCCGATATCACTTCTATGGCACCCAAGGTGATAGAGTTTCCAAGGAGCTTGAAAGTGGGAGCTTAGCAGGAGTCAAGTGGGCGATATTCTGGAATATAAGATAAGAGCTGACCCTTCTCAATATTCTCGCCCAAGTCAATCACCTTCTTACCCACGGCCGGTACCAAGAGGAAGGCAGTCTCCCTCTTAGAGTGATAATCACCACTCATGACAATGATGAGATCACCACTTTCGGCGACGGGCTTTGCACCGAATACGGGGCTAGTGATCAGGTGGGCATGCGGGATTATCGAGAGAAGTTTATCCAACTCTCCAGCTAAAGTAGGATATATCTATCGAGTTGGGCTACTCAGCACTTCAATTCACAGTCACTTCAGTAGCAACTGACCGTGCTAGTCTCAACAAACACGCGGGCTCTGGATGGGGCACTCTGGGGTTGACGTACATGAGCGTCAAATAGACCATAAATGGATGGGTGGGCCATACAGCAAGAGCTTTGACAAATTCTTCGAAGATGGATCTGACAGCTTCATCGGTCCCTAAACTCGTAAAAATGAAATCGCATTCCACCGCAATTTGGCCAACATCCCGCGCAATCTGAACTTTGCCTTGCCCGACCTCTTGCCGTAACTTTTGTGACTTGGAAACGGTCCTATTCCATACCAGCATAGCGGCATTGCCTGCTGGGTGGGCAGGGCGGTGATTGACGAAATTCCTGGCCATGGGATAACCCATAGCGCCCAAACCAATCCATCCAATTCGTGGTGAATGAGGTCCTGGTGTTGACGGCCTGGAGAAAGGTATGGTAACCCGGGAGGCAGCAGGAATATTCAAACTATCTGCCATCTTGGGTGAGGTTGGTTGATTGAGAGTAAGATTATGACAGATTATGAGCTCGTAAACGCCTCTCAATCCTCGAAACGGTAATTGGCTGAAACCTTAGGATTATGTAATATTGCCGATGGAGACCGTTGTAATGATGGACATATGCACGAGCGAGTCTTGACTGGATTCGATATTAGCTCGACGACGGACAAAGGCTGCTCGAGCTCATTCAGAGCCTTGCAAAAGCCCTTATTTGAAGATTCCGTGTCTCGAGTCAATGTATGGAGTTTATAGCTGCCTGACCATACTCACCCTCAAAGTCTGAAGGTGCAAGAAGGATGTCGGTCAAAAATGGGCGGCTGGGGTGGAGGGATTGAAATTGGTCACGTGCCTTACTAGCAGGCGTGACCGAGGAGAGCAACAGTTAATGTCCTTGGCCTCCTGCACGACCCTCGTCTCCTAGTTAACCCTTTTCTCCCTTTGAAGAGAGGCATATGGATGCCTCTCAGATGTATCAAGCCTATGGGCAGACCAAGGGTACCCTCGTTCCTGGCCAAACGATCTCCGTGAACAAGTACACCGTTCAGGTAGAGCGGTATCTATCTCAAGGTAAGCTCATTCTCTCTCTCCTGCACATAGATATCAAGCTCTTCAGGTGGTTTTGCCCATGTATACCTCGTCAGGACTGCAACGCCGGTCTACAACACCACACATCATGTTCTCAAGCGGATAGCAGTATCTAATGAGGCTATGCTAACAGAGGTGAAGAAAGAGGTCGACATTATGGTGAGTGTCATTTGCAGGTAAATGCACGTAACATGACTTGAATTCTTTAACCATCAGAGGCTTCTCAAAGGGCATCAAAATATAGTCCATCTCATCGATGCAGCATGGCACAGGATGGTCAGTGGGTTATTTGAGGTCTTCATCTTGATGGAATACTGCCCTGGTGCGTGGCCATTCTCGTCCGCATCAATCGCCCAACTCATGTTATTTTCAAGGTGGTGGTATCATCGACATGATGAATAGACGACTGAGGGAGCGATTGACGGAGGCGGAGATTCTTCAAATATTCGTGGATGTTTGCGAGGGGGTGGCTTATATGCATAATCTACGACCACCATTACTTCACCGCGATCTCAAGGTGGAAAACATTCTTCAAGCTTCCGCAACTTCATACAAACTATGTGATTTTGGTTCTGCGACCACTGTCTCCCCGCGCCCACCTGCAACCACTCAAGAAATTCGCGCCCTCGAAGCTGATCTTGGCAGACATACTACCTTACAGTACCGCGCCCCTGAAATGGTTGACCCGTATCTCAGGAGGCCGGTAGATGAGAAGAGTGATGTCTGGGCCCTAGGAGTCCTCTTGTACAAACTATGCTATTACACCACTCCATTCGAGGAGCACGGCCCGTTAGCGATACTAAATGTTCAGTACCGCATACCGCCATACCCTGTCTACTCGCCACAGCTGAACGCGTTGATTGGTACGTCGTGAGTTTCTCCTGCCATCTCGAATCATTCATTGCCAATTAGCATCAATGCTGCGCGAGCACGGCACTCAACGACCCTCTGTTTTCGAGTTACTGATCCATGTCCATCACCTCCGAGGAACCAAATCTCCATTCCACTATACTGTACCGACGCCCCAACCCTTGGCACCTCGACATCAACAGTCCTCAACGAGAGCGCCCGCGATTGAATCCACGAAAACATACCAGCCTTCCAACCATTCGCAACAGTCATTAGCACCAGCGTCAACGACCCCAACAATGGGGCAAGGTGTTCAAGCTCGCGAGAAAGTCTTAGAAGCTATTGCACCAATGCGAAGGGGAAGGCCATCACCATCCAATGCTCCAGTCACGAATCCCCAAAGGAGTATGGACTCTCCATCAGCACCCGAACGTCCAAAGAGCTGGCTAGATTTAGGGTTCCCGAGTGATGACCAGTCATGGAATCCCACTATGTCAAAGGAAGGCTTAAGCCCATCTTCCAAACCAGCAAAGGGTCCAGACGATGCGTGGGGTATACCACCGACTGCCAGCACTCCTAAGCCAGAGAATGCACGGGTTCCAGGGTTCGCAGACGATTTTGGGGATAGTAGAGTCTGGGTTCCTGTGCCCCATGTGGCTCCTCCCTCCGCGAAAAACAGCCCACAGCTGCCAGCATCCAATACGGACAGTGCGAAGCTGACAGCGCACATCATGCGTACAGCAGCATATACAGGCTCTGACGCACCAAGACTTGGTGAAATTGGTGGACGACCAAAGGAAAGAGATGCTTTTGAAGGTTTGGGCTTCACGTCAGCGGAAACTAAACCAGCGCCGACATTGGCTGAAGCACGGAAGCTGCGTACTGGCTTAGCTATGATTGGAAACAACTCCCCTCAGAATTCTGCACTCCGCCCTGAACCCGATAAACTCTCAGGCTTTGGCCGCCCATCTCTGTCCTCTAGGACAACATACCTACCTCAGCCACAGTCGAGACCATCAACACCGGTACCGGTGCCATCACCCACGATTCCCACCACCCAACGAGTTACCCATCAAATAGTCCGATCATCCACGTCCCAGACGTCGGATGGTCTTGCCGCAGAGTCAAGGTTCCCTTCTTTGGCAGAACTGGATGTCAATTTCACGCCTTCAACCTACGCACAGTCCCCTGCAGTGCCGCGTCACGACATTGAGCTATACCCCAGTTACCTCGGCCAGTCAAATCCTCAAAAGCGCCCAATGAATTTAACTGCTAAGGCTTCTGTCCACCCCCCATCACAAAATGACACTAAATCAGCATTATCGATACCACAACGTGTCAAAGGGCTGGAGAAGACCCAATCTGGTCAGCTCACAGGTGGCTCCACAAGGGACCTTCGTGTCAGCCAAGACTCTTTATCAGGCGGAAGCAGTTCTCCACTTAGAAAATCAGTAGAGAATTTGGCAGCTCTGTTATCAGTGAATAACACTCCTGCGTCAGGGTCATCTTCATCCAGGCGAAACATGTCGCTAGGGGATGAACTCGAACCACGCGCACGCTATCAATCTCCTTCATTGCTTGGTTCTACTACAATCAATAATTCCCAAATACCCAATAGCACCAGCAATGAGGATTGGCTTACTGGGGATAACAACTCGGACAACATCACGACTAAAGCGAGGAGTTTTTCGCCCGCACCTGCTACATCAGCACCTATTGTACGAGACACACCGAGCAAGCCTGCTTCTACAATCAATAGCCCCCTTGGCTCCATACCAGGGGCAAGCACCGTGCAACAGGGGCTAATAATGCGGAGAACGCCCTCTCCGAGACTTCTCGCGTATGAAGACCTGGGATCCCCTACTTTCTCAAGATTCTCGCGCGCTTTCCCTCCAATTGAGTCGAAAAATGCAACAAGCGGGTCAACAAAGACTACGTCTACTCCCCGAAAGACTGATAACAAGGCTGGGCAACGGAGTATATCGGCTAACTCTTCAGAGGATGAAGGCCCTGAGGATGCTACGGGCCTCAAAGCTGGTAGTAGCATTGCAAGGGGATCGCCTCCAGGGAAGAAATTAAGTCGTCAGAATTCAGTACAAGATCTAGTGGATCATCGGGACGTTACTCCAATGCCTCCTAAGGATCTCAATGAGAAAGAAAGAGAAACGACCTTCGTCCGTACTTATAATGCTGCTGCGTCATCATCATCATCATCGGCTTCTCAGTCGGGCTTGCAAAAGGAAAAAAACAACCCCTCATTGACAGCACCCCTCAGCAATTCAGACTATCAGCGCCCGCCCCCTCTCGCAAACTTGTTCCTCCCAGAGACTGGGCGTGCTCGCCGAGTGTCCATATCCAGGGATAGAGATGAGAAACAACCATCACTTGGAACAACGCCTGTCACTTCACCAATCTCAGGGCGTTCTCGGCCTCAATCAATGTTCATCTTCCCAACTAAGCAGCCCGAGAACTCCTTGACGCCCGGATTAGCACCCCCAGAATACAGTAAATCAAGGACCAGTTTACGCAGAACATCTATCTCGGATATGGTTCAGATGTATGAAGCCATGGAAAGCAAGGCGCGATCAAGCAACGCTAATCCTCCTTCTCCAAGTGCTCCGAAATCCCCTCCCTTCAAATCTTCTAATGATCGAGCTGGACGTTATGACGGAGAGCGGTTGAGTATTTCCTCGAATGGCATGCCCAGGCCGTCTTCACCTAATAGTCAGCCCAAATCTCAAAGCTCCCCCACCTTGGCACGCGCATCCCCTATTCCAAGGACATCACCATCACTCATACCTAGCGAGCTACCAAAGCATTCCCAGCACTCTCCGCGAACTAGCACGTCTTCCTTACGACAAGACCCGCCGAAATCGGGCTATGCACTTCGCAAAACTACATTAGAGGAACCGCCACGACAAAGTGCGGCAAATGCTAGTTCACCTTCACCAGAACCGACTTACCAGGGTGTTGGCAAGCTGATAGACCAATGGCAGCGCAAGACTGCAGAGGCTGAAGCACAGAACTCTGTCGGGACGCGGAAAGCAACCCCAAAGTGGGCAGCAGGAGTTAAATAAGGCAGTGACTTTTATGCGATGACACTGAGAGTCGTTCCCGGACTTGTCATACAAGTCATATTTCAGGCTAGTTTGCTAGCATGTTGTGTATACATTATATAGGATATAACCAGCATCTTCAGCACAAGACGCAAAATAATCTTCTACAAGGAAACACGAAAAGTAGGTAATGAATGCAGGAGGGGTAGACAGTACTCCATGGGCGAAGTCCCCCCCAAAAGCTATATGAGTACCCTAAAGACCTACGCTTCACTCAGACTCATCGGAATCAGTGCCATCGCCGATGGTGAAACTCATGTCCCTTTTCTTTCTCCCTGGGCCAAGCAAGGCACGGGCAGCCTCGCGACCAGCGCCAGCCTCCCAACGTGGTGGTCCATGAGTATAGACGTTCCCCTGGGAGAGATCTGGATCAGATCCAATCCCTAGTTCAAGTGCAGCTGCATCTGCTCTTGCTACATTGGATTCGGTAGGGTGAATGAACATGGATTCGTGTTTTGGACGTGAGCGTGCCCGAGACTCGGAGAGACCTACACCAGAAGCCACGGTTTTCAAAGCGTAAGGGTGCTCTTGAATAACTGGCTCTCCTGACTCCCCTGGATGATTCGGAAGGAGACTAAGCGGACTTAGAATGTGCACTGGTTTAACATAGGGAGCAAGCCCTCACTTGATATAATCCCTATGAGCTCTCGCATTCTGCAATTCAATACAGAACTGTGCAGCCCCGAGTGTTGTTGTCTGAAGCGTGCTTGTGAATTGGGTGAATCAAGGGCACGGTAGGTACCCACGATGATGAGTATGAGACTAGCAAATGGATTTAGATGCGTCCTGGAATTGTAGGACCGCGCTTACCCCAGATGGAACGACATGGTCAATAGCATATAACACCTAAACAAGAGCGAGAGTTCAGGAAGCCGGTCCCCACAGTGTGCAAGCATACAGTCGTAAAAATGTCGCTATCCAGTACAAGGCAGATCTCCATATTGCAGTGCGCCATCGATACGATTGGATGAACCGAGGCTCCCAGTGCTTGTCCAGGAGGAATGTCAGCGACCTGGTAGCGTCAAATCATGAGTAGAAGGCGTCATTGTGAGCATTCCCATCTTGCCGATAGACGCCCAGTCTCTTACCTTTCGACCACGCAGATGGAAGCAGTCAATAGCGATGCAACGATGAAGCCAGAGGAAGAGGATAAACGAATGGGGTTAATGAGGACGGGCTCATCATGAAAAGACCAGTGGAGATAGGAGCGCCAGGGGTTCATTGGTAGGCAGTACAAGAGACGGAGAAGATGGAAAACCGGAGAAATTGCAAGAAAGACTTAAATAAGTCAACTAGAAGGCGAGGGTAGTCACCGTACCAACGGTGAACGGCATTGGCAGGGTAAAACTATTGATGTCCAAACAAGGCAACGAGGACTGACATTGTAGGAACAAAATTAATACAAGAACAATCGATGTATAGTCCAGATATGAGAACAACCTCATTTCATATTGGATAGTTAGTTGGACACGCCTTAGTCATGAAACGCGTTGCTTTATCTTTTTAAGATGCTCAGTAGCCTTCTGCTCCCGCCATTCACAATCGTTGTAATATTCGCAGGACCTATGGTATTCGCAAAGATGAGATCCAAATCTCAAGCCAATACCCGACAATCTTGGGGTTAATTACGGTCGATTACTCACCGACATCGACTGACATTCTCAATGGACACACCTCGTGGCTTGCGTTTACCGTGCCACCAGAGGAGTATGTCCGCAACGTGAGTTTGTAGAGCCATGTCATCGTACGTGAAATGTTTCGTTCCTATGATCTCAAAATTGTCAATTGTTTCCCTATGACTAGGCGCTTCAACGGCTGGTGCCTCTGAGATACGAAGTCGTTAATCAGTGAATAGAAATCATCGTAGATGAAACACACCAAGGCGCGCATCTGTGCGCTCGGATTCTTTCAATGCCCAACGCAACTCATCTTCTTCGTTGGCAAATTCGGGAATATGAAAGGTTTGGCCGCCAATGCCTTCCAAACTTGCAGCAATAGCTCGAGCGAGCTCCTCTTCTTCTCTGGGCTGGCGACCACTACTGTGCCTTGGGCGTTTATTATCGTTCTTGAGCAGATGATCCGTGGTTGGCTGCAAACGGTATGTAATCTGTAGCGTTGGATCGACTCCCACGCAATGCGATCGTTGAGTCATGTTGAACCACATCTGAGTCGCGTCCGCTAGCGTGATACAGTCGCCTACATTGTCACCAGTGACGAGGCCAGTGTCGAGCAAGAATTGTTGAGAGAAAACCTTATGTTCATCCAGGTCTAAGGTTTTCCAGAATGCCGAGAAATCGAAAGGTGGTGATACCTGCAGCAAATCAGAGAGGAGTCGGTAATATAGCATCAGTTGCACACGCGCAGAGGTGGTATCATGATGTGACGGGAGTGTCTTAATCTTTCGGGTCTTGGTATCAGTCAAACTTAATTGATATGACGGTTTATATGCGCTTTTTCCAGCGGTATCCATCAATGTTGAATCAACGGGCGTTCCACCTAATGGCAGATCAGTTGTGGATGCATCTGCGCGTGCTCGTTTTGACCGCCCGTTGTTATCCCGGCGAGAATCGTCATGATTTGAAATCAGAGTCGCCACCACCTCATCCTGCAATGTGTGTAGTCCCTGTCGAGAGGAAGGCGGGATCAACTTACAATGAAGCCCACCACCACCTCGCCTTGGATCATACCGAACACAGGGACTTCCCGCTAGACATCGGTTGGGCATTGATCATGGGCATAGACTAATCACTCTCACCGTGAATCCTTCTTCAAAAACAGATTGTATAGACATGCACAGATTAATAAATCTGAAAGACATTCAGCCACAGGTCATCTCCAGGCTAAGTCCACGGACCTTAGTGCCCAGCGCTCCTCTTCGGTTGTTGGCTCAATAATTAGTTCCTCTTGCGGTCGCACTTCTTCCTCAAGTTTCTTGTGGATGGCCTGACGATGGGTAAAGGTTAGATGCACGGTACTATGAAGCTAGACTTGACATACCTTTCCCCTTTTCGTAGTCTCGTCATTCCGAATCGCAGTTGTAGTGTCTATGTTGATTGTCTTGCCTGAAATCGATGTAAAAGCTTTTGGACGCGAGATTATTGGCCTGGACCGCCTCCCCAGCAGGCCGTATTCAAACTGCACTTCACACCTAAGTGGACGGTCAATTAACGGATGACTACAATAAATCTGGATGCGTACCATACAGGAGATGAGAGGTCGGTAACTGCCAGGATATTCCCATATTTGAAACGCTGCAAAGGTGGCTCGGCAGCAACAGCTCCATTATTCACGACCTCCGCACCCCGTGCTTGTTCACCTTCAATTTCGATCGTAACTTTAGGAGCTGCATTCGCATCGTGGGCTCTGATAGCGTTGATTTGGACTTCGACTTTGGCTATTTCATCCTCGGTGAATTCAGAGAAGTTGTATTGGTCATAATCGTCGTCGGACATCGCGCGCGCGACGACGCGGGTTCCAACTCATACTAGTGTCACTGTCAGTGATGTGATTGCCTGTGTTACCTAAGCGGATAACTGGCCCAAATATGATAAGAGTCGTAAAGATGAGTGAACAACTGATGGATACCTCCGAACACCCATATCAAGAGGCAATGTCGGGACACGTCAAAGCCAATAAAATTCTAATTCCGGCGCTGCTTGTCGTGGATATGCAGTATGACTTCGTTTACGGGTCGTTGGCTGTCCCAGATGCACCATCAATCATCAGCACCGTCAATTTAGTCTCATCCCTCCCCTTCATCACAAAGATTGCTACCAAAGACTATCATCCACGAAATCACGTCTCTTTCGCAGACAATCACGGGAAATCCGTGGGTACCAAAATCACGCTCTATCCTCCAGGCGAAACGGAAAACGAAGGGCACGGATTGGAGCAAATTCTATGGCCCATCCATTGCGTTGCAGGGATGCCAGGGTCAGAGTTTGTGGAGGGTTTAGATCCCGATTCCTTTGACGCTGTGGTGCACAAAGGTGTTGACCCTGGGATTGAGTGTTACTCGGCGTTCCGGGACCCATGGCACGTCAGCACAACTGGACTATCAGACTTGCTGAAGTCCAAAGGCGTTACGGATGTCTTCATATTAGGTCTAGCAGGCGATTTTTGTGTCAAACACACCGCTTTGGACGCGAAGACATTCGGCTATAATGTCTGGGTGGTGAAAGATGCTACCAGGAGTGTAGGGAGCAGCGGCGAAGAATGGAGAGAACTGTCGGACAAGGGAATTCAATTAGTGGAGAGCTCGCAGCTGAGCGAGTTGCTGATTCGTTGAAGGTGCTCTATGGGCTCGTCAAGTAGTGTGATCTGATGCTGTGTTTATTGTTCAAATTCCCCCTTTTTTCTTTATAGCATCATGGAACCCCTGTATCGATCGGTCGACTTTAATAAATGAGACCATTGAGGCTCCTATCAAGTTCTTACTTTCAATGAACTCCCCAACATGTCAACCTCAGTTATGCAATCTCCAAACGCTATCCCGCTATCCGTCAGACTAGTTTCAACTATCATCGTTCCAGCTCATGTACTAAAGGTAAATGTTCCTTTAAGCGGGGTTGGTCTCAATTAACCGCCATACCAGAGCCTTCTTGCTATTATCCTTATCAGTATATTCCCCGCTGTCATGCCCAACTGGCGAGCTCCACCAAATGCGAAATTCATAACTCGACCGAGAAGGCGGACGAGACCAGTCAGCGTATCGTCGACAATTTCGAGTTCCCAGACCCTCTTGGATTCGGCCACCCAAGGTTGCATTGATGACGCCCCCTCTCCTGACCAATGGACCACCATGTTGAAGAGCGACGACGACACCCAACCTTTAGCATACACCCAGAGTTGTTATGGAAGCGACGTCCCTAGTAGTCAGCCAAAGGTATGTTTGAGCTATGTTTACTTGATAATGGATTGCGGCGTCTCATCTCGAACTCCCGTTGGCGTGTTGAACGTTTTAGCGCATCCTTCCAAACGTCGTTAGGCAGTTGCTGCCTGAGCGCTACGCCGACCCTTCTTGCCGTCCCATGCGACCACGCTCAAAGAGTTGGGCCCCCGGAACAATGGACAATGGGCAGCGAACTCCCCTATTGATCCCACGCATCATCCAGATTATCCACGAGGATCAGCCCCCTGGGGGGTGGGGGAAAAAGGCGGTTCGCGATAGGAGGGAAGATACAGAGAAGCAACCCAAGGCGGAGAAAGTAAATAAATTCAGGCGCTTCTCGCATAAAATTAAGACGATCCTTCGCCCATCCAAGAAGGTTGATTATAGAGCAAATGACTCACAGTCTCCATAGGTATTCTATATAGATTGCATTGTTACAATGTTCAGGTTTTCGGTGTACATTAGCAATTAATGGAGGTCACGGTGCCGCCGACATTCCATCATGAGTAAGCAGTTTAAGCATGCTTGAAATAACCGGGCTTGTTTCTTGGGTCAGGTCTACAACTCCCCCTTCAACACATTGCTGCAGATGCATATCCAGCAAGTCACTAAACACTTGTTATCAATCACTTGTGCAGATAGGGCGCTTCGTAGGATTACGCACCGTAGTTGGTTCACTAATACTCCTATTCTCGGCCAGGCCTTCAGACTAATCCAACCGTCTTGACCACCCACCTTGAGTGCCCCTTTAATATGGTCCACCGTTACGCGGCCGCCAAACAAAAGTAGCGCATATATAGGGACCTATGTTTTGAATACGCAACAGGTTAAGCTCATTGTCATTTCGCCTGGCGCGTGATTTACCTGGGTTGCATCTCGCAAGAACAGCTTCGTTGTCAAGCTCTTATGGAAATACACCAAGAACGGAGATTTCCAACTTGAATTATTAAAAAGAACGCTTGCAGGATGAAGGAACACTCTTCCAGATTTCACATCGTACAGCTTGAATTCCTTGGCAGTGTTTTCTCGCTGTACGGTTCCTGCTTGGACCTTATCAAATTTGATGGCACCTTCCGGCAGATGCACGCGGGCTACACGAGGCCAGAGTCCTCCAAGAATGACGGATTTAATTAGGCTTGTATTTTCGTTGCTGGTGTTGAGTTCGGGGGAAGTTGACGACCACGAGAGGGGTATTAGACCTGTGTCTGTCAGAGAAGAGAATAGCTCATGGCGAAGGGTACTGATTTCCCGCAATACTGCAGGAGAGATGAAGTTCTATCATGACACGTTAGCTACAACCTTGCACAAGCGTCAAACTCGTACCTCTTCGCAGAATGATTTAATGGCTTTGAAATTTTTACCCTCAGACCGCATACGCATGCAGGTCGAGTATGCATTAAGGTCGGTTAATAGGTCACCCTCACCATCCAGGAAACGCATGCGGGCTCTGTGAAAAGCGCTCAGGATATACCCGGATGTAGCAACAATTAGGGTACATACTGCTTTGCATCCTCCCGTTTATCCGCTGGACTGACAAACAACGGTTTTGATGATAGCAATGCTGCAATGGATAATATCGGGTCAAGGCATTTGAAGATGGTTCCCAGGACAAGCATCTGAGTGCCATTTAGACGACCTTCTGTAACGTTTGCATGTACTCACCTTTGCAAGCCTCAAATCTAATGGTAGCATAGCCTAGAGCCTGTGTGAGGAACGTTTTAGAGGCGTAGATGTTACCTACTATATGTCGACCCAATGCTGTGACTTTCCCATCTACACTTATCGCACCAATTTCCTGCAATGTACTCCATGCATTGTCCAAGGCAGATATGGACGGCGGATCGATCGCCCTGCGCAAAAAGGTCTGTAAAAAAAGGTCACACGATGATCTTAGAACTACGTGGGTTGTAAGCTGGCAATGCTACCTTGACATCATCATTCTCTCTTGCCACTTTGACAGATAAGGAAATAGCGTCAAGAGGGACACGGAGGATTTCAGGTTTTGGGAATAGCTGTAACTTTTCCTCTTGTTTTCGAGTGTACAGCTTGTAGCACGTTCCCGGTTGCGTACGACCTGCTCTTCCCCTCCTTTGTTTCGCTGCAGCCCGCGTGACCCACGTCTCAGCAAGGCGAGATACACCTGTCTCCATGTCCAAGCTGATTTCTTTGACCTTGCCAGAGTCTATGACATGAACAACGTCGTCAATTGTGATCGAGGTCTAAATCTTCATGTTTAGTATCACCACTGCCTGGTTACTGGAATCAGAGCGCACCTCGGCGACGTTAGTAGCAGCGATCACCTTCCATTTTTCGCTGTGTGCGAAAGCGCGCTGTTGCTCGTCGCTTGTGAGATTTGCGTGCAATGGCAAGGCGTCAATTTGTTTAGCAAACGTCAGGGACTCAATAGCTTCAATGCATTGACGAATTTCTTGTACTCCGGGCAGGAAAATAAGAATAGCGCGCTTTTCTGCGACAGTTGTTAAAATATGCTCGACAATTGCGGCAATCAGCTAAAAACTAGTAGGTTTCCTTCTCTGAGATTGTGCATCGTCACCTACCTGGTAGTCAGTTGAAGCGTTACGAGTCGCTGCTTGAACGACAGATATGGCTGCATCGTCCAGTCCACGAGCTTGTAGATCTTGTAGAAGTGCCTTCTGCTCCTCGACATCCCGTTTCCCTACATGCCCAGATGGTTGGGGGGTGTATCTGACACGTTTTGCTATATCTTCCAAATATCTGAACAGGGTGACTTAGTCATCACCTAGTCAATCACATAAACGGACTCACAGGTCATTTACAGGGTGAGTAAGACCTGCAATAGTCAGGAGGGGCGCATTATTGAAGTAGTTCACAAAAACTTCATGGTTAATAGTGGCCGACATGAGTATCACCTTTAGACCGGGATGACGCAGTAATAGGTCTTTCAACTGAAGCAGAAGGAAGTCACCCTCAAGAGACCGTTCATGCACCTCGAGTCGCGGGTCAAACAACTGGACGAAATCAAAGTCCACGATCACCTACTTCATCTACAACGACATGGGACACATCTGCCAAAGCGTCGCCTGAGCCAAGTCGTCGGAGTATTATACCAGTTGTGCAAAACAGCAACTTAGTTTTATGGCTACGTTTTGATTCACCACGAATGGCATAACCGACGGACCCATCGTCCAAGCGTTCGGCCGAGACACGTGCTGCCACTGAAATCGCTGAAATACGTCGCGGTTGTGTGACTATGATCGACGCCTTAGACCCCTGATTTGATTCAATCATGGAATCCAGGATAAATTGGGGCACTTGCAGCAAGTCAGTGTAAATCGCAGAAGGCTGCAACGTTGGCCTACATTGCGTCGTCTTTCCACATCCTGACACGGTGATAAGTCATTTGCAAAGTGAGATCATCTGCTTGTCACACCTGTCTCTCCAACTACTACAACGACGCGGTTAGAATGCAACATGTGCAAGAACTGTTCACGGGCTGCCATAGCTGGCAATCTCTGACGCTGCCGATAGATGGTCTTATACTGCGCAGATTGAATGACAAGGCCAAGTAAGAAGCACTGGAGTACTCACTTCGTCTTTGGCCCGAATTGCATTGAAGTCCTCCTTGATAAGCAGATCGGAACGATCGTCGCGGAAACCCACCGACTTCTGAGTTGCCTTCTCAGGAATGGTAGTCGTGGGTTGCTGCACTTGCGTCGTAACTGGGCCGCTTTCTGGAGGTAACAACAAATGTTGCAAGACCTTAGGCATCGATGGCGGTCCATTATCCTCGACAGAAGCCCATTCTTCCTCTAGAATACGCAGGAGAGCCATGCAGTAGCCTTCACCATCCTCTTGAAAAGGTTCTTTCATGGCCAAAAGGAGTTGGGCTAGGAGATGCAATCGAATATACGCGGGTACAGACTCAGAGGTGAGGTACATTGGAGCGTAATGCAGTCGAGGATAGTTGCCATCTGCCGCCATTTGTATATGCAACTGAATTGGGGCCGAAAACATGGGTATTGCAAGGTGCGTCGGTTCAAGTATCTCAGCACCCAGAGCCACTGCTTCCTCAGTATCAACTGAGTACGAAGATACCACATCTACTGCTTCAACAGAGCGTAATCCAATGAGTTTGTTGCCCAACGCTACTAAAAGGTGATCCCAGTCCTCCAAGTAATAGGGGTCCTTGGCCAACTCCTTGACAACATAGTCCGGCCATCCTGCTTCTTTAATTGCCTTTTCTTCGATCCATCGTCTCTTGAGATCATCAGTGCCAGAATGGGCAGACGTGATGAAATGATGGGAGGTGTTTTTGGCAGGTAAAAATCGCGGTGGAAGATCACATTCGGGAACGTGAAGCATCAGGTAAGATATACATGCGTTTATTGGAACGAGTGTCTGAAATAACTTGGTTGAAAGCGCAGTGGGCTTGGATAAGAAGGCAACAGCATCGGTGGCTTGCTTTTTGGTGAAGCCCAATTTCTCTAGCAGTGATGGGAGCGTCCGAGCTTCTTCTTCTGAAAATACGGGTGCTTCTTCTGCTTGAGATGGCTTGTATATGGAAAAGGTCTGGAATCTGATGAATGGATCGTTAACCTGTACATAGTGGTACATACTTGCTTGATCGATGCCTCGACTTCTTCCCGCAAAGTCGCCGCCATCTTGACTTCCGGCAGGCGCGAGAATGGATCTGAATCATCACGCTCTGATTGTGCAGTACTACTATTGACCGATGCACGTTGCGCGGCTTTGGCTTGACGCTCTTCAACCTCCTGCTTGGCCGCAAATGGGTCCGCAGCGTACATCCATTGACGGTGCTCTGGTGCTACTTTTTGCTCAGCAGCTAACTCATTCCAGTAGTCACGGGGCCCTGCGGGTAGGATGCGATTGAGTTGAATTCCGTTGCAAAACTTTATACCTATATTAAGATGGCGCTCGACAGACAGTGAAAAAGCTTACTCTATAAAGTGCATAAGTTGCGCCCCAATGCTTGGCTTCTAAAGGAGTTGGTCTTGTGTAAGGTGGGTGAGATTCCATTCGGACATAATCCGTCGAAGATGTTTTCTTGTTAAACCGATTGAGCGTTACAACAAAGGTCCAGCCATCGCCGTGCTTTCTCTTTGAACGACATCAGAACTAGATCTAGTGCAAAGCACATAAAATACCGTATCTACGATGGGCTTTTCCCACCCGTTTTTCTGGCATCTGTGAAGTCATTGCCGTCATGTTTTAAACTCAGCAGATTATGAGAGTACCTTTCATGGAGAAGACTAAGAGGAAACTTGGAACCCGGAGGAAACAAAGGTTTCTCTGCGTCGCTTGCCTGAGCAGGACTTGATTTTGCTGATGCCTTGGATGAATTACCAGCATTGCCCGACTTGACGATGCCCTTTCGACCAGGTGGCATCCTGAGTCAAGCAGATCGGTGATTAGTCAGCAAACATTTACCCCCTTCACTGGCAGTCCTTTCGCCACCCCCATATTTTAGACCACAACCATGGAAGCAGATCTCTATAATCTTGAGATTCTTTCCTTGGTCTCCAAAATCACCCAAGAACTTCAAAACCACACCGGCGAGGGAGAAAAAACTGTCGCCGAGTTCATTATCCACCTGCATGAATCGTCTAAAAGCCTCGATGAATTCAAGAGCAAGTTGCAAGACCTAGGGGCCAACTTCCCCAAGTCCTTCATAGAGAATGTTGATCGTCTCATTCTGAGCATGCATCCCAAACACAAGAAACGAAATTCTGCGAAGCCAACTTCGGCGCAAAATGGTGATAAGGCAAACGGGACGCTTACTGAACAGGACAGACGGAGACGGATTTTTCCTGGTTTGGCACTCAAGGATGCTGAAGTTCCTCCTGCAGTATCGGATGACGTCTTCATGGAAGAGATTGGAGACCTTCTGTCCGGTAAACCGAACCGTACGCGAACACCAGAAGAAGAGCAGCCCGTGAGGCGTCAACGGAGAGCCGACTCGTCCTCTCCGCCATCACGGGGACGGGGCAGAAGTCCAGATATGGGTCGGAGATATGATCATGGGGGTGATAGACGGGATGATAGACGAGGTCGACCTACGCCGGATGAGCGACCTATGATCTTCAAGATATACAATGGAAAAGTGTCTGGGATGAGAGATTTTGGTGCCTTTGTCACCTTGGAAGGTGTAGCTGGAAGAGTGGAAGGTTCGTGAAAAGCGTGTGTATAGTCGTCCGCTAACAGTACCACAGGCATGGTGCATGTGTCCAATATCCAAACGGGCGTCCGGGCCAATTCAGCATCAGACTTGTTGAGTAAGGGCCAGAACGTAAAAGTCAAGGTTATCGGTGTGGCGGGCAGTAGGATTGGGCTCTCAATGAAGGATGTCGACCAAATCACAGGTCGGGACCTTACGCCCCATCTTCGTATCAAATCCGAGGCCGAGATGGAAGAGGAGCGCATACAAGCTGTACGGATGTCGTCCTCTGGCGCGAATGCAGTGCCATTAAAGTCTCGAGATGAAGGGCCCATACGCTCAGCCAAGCGATTAACGTCTCCAGAACGATGGGAAATCAAGCAACTAATTTCATCTGGTCAGATAGATGCCTCCGAATACCCTGACTTAGATGAAGACTTTGGTAACCCAATGGCGCATGTCGAGATCGAGGAGGAGCTGGACGTTGAGGTGCGGGAGGATGAACCGCCATTCCTGGCAGGCCAAACCAAGCGCACCCTGGACCTCAGCCCTGTCAAAATTGTGAAGGCACCTGATGGCTCACTTAACCGTGCCGCGATAGCTGGTGCAGCTCTAGCGAAGGAGCGACGCGAGTTACGTCAACAGGAAGCCAATGAGGAGGCGGATTCAGAAGCTCGGGATTTCAGCCAACCTTGGCTTGACCCAATGTCAAAAGACTCGGACAAAGTTTTCGCCCAGGACTTGCGAGGAAACCTTAGGGGGCAAAAAGCCAGCGAGATGCCCAAGTGGAAGGAGCAAAGTTTCAACAAGGCAACAACCTTCGGAGAAATCACGACTCTCAGTATACAAGAACAACGGCGAAGCTTACCCATCTACAAATTGAGAGATCCACTGCTCAAGGCCATATCGGAGGTGTGTTTTGCGGTGCTTATCGTATCCGATTGCTTGGCTTATTCCTCCCTTGCTATAGCATCAAGTACTGATCGTGGTTGGAGACACCGGCTCTGGGAAAACAACACAGATGGTCCAATATATGGCAGAATCTGGATATGCCGATAGAGGACGTATCGGGTGCACTCAGCCACGTCGTGTAGCAGCTATGTCCGTTGCGAAACGTGTGTCTGAAGAAGTTGGATGTCGACTGGGTCAGGAAGTAGGATATACCATTCGTTTCGAGGACTGTACGAGCCCAGAAACTCGCATCAAGTACATGACTGATGGTATGCTCCAACGAGAATGCCTGATTGACCCACTCTGTACCCATTATTCTGTCATTATGTTGGATGAAGCACATGAGCGTACAATCGCCACTGATGTATTGTTCGGTCTATTAAAGAGTAAGTCAGACTGGTTATTCTACCCGTCCAGATTCCTCATTTGTCATTTTAGAGGCTGTGAAGCGTCGCCCTGATCTCAAGCTCATCGTTACCTCCGCTACGTTGGACGCAGAGAAGTTCTCAAAATACTTCTTCGGTTGTCCTATTTTCACGATTCCTGGTCGCGCTTACCCTGTCGAGATGCTCTACACCAAGGACCCAGAAAGCGACTACCTCGATGCATCCCTCATTACTGTGATGCAGATCCACCTTTCCGAACCGCCTGGCGATATCCTCTTGTTCTTAACGGGTCAGGAGGAGATTGACACAGCGTGCGAGATTCTCTTCGAACGCATGAAGGCACTGGGCCCAAAAGTGCCCGAACTCATCATCCTTCCAATCTATTCCGCTCTGCCCTCGGAAGTTCAATCCCGAGTTTTTGAACCCACTCCCCCGGGTGCCCGTAAAGTTGTCATCGCAACAAACGTTGCCGAAACGAGCTTGACGATACCTGGAATTTATTACGTCATCGATCCTGGGTTTTCCAAACAAAACGCATATGATCCCCGGTTGGGCATGGACTCCCTGGTCGTCATGCCTATATCCCAAGCACAAGCCAGGCAGCGTGCTGGTCGTGCTGGTCGAACGGGTCCAGGGAAATGCTACCGCCTATATACCGAAGCGGCCTACCGTAACGAGATGCTACCAAACTCGATACCTGATATTCAGAGAACTAATTTATCCTCCACCATTTTACAATTGAAGGCTATGGGCATCAACGACTTGCTTAGCTTCGACTTCATGGATCCACCTCCCGCCCAGACTATGCTTACGGCTCTCGAGTCGCTATATGCGCTCTCGGCACTTGATAGCGAAGGTCTATTGACGCGGCTCGGAAGGAAGATGGCTGATTTCCCCATGGAGCCCCCGCTTGCCAAAATGGTGATTGAATCTGTCGATCTAGGGTGCTCAGAGGAGATCCTTTCTATAGTCGCTATGCTCTCCGTACAGACGGTTTTCTATCGCCCGAAAGAGAAGCAAGGTCAGGCCGATTCCAAGAAGGCGAAATTCCATCAGCCAGAAGGTGACCACCTCACGCTGCTCACTGTTTATAATGGGTGGAAAGCGGCAAACTTTTCAAATCCTTGGTGCTACGAGAACTTCATTCAAGCAAGGAGTATGAGGCGCGCCCAAGATGTTCGAAAGCAGTTACTCGGCATCATGGACCGGTATGTTCTTTGTATT
The DNA here is from genome assembly GCA_951802395.1 of Volvariella surrecta. Classification (NCBI taxonomy): domain Eukaryota; kingdom Fungi; phylum Basidiomycota; class Agaricomycetes; order Agaricales; family Pluteaceae; genus Volvariella; species Volvariella surrecta. The sequence continues at coordinate 2,513,684 of OX637781.1, read as the reverse complement.
ATATTCCATGACCAGTCCGCTCAATTTCTTCCTAGATACAAACATGACATCATCTCTGCGGGACGAGATTACAATCGCGTGCGGAGAGCCATTTGCTCAGGTTTCTTCCGACACGCTGCGAAGAAGGATCCTCAAGAAGGTTATAAAACACTTGTAGAAGGGACACCAGTCTACATCCACCCATCGTCAGCGTTGTTCAATCGAAACCCAGAGTGGCTTGTTTACCACGAATTAATCTTGACGACTCGGGAGTATTGCCACAACGTCACCGCTGTGGAGCCCAAGTGGCTAGTGGAAGTCGCGCCTCAGTTCTTCAGAGTTGCAGACGCCAACAAAATCAGTAAACGGAAAAGGCAAGAAAAGATCGAGCCTCTGTTCAACAAGTACGAAAAACCAGACGAGTGGCGTTTGTCCAAAGTCAAACGCAGCGCGAGATCCGTGAGTGTTCCTTGAAGCTCCCTTCCCTTGTACCCACCTGACTGCGTTCCACAGAGCCAAACTTTTGGTTAATGTATGGGCTTATTGTAATTGCAATGTTATCCTACTGTATGCTACATGTAATATTCTGGTGGTGATCATTGTCCACGATCAACTGGTTTAATAGAATGGGCCGTTATGAGTGTCGCTCGCTCACGAGCGCCACGATGGAATCCTTTCCTAGAGTGATAGATTCCGCGTGCGCAAATTTGGAAGACTTTACGCTCATTAACGAGACATATTCCAGAGCAGTGCACGAAGTCGTCATACCTCGACCAAAGGTACATCATAGCCGACGCCTTCAGGCCCCACGAACGTCGGGGCAACGGTGACTATGATCGTATCAATTATGCCACCAGGATAGATGGCATCCTCCTCGAAGAACGAGGCTATAATGTGGGCACCACCTTCGACCATTACTGATCGGATTTCTAGCTCTTGAAGCTTGTGCAGAACAGCGGCCAACGATAACCGTCCTATGCCCAGTCAAAAGGTTAACCTTAAGTACAGCGACTTATAGACGCACCACCTTGACCCGATTCTACCTGGAAGATGCGCGCGCCGGCAGCCTCCAATTCTTTGACACGCCCATCCCACTCAGAGCTGCTCAGTTGCGTCGGTCTCTCACCGCACATGACCCATGGCCGTCTCCCCGTGAAAATACAGTAATTATTCAAAAGCTTGCAGTTCGGCCGGAGGCGCAATTGAGAGTCTATGATGATCGGACGTGGCAGGTCATAAGGATTATTATGCCCTCTATCAGGATCAGGTTGGCGAGCTGGTAGGTGGCGAGCTGGAGTGCATATCAGCGTCATATTACATTGCCTGGTGCTGTGGCTGCGCACTGTTCAGCTGGGGATCATCACTCAGAGCAGTGCCGATCCCAATTAAAATGGCCTCATGCATCGTCCGCATCCTGAATATCAACATGTTAGCGATTCTTCATACATCCCAGACGAAGGGAACGAACCAATGCGTCATGACCGTGCTTTCATTACCACTCAAGATAAGTTGCTTTCCTTTCTTACCCGCGATTTTGGCGTCCAGAGATTGAGCGAATGTGAGGGTAACGAGTGGTCGTGCAGCGGGCTTCGAGTCATTGTTCAACCTCCCAAAGATGCTCTGCAGGAATGCCAACGCCGACATGATTTTGGATCGGGAAAAAGAAGGAAGATTCAATGCGCTCAGGAGCTGATGGTTACACCATTGTTAAGATTTAATCAGATAGTCCTGAGTAATTCCCGGGCAATCGCATGATATAATACCCAATGGCGTCTTGTTAATACTCAAAATATGCGACATTGCAATCCAGACACTCTCATGAACGCACACAATCGAAGCGCAATTTATCTGATGATACTCTGGTCACCTGACTCGCCTTTAAGTTTTAGATCCATGATGTTTGGCGTCTGCATCCACCTTACTCGCATTTTAGCTTGCCATCGTCGCTGAGAATGTCCGAAACTGAGAAGAAGAACGAATTCCAACTAAATGGTGAGGATGAAGCTCGCCAAGACGTTGAGGGCGACGAGGTAGACGATGAGGTTACCGCAGAGAACCCCGGCCAAGCAAGTAAACTTAATCGTTCCTTGTGGGCTCCACAAACGCTGATTCTGATTATGGATTCAATCAGGTGAAGGGAGAAAGAAAAAGAAGAAGAAGAAGCCCAAGAAGAAAAAGGTAGAGCAGACTAGTCCACCGCGCGTTGCGCTGTCCAAGTTATTCCCCACCGGTGTTTACCCCGAAGGCGAGATTCAAGAGTACAAGGACGAGTCAGTCGAATATTACCATTGATTGCATGCTTGTGTCATTTGCTGATGCAGATATGACGCCTCATTAGCAATACATGGCGCACGACCTCCGAGGAAAAGCGATACCTTGAGAAGTTGGCTCAAGAGGACCCAGAAACGACCTACCAAAGCATCCGAAAAGGTGCCGAGGTCCATCGTCAAGTTCGACGCCATGCCCGACAGCACATTCGCCCCGGGATGACCTTAATGGAAATTGCGGAAAACATCGAAGAGGGCACTCGAGCCCTGGTGGAAGAGAATGGCTTAGATGCTGGCATTGGCTTCCCAACTGGTCTAAACCTCAACAATTGTGCTGCCCACTTTTCACCAAATGCTGGCGATACTACAGGTAAATTCATGATCTCCGTTTCTCAATACGCCACTGCTTACAATGCCAAAATAGTCCTACAAAAAGGAGACGTTTTGAAGGTCGACTTTGGTGTGCATGTCAATGGGCGGATAGTGGACTCGGCGTTCACTCTTACGTGGGAGCCCACCTACGACAAATTAGTTGAAGCAGTCAAGGCTGCGACTGATACTGGAATAAGGGTAACAAGCATGTTGACCTATATGCAATGATATTAACCCGTGTCCAGGAAGCTGGGATTGACGTTCGCCTCGGAGAACTCGGAGGTGCTATTCAAGAAACTATGGAATCATATGAGGTAGAAGTAAACGGAAAGATATATCCAGGTACGTTTATTTACGTTCTACTCCACACAAGAAATTTCTCTGATTGTATCGCAGTCAAACCAATCGAAAACCTAAGCGGTCACTCTATTGAAAGGTATAAGATCCATGGAGGCAAGTCCGTCATGCTGGTGAAAAATGACGACCCAACAAAAATGGAGGAGGGTGATTACTTTGCTATTGAAACCTTCGGGTCAACTGGCAGAGGCCGAATCGTAGAGAGTGTGGGTAACATGGTTGTGCTTCACTGGTTTACTTGACATTTGCACACAGGGCGAATGCTCCCACTATGCTCGACGCTATGATGCTCCTCAAGTTCCATTAAGGTCGACAGAAGATGTTTTTTGTATTTTCTGAAGCTCTGACTTGAACCTAGATTGACATCAGCGAAGTCGCTACTCAAGTCGATTAATAAAAACTTTGGCACGCTGCCATTCTGCCGACGGTACTTGGACCGAGTGGGCGAGAGCAAATACCTTTTGGCCGTCAGCCCCTTTATTTATTCTTACTTCCACGGCAGCTGATGGTTCTGCAGCTGAATCATCTGGTCTCCCAAGGTATTGTACAGGATTATCTCCCTCTTTGTGATCAACGAGGCTCTATGACAGCGCAATTTGTAAGTAACAATGAACCCCTATGCATCGTTGGCTGAAGTGCTATTGCCATCAGGAGCACACCATCCTACTTCGACCCACATGCAAAGAGGTGGTGAGTAGAGGGGATGATTACTGAAGGACGTTACGTAATGGCCTGTGATCGACGTGATCGGAACGGCAATGAGGAATGCGGGGGAGCCGAGGCATTTCCCCATCTCCCTCCAATATTCTTCTGTCTATTCTTACTCTCGCTTTTGTACCGCTATAGCGCAGAATCTATGTATTTCTTGTTATTCAAGGAAGAAAGGGCCCGACGCCGAAAACTAAGCTCCGTATAATGTAAGGAGCGGACATACTCAAAAAGGAGATTGGGTACAAAACACTGTATACCCCGGACTCCACTGCCCCGAGAAACAATTGCACGTGCACTAGGGGGCCTACATGTATGAACCGAGACTACCTCCCTCGTTCTCCCTCGTTCGAACCACCACGATGTGTATGACCCTCCGCTCATAGGGTTCAAAAAATCCTCCTTCTCTTCATATAGTAGTCATTACTGCCTTCACCTATCTAGATGACAATTCTCCCAACCTGGTTTTTCGCCTTCAAGCCCGCTCCTCCTTGTGGTTCTACGCCCATTAGCTATGAACTGATGGGTACTTCTTCTCTCCTTTCTCTCGATTACTTCTCGACACCTGGAATTCCACCCCCATCCGCTCGCATTGACCCGAAACTCAGATTACAACCAAGACGACCCCTCGGTATGTGGGATGTATGGAGATATGGACTACTGGTATTTTCAAAAGGTTGGCACTCTGTGATTTCATACAAGTCAGAATCACTCACCATTTGGCCGAATGCACCTTCATTTGTTCAGCAACGGAAATAACTGGGGATGTTTTATCTTATCACATATGGGGTCCCAGACGGAAATCATGGGGAATAGAAATGACGATCGTGTCCAGCATAATGAGAGGTGTCGGCAGACATAGCGGCCTCGTTGATATTGTAGGTCCTTCGTAGCATTTCGTTCGCTCATTGAATCGAGGTCTCTTCTAGTCCACTGTTCGTATCATCATGGGAATTGGAGGGCTAGTTCCACTGCCTTCGGATGCTCTTGTGACCCCAGTGATTTTTAGAGTCAGAAAGCGACAGCTCCGAGGCATTCTTTCCGACTACGACGCCGCAGAGACAGACTATCGCGAGCTCTCTGGGGAGTGGGTCGTAGGCAAGAAGACATGGCAAAACCTCCAAGCAGAATGGAAGGCTTCCAGTAGTTCCCAACCCGGCTTGCAGCCGAAGTTGAAACAGAAGGAACAAATTATATATTACATTCATGGTGGTGGGTGCAGTTGTCGACAGTCACTTTCGTGCTCAGTGCTTAGTGACACGTAATCTAGGTGCCTACTATTTGTCCAGCGCTGCAGCTCAGAGGCTGCTAACGATTCCCTTATCAAAGTATACGGACACTCGTGTTTTCGGTAAGTGAAGTAGAGGTACAAAATCGGGTTTTTGTGTTCACGTCATCGTAGCCATTGATTATAGGTTGGCGCCTGAGACACATTTCCCTGGTCCCCTTCATGACGTAGTCGTCGGTTACTTGCGACTCGTAGAAGACCTTCATATCCCCTCCGAGAACATCATTGTCACTGGTGACAGTGCTGGTGGCGGTTTGTCGCTCGCTCTGCTGATGTACCTGAGAGACAACGGTTACCCTCTTCCTGCCGCTGCCATGCTAATGTCCCCTTGGGTCGGTAAGTGTTGACCGCTATCGCAAGACCTAGCGCCTAATATTCGCATATACACGTAAGACCTTACCATGAGTTGCGAGTCTTGGGACTCAAATGCCGATTTTGATGTCGTGCCCTTTCCAAGCGCAGACAGTCATATGAATCCAATAGCACTGTACCTCGGCGATCATATGGAGCGTTATCTTACCCACCCCTACGCCAGCCCATTGTTTGGAGATTGCAAGGGTCTCCCGCCATTATTGATTCAGGCTGGCGACGCCGAAGTCCTACGAGATGAAATCACACTGTTTTCTCACAAGGCTAAATTGGCTGGAGTCGAGGTCCGCCACGAGTTATACGAGGATGCGGTAAGCTTTTTAGATGATGATAAACATAAGAGACCTGACATATGGTGGTTTATCCCGCAGATACACGTGTTTCAGGCATATCCTTTCTTCCCTGCGACACAACGAGCTTTCGTATCTATGAATAACTTCATCCGGGCGCTTCCTCAGTTATACACTCGATCACCACAAGACCTCAACTCTGCGGCACGTCGGGAACTCGCTCAAGAGTTTGTCACGAACAAAACCACCATTGTCGATGGTGATGGTGTTGAAGCCGTGTTACCCATGAATAGTGACGTCATTAAGACGGGCAGTGATGTTGAAGACGTAGAGGATGGGCGCACGGCATGCAGTACCCCTGATTCTCAAGAACAGGAGGAATATCCAAGTTGGCACCCAGCTCCTACCTGGTCATCCTCGATTGCCACTATTTCCGAGGGCATTTCAGGTAAAGCCAGGCCAGATTCGAAAGGCGGCAGCGATAGCCCTTCAGACGATGAGCTGTCCCGGAATTCAGTCACCACAAGTACCCTACGGCGGATTCATTCTGCTATTTCTGTCCTTATACCACCACAATCACAACCGTCTAACCCCTTGGTTTCGCCAACCTCACCATTTTCTGGGAAATCCCTACCCAACTCGCCCGCGCTCACCCGCATATCGGGCATGAACATGACTCGCGTCAGTTCACCTCCACCTTGCCCCTCCTTACGACGCCGTAACGACAGCCATCCGGATCTCACCAGTCTCGTCAATAGTTGGTCACAGTGTTCAACTAACGAGTCGTTGCTGTACAAGAATTAGACAGCGCCCTCGTAGCTTTGTTTCTGGCCCCGTTGATATTGATATACTAGTAACTGCTAATGCTTATGTAGTATCACTGGCGCTTCACTCAAGAACGATCCTCACCTATGCTTGTTGTGTGTTCCTGGTGTATTAATATATAAGAACGATTTACAATAAATGGTATGTAAAAGTCTAATCCGCGGCCACGGGTGCTTTTTCCTTTTGCCCTCGTTTTCTGGCTCGAGACCTAGCGGACTTACTTATTTTGCGACGAACTGGTGGTTGATAGCTGTCGGGGAGACACATCTTAAGATAAGAAAAGGCGGTTGCAATGAAGTATTGTCTCCTACGTTATGCGTCTTCCACTCAAGTGTGGGATCGAAGAACCACAAAGGATAACCCGCATATATGGCGTTTGCTTCATTCTAGGGCTGTTGGATGATAATATAAATAAAGCATTTCTAGCGCATCAAGTAGGTACGACACGAAGACGCACAATTCTTTTCCTTGGAGCATAGCTGTGATCCTCTCCGAACGATTTGTTTCGTGGTTGTGTGCGTTCCCTTCATCCGGTTGTGCATCAGCTTCTACCTCTTCTAGATAACCCACTTCGTTGTATTGATACAGCCCCAGCAACCGGCTCTGTTTCTTCTGCGCCAATCCTTTCAAATACTCACGCTTGATTATTTCTGCTACCGTCAACAAGCGCGGTATGCCATTTGTCACATTGTTGACTGGGGAGTTCGACGATCGAGCGGTCGTCGCCGAATCGGCTGGGGTTGTCTTGGATGTGTCATGCTGTTCTACTGCAATGCTCGCTGCGGCCCTCGAGTCATCACGATCTATATTGGTGCTCGATCTTTCCACTGCCTGATTTGTGGCCGAAACGGCAGAAATAGTGGTGGTACACAATTCGACGGCGGCGGCTGCAGCAGAATGAGACGGTGGAAATGTATGAAGAATCAGTGGCTTTGCTTCGTTTTCCTGTGAAAAATGGTGTTGGGAGCTGAACTAAGGTTGTTGGCGAGTACACGCCACAATGCAGCCAAGGATGGTGTATCGACTTACTTCAAAAAACTTAAGTGCAAATGCCACCCAGGAGCGTATCGACCCACCACTCGTAATACGCATAGCGTGAGGCTGGGGCATAGCGGCGTCGATGAATGGAGGCTGGTCGGTTTCCATCGTATGAGGTAAAGGTCAAAACGACGTCAGGCGCGGTTAAAAGAGACACCTTCCTAAAATGGATATCATAGTTGGATATTGAAATCAAGCAGCTGGTATGAACGGTATTCGTACAGGTGACATCCTAGTTGTGGTATAGCTAAGGAGATGGTGATGCTCTACCAGAGAGAATCTCCAAACCAGCACGATAAAGTTCCAATTCCTCTGCAACATTCATGAGTCCATTACACTCCCAGTTACCAAACAGAAAGCCTTCATAAAGCATAGTAGTTGCAAGCCACGCAACAGCGACAGCGACTACAATGAAAATCGGATTGATCCATCCTAAAGGTACCCACGCAGATCCTACAGCAAGAAGAATGAGGAAAATAAAAGAAATGCTGAAGACGAGGAGTTCCTTGCGCGCCCTCTCGCGAGAGAATCGGTAGCACGCCATTAAGGCTTGTATGACTGTTCGAATGGATTCATTCGAAAGCTCAGATTGATCATTTACGAGTTTATCGCCGGGGAGATATTGAATTTCAAAGGTCGCCTCTAAACCGAAGTGATCCGAGTAGGAGAAGTCGTACCCCGGTACTTTATTTGTGAGCACAACCTTGCATTCCTTGCAGTGCAGAATAGGGAAAGATTTCGTACGGTCCGGATTGTTCCAGCGAGGTTGTCGATAAAGAACGTAATCGAGCCGCTTTCCCCATGATTCCCGTGCAAATTCGTCAAGGGGTTTACCAGCAGAAAATGAGTTCAACGGGGAATCAGCAGTGACACCGAATCTACCAATCGCTTCTTGTGGTGTCAAAGATGTCCCGCCGCCATTAGGGTTGGCGACGACCCAGGAGTCCAGAAAGCCGGTATGGTCACGGATAACTGTCATCGGCAGAGTTGTTGGAATGCTGTTGAAGTCTCCAGCCTGAAGGTGCATCAATATGACGATGAAGTTCAAATGCCATGCGGAGAACATACAGCAACGACGTAACGACCGCTCTCTGCTGACTTCCTTGCCAGCTTTGCGAACTCCCATGCGTTGACCAGGCGATGCGCACGGTTATGTTCTGGGCCGCCTTCTCCTCCTTTAGCAAACAGCTGGTAGGTTGCCAGATGTGAGATACTGGCATCGAAGCCGAGCTTGTACATACGTGGGTATTGTAGACTTCAACTTGACCGAGTATTGGATGCAGGATAACTACACTGGCTGCAGATTTACCAACAAACCAGTCGCCCGCAGCGACGTCAATTGGTTCTCCATTCAAAGAGTAAGGGTGTATAGAGCTGGCGATAAAAGGGTATCGAGACAATATTGCCAAGCCAGCACCTAGAGCACCACTACCAGGATTTAATTGGTTAAATTACAGCTTAGGGGCTGGGAATAACAAGACCTGCCTGAAGAAGAACTTGGCATACGGAAGTTGGGACGACAGCTGCTCGCGAACTTCCTGGTACTCGGAAATCACCCAAATCTCCTGAAGTGCTACGAGGTCGTAATTAGACCTGCGTATCTCTTCAACAATACCCGCATAGCGTTCTTTCCGATATTTTGAGATAAACTTGAGTCCCCTGACAATTGATAAGATAGAGATATTATTCTCCCGAGCTGTAAAGATCAATGGACACTACTGACCAACAGTTGAGTGTTAATATGCGTAACTGAGTGTCTGGCATCGAGTCAGAGGAACGAAGGTCAAGCTGCACGGCATCATCGAGGAAGGGTGCGGACATCCTGATCGGGTAAAGTCTGTTGATGAGCATGGAATGTCACTTGCGATTGTGTCACGCTACCTCAACTGATGACTACATCAACACCAACAGCCCCCGCCTCTGAAGCTAATCCATCCTCTTCAGCGACAGGCGCAACGAGAGCAGCCTTAACTCCTGCAGAGTCCGTCACTTTCCTCCTCTCAACTTCATACAATTCCCTCTGAACATTCACCACGAAACCCAGCATCGAAATCGCGACAAGAGCTGCTGACCATTTTACCCACATCTATTATTCCGCCTATGATGCCGACACGCGTCTCGCCGACTTGCCAAAATTATACCGTCCCACATCCTCCGTGACATGGAATGGCAAACCAACTCAGGGTGCAGACGGGTTCCGTGAGCTGATTGAAAAAATGCCCACGACCAAGCATGAAATCCAATCCCTGGACTGCCATCCAATCCCTGGTTTGTTTGAATGACAATTTGAGGAGGTCCGTTCAACGCTAACCTCTTTACAACTTTGATGTATAGGAACATCCCCGCCGTCACTGATGGTTGCCGTATCGGGCAACGTGACCCACGGACGGGGACCTACTGGAAATCCGCCAGATACCCCCGCACGTACTGTAGATGGCCATCCACGCGTGTTTTCACAGACCTTCATCCTCGTTCCCGATCCTTCAGCTCCACCAACAAAGGCAGGAGAGGTCGCCAAGTATTACATTAGCGCAGACGTTTTCCGTTTCGTAGGTTAGAAATGGTAAATAGTTGTCTTTTTCGGTTAAATTATCTGTAATCACCGTTTTTTTTTTTTTTTTTTTTTCGATCTTTTGAAGGTCCCCCGCGCATTCCATCCATCATAATGTTCATACACCCGTGTACAATATATTCCAATTCCCTGTACATCTACACTTCCCCATGAGTAGTACCTCCAGGGCATTCAAAAAATGAGAAACTTACGAGCTCCTTGTCACTTTGGCGCACCCCGAGTTGCAAGGCGAAAATCAGTGCCATCAAGCGAAAGCACATCCAGCACATCCAGAGACATCTGGTCCCTCCTCATTCTCGCATACAGTATTACCAGTGCTTCGATTTCATCTTTTCCTTTGGAAAAATACAACCCTTTTGCAACCGCACTATTGTGAGCTGAGTTGGCTCCGGTGACCTCCCCAACCGAGTCGCCCTGGCTTATCAGAAATTTTCAGTTAGTTTGATTTTGGCCAGCCTGTTCGCGAATCTGCCCCCCTCCACGCAACATGTGGTGGAAATCTGGACGTTTGCTTCGCCGAATAACGTAGTTTCCCCGCTGATGCTTCTTTTTCTTGTAACGATAGCTTGTTGTGCATCGTGGGTCCAAGCGTAGTCTATCATGTGCGCAAAACACGGAAGTAATGAGCATATAAGTATTGTGTACATCGCCACTACTGAGAGCAAAAAGGTGGGAGTCAGTCCTTATATGTGTCCACCGTATGATCGGCCAACGTGACGAAATGAGGTATCCCCATCAGTTATATTGTGGAGACGTCATATACAATCCTTCTACGTACATCTCAGTGCTTATACGTACATCTCAGTGCTTACCACCAGGAGATATAGTAATAGTAGAAGGACTCAGCGTATATGAAGGAGCTGTACTCGTACGTAGAAAACAGAGAGTTTCTCCCCTCTATTGTGTGCATAACTCAACCAGATAAACTCAGTGAGTCTCGTAACCGACCTCTGCGCTAAACCAGCTGCATTCGTCACAACGATACAATCGCGCGAGCCGACCAGGACTGCGAATGATAATCCGACTGACAAGTGCGGTTGTAGGTTCGTAAACAAAAGACATGTAAAGCGTTAACAAGGGGGACCCATAACCCACATTAGCGGCCAGAACCCTGATGACTTGTTCTGCATAATTAGATAGTAATCCAGATTGTGCAGTGGAAGAGTGTTAACCTAAGGTGACCTGGGGTCGACAGCCTCACAGCCGTGTCCGGAGTTCCGATGCATCAATTGCTGGTAGTTATCATATACCTGTGATGCATTATCCACACTAGGTATCATGTACCCTTCCCCCCCCCACCCTCATGCATTACTTCTCTACAAGTCGTCCTTTAACACACCTTGATGCATTACTCCCTTACACCAATACTTACCTTGAGTGACTGGTGGCTTATGTAACCAAAATATAGGTTTCTCACGGTGCCGGATTCGCCCATGTGTGACGAGTCTGGCCGTGACGCGCGTGAGGGGACAAAATTGGCGGACAGGCTAGATATTGACGACAATGGCGTTGATTCCACGAGGAATCAACTCCACGAGACTGACTTGTATACAGAATCGAAATACAGGTATGCCATACAATAATGTAATATCACGAGACTGACTTCAGGTGAGGAGAAATCCTCACACCATGCTGTCATTAAAATGTCACCGAACCATGTTCTTTGTGCCTCGAATTCAAACATTTATTTATAAAAATTAGCACCAGTAGCTACCATTAAGGGAGTGTGAATAAGAAAATGACTGTGAATGATCCATGGAATGAGTGACCGAGACAGAGGATAAGGATGTGGCATTAATGCTTCACAGGTAGATGGTAGTTACCATGAGTGATGCATCACTTCTCTGGGGTCAAGTGAGCCTAGCTACGAGAGTATCGGCACAATGCGATAAGGAAGATGAGAGAGAGAAACCTGGACAGACTAGGTAACAGGGGCAAACGAGGCCAAGGTAAATCACTTGATATTGTAAAAGGGTTCGATTAATTCAGCTTTAAATAGTGTACTATCTGGCCCCGGGGGTCCACGACAACGGAATGTCGGACAATCACCCGCTGACCGAACGCAGGGAGCCATCATTGTCGAAAGGAACGCACATTCATGCGAATCGGGCTTAATAACGTGTATTCCGAGAGCTAATTGATAAAGTTATGTTAGGAAGTTACATGGCGTAGGGACATGATTCTAATATACATAGATAGCACCATTCCAGTCTTGAGAGGCGTGATGATTTTTTGTACTTGATCACATCTATGCGCGATCCTGGTGGTGGCGTCTACAGTGCGTTGCAACAGGGCGCGGGAAGGACATGAAGGGGGAGTATGATTCAGAAGACCTTTCAAGGGGTAAAGTCAGGTCCGTGGTACTTCTGATCCGGCTTGAAACTTACTCTGATACAATAGGGTATATCGCATGACTCGTTGAGTGGGAAGGATCGCCAAGTCCCTTACTGTTGGCTTGATCGCCTTCTCCGTCGAGGGCACAGAATCCCCAGATCTTTCAGTTGTGCCCGAAATGACGACATCCTGCTTATATAGGACGTCAGGTATGGCGGGGATCCAGGTATGGGCAGACGACATTGAGGCGAAGTTCAGTGCTTCCTCAACGAGCTCAGGGGGGATTGAAAGACGCGATTTGCTGAGTTTGCGTCTACGGGACCCATCGTCCGAAAACCAGGTCCCGACTACACCACACCACGCCACATATACGCACTCAATACAGCTTTCTAGTTCCAGGAACGCTGTCGCGAGACCCAACGCACTAGGGTCGTCTTCCATTCGTCCAAGGAGGCCGTTACTAACCCTCACGAGATCACGGACGTGTCTAAGCATTGCTATAGGGGGAGGGGTCGTGGTCTGACCTAGAAGTAGGGTATATAGTGATGATATATACCGCCTTTCGGTACACACAAGCTCTCGCGCTATTAACAAGGCGCGAAGCGCCGTAGTGAGAAATGGGGGACTTGGAGATAGAAGACAGGGGCTCGGCTCGCAGTATAAGGATTCATCCGAGTTTTTGGCCATGCTGGGGTGTAGGGATGGTAATGATGGTGACAAAAGGAGTTGTGCCCCTACCTCCCAAACACCAGCTTCGACAGCATCGTCCTCGGTCATCCAGCCCTGGCGCAACCGAATGCGCTCAAAGCATTGGACCAAAGTTTCGTCGGATATTGCTTCATCATTGATAGCCATGGCCAAGGTCCATCGTCTTGCAGGTGGTAAACCGGCATCTCGCCGCATCAGCCTGGGGCGCGTATTAGCGCTTTTATCCGAGCATGAACTGCGTGTATAATCGTCAAGGGTAGAGGATGCATCTGTGTCTTTGGAGGTGCTGAGTGAGTAGTCCGGGTGTATTAGATTGTCATCGTATGATTGGACCTTGAGGGTGCTTGTCGGCTGCCACGTGGGCATACAAGGTAAGACAAGGAGGCGCCCGGAATGGGTGACGGCGTCAAACACTGCGACGCCGCCCCATGCCGTATAAGCTGCGGAAGTTGGGCGCTCGAGATGAGCAGTGGCAACGACACTTGACTGGATGAAGGCCTGAAGTTAATATTCTGAATACATGAACTATATGACAGCAAATACATTCCGAGTATCTAGGAGGAAACAAAGAGGGTACTCAGACGTACAGAGTACATGGAATTGGGTCTTGCAGGGGTAGCAACAACAGCCTCCTCCCTTGTATTGGTAGCTTCCGTGGTCCTCCAGCGACTCCATCGCGCGAGAGTGGTTAACACATTATTTGTGCGGGTATCTGCATTGTCAGAAGGCAGTCTCCGATCGCGTGGGGAGACATTGAGTGTAGTACGGCGTGAGCGGCGTTGGAATGCATCCATGTTGGGTATAATTTCATCGGTGACTGCATTCTCTGGTAGATGAGCATATGAACCCGAGGGAATCGGGGGAAGGGATGGCCTGCGTTTGGTCAACTTTCGTGAACCCAGGAACTTTCGATTTAGTGCTGGGGACCTGCTAGAGCGTAGCAGGGGGCGATGGGAAGAGACGGAATTGGTGTGTGCAGATACTGAGGCAATGGATGGTGAGGGAGGGGGTATTGGGGAATAATTTTGCATCGGAATTCTGAGGGAAGGAGGAGAACTGGAATTGCGTCTGGATAATGCATGGGATGACCAGGGGAGCGGAAAAACATTAGAAGCTGGTACAGATGATGGTGATTGCTGTGACGGAATCGATGACGACGGAGGAGCAGCTGGCGTAGATTCCCCTCCTCTTTTGCGCAATTTGTTTCGTCGTCCATTCCTGCTTCCAACCATGATAGACGTGACGTCACACTTGATTCACATTATACTTGTACACGTGCGTTGCTTATCAATACTAGCCTACAACTCCTCAGAGGAATGCTCGTCCAGTAAAACGTCCCATTCAGCATCGCCTCCAACAATTCGTTGAGCCTCCTGCCAGATTGCGTCGTCCTCAAGAGAACTGGGAGGACTGCTGATTCCAGATCCTGACGAGATAATCGAACCATCCTCGCTCTCCCGATCGCCCTCGCCCACTCGTGCGGTGCTGAAATCATCTACTTCGGTGGGCGATACCCCTGCGGTGGATGACGCTTCTTGACTGGGTGCAGTCGACGGCATGATAATTGAGGAAGATGCCAATGACTCGTCAGAACGATCATTGTCGACATCAGCAACGTTGATGCTGAACCCCAAATTAGTCCTTTTCATAATGGAAGCCCTTTATACTCACTCAATCCAGATACTCTCGCCGAATACTTGCCCGTCGTGCCTGAGTCTCCAGTAGCTCACATATCTTCCAGAGTGCTCGGGGGCCTATCAAGCCTTATCAGTAAAGAAGCGATAAATGAAATGATCTGAATACCCACCTTCAATTCGCTGGTACTTAATTCTACTGCAGTTCCTGGTTCTACCACTCCAACCTTGACTGCTCGCTTGTATCCCAATGATTCCCCAGCGACAAAGGCAAGCTCAGTCGCCTCTGGCCACGCATGCTCACCGTTGTTGATTAGCTTCCAGCTCTTGACGAACTCTGCCCCTGGTGGGAATACCTGTCCATCAGAAACTGTCACGACCGAAACGAGAGCACCCTTCAACATATTTTCAGTGGGCACATCGATCCTCAACTCTGAAATTTGTTTTTCCAGAGCTCTCAACGAATTGCGTGCACGGAGGAAACCTGAGAGTGAAAATGCGTTTGATGTGTTCTCAGCCAATGGCTCTTGGTCGGCTTTGCCAGGATCCGCTGCGATAGGAGCGCGAGAGGTGTCCAGCAAGTGATCAAGGCCAGCCGTCATCGTAGGCCAGACTGGAGTAGTATTGCCTGTATCCTGGTTGGACTCTGGTTTGACCGTGAGCGACGAACGTGTCGGACTATTGCTGTCACATGTAGTTGCTGCGTTATTGATGTCAATTAATGGAATATCTTCAGCACCATTGCTTTCATTAGGGGTGGGCGATGCCGAAAATCTCTGCCACAATGAGGGAAGCCTAGGGGCGGGCGAAGCCAACCTAATGTCGTTTTCTGTGTTCACTGCGACGCTCCCGGATTCTTCTGCCTCGTGTTGGACCAAGGGCTGAGGAGAAAGCGTCCTAGACCGTGGCGTTGATGCGGCAAACTGTTCATCCAAAGTCAAGGCTAGAGGGGAAGGAATACTAGGTG
Source organism: Volvariella surrecta (assembly GCA_951802395.1). Lineage (NCBI taxonomy): Eukaryota > Fungi > Basidiomycota > Agaricomycetes > Agaricales > Pluteaceae > Volvariella > Volvariella surrecta. The sequence goes on along the minus strand of OX637781.1, from coordinate 2,497,976 downwards.
GTGCAAATGTTGGGGTTTCAAGTTCATTGAAATCGATAATCGGGGAAGGAGGAGAGGGCGTATGGACCAATCGTACAGAAGATGCAGATGATAAGGATCCCCGACCCGGACTATGACTGAGGTATGGATTACGCATGAACCCTTGATCGAACGACAAAGCCGTTGGTGAAGCTTGTTCTGGTAACATCTCGTCAGTTGTGAATGCAGCAGGAGGTGCCTCGCTAGGACGTGCGACCCGGGGAATGAGTGTATCACGAGATCTGAGTTTAACCAATGGGTGCGTTTCCGGGTGAATCGGGATGGGCAATCCTTCACATTTCGCACATAGATCGTAGTCGGGGCAAGAAGGGTGCAAACACTGTGTGAAGGTCAGCTGGGTTCCAGTTCTCAAGTTGCCATTTACCTACCTTGTAGCGCACACCCTTAATGACATCCATGCATTCTTTTTGATGTTAAGCCAGTGCCCAATGTGACAGCGAGAAGGACATACCATTGCAAGTGGCCAAATGGGGACCATTTGCCTTGGGTTTCACGCGCAGCTATAGGACTATGGGTTTAGATATCCTAACGCTGTTCATCATATCACTTACAATGTAGTCTGATGTCTTGACGATGCGGACAAAGGAGTGATGCGGGTGTTGTTCTCCCGTGATGCTGGAAACCGTTAGAAATTATTTTACAAGTCTAAAAAATGCCGACCTGAAGCAGGAAGCACATGTATCAAAGTCTGGACAATCCACACATTTCTAAGGGCTATATAAGCCATAATCACTCAAGGTGGTAGCAGCCGGCTTACGAAACGGTCCCCCCGAATCCTAGAGTCACAAAGGTCACAGGTGGCCCAATGCGCAAAGGATTCAGCCTGAGGAGGTGATGCCGCAGCGTTGAGAGCACCACGTGAAAAACATTCGAATGATGTGTTCGGCTTCTCTATGTCAACAAATACATGGAATGGATTGTGTCGAGCAGGTGCACCCCGTTCATAGCACGGTGTGCATAGGTCATAATCTAATTGTCACTTAGCAACGGTATGGCATCTAAGATGTAACAAACCTACCAGAGCAATCACTACACTTGTGACGAATACCAGCAATGTTGCAATCACAAGCATCGCAATGTACGCCAACGTGGATCCTGGGTGGTGGTGGGTCCAGGAGAGACTGACCGGGCGGCACACCGGACGTCGAAGGAGACAGGGAGCAAGCCTGCTTCTCCTCCATAATATGCGCGCCAAAGTTTGCATAGCAGTAAACATTTGTAGTTTTAGGGTCACGGTTTTGGCACTCTGCGCACTGTAGTTAAGTGTTAGTCAATGCCATGAGATAAGGCTCGTAGTACGAACCAAGACAACATGGCACATGTCGCATTCATACCATGTCCCGCGACAAGAGGCCAGGCACTGCGAACAAAACATCGATGGAGGTGCATTAGTTGCGCCCGTAGAACTCAAAACATTGTTCATAGGGGAACTATTGGATGCATTGGAAGCCGATTGCCCAAATGTACCGGAGACAAGTCGAGTCAAGTCCTCTTGGAAGTTCAAAAGGAGGCCGTGGACGTCGCTCTTACACTGTGCCATGGAACAACAAGGAGCATGTGTCTGATGTGCAGCTGAACTAGCACGTCTGGGTTGGGGTGGATCGACGTCCATTGCAGAGGCGGCATTATGCGCAGGAGTGGAGGAAAAGATGATAGGTGATGGGGGAATATGAGACACAGAAATGATCTGGGGAGGTCGAGAGGGAACTGTAGATAGTGTGGCTGGAGCCTTGTGAGGGGTGTCATCCACAATCGTGAACTTCAGGAGAGGAGTTGGCCATGTGCGCCCCGAGAACTGCGCAATGGCATCGATATAATCCTTCTCGCTTCGGACCTCCTTGCTTAATAGGATGCGAGATTGCTGCAGGCTGTCCGGGAAAAACAGAAGTTGATAAAGAGTGAAATTGGAACTGATAGGAAATACTCGATACAACTACCTCAGTGTCAGTGTGGCATACTGAGTGTTCCACAAAACTGGAGACTTTACCTGATGAAACAACTCTTCAAAGGAAGGAAAGCCGTTCTCTTGCGGAAAGCAGAACTTGCGTGTTTCACCGCGATAAGAGGCCTTGACTGTGAACATGGTGGTGATAACTACTGGTGGTGGTAAGAGAGACGTTGGGGCGCAGCGGGCAGTTATTATTAAGTCGTTCTCTTGCGCAGCCTATCACATGACTTCCACATGCAAGGATCTCACACTGAGTCACAGTCACAAACTCGTCCTCTCATTAAGTGCAAACCTCTCACGAATTTGCAGGTTGAAAACAAAATGCTCCGCTGTAAAATGTCCCATCGCTCATATCTTTACTGGCATCCAAATACATATCACAGCTAATGAACAGCGTTTAGGCGGCGGACAACACAAGCTCAGTAATAGAGGCCCATCCCCTGCGTGGAAATATTAGTGGTTGTCACGCCCATTGTATCGCTGGGTCGTACCTTGTGGCATGGACCTTCTTCACTTTCAACCCTGCGAGTTCAACCATCTCATTCAACTGAGGTAACGTGCGCTCGAAGGCTTGAGAAGGGCGTCAGTGATAAATTATCAAAAATGGTGATAGCAACTTACAGTTACACAACGCCGTCAGCGCAACATTGATCTGATGCTGAATGCGACTGGCCTCTCCAAAGTCCACAGGAACGAAGGGTGGCGGTGATACAGGTTGGTAGTCATTCTTGCTGACCCTGGCCAAGGATTCCGCGAACGTAGTGCCATCGGGCGACGAGTAGGCAGGTTGGATGACGGTGTCGATGACCAGAAGGCTACTCTGTTCACGTCCAAGAAATCAGTCAACAATTACGGCATTGTGTACCTAATTTCACGCACGTCCTCGTTGAGCACCTCCCGGATTTGCCTCAGCATTTTGGCGCCTGTTACCTTTGGTCAAGAATCATTCTTTTGGAACAAGGACCGGCTTACCATCTTCCGTGCTCCAGTCGTGAAGAACTACAAAATGTATGTCAGTCTAGTAACCGTATTTGGACGAAATCACGTACCTCGTTGCATCACAAATAGATATTTGCCCTTGCGTTGCTGGGGTTTGAAGAAGTCCTGGACTTCAAATTCAACGCGATCTGAAAGTTCCCGTGCTTCAATGTAGGCTTCTGCGCCTTCCTTGGTTTCGGGCAGGTCCTGGACTACAAATCGCTTGATTTCTGGATATCTGAATCCGCAAGGCGGTTGCTAGCGGTGTCAAATAGTAATGTCTTTGAACTGACCTCTTTGCCAAGGAGCAGCAGAGTGTTCCCTGTCCTCCACCGACATCGACGATGGCATCTTTACCTTTGGCAAGTTCAGCCCATGGGAAGTCTGCGGCAACACCGGGATCAGATGTAGGTCCAACGGCAGCCATACTAGGAGAAGACTTGGTCAACAAGTGCGATGAACGAGAGCACATACTTACGCAAGTCCAAAGCTCATGGCCTCTTTGGGGTCCTTGGTCAACCAACCGTCGGCACCGAAGAAGGAAACATCAGTATTGTACGAAAGTTGGAAAGCTGTATGAAGTGGATCGGTCTTCTTGCGGAACTCTGGATCCGGATGATTGATCATCTTTGGGAAGCTATCAGAGACCTTGCTGAAGAGATCATTCCTGGAGAAAAAGTTAGAGGCCTCGTATCAAGACATCGCTGGTGAATGATCGCACATATAGGTTGCGAGATGGTACCCAGGCTGCTCGTTCTTGATAGTGTTACTTAGGCGGTTGTTGGCAAAATAGCCCTGCTTGGGTTCCCTGAACCAACCCTGGGTGATGAGAAGGCGAAGCACGCGCTCTGCAAGAAGTCATTATGGTGACTGCACTGGGCAACAGAACAACACGAACCCAGCTTAATACCGTCAACTTTGGTCTTTTCAGCAATCTCAGCAATGCTCAAACCGTCTTCAGAGTCGCCTAATACAGAGGCCAATCCAATGTCAGCTGCGAGGCGAACACTGGCGACCTCAAGGGGGGCCCATGTGCATGCTCCCAACGCATCGTAGGGGGATTGGAGGAGAGATTTCAATAACCCCTAGTACGCAACATATCAGCAAGGATCTGGTGCGGAAAACCTAATGCTACGGTACCAAGCAAGCAAGCCCAACCCTGCGAGCTTCGTACATGGCAGGAGTTGGCAGATAGCTGATATCATCAATGGGGTGGGGCTTAGAAGTGTTCAAAGATGGTTCAGGAAGGTTTTGGGCGGCGAGTTCTGCTTTGAACGCATCAATCGCGGTATTCAGGGTTTGTTGGAGGCTGCTGATCTCTGAGAGGGACATGATGCTGTGTGTTAAGCAAGCGGGGACCATCAGAGCGCGTATTTATGCGAAAGAGCTGCTGTGACCAAAAAAACGTTGAATTGCCTTTTCCTTGAGTACAACAGGGACTTCAGGGCAAATAGGTCGCGGATCATTCTGATATCTCAGCTATTGGCAGGGGCGAATGCAAACAAATCTGGGGGGTCAAGCCAATTATCCAGGCCGGTTCGTTACGGCAAGTTGGACTACATGTACACTGCAAACCAACCCTCGAATGGAGAGGAAATATCATTTAAGACGGAAGGGGTAATGATTTGAGTAAGGATCGAACTCCTACCATACGGCCGGCTGGCCCGGAAATTGCTGACTCTTTCGTCATTACGGCGACTTCGAAACTGCTGGACCCTATGTCTACTAAGTCCTCAAGGAAATAAAGGGGCAACAAGGACGTGGCTCTGCTTCATCCTTTCGACGTGCTGAGAAGCATTATTCGCCATGGAAGAGTTTGACCTGACCGTTGGTACGTCTATTGTCACCCAAATCCTCCCGTCCTTCGACACTCAACTTGTTTTCCATAGGTGTCCTCCTTATGGGGTTGTTCTGTACGTCCACAAACAAGCCTTCCTTGACGCTTCCTAACGAGGCGTCGTGTTAAAGTGAACACCTACCTATATGGATCAGAAGCATTGTTGGTTCGCTCTTTATAGTAGACACAGTTCATAGTGCAGTGTATGTGTATAATTATGCTTTTAGTAGTCAGACCTGACGTGCTTAATTAATTGCACAGTGCCGTGTATGCAGCTTGGGATATGTAGTAAGTTTAAGTAGCTACACATATACATCACTTGTGAATTTCACCCCGCCCAGTGTTACCAAATACAACAACCCAGCCAGCTTAAGCTGTAGGTGTTATGTACTTCGGCACACTCGTCGTCACTAACCTCATTTCAGTCGTTGGCTGGGCCACCCCCTTCACCGCAGTTGCTACATCCGTTGTGACCATCTTCTCATAGTTTTTCCTTGCTCACCGGTGAGTCTCTGCCTGGCAAGCCTTCTAGCCAGTTTGCTAATTCGACGCAGTGTTATGATCTTGACGAAGCAAAATCCTGTGCGGCCTCATCGGATTAATCAGTACCGTTGGCTGTATCTTTGGTTTCTATGCGGGCATTCGCGCAGGTATCATTAATCAGTGAGTGGCTTCAACTAGTTCCTTGCCGTGTTCTAACTGCTGTCCCTCGAGTTGTGAAGTTCGACTCTCTTCGACCATTCGTTGCATGCCAGTGCTGGCTTGGTTTCCAGACTGCCGCTGACTTACTCATTACTTGTGCGTGGTGTATCACTTAGGCCTGGCATGCACATACTCTCAGCTCATTCGTTTCCCCACATAGTCATTTTGACCTTTGTTTTGAGTCGCTCCAGGACAGGTTTCCGCAGGACTGACTCTATCATCAATCGTTTGATTCGAGGTGCTGCGCAAATTGGATTCTTCGCTTCAATTTTCGCTCTTGCGGATCTGGCTACCTTTGTCCTTCATCGCGACACCAACTGGTACGCATTCTTCGCATATCCCATTGGTCGTATCTACACCAACAGAAGCCTGGTGTTATAGTTTTGTGCACCATGATCCTGATACCACGCTAAACAGACAGTGTTAAAAACCCTTAACTCCCGGGCTGAATTGAAGAATATGAACGCACCCCTCGATGTCGACTCTGATGTAAGGATTATGGACTCACATAGAATGTTAGATGCTGACGGTTCCAAAGGCCAACAGCAATACACACAGACTCCAAAGCCAAAACATCAATACCACTAACCACACGATGCATTCTATTCAAGTGCAGAAGGAAGTCGTCACCGACGGACAAGATCAGCGCTCTGTCGACGCCAAGTACCACAAGGACGACGTCTACGCTCAATGAGCTTGAATAGCCTCCTGTTTATTTCGACAAAATATGTTCACAGATGGTATATCATATGTACACCAGTGATCTTCGTTGTACTGGTGCGAGGTAGGCTGCGACGAGAAGAAATCCACTGACTGTGGAAAGGATCATCTTAGACCGTGCAGTTGGATACGCCGGCGCTTTGAATTACTCGTTACTAGTATGTTTATGGTTATTCTTAGTGGCGTAGCCTTCATGTAAACAATATTGTAGTAACCGAGAATTAAGGTTCAATGGAGTTTGCTTCTTGATAAATTTAAAATTATAGAATTCGGCACTATCACGTGATATTATGTGTACGCCTATGGAGAAATGGCAGGAGGTTTTGCTCTAGCTCGAGGCTTATACCAGAGCTTGTAAAAACAGCCCCAGGAGTCAAAGATATAGTAGTATAGATATTTTGAATCTACTTACTTTGAAAAAAAGTTAAATGCCCATTATGGAGATAGGGAATTGTTCTTGAAATGCGTCAGGGTCGCGTTTGCATGTTCACAAGGCGTTATGCTCAAGAAAGACGACGTACGGAGTACTCACCTTGAGATATTGAGAGGTCATCGTCAGATAATGGAATTAAAGGCAAAATAACGAGGATACCGGGTAATTTGGGGTTGCGTTGCGTCATGGTTCAAATCCAGTGTGTGCATTGTAAAACTACGATGTAAAGAAAGTGTATAAGCTCCTTTTTTCAACAAATATTCCGAAATTTAGAGATGATATACTAAGTACATCTAGTCTCCTTCTGACACCATTACGCCAGTTAGCTTGCTTGGGGGACATCCAGAATTTTGTGACGTTTAGCTCTTCCCAGGGCTGAGACAAATTGTGACATCAAACCCTTAGTTATCCATCGTTTGGCTAGTCCTGGGGACGTCTCGCGAGCTCTTCTAACCAAATTGGGATTAGCACCAAAATCAGCTGGGGCAGATGCATAGTCCACAAAAAGGCCAGGATCTGAATGGAGTGAAATATTATCAGTACTACAACAGAGCTGCAAGTGCCTTGGCAAGTGCTAAGCGGGACTTCGAAAAAATCTATTCGACAAGATCTCTGGGGTGAGGCACGATCAATCCTAAGTTGGCTAGATCATTAGCAGCCGAAATCAGAGTTCTTAGATTCCCCTGAATTTTTTTGACCATTTGTTGAACTGTTTTAGCGTTGCTTGGCAGCTTTCGGCTGCGGTATTACAAGCAGGGTTTTTTTCTCCTTTTCTTTTGGCTGTGTGGGGAGCCTTTTTGCGCTATGACTTAAACACGAAGTATTACTTCCGCAACGGCACGTGACGTTTCTCGAATTCTAATGGCATCTACCGGAACGGCAGAGATATCTAGCCCTATGGAATCAAAGTACGAACTGCTAACTTCAACGCGTTACGATCCGTTTCTACGAAGTTGTCATTGGAATAATGATGAAGAGGGCCGATCTGCATATATGTTACTACCCTATCACCTGGATCGATTGCTCGAAGCATCCAAATTGCATGGTTGGGAAGCAGTAGGTATGAAATTGACATACGGGAGTCTTAAGGCTACGTGTCAAGAAGCTGTGGATCGTCAATTGGCTGAGGACCCGACCTCAGTCGCGTGCAAGGTGAGTGGGATTCTGCTGAAGGACCTTCACCGCAACAAACGACTTGAGTAGGTCCGAGTTACGGTCAACGGAGATGGGAGAATCCTCGTTACCACTTCCCAAGTCTCACCGCTGGCGGCTGATCCAATCTTGCTAGCATCTTTGCAACCAAGCATGGTCATACAATCGGCCCCAAATCAACACGAAATAGACACGTTAAGGGTAGTGTTGGATTCCCGATCGACAGAAACCTCGATATTCACGCTGTCAAAGACGACCTATCGCATGATGTACGACCAAGCCCGCGACAGAAATAACATATCGCCACGACATCGTCCCAACACCCCATTCGATGTCATGCTCTTTAACCGCAGTAGTCAACCTACAGAGACATCCATCTGTAACTTCGCCGTACACCGGCCACCTGATTGGATTACACCTTCCCGCGTCTCAGGCTGCTTACCTGGCGTCTTCCGCCGCTTGTTGCTAGAGAAGGGTCTCGTCAGGGAGGCGAATGTTGGCGAGCTCACCCTAGACGATCTGCATAACGGTGAATGGATCCTTCTATTTAATGGGGTGCAAGGTTGTAAGCTAGGGAAGCTCGAAATGCGATGATGTTGCACAACCGAATACGATACAATGATTACAATGTAGCAACCCCAATTTTCTAGTCTATTGCGCCCACGGACCAATCGCTGTGTCCACCTCCATACTTTCCGTTTCATCGCCATCGAACATACCATCATCCATTTCCCCAAGTATGTAGTCGACGACATAGCTATCTTGCACCAGGCGGTCCAAGCGAGCCAAATGGCGCTCAGTGTATGGAATGAAAGCATTCACAAGCTCTTTCAGTGCAGTCGTTCCCGTACCTGGCTTTCCCTCGTTGAGATGCATGGCGTCAGTGGATACAGCTTGAGATACTCTAAGAAGGTCGTCTGCCGGTCGTAGTTTGACAATTGTGTAGAGCAACCATTGCGCGGTTGTGCTGGTCTTCGCGCTCGTATTCCAATCGCGAATATATTGAAGCATTTTGGCTAAACTTGGGCCTTCCATAGTCATGATAACGTCCTTCAAGGGACTGTGTTCCGTGATAGGACCTGATCGCCCCCCTTTTTGGAGCTCCTTGAAGAGAGACAAAAGTCGTCCTGGTTGCTCCATTGCTAGCGCTAGTTGTATCGCCCTGCGGTAGTCGTGAAGGGCGACGTAATTTAAGAAATCTTGCTCTCTGATCATAATCAAATAAGTATCTTTCCGCTGAACATCGGGGAGGTGGACTGACTTGAGAGCGAGTTCAGCTCGTTTCTCTTCCTTTTCTCTTTCCTGCTCTTCTGTGCAGTCAACCCAAAAGGTTAGGCTAGAGTCTGCAGCCCCGGAGACAATAGTGCTCTCATCGGAATCTACGGCCAGGGCCCAAACCTAGTGCCCGTAATTTAGCTTTTGCTTAGTTGAGCTAAGCACAGAAACTGGAACCACTGTACCTTATCCTCATGATTATCCATTGTGGCCACACATTCCTCCTCCCGCACATTCCAAAGTTTCACGAGCCCATCGGAGGCGGTGCTCACGAGTTGCATACCAAGGTTGATGAAATCAACTCTCAACACAGAGTTAGTGTGACCTTCGAACGTCTTCACACAAGAGAAGTCATCCAAACTCCATAATTTGATCGTCTTGTCGCCACTCCCTGATGCGAGCACCCGTTCTTCTCGACCAAACCGCACGCACCATACACCACGCTTATGCCCCTGGCATACACCAATCAACTTGAGTTCTCCACGGGCTGCTCTGTTATTTGTTCCGGGTGAGTATTCAATCTCGTACACCTTTGCTGTTCGGTCTTGTGAGCCGGAAACTAACAGTTTGTCATTAGGTGACACGTCCAACGAGTTGATGTCTTTGTCGTGAGCCTTATGTGTAGCAAGGCTTCGAATCCGTACTGGCTCCGTGGATTCGTCCCATGACTGTGGCATTCCAGACATATCCCACATTTTTATTGTTTTATCCTGACTTCCTGTAAAGATGAATCCAGGGCGATTTTGTTCTTGGTCTTTCGGTGATATTCGAGAGAGTGCGATGGCTCCAATACTTTCTGCATGACCCTCTAACACAGCAACACAACCATAACCCCATTCTAAAGAACCTCTTGGTGCCACTGGAGCCCATATTCTTGCTGAACGGTCCTTGCTTCCGCTGGCAAGGAGGCGTTTGTCAGAAGTGCGATCGAGCGTAAGCACGATGTCGGAGTGGCCCTCTAATAGTCTAGCATCGTAGGTTGAGGTGGAGTATACCCGTATCAGCGAAGAGTTGGTAGCAAGTGCGATATGCGAGTCCTTGTGCTGCTCAGATGACAAGAATGCTGCATCGACGATTTCGTCGTTGTAGCCAATCAACTGACGTGTAAGAGTTTTGGTGGAAAGAGAATGGAACAGGATGTTTTGGTCCGCATGGACAGAAACAAGCGTTGATGTAGACGGTACATACCTAGATCGCAGGTCATTCATAGGTTCATATAGGGATTAAATCACACGCACAGAATATCCACAATCTGTCGTTGCTCTTGACCATCTGTATGCGTCATACCCAATGTGTATAGCACATTACCCTCTAGAACGTCCCAAACTTTGATGTACCCGTGTTCACCGCCACTATAGACCTTGAGTTTCCCGACAGCGGAGCTGGATCCGGGATATGTATCTTCCTCCTGTACAATCCCAACAGCCTCCACACGGTCCAATGCCGGAATCGTTTTAACAAGTTTGGGTGCAGTAAGTTTATCCTTCCCTTTCTCTGAGCGTTTTGGTACTACCGTACGCGTTGATAGATCCCAGAGAAGGATTGCCGAATCACGGCCACCACTGACAAGCCAATTTCCATCTCGAGAAACATCTAAAGCCCGAGGAACGGAGACATGACCTTCCAATACAGCCTGAGGCTTGGTTCCACCAGCGGCCGAGGCCGTCAAATTAAAGATACGGATTCGCGTATCCACCGACGCCGTGATGAGCTCCATCTTTGGATTGTTGCTGATGGAGGAAGCATCTTGGGGATAGTTAAATGCCAACGCGCTCACAACTCCACCATGACCTCTAAACACGTGGGTAACGAATCCTAGCAGGAGATTCCAGACTTTCACTACTCCATCCGCCGATCCAGAGGCAAGGTATGTGGAGGTCGGATCTATCTTACAAACATGCACCGGGGCGTCATGCGCGCGAGCCACAACTCGCCGAGGCTGAACGGGCTTAGGTAGTGGCGTGGCATCCTGTGGGAGTGCATAGACACGGAGAGACTGTGATGAAGTGAACACTGCTAGGTGTGACGAGTTCGGAGAGACAGCAAATGAAGTTATATCTTGAGTATCCTGTATGTGGAGGTGAACACCAGTGTGAACGATGAATAAAGATTGTCCGACGGACATACACCAGCGAAGCGGCAAATCTCAATTCCTGTGGCAACTTCAGTGAACAGGACCTCCTCTCCGACGCAAGTCAATATTTTCGATCCATCTGGTGTGAGGGCCACAGGGCCAGAAGTATGCAGAGGTGCAATTGTCCGTGCATTTTTGAATCTGAGAACAAATTAAAACATCCGAAGCTGTACCTTGGGTCCACTAAACGTACGCAGTCTTCAATTTTGGCCTTGAACCGCTATGGCTCATGGTGGTACACAACGAGGTAAGGATAGAAAATTAATCTTGCCGAGGTATCACGAAAATTGACATTACAGAAAAAACCCTAATAAATATAGTATTTGTCTGCGTTTGATTACGATCTAAAACAGGAAGTGCGTTGGAGAGGGGTGGAAAGATAAGAGGATATCACGGTCTGTGAGGACTGCTGTCACCAATCAAGTAGCTAAAAAACGTTTCCATAAGCACGTCTGAGTTATGAATTCCCGAAACTTGTGTGTTCTCGTAGCAAGTTGTTTAGGGCTTCCTCCATCAACCGTCGCTTTTTGACCTCATCTTCTGCCGCCCTCTCTGCGTCTTTCCGTCGTTCGCATTCTTCTCCCAACATGTTCTCTGCTGCCTTCAACGACGCTCGCGCTCGTGCAGCCTCTGCCTGAGCTGCCGAAGCTTGGTCAGACAGTCGTAAGGACACAGATACCGCCTCAGCAGCCTGTTTCCGAAGAGATGCAATCTCCGCCTGCAGCTGGTCAACGATATTGTCCGATTTTTTGCCCAGCGACGAGAAGGCAGGAAGGGGGTACGATGTGGGATACATCGGAGGAGCAGGCGGTAGTGGGGGGAGTATGGGCAGTTTTTGTAGCGGTGGCGGAGGGGGCATCGTAACCAACATGGGTTGAGCTTCAGTTGGCTGTTTGTCTGCATAAGCCGTTAGGCCTACGAGAGAGGCTCGTCGATCTAGTGGATGGATGATTTCCATCTCCTCTTCACTCTCGAGCTCGTCATCTGAATCATGAGAGCTGTCGTTGCCTTTATCAATATCCAGGAGTTCTTTGTCGTCTTCATCCTCTGTAATTTCATTGCGCGATGATATGGGCAGGAGATGCGGCGGCGACGGCGGCGGCGATTGTCTTTCGGTGCTTAATGATACCAAGGGATTCGTCACATTTTTACGAGGCCTGCCTCGTTTCCTGGGTATCTTAACCCCATTGGGATCGTCTTTGTTCGGCCGTCCTCTCTTTCGAGGGCGCTTTGTTCCCGGCGGCGCAGCTAGGTTAACCGTCCAGTACGAACCGAACCCAGGCTCAGTAACAGGACGTGGTTGCCTCTCCAATAGTCGATTCAATGATAGGTGATGCCGCACAGATTGCTATATGTAATCCACGTTAAACACTGGGCACGCGAGCAGTAGCACCAACGTCTCACCTTCCACGATGGCCCAGCAGTGCTATAGTAGGAATATTTAGCTTCCATTGTGCCATAGATTTCCCGAATAGTCAAGCGCTTGTTTGGGCTTCCCAGAATAGCGCAGCGAAGGATGACAGGCAAAGTGTGTTGGGGTCGACCATCGGTGTCAGGAAGACAGTCCAGTGCGTCTGGACAATCAGGATGGGGTTCATGGAATGCTTTAAACATAGGAGGCGCTGCTGGGTATGGCTCCACCTGTTCGCTAATCTCTGACATGATAGAAGCAGAAGGTGGAATGTCACTCGTCGAAGCATGCTGGTTGTTTAAAATCAACCTGACTGTGATGAGTGCTTAAGTATGTGGGCGCAGGAATTGACATACTTGACAGACTTTTTTCTAGCCTCCATTGGATTAAGGATATTTTGGAGATTGGACATTCTCAGAGCCTATGATCCAAGAGGGTGATGAGAAGGTTGGCTGTCGCATTGTGGGTCCAAGATTGTAGTATTACATAAATGCATTGCCCATTGTTGTCAGATCGGAGATCCACCAGCACAACACGCTTAAATAACACAATCGCAAACCATAATAATCATCAAGAACAGGTCACATTCTGGGTCGTACTACAAGGAAATTGAAATTACATGCCACTAGATTACCTCGTAGTATAACTTATTTACAATTGACCATACTGATCGTAACCTGGATAACCGTAACCGCCATGCGACGCGCCTTCTCGAGCCATTGTCCCTGCTGCCCAATCTTCTGGTCTCAACCCCGCTGGCGGAACCGGTTGAGGAGGCCCAGCAGAGACCAGTGATATTGTGTTTCCTGCAGAAGTGGCGGGCGATATAGATTGTGCTGGTGATTGTGGGTGCTCTTGATGGGCGCGTGGCCACCACTCGTACCCAGGATAATACGATGTCGATGGTTCGATACCTGGAATATCCAACCCCAGCATGTGAGCCATGATCCGAGTGCTGAGGTCTTGAACTCCATTCTCCTGCAGTGACGCGTCTTCCCGTCCCGAAAAAGGGCCAAAGATCTCGCGCTGTAGATAATCTGAACTCTTCTCATGGCCAAAAGCGTCGTCTGCAGGACGTTTATGGCGATCCGGCGACATCGGATGTGGAACCAACACGTTTTCCGATCCCAGCTTCACTCCGCTCAGCAGCTCCCATGCGCGTGCAGCACTGGGCCAAACAAGCTTCACGGAGATAAACCTCGATTCAGATATAAATATGGACCAACATACCTCCATATCCTTCAGCGCAGCCATACACTGCTGCAACCCTGTCGAAGCTTGGACGTTTGACGGCCTTAAAGTTACTAGTTATGGTGGGTAGATCAGCGCGATTACAATGTCAATGCCGTTCCTGCTTACAAGTCAAAATATGCATTATCCTGCGGCTTGTTAGCCTAGAGATAAACGGAAATACAGGAGACTTACGCAGCACTTAGAGTGTATGATGTCATGAATGGTGAACAACGCTTCATGGTGAATGTTTCGCGATAAACCGTAACTTTGTCTGGGTTAGCCCAGCTCTGGTCAGGAGGTGAACTTATGAATTACCGATGTTGCTGACATGTGTAGCAGCTGCTTGTGCCAGATCAAACGCTTTCAACTCCGCAGGATCGTGTGTAGTCAGCTCAGTCCTGCGACAGCATAAGACTTGGTGTAGGAGATCAGGTGGATACATACCCTTTCCAGTTTGGGATGCTACAGGTAGTAGTACAAATTAGTGGCGCTGGCAACATCAGCGATTAAACTCACAAGGCACGGTTAAGAAGAAGCACCGAACCCCAGTACCGCACATGCAACAATAGTATATGCGGAGGTGGTGGGAGTGATCTTCTGATTGTTGTATCGAATGTCAAGACATCCGGAAGACCGATGTACCACCGATCGAGGCGGTTCTCCAGTTCGCTCAGCTTGCCCCGGGTTTCGGCTGGGGAGGCTGATCGAACTGGGTAGATGTAGGTTACAATCTCTCCGAGAATAACGGCTAATATAAGGACAGAGGTCAGTCCAATAGCGAAGAGAGTGACATTGTCCTACAGAGATCTGCAAGGGCTCGGAAGTGAGTCGAGAGCCGGCCGGGTACAGTTGGGTAGTTGATGTTCGAGTAGATAGGTTGCCACGGAAGATTGTCTTCCTCCTAAACTAACATAAGAAAGATGATGGGAAAGCATTATACCGGACCGTACAGGATCAATCGGCGGTAGCGGGATAGCATAGTCTGCCTCCTTGATGTAAATCGGTCGCCCTATGGCACAGTCGGCGTATGTTACTTCCAGGGGTGTAGATCACCTACCCATATACATAGAACCATATCTTGAGCCGGATGATTAGCATATATCCCTTTCAGGAATTTAGCAGAATTTACCGGTCTGCTAAACAACAAGTCCACCAAATCTGCCGGCGGGTCTCGATCTCCTCCTGCGAGAAAAGTTCTTGTCCATGAATTTTCCAGCCCGCAGAATCACAATTCAAGCCCAGATCCATCGCCTACAAGATCTCTATATCTGATATGCCCTTAATTGCGCTCAATACTACTCACCATGCGAATTGCCATTCCTGGATTACAAAGTTCATGAGCGTCAGTTTGAACATTGCTTCAATTGCACGTACCGAAAAATATCCAACCTTGTTCCATGGAACCTGGGGCAAAGTAAGACAACAGATATCTGTCCATACGATCCAACTCACCGATACCAAATTCACGGTACCCCATGAGCAACAGGGCTTGAACGGTTGAGGGACGAGAGCGATGGAAATTGTATGCTATAGCGCATGGTCAACAGAAGTCCAAGAGTCTGGTTAAGTACTTGCTTAGGATGTTTCGAGCAGCATCAGTGTATTCACAGCCAGACTCCCATGTCTTTCCTTTAGACGGCGGCGGTGCAAGATCTGTCGCAAATCTGGACGATAACGAGAATATGGCGAGAAGGAGCAGTGGAGTCACTTCCTGAGATGTAACCGGTCGAGGAGAATTTCTGGACTCCGAAGGTGATAAATTTCCCATGTTCTGGGAGCTGCATTTCGTGAGTACAGGACGTTGGAAACGAAGAAAATGGATCAGACCGGTTCTTCCTGACAGTTCACGGGGAGTCAGCCATTCGGTTCATCCAACTGACAACTAGAATCACCTAGCATTATACTCGGACAAGAAGCGACTGCGTCTTATGACGGGGAACGAGGGATGCACGAAGGTGAAGTAGAGCTCAATCAAGTTATCCTGGATATGCTGGGGCGGTAGATCGACGTTCTTCTCTTCTTCTTCAGGAATGTGAATCATGTGATACTTGGCTGGAGGCCAAACTCTTGCCATTTGTAACCGCCTGCAGCAATTATAAGAAACTCCAAGTCGTTGGCAAGGGATGAAATACGCAACCATATTCCACCCTCGATCTTGTCATCTGTTCGAAGACTTCTGCCCAACAGTGGGAGACCACTAGCTTTCCCATGGTACCGTATCTAGAATAATCATACCCGTCAGATGTGATCGTACGACCTCACATATGCCTGGAGCCTACCTCTTGGTGTTCGTCTAGTGATAATTCTCCTATGCTTTCCGCTGGGTCCTTTTGGCGCTGTGAATCCTCTTCGATAGATGAGTACCTGCGATGTCAACCATGTACAACGACGACTCCACCTGTTTCCAACGTATACGCATTGTTCCACTCCGGTTTGGCAAAAATGTCACGGCTAATGTCATCCAACCTTCGCCGTTGGGTTGACGGTGCACTGGAAGAAGTGGACGATGGACCGCTTGAAGAGCTGAAACGACGCGCAGTCGGTGATGAAGAAAGACGCTGAGCCACGCTGTCTTGCCACTCCTGGGTTGGTACAATGGAAAGGCTTTGGTCTAGAATAAATCAATGAGACGATACGACTTTATTATGGAGGAGGTCACGACGAGCCTGCAGTTGACGACACTTTCTCACGGGAGATCCTGGACTGTCTCCTGGAGCGAGAAGTATCACGACCTGTCCCACTACTTCTCAAGATGGAGGCAAAAAAGTCTTCCTTGGTTGCGCCTGCTGGCTGATTGCGACGTCCTGCAGGACCCTGGAGTGACGGTTATAATTTCCGGATGTAGAAAGCAAGGAAGAAACGAACGTAGGGACCCATATCAACCCTGTGCAATATCTCTCGTGCCAAATCATCCTGACGTAGATCATTTACAATGCTTTGCACCCGCTGATCAGGACATTGCAGCAACGCCCCGAGCAAGGACTCGACTTGATGCCACCTCAGCTCAATGGCATGAATGTAGCCTTTGGGCGGACCACGTTTATAACTCGGGCCTGTGGTGTATTTTGGTTAGCGTTGTAGCAGATTGGACTAGAGCTTAAGCGATGGGACACACCTAAAAAGGTACAGGCTGTTGACAACGGTCAGACTTGGGGGGCAAGTGGACTGAGTGGAGTAAGTGGCGCACCTGTGCCTGCAAGAGCGCAACTTTTGCATTGTGCGCCCTCAGCTGGGCGCTCACACTTGCTTTTAGTTTTACGACATTGATCGCAAGCTAAAACATTATGAAATTAAGAAGCTTAATAAGGCGACTCCGCTCAACATGAATGGTGGAACAAAGCTCACCCCTACTACTGCGTTTTCTCGAAGCGGAAGTAGGTTGATAATCATAATTAGTATCGTCGTCGGACGGGTCAGAGTCGTTCCAGTTCATAATTTTCACAGAGAAGCGGGGGGATCACGACAGAGAGGAGTAGAAACGAAATTTATACGAGACATGACACAACATATTCATTTCACTGAGAGTGTGACGCACACGTGAGCTATGCGGCCGAGCTCTCTGCGGATCGGAAATTCCACATTTGATGAGAGAATATTGTCCATGGCGCCCTGACTGGCCATCCGTCCTATTCTTAGCCCCCTGCAACCAGTATACATTCAATCCCATCCCTACTCTGTCTTTACTTCAGTGGACTAAATGTCAATGGTGTAAGTATGAAGCAATCCATAGAATTAGCCAGCAGTGAAGTCTAGATTCGCATAGTCAGTTCATATGTCCAAATCAACCCACAACGCCAAGTTTACCTTCGATACCGTTGCCGCCCATCCGTCAACTTGCCACGCTTGTTCCCGAATCTCCCGTCTCCTCTCAAGGTTCCTAATATGTTCCCCGCGTTAGGCCTCGGGCGATCGTAGATTCAATTCAGTCAACTACGACTCACGGATATTGCCACATGTGGTGCACTTGGTGTAATTTTCCAACCTGCGAGAACCAGGCACCCACTGGGGAGACATACTCCTTGCGTGCTTCGATACCCTTACGCCTATCATTGCCAAATCGTTGATTGACAGATGTGGAGCAGTGCCTAAACCCACGTACCAGGCGTTTTCCCATTCAAGAAGTGTTCCTGGCTTCAAATCGTATGTTCTTAGTTCAAAGATGCCACCCTCAGAGTGAGGAGGAGACGAAGGCAGAAATGCGAATTCTTGATTCAATTGTAATGACCTTCTGGTGATATACGGCAACATTGCCTTGTAGTTCTCGTAGTGCTATAAATGCATGAGAGAACGGGCGAACGCTTGCATTCAAATGAAACTCGTTACCTCTGACGACCTAACTTTCTCCGTAGTTTTATCGAAACCACGAAAGTTCTCGTATTCCAGGATGTGGAAGAATGTATCTTGTTCGCCAACCATAGTTTCCCAGCTTCCAGTCAGCTTGACATGGAGTTCTGGATCGTCTTTGATACTGGTGTAATAACGCTCCCTACCCACAGCCAGAGATAAGCACAACACCACAGCAGACAGAACCTTTCGATAGGCAATCTCACGCAGCACGTTTGTATTCATCAATCTTGCCCGCCTGAACACTATGTGCTGGCAAAAAACGTGTTCTTTAAGACTTTGGCTGGCTATAAATGGAGTGCAACTCACTCTCAAACCCATGGATGTACTTTCCTCGTCCTACCAACCGAGAATGTTGCAAAATATCTTGCTCTCCCACCTTCTTGGCTTCAGGAGAGCCGTGAAGCAAAGACTGTTGAGCATCGCGAAATGAACGTGCGTCGTGGCTAGTGGACACAGGCCTGCGAAATACCTGGACAGAAATAGACCGTCTTCCCGTCGCCCTTGAGATTGTGCTGGCCAGGTTGCGAGTTATGCCTGTATGCATGGTTCAAAACTTGAAACGTTAAAGAGTGTAATGGATGCGTAAGTCAACGAGAGCTCTGGAAAGTTACGGTTCGGCGGATTCAGAGCGGGTTGCTTGCAATGATGTAAGCGGGGTGGGGTCAATCTGGCCCCGAAAACCTCGATACCACCTCCAATTCGAACAACGATATATCGAACTCGAATACAAGAGGCTATCATCACCCATATCTAATCCCAACCTCTGAGCTATGTCTATTGCTGTTACTGGCGAATACCCCTTATCCACATCTCGTGGATGCACCACCTTGGCGTATCGTCACCGGCCTCACCGATGCCATCGCTTACTCGCACACGGAAATATCGAGCACCAGTCTGGGTTAGTGTGCTTGTTGGCAGCATTTGAACAGCACATTCCCACAATTTTTTTACCCCGTCTCCGACCGCAACTGCGCGTCTAAACTCGTCAGATGGCCCAGAATGGGTAGCAATCTTCATTCGTCATCGAAATCTTGCTTCGGGCGTGGAACCCTCAAATGGCAAAACCTTCACTCACCCATGTTTCACCATTAAGATACCTCATAAATAGATTTTTGAATAAGTCCAACGGTGTCATCGCCTACGAGAATGGCGAGGTAAATGCTTTGCCAGTCGGACCCGGTCAATTTAAGTATATTCACTATATTCAAAACCCACAAACTCCCCGGACTTCGTTCCTATACTCCGAGGAGATCGATTAATGATGGAATTGAAGTTTCAAACAAGTAGACCCCGCTGTGACACGAGGCTCGGGAAAATCTCGCTTCTGTTGGTAGCGAACTCGATGTATGGAAGAAGATTCGGACGTGAGGATTCACTGAATACAGAATCCAGGATTCTCAGTGCTTTCGCGCTATTGGCACAGGGTGAGCTTTGGTATTCTGGACAGAAGAGATACGTAGTATATGCCGGTTGTTGCGTTTATTGCCCTCCACTCCAACCATGAAAAAAAAAGGTTGACCTACAATGTAATCGTCATCTAAGAGCTAATGAGAACCAAGCACCCGAATAAACCGCATCATGACTCACTTGGATGAAGCCATATAGGGTATCAGGCGCTTGGAAATAGACGTTTTCTGGGAAATTGCGGATTTGTAGCTTATGCGCAGGACATTTCGAGCGAGAAATCCTAGAATTTATCAGGTATAGTGCAGCATACGATGTTAGGTTACTATACTTTGTGCGAGAGCTTGTTTGGGTTGTTCCAGATCACAACCTTCTGAATGACATGGTCCAGTTTTTTCTCACATAAGAGTGACGCGATGTAGATGACATTGGGAAGACGTGATCAAGTGAGGATGACCGCGGTGGTATCAGGGGTTGTACTGGGATCGGGAAGGAATGGTACACGCTCGATCGACGACGCTCATGTTCGTTAGTTGTGGTCTAAAAAGTCACTGGCAGGGATGATGCTTGTGGTGAACGAACAGCCTTGATGGTTTTCACAGAACCGCCCCATGCCCAGTTTAAGTAGCCTGCGAGCCCCGCGGCAAGCACAGCAAAAAGGACATTCATCCTAGTTAAAGATGACTGGATCATGGATGTACAAATTATGATGCAAGGCGCGAGATGACATGGTCTGTTATACATAACACGGGGTAACTAATCCATTCTTCCCTTTAGCGTACGAGTAATGATTTTGTCTTTCGTCCTAAGAAGAGTCATTCAGCTTTTAATTCCGAAGAGGTCAAAAGGAGCTCACATAAGATGCACGACGCAACCCCAACCTGAAAATGCGTCTCTGTCCACTGCATTCAGCAGCGTCTGCGAAATGGTTTCAAACAGATCCTCTGCCTCCAAATCTGGTTCCCATAACCCTTCTGCAACACCATAGAGCTTCTCAGACGCAGTCCCAGCGACAACAAAGTCCTTTGCAAAGTTTAAGCATCCAATCAAATCCATTGCAGCAATGTACGGCTTCAAATCTCCTGTTGGGGTCTTCTGCATTCCTGCAATGACGGGCTCAATGAAGTATGGGCCGAATCTGTGCTCGTAAAGTGTTGATGATACTAGACGTGCAAAGGTGTCTGGCTCGAGCTCTCGCTCTTCTTTTATAGTGTACATGTTCACCCGATACCGGAAACGTTCACGTCTGTTATCAATGAATGAGCAAACGGGAACTGGGATGATTGTCGACGTCGTACAATGTAGTCACATCCGTGGCAAGCCCAGGCAATCCGAGATAAATGCGATCGGTCACAGGAAATATCTTAGATGGAGCACATCAACAGCATGCAACACGGTAGATCAATGCGCTTACTCTCTGAAAGTCAGTCGCAATGTTTAGGGCTTGGTTCCCCAGCCGTAAATCAGAAGCGATTGCGACACAATCCTTGCCCTTCATGGCTATAACGGAGCCACCGTTTAAATTCATGATCGACTAGGACACCTGGTCAGCATATTCGACGTAGTTTGTTGTGAGAACTGACCATGGTGGGCAGATAAGTATTCGTGAGGAGTCTGTTACGCGTCTACCTGATTTCAGGTTCATCTTGTAATCTTGTACAGTGACGCGTCGCTGTCACGTCACGTCACGTCACGCCTCGCAGACCTGCTGACCGACCCGGTCACTTGTCAATGTCAGTTCGAGCTTGATGGTGTTAACTTTCTCGTTCCCATCTGAACCATGAATTGTCTTCGACTTCGTGGTCGATATCACTTCAACATACTCTTACAATCCCGCTGTGTATCAAGCGTTGCAGCAGAACACACGTCACCAACTGAAAGGGCCAAGGTATGTGCTAGACCGTGATTTATAATCACTAACTTGCTAATGGAGGCATACAGGCCAAGATAGCACGAATCAATTCTACGCGGCCTTTCTCGCCTGCACTGATTGATTCCTTCAATCGTCGCCACAACTACCTTCGAATCTCACTGACTGAGAGATGTAATCTACGATGTCCGTCATTTCAGAAATCTCTTTCGCATGTGTTCTCAATAGCTTGGGCAGGCTTCTATTGCATGCCTGAAGAAGGTATCGAATTATCCCCCGATGGCAAATTATTAACCAATGACGAGGTCATTCGATTGGCTACTCTGTTCGTAAAGAGCGGTGTGACCAAAATTCGTCTAACTGGTGGTGAGCCCACGGTGCGCAAGGGTATTGCAAATGTAATAAGTGAGTACCAACGCTGATCTAGCAGGCACATTCTAAACTGAGTAGAGGACTTGAACGAACTACGGGAATACGGTCTGCAGTCTATCGCAATGACCAGTAATGGCATAGCATTGCATCGACGATTGCCTGAGTTCGTGGAGAATGGGTTGACGCACTTGAACTTGAGGTGAAGTTCTTTCCACAATTGTCTATTTATTTGTCTGACCCGTGCAGTCTGGACACCCTGGATCCGTTCAAGTTTGAGCTCATTACGAGACGCAGCGGGCACAAAGCCGTCCTGTCAGCGCTGGACACGGCACTCGCCTCAGGGTTGGAATCTATTAAACTTAATGTTGTGGTGATTAAAGGCCTCAACGATATGGAGGTGCTGGACTTTATCGAACTCACGAAGCCTAATAATCTCTCCGTGCGCTTCATCGAATTCATGCCTTTCACTGGTTAGTCGAACATACCTACAACCTTTTCCCTTCTGACCAGGAGAAGGTAACAAATGGGATAAGGCCAAGATGGTGCCTTCCTCGCAGTTGCTTGAACGCATAACTTTGCGTCATCCAACGGCAATACCAGCCTTAGACGAGCCTAATGATACTGCACGGTCATGGCGTATACCAGGATATCGGGGTAGCTTCGGCTTCATCAGCAGCATGTCTGATCACTTTTGTGCGACATGTAACCGACTGCGTATAACTGCTGATGGACAAATCAAAGTAGGTGCCATTCGCATTTGTTTTGTAGAAATTGCAGCTTTAATTACCTTGCTAGGTTTGCTTGTTTGACGCAAAAGAGTTATCGCTCCGTGATAAGTTACGCGAAGGAGCCTCAGACGACCAACTCCTTGACGCTATAGCGACCGCTGTCCTCGGAAAGAAGGCGAAGCACGCGGGAATGGAAGACATAGATGTTGTAACGAATCGGCCTATGATTTTGATTGGTGGTTGAGTGTTTCTCCTGCTGTGTAGATATGCTGTCCATCATTCCGCATCTGTACTTAATGCACATCTCATTACAGGTCGAAGGCAGACCTTTACCAGAAGTCGTCGGCCGCCCGTTCGCATCAACCCAACATATATGAACTTCCCTGCCTCTGGGACTGCACCTGAACTGCTGTCGGTATTCACCCGTGCCTTCTCAACGTCCTTGGCTCTGTCGTCCGATAAATCTCGACTTAGTCATCTCGATAAGCATGGACGAGCCTCTATGGTCGACGTCGCGGACAAGACCAATACCAAACGGACCGCCATAGCACAAGGACGTATCACCATTCCCAAAGTGGCTTATGACTTATTGCAAGCCACATACCCCATTTCAGTGGAACAGGACTCAGACAGATCGTCGCCGCAGGAACAGGCAATTGCCAAGGTCAAGAGAAAGGGGGACGTTTTGGTCATCTCCCAACTGGCAGGAATTATGGCAGCCAAGAAGACGTCTGATTTGATACCTCTATGCCATCCATTGGCACTTTCTAATGTTTCTGTTACCCTGGCGCCTGAACGGATTTTGGGTGCTAATGACCAAGAGACCCACTACAGCGTCGTTTGTAAGGCAACTGTGTCATGTGAAGGGAAGACAGGTGTCGAGATGGAAGCTCTCACGGCAGTATCTACGAGCTTATTGACTGTTTGGGATATGCTCAAGGCTGTAGCTGGGAAAGAGATGAATATTGGTGAAATCATGGTCACCCAAAAATCAGGGGGCAGAAGTGGGGACTTCTTCAGAGATGTATAATTAGACCTTCATTTTCATGTTTGGTGAAAATGTAACACCTCACACTATTTTTCGGGCAAATCAGACAAACGTAGATGAAACGGTCATGTCGTACTTCTTCCCGTCATCTCAAGAGGGCACCGCACCGCTGCAAACACCATCGGCAGAGGGAGACGCGAAGAGATACTCTCTATCCCTCTCAGGCCTAGCGGTGCCCAGTTATAGAATATGAGCTGACGTGCGGTCTTAAAAAATTTGACTTGGTATGTCTTTGCCCACCAGCTGCGACCTAGCTTGGTTGTCCGACTCAAATAGAATCTGTTGGCTTGACTGACTGAATCAACGACTTCGGATAAGGATAGATCTTGGTAGGTATCATATTTATCATAAAGTAAAGACTTTGCTTTAAATTCGTCTTATACGTTCACTTCCAGACTGATAGTTTTTTCTTCAGGTTTTGGTGTTCTTACGCTGGTGTCCGTCTTGGTCAAGGTTTGTTTATAATGCGGCGAAGGGTGCATGCGCTCACTTTGCTCCAGCGTATCGAAATAGATTAATGGCCCCAATTTATAAGTTGTCTCCAGAATAACTGACATGTAAAGACACGTTGAAAGGACGGCCGTTCCCTCTACATGTGGGATGATGAGAAGAGCGCTAGCGTAGCATGGTTCTCCTTCCGTGCCTTGGCAATGCAATGTAAGCATTCAAACTTTAAGGATATCCTGCTCAAGGTCAGCAAACTGAAACTTACACTCATCAAGTGAGTTCTTACAATCAATTAAAGTAACGCTCAGATCTGCTCTTGTCAAATGCGCAGTAAAGCCCACTAAAAATATTAAATGTCCCTTCTAAAAAGTCGCCTGAGAGAACTCGCTTATCCAAATCAACGTCGGATGTACTCCCTTCAAGAAAGTGCTATTCGTTAGTCCTTGTGAAGGGAAAGAACTGAATTCTTCTAAAGCAGAGTGGCAGACCCTCCTGGGATTTTATTCCGATGTACCGATTCTAGACGTGGAATATTCCATCAGTGAGAAATTTACCGCGTGCCGGCAGTGAACGCAGTGCAAAATATGGCAAGTCATCTGGTCTCCGCGGTACGTTCTGTACTAGTTGCAAAGGCTTCCTTAGCGCGAGAAGTAACGAGGCATACGCTGAGTACACAAAATATTTAGCCTGAAATCGCAGTGAGTAAAACATAGCTGCTTAGACTGAGGACTAAAGGATAGCCCTACTTCTTTGTCGAAGGTGATGACTTGCCGGATCGTGAGGGATTATGAGATTTTGAGCGATGGAATACCTACGAACGTGCCACTTGTAAGTTCTGATCCATAGATGTCCGCTTTACCAAGAGCGGAACTTCGCCCAGATCAACGGGTTTAACTGCAGAACGAGGAAGATGAACAGCAGCACTGCAGACCGCTCGAGTTAACGGTGGAAAAGCCCTTTGTTGGTATGGAGCCAACTCTCATAGCGATAGTACTTATGTTTCTGTCCGCCTGTGGTTTCTATATGTAACTGTACGACGACCACATGGTCTGAGCGTTTGAAATGTCTGCTCAATTGAAGCAAAGTGGACATTTACCGGAAAAAAGTGCACTGAGGGAGAATTGAAGTATGAACTTATTGAGACTAGAAAATCTCACGGTAATTCGGTTCAGCTCCGCAGCAGTACCTTACGATCGACATAGCGTACACAAGTAGAAGAGATTCCACTGCCTCAGATGGCGAGTAACGGCAAAAAAGAAGGACAGCAGAGGGTGGCACCTGTCCAACCACCTGCAGTTTTGTCCAATGATAGATATTGGTTTGCTCCTTTCTCTATGCCCTCTTTTCGGGGCGACATGACTGTTGAGGTGGTTTGTTACTTGCGATGAATGAAGCCATGGTAGATAGGCATCGGCTCGGATCTTGACCATGCTGTATCCGTAATTTATCTGCACCAAAGAAAATCGAAAAGACGTCGTGAGCTCGTTTGAGATAAAATGAGAGCTAACGTGATAGTTTTGTCATACTAGATTGGTCACACTCATAATCGATCGTGTCCTCAGTCCGACAGCTACTCTCGAATCGCTCACTGGCACTGCTGGTCCACAGCACTCCGCAAGTTATTCAGATTTTCCAGTATATGATGCTCCAACGGGTTCTATGGTTGCTATCATTGTACTTGTAAACCTCATTTGGTACCGAGCTGGCTTCTCTCGTCGCTGGTAAGATGCCTATGATGGCAACAGGTGAGCACATAATTCCCACATGGCTCTCTCGCTATCAAAGTGGCCGCAGTTTATAAATAACACTCATTTGGTCTTTCGCCAGGAATGCTATACTTTTCAAGAAATCTCGACCATATGCAACGCTCATCCTCTTGCACAGGCAGATGTCAATTCTTGACGTTCTGCTGCTTCTGCCAGCTATTTGTTAATTGATGGGACGTGTGTGTCATCCGGACCGACGAGGTATCGAGGCTACTCGTGGAGTATAAGGAGCAGCGCTCAATTGCGAAAGCCGTCTACAAGAGTTCTGGGACCAAGCCATCAGGATGAAGATGATGTTCAAGGCAGTCTCTGTTCTCCTGCTCTCATCTGCAGCTGCTTTGGCAGCACCCACAGCTCTTCCGTCGGGCACTGTGACATGCGGAAGAAATCGATACAGCGTGCAATGTAGCTGCTATCAACGCTGGTGTCCGAGATATGCAGAAGGCATACTTCCCAGGTACGGTGTATTGACATAAATTAGTTGTGAGGCTGACATTTCGTTTCAAAGATGGCTATCCCCACCAATATTACGAGTGATTTTCATGACGAATGCCGTTGGTTGTGCTTACTCCATTCTTTCATCTTCATTAACTAGCTACCCGGAGGAGCACATAACGCTCTGGTGTCGCGGAAATGGACCCTGGGACGAGGGGTGTGTGTGAAAGAGAGAGACCTATTTAGCCCAATCCACTCCTTTTACGAAAGTCTGATCTCTTACAATAGTTCCCGTTCATGCCAAACGGCGCGATTTACGACTCAACCCCGAGTCATTACGTCTCTCCCGGAGAGGATCGCGTCGTATTCACAGTAAGTGGTACTTATTGCGCGTACGTTCTTTTAATTTTCCGCATCCCGATATCTCTAAACCCAATTCACTATTGTTTATTCGAACGCATACTGGTGCAGCAAGTAACAATGGTTTTGTTGCATGCGACAATGACTGAGTGACAAGGCTGCTTGTAATCCTAGCATTCGATTGCTAGACTGTGTGTTAACAGCAGCAAATATCAGGAGCTTTAAGCGCTACCGACTGCAATCCCATGCTGTCCGATGCAACCCTTTCGTCGTGCTCACAAGTTCATGTTTCTTGAGAAACGCATGAAGTCTTGACGGAGAAGATCTTTGGTTGCAAGATAAATGGACATTCGTCGGTGGTATCTGCAACGCCACTCAGCACGCGAGTTCCTCATCATCGATGATTCATTCAGAGCCCAGCACCACTCTACAAATACTCTTGCTGGACTGATACATCATCGAGAAACTTTTCGTTTCCAACCCTGTGATCACTTGATGCTTTGTGAAGATATATGATACTTTCTGCTGGTCCCACGCGTCCATACCTTTTGACATCACCATCTCTTCGTTCTTCTGGGAGACTGGATGCCGACGTTCTGTTCGTAATATTATGGATTTTTACTCCCGCTCTGTGTGAAGGTCATGCTCGGACCAGCAAATCACCGCCCGCTGCGACAAGGAATGTCATTGACTGTCGACTGCGCGTGATCTGATGATCCTGCGCCTGAAGGTGGGTGAGTGGAGTCTATTTCAGTACTTCGTCGTGTTAGGCTCTGAGCTTAATTTTGCTAATCGTCTTACCCAAATGTATCACAGGGTACAGCGGGTCCGGATAGCGCCGATCTCGGAGGCCGGTGGTGGTATTCTAGAGTACCGTCTGGGAGTGGTGACAAGATAGCGGCCATCATAGGCGCTAGAGGTCTATAACATTATACCTTATAGCTTACTGGTATTGGATATGAATGAGTGAGACGTCGAAATAGAGAAGAAAGAAGTAAATTCTAGGGAGATACTACAGTGTTGGAAGTCATTTGACTATGTGCTGACTAGCAGCGTTGTTCCGGTCTTTGCCAAAATAACGGCCATTTGACCGGGTCACAGAAGGTCACTAACTACGTGACTTAGTCATTGACCGGAACAACACCGAGATACTGACACAAAGGACATGCAGTACAGTGTATTTGTGATACGAAAGCACGGGGAATTCTTTGAGATCAGAATGATGCAAAATTGATGTCCATTGTAGTCTTTTTTCTATCTTACCCCACGAATTCGCTCTTCACCTCGTCATAAGGTAAGTTATACCCCATCGATCTGGCCATGCGACCTTTGACACAATCACAACCAAGAGTACGGTACACTGCTCCAATGATAATTCAGCCAAGGAGAGTTTGCAGGTCGCCGTTGATCTCAGCTACATCGACGCGTCGCCCAATTTCTTTTCCCTGTTAGCCAGGAAATGAAACACAATCAGTCAGTCACAATCCACCCCTGGACTTATCCCCATCTGGAAAAGATAAGCATATGTTGCACATACATCCTTGATTTTGATTACGGTTGGGATAGACCGGATGTTCCAAATTTCGCCACGGTACTTATTACTCGGAGTTTTCCAACTGTATGGTTCAGCATGCCACCCAGCCAAAGGACATATGCGACGGAGGCGATCATCAGCGGTTGAGTTTTTTTTTTTTTTTGGATGGAATCAGCAACGCAATCGGGGAGCAACCAGCCACGAGAATTGGACTTACGTTGCTCGATCCCCTACATGAATAATCAGCCCCGAGGGACCGTCATTGGGGCCAAAGGCGCTCTGGATGGTCTCATCAACAGCACGGCAGTCCTGATACACATAAAACAATAGAGATGTCAGGGGATTGCATTCATTTACATATAGGCAAAAAGTTGAGTGTGGGAACTGCGGGACATACTGGGCACCAGAGCTGCCCATCCACGATGGACGAGAAGAATATTAGATACTCTTCAGGAACCTCTTTCAGTGCAGCTGGGTCGACTTCAGTGATGGTGCGAAGAGGCATGATGTGTTGATCTAGACTGTTGCCAATGGAGACCCTTCTAATTCGGACTGCAACTCGCCATCGCCAAATTACAACTCCTAATGAAATGCTTTACTAATCTTTATTGCTAACAATTTTTATATTTACTCAAGCTTTTGCATTGAGTACTCATGTGCGCAAGATGACCCTAATCTTGCGATGGAAGCGACGATTCTGAGTAGGTAATATTAAAGCATCAGCCGTGTGAAATCAGTAAGTATTTGATTTGTCCATGTTAAACAAGTCCATGGTTTCAAAGGCATTTCTAATCAGCGTGAACCAGACATACTACAGTGAATCCCCCATGAAAGCGAAAGAAATGGCGCGCATTTAGTAACCATATGATCCACCATAAGAACCGGATGAGCCGTAAGAACCGCCAGCAGAAGGAGTTGGTTGGTTCCATTGCTGAGTGGTCTGGGCTTGAGCATAGGTGTTCCAGCTATTGTCATTACCGGGTTGGAGTGTCCATTGAGACTTGCACTGCGGCATAGGATATAAGTACTGGATGAAGATGAATCATGAGCAAGCGACTTACACTGCCCAAGCACTCAGCGAGGCTTGTCTCAGCAACCTCCATGATCTGCGTAGCAGTTGCGGTCTCGGTAGCAGTTGCAGTGGAGAGGTAAGTGAGGGTCTGGACCTGGGTCATATTATCTGTGACAGTGGAGGTGACCGTGTTTAGGATAGTCTCAGTCTATTCGGTGCACATTAATTGACAGTGCGCTCAGAGTTAGAAAACACTTACGTTGTCACGGATGGAGGTTGATACCCAGATGGAGGTGTAAGTAGTAGGCTGCACCACCGTGCTGACGGCAGTGACGGTAACCATATCAGTCATGGTCTCCGTCATGGTAGCGGTTTGGATGGATGTAACCTGGTCAGTAACAGTGGCAGTCTGGGTCTCGAGGAGAGTCTTAGTCTGGACGATTGTTAGCGGAATGCCAAACCAACATAATGATCCACATACGTTGTCAATAACTTGTGTGCTGACCCAAACGCTGGTGTAGGTGGTAGGTTGCACGACAGTCTGAACCTCAGTCCTTGTGACAAAGTCGGTCATCGTCTGACGAATTGTCTCGGTAGCAGTGTTAACTTCAGTGTCTGTGGTAGTGTAGATATCGGTCATGGTTTGCGTTTCGGTGGCGGTGAGGGTATGTTCCTGGACTGAAGTATGGTCGACTATCTCTGTTGAGACCCAGACACGAGTGGTGGGTTGAACGTAGATGGACGTGACGACTTGAGTGTTAGTGACCATCTCGACATCGGTCATCGTCTCCGTCATTGTAACTGTAACGGTAGTGGGAACAGCTTGTGTATATGTCTATCCACGGCATGATGAGAATGGGAGAAGGGGTATCATTGCACAGTCCTACCTGAGTAACTTGCTCGGTCATTGTTACTGTGTAGACGCTGTTTCCGCCACAGTTACCTCCATTATAGTCCCCACCGTAACCTCCGGGGAAGCTAATGATTCTGTGTCAACGAAGCTACTAAAACCCAGTAACATTCGAACTTACTTGTTAATGATGGTTGTTGCATAACAACCATAATTCGACGGTTG
The DNA here is from genome assembly GCA_951802395.1 of Volvariella surrecta. Lineage (NCBI taxonomy): Eukaryota > Fungi > Basidiomycota > Agaricomycetes > Agaricales > Pluteaceae > Volvariella > Volvariella surrecta. Next base: position 2,467,716 of record OX637781.1, on the reverse strand, counting down.
GTACTGCAAGAAGCCAATAATCAATCCTGGAACAATTTCATCAAAATGGATGAATACGAACCCAAGAGAGAGGTTGGCAGGACCCATCGGCAGCCTTTTGATAACCGTAACCGCAAGCCAATTGCGTATAACCTCCGTTTGCGTATGAGCTGTACGGCATTACTTGATAGAAATCCTCCTGAGGGGGTTGTGTTGGCTGAGGATGAACAGCGCCGCCATTGTTCCCCGCGGGTGGGGCTTGTGTAGGTGCGACCATTGCAATGCCATTGACATTGATGGCTTGCGCGGCGGCAGCGCCGATAAAGGAAAGACCAAATATGATTGACTTCATTATTAAGAATAGCTGGCTGTACGATGGGATAATACTGCAAAATGGTAGTGAAGAGAAGTCGAGTGTGAAAGTAGCGGTCTACGCTGGCAAATACTGTCTAGCAGTAAAAATGAGGGGTACGGCGAGCCTGAAAATGGATTAGTGACTTGGGAAGTTGAAACAAGTGGGAAACTCACCGTTGAAGAAAACGAGAGAACGAAAAAAAAACGAAAAAGATAACAAAAGATGGGTGGAGGGTGAGGAAGAGTAGGAAGCAGGCGCTGGAGGGTATTTGAGGGTGAACCGGTCACTATGTGTCACATCGCAACGAGTCACATCAAATTCCCGAAGGTCATTTCGGTCTCACTGATATCTACCCGTCACCAGGGCTTGCACATGGGTAAGACTATCGCTACCGCCGTCTATGGCTATTCACTCAGTCAAATAACAAAATGGTTTATCTCCGTTACAGCCTCACTACCATCTATCATGATAGCTTGGGGTTCGCCAACGAGAGTGGTGTCCCAGATGTCGTCACTCTCCGCCCAAAATCGCCATGCACATCCAACAAAATCTTCAATGCATTCCTTGCACGTACCCTCGATAGTTCGTCTCGTCGTGAAGTGAGTGCGGTCTCCATTTTCGGGGGTGCCTCTTGCCAAGGGTACTGGGCGCGTCACGATGAGCATGTTAGGCATGTCACAAAATCAACCCGACGTACTGGTAACTGGGTCAAGGTGGCACATCGCGGTTATAAATAAAAGTTCAAGCTGTTGATCGCTCTTGCAATTTTCACTTACCCAGTTCTTTAGCGATTCATAGGCTGTTTCATAGATATCATGAGTGATTGCATGTCCCCGGCGAGCGGGATCACGTACCAAGCAAGGTAAACCCGAACTGGGGACTACTTCGAATGATTCGCGCTGGTCCACCTTTGAACAACGCCTGGAAGCCTTCTTCCCGATCTGCAATTTCCAGATTTAATGATGATGCCAAACTGAGCTAGGTTTGCTCACAGATTCTAACGAAACCATCACTCAAACCCTTATAACTGGTTTGACCGCTCTTCACTTCGACTTGCAGTCTTGTCTTCACCACGTCTATGATGAGAAAGCGGTAAGTTTGGGCAACGCAAAGGAGCGTTGGACTGACCAGCAGGCGTTGTGAAGTATGCAGCAGGCATGCCTCTGGAGATGTAATATCAGTCAGCACGGTCATCCAGAAAATAGGATTATCAATCACGTACGCTATTCCAGCAGCAGCCAGGGTCTCGCCGAAGGACAACTGTTTCCCATTATATCCCTCATGGAATACGTCCTTCTTTAGATGTGCATATGCAGTGAAGTAAATTGCAGAGAAGGGTATATCTCGAAGCAAACAAGCGCTTGCACCCTTATATAGACCGAGGACGCCCAATTGGCGGATGATGTGGCCGGCACCTTTCTTCGCAACACCGGCTTGCGCCGCCTCACCCTGAACTTGTAATCGGATTTTCCTTGAAAGACGATGCAGTTAGCCTTGCTCGCAGCAGGTTGAATGAGCAATCATACACAATCTCCAGGGGATTAGTAAAAATCTACGGAATTCAATATTATTTATCGAACGAATGGGAGGTACGGGATTACGCACAACTTGGCATCCACCGGCCGCACCACCGGCGAATAATTCCCAGAATAGCTTTATCCGTCCTGTCTCTGGATCCATAGCTCTGGCTCGGACGATATCATTGACCGTCAATTTTATCGCCTTTTCTGGAGCAACACCCTGTTTCGTTATTCAAGACGGGATCCCTTTGCTTATATCATCTGGCACACTTACGACAAGCTGTGGTCCGAGACCTCGATAGAAACCTAGGAAACCCTCATTCCGCAAGATTTTGCGTGCGCAATCGATACTATTCTTGTAAAGGAGTTGCCCAACAACAGTGCTCCGTTGATTTTGCATCCTGTGACAAAAAGTTAAAGAAGCACATAAATGTGTCGAACACCCCTTACTCACCGAGTCTAGATTCGCCATTGGCTGCAATGTCCCACTAAGAGATAGCAGGAACGACGCACCTTCACTGAAGCTACGTAAATAATCATGGAAGGATTGATTGTCAATCCACTCACCCATATCTATAGGGTATACAATGGTTGCTCCGAACGCTCCAGCAATACCTGCAGGCCAATAAGTATAAGGAACCATTTCCAGCCGAAAAGCAATCACAACCTCCGAGACCGAAACCATAAGCAGAACTTCCAAACTTGTGCAGCCATGATTGTGATGTAGCTGGTATTTGGACTTCTTGGTCGTCGTGTGGCGACCTCCACTTAGGGTCCAACAGCTGAGCAAAGTCGATCAAAGCCAAACGCTCCTGGCCAATACCACGACCGGCAAAATGGAAGATAATAGAGGCCTCCATCGGTGTGAACAAGGAATATCGAGAACTTGAAGCAGAGTAATTTAGGAAGTCCGTTTGATCTATACGCCCGTCCGTGGTCTTTGCCGTCGACTCCCGAATAATACTGCAAGCTGTATTGTATTGGGGCAATTGGCATGGTGTGGAGGGCTTACCGTTCCACCATATCCATCTCTGCATGAAGTTGTTAGTGAGCGTTCTATCCAAGGTTGCGGTACGTACCCTTGATAACATTATAGAAAGCTACTACTTCAGAATACGAAATTTGTTGACCAGGGGAGAGGGTGCAAAGAGTCGGTAGTCGATCTATAACTGCCTCAGATAATTTATGGCCAGCGATTTCCTAAAGGTCTTTGGTGTCAAGGTGTCGAGGGTTCAAATTATTCCCATTCTCACAAGGATGATGCGCTTGAATTGATCAGGTCGAATATAACCGTCCTGGTCGTCATCGAGATACTTGAATGCCTGTCGGAGACGCTCTCCTTGAAGTCCTTTCATTAGTTGAGTAAATTCATTATCTACAAAGTGGTCAGCGCGAACGCTGCAAGATGGCATGGCCCTTACATCCTAAAACATGTGTCCCATTCTTGGTGCCCAAATACAACTTGACCCAATCACTGACAGATGTCAGGAGATAATTCGGAGAAATACGCAACGCTTACCAGTCAAAATCAAATGGAATGGCGTCAGAGCCAACATTTGCGCTAAAAACGTTCTTGAACTCGTCAAACGTAATATACCCGGAGTTATCGCTGAAGTAGTGAAGCACAGGTTATGAGTATAATGCAGTGCTTTACGTAACCCCGGATAATAGTTGACCTACACGTCGAAGTACTGGAAAGCCATCCAGTAGTCCGCATCCGGGCGCTTGAGCAAGGTTTGGAAGACCGTAAAGTCGTTCCATGAAATTAACCCTCGCCGAGAAGTATCAGCGACGCGGAAGAGCAAGGCAAACTGAGCCTTTCCAATCTTTGTGAGGTCGCCCTTGGGTGCAATGGCATTGACGAAGCTGTCACGATCGAGGAACCTATTGATGTGTATGAGCAAAGATTCGGGTTGCGCAGGCATGTGACCGTGAAATGTTTACTGACTTCTCGCCATTGACTACAGCTATGGCATTCCCTTCAAACGTACGCCTCCACCGCTTCAGTTCATTTTCTGGCACAGAAACAACAGTGCGAACGGAATTTAAAGCCGAAGCAGTCCGGGACTTGGGCTTCTCCGAGTCGGAATCGCCATGCACGGTCGGAAGGACTGGATTGTGGCTCATTCTATAGCAAGGGAGAAAATGGCCGGTCTAAGGAGAGAAAAGTGGATACGGGGGAAACTCCCCGTTGCGTGAAAAGAGTGGCAAGAGGAACTTTGACAACGAGAATAGACAGCAATGAAAGTTTTTTCGTGCGGGGATCTATATTAGGTCATCAACTAAATCAACGCCGAACAACTCCGGAGCTGTACTCTGTTCCACCATACCCGACCGCACGAGGCAGTCTGAAGCTAATACAATACATATTTTTGTTCGGGGCGACCGAACGCACAAAATGCACCTGGACCTCCTCTGTCAACGCGCCACCCAGCTTCTCCTCAACACGCTGAAAGATGTAAGTTTGATGTCAGTTGCAGGTACAAGGGACCAAGGTGAACGACAAACCGCCCTGATATCAATCTCTGCCTCATCGGACTCTAATTCTCGGGTAAAGCAGTGACAATGTATCATTGGCATAACGTCGTAAGCGTCACCCGGTACCTTGCTCGTGTCCTCAGCGAGAATTCCTCGGAAGGCATCGAGGAACGTGATCGCAGAGTCAGGCAAATTCATCACGAAGTGGGATATTGTTCTGCGGGGGGCTGCATCTTTGGCAACTTTCTCTTTGGCATTTCTGTGCGCTTGCTTTTGCTGTGCGCGACTCAACCTAGGACCTGTGTATGCGGGGAAGGGCTCATTCCAACACCGAGAAATTGCCTGTTTGATGAAGTCCCTGCCATCCTCACAGAATACTCTCACAAAGTCCGCGACCTGGAGGCAAATCACATTACTTGCCTCGATTGATAATGTAGATGTCGACTTACCCGATTATCCTGAACGTTTTTCGTCAAGTACTTTGCGCTGTTGGGATTTAGGTCATTTGCGAGGACAGCGCACCCCTTGACACCCGCTGGAACAGCGAAAGGGCCAACGCCCGCAAAGACGTCTGCCACCACATCTTGTGGCTTAAATATTTGAATAAGTCTTTCGTGTTCCCTGTGCAATCGAGAATTCCAGTAAACTTGTGTGAAATCAAAGGTGAATCGGCAGTCCGACTCGTGCTGGAATGATGGCATTATGAGTTGCGCTTGGTGTAGGCAGCACGCCAAATCACCAGCTCACATGTTCAACGACGTATTCTGGTTCGCCGGCTAACAACTCCATTTTGAAGAAGCGAAACTGATGATCAATTGTGTCCAGCTTGTTAACTACTGTCCTGATGTGTTTATTTTTCTGTAGTCCAGGTGATCAAGCAGGGTCCCGAGCCGCCGGAGGAAACCTTACGTCGAGAATAATCTGCCCAATGAGGTGCTTAAATGGAAGGTACTCCGTATTTAGGTTTAGGTGAGCTGTTCGCTCGTTAGACCGGTTGATGCGCTGATGAGATAAACTCACCTATGTGACCAATGGCCGCAAAGCCTGATGGTGATTCGTCTCGGAGCTCTGCGGGTAGTAATGCATGTAAAATATCGTCTTTGAGATTTTAGCATCCAGTCATTCGACAGACAGACAAGTCTTACCCGCCGTCCAATAATTGTAATCCAGCTCCAGGGTATGGCGCTCGAGACCATCAGTTTCTTTATTGAGATAATCCAATGCCTCAGGCGCAAGTTCATCTACCTTGTACAACATAATTATGATAAATGCCATATGAAGTAGACCTTGCCGCACTTTCGTTGGCTACTCGCAGCAGGAGCAAACGTGCACCGTTAGGGTCTTTTGGATTGGATACGACACTACGGATTCTTGGCAAGTTGATGATCCACCTTTGTATTCCCAGTGATAAATTTGAAGCCAGTACGATGACTGTTGAGATGGGGATCTAACCTTCGCAACGCTTCTGATTTCAGCAACGAGCCTGTTTTCGCAGAGGATGTGCGCGCGCCGATGACGGTGAGAGATTTTCGGAATGCATCCTTATCCAACCTGTCTCTGGGTCCAGAATAAGGTGGTGGCGATGGGTCGATAAAAGCGTGCTGGGACATGAGTCGTCTTCTGCAGCAATATGAGCGCGACAGGGATGATATGCAGAACCGTAATAGGAAGGACATCTAATGATGGAGGTTTGCAGCAGTTGCCGGTCAGTCGGTGTTTTGCGTTGTTGACTTCGCAGTACCGGGAATGAGCAACTCACTTCCAGATCCCCAGGTCCTTTCTCATGTGGTCGACGTCCATTGTCATCCAACAGACACGCATCCAGTGCCACAAGAAGCTCTGGTGCAACTTCAGATCACGATATGTGCGATGTCATCTCGGCCTGCAGATCAACCCCTTGTCCGTGATCTTGCTTTAACCAACCCTTCTAAAGTTATTCCATGCTTCGGTTCGTCCAAAGTTCTTCAAGTATACATCGCATCGTCCAATGCATGAGATATTACCAGGGTACCACCCATGGTTTTGCGCATCCATTGCCCACGATCCAACTCTAACCAAAGATGACCACTATCGACGTCTTTTCCTGCCCACTTCACCACCGCCGCCAGAATACGCACTGTCATTTCAGAGACTGTTGCCGCTGTTACCTGACCCCACCCCCCTTGACAATATATTGTCCGAGTTACGCCATAACTTGCTCATGTTTCCTCAAGCCATGCTCGGAGAAGTGGGCCTCGACCGGTCGTTCAGGATGGCCTATGATTATTTTGCGGATCAACGTGAATTGACACCTTTCACGATCCCAATTGAGCACCAGCTCGCGGTCCTAGAGGCACAGCTCGATTTAGCAGTCGAGTTGAAGCGCAACGTTAGCCTTCATAGTGTTAAGTCCCAGGCAATTACAGTGAATTTACTGGATAGGATGCGTGAAAAACATGGTTCAAAGTGGAGTCAAATAAGCCTTGACCTACACAGCTGTGGGCTCAAACCAGAGACCTGGCGCGACATTGCGGTGAGAAACACGTTTGTATCATCCAATGCAGACATGACCTTTTCGTTGCTTTGCAGAGAAAACACAGCAATGTCTTCCTCTCATTGTCAACTGCTATCAATGGACGTTCAGAGAATCACCGAGCCCTGATCGCAGCATGTCCAGATGACCGCATTTTGGTCGAATCCGACTATTATACCATTAGTGCATGTGCTCAACGAACATGGGACATGCTTTGCACTGTTGCCGAGATCAAGGGTTGGACCGTTGAGCAGGCGTGGGAGGATCAGCTTGGGGAAGAGCGGTGGGGTACTGTGCGTATATTGGAGCGTAATTGGCAGCTATTCCAAAGAGGCGACCATAAGCCAGTTCGCGAACACGGGCGCAAGCGCTTGTTGCTTGACAGCGATAGTCAGGGTGGTGGTAATTAGAGCATACCTCAGATCTCCACAATGCTACATCCCAGTCAACAACAGGACTGGCATTTCTTGGCTGATGTTGCTACCTTCGGGTGCTTTTTGTGACGTCTGTCAGTGAGACGAGAGCTATCGTAGTCATCATTGTATCTGGTGCATGTTGACACCTTCAAAACCGGAGTCCGTGAATCAGAACGGTGTATAACAACTTCGATTCGCCAAGAATGATTAATTATGATGACTCCCATCCACCCAACGACCAAGTCAGGAGTACCGAGCCCGCTTGAACGCCAATAGTCATGTGTGATGGTGAGTTCACACCAAATGGATCAATAAGGGGTTCCAACATGCTGAAGTGAAATAGCACCCGGTGTGCATCAAGCCGAATATTCAGGCAGTGAAGGTTAGAAAAGCACCCCACAATGCTAGAGTACTAGTCCTCGTGAGCGTCTACACCTTTGCATGTAGATATGCCGAACTGCACCCTGGAGCTTGTTGGTAGTACAGACTGCATCCGTGCTTATTGTAGTCCTCCTATCCAGGTTTCTCCGTGCATGCAACCGCTTACCTTGGAACCCGGAGAGGGTTGCATTCAGCGTATAAAAGCAGGACGAGAGTGACCAGCCCAGCAACAACCTGCACTTCCAAGTTACAATTATCTGCGCTTCTATCGTTACTCTTGCTCTAGCTCTCACCGCCGCCACGACTCCCCTCCCGCGCCAAAATCGCGCGGACGTCACTACCTTTTTCGCACAAGGGACAGCGAAATAGGGACACAATTGTTTAGCCTGCCTTCCGCATCGCTTTGCAGGTCGCCCTTAGTTACCCAGCAACAGTCGCCGGCGTTTGATTGGTGGTTAGCCAGAAGGCGCTGCTCATATGGCTGACGGAGTCACCTCCAGGGCTCATTCTTGCCCAGACACGAAGATCGTTATTTCTAGATGCAGGTGAGCGGTCATAACCCCGAGTGTAGTTGATATGGGTAGCTCATTGCTTCAATAGTCAAGGAGCTCAAGTAACCCACCTTGCGGCAGACAGGCTTTCGATTTCTATCCGAAACCGTGTCAATGCAGCAATAATATTCGGTGACCCAAGCGAGGAGACAGCTTCCCAGGTGTCATTGACTATCGTTCGATCACCTTCTGCACCACTGGCGACTTCATTCCCACTGGTGGTTCGATCGTCTTGCCGCCTCACCTGGGCTATGCTTCAGTATGTGCACACGGATCCTCTAACTTACGATATAACTGACCCGAAACCAGGTTGCCCCCGCTGCCGCTGCTTTCGTCTTCGTAGATATAAACGAAGAAATTGTTGCTTGTATAATAATCTGCCCGGATACAATGTGGCGATGCGCAGCCCAATGAAGACAAAAGTTGATTACATGGATAGTGTCCAGCCCATAAAGTATGCTTGGGGGATAGTTGATGCTGCATCCAAGATGGCACCTACCAATCATCGCCACCAATAAGTCAAAATTGCAATTGTACACAACCCTATAAGGATTCCGAGGATAATCGAATCCCTGCGTCGACGAGATTTGATCATAGAGACGAGATTGTTCAGACCAGGCATGGTATCTAGGAATACATGAAGAGTGGTTGAAACGGGACAACAGAAGACTCACTAATGACGCCTTGTATCCTATTAGTAATACCTACAAGCGAGAGGCGCTGTCGAGAGAACTCTGCTCGAGTCTCGTAGGCTTGACTGCACAATGTGAGCATTATCCGACGCAATAAGTAACCTTGACATACCTCAGTATGTCATCAGTCATCCGATGAGAATGGTCTATTCGTCCCCGTTCTGCCAACAAAGCATCCGCAGCTGAAGTTTTGTAAGCACTTCCCAGACATGAGCACACGTTTTACGTTGTCGAGTGGAACAGTAGAACACACTCGATGTCGTTTCTCACGCCAGTCAGCAAGTTGGCTTGGTCCACTGCATATTGCACATTCGCCTACAATATTCGAAATGAAGGTTGGTGATGGTTACCTGATGCCAACATACCTTCGTCCGTGTGAACTCCCTCGTGTGATCGTTCAAGAGTTCTCGATGGCGTTGAATAGCGCGCAGCATAGATGTTGAGAGTTTATCTGGGTCATCCGCAAACTTAGATAGTTGATCGTTTGTTTCTCGTAGCTAGCAGCCGTCTGATGGTGAGGACAGGCGCACATCAAGCAGGAAGAAGCACCTTACCTGTTCCAATAGATCCTCGACCTCCTGCTCTAATTCTCTCCACCGTTCAGCAGCCCCAGAGGCTTCTACATCGTGATGCTGACGCGATATAGTCAGCGCAATTTGAGAGTATGAAGTTAGTTTGGCATCGAAGAGGCTCTCAAGTGTTCGACACTTGCGATGCAGTTGGTCGTACGCGGACATTGTGGTAGGACTATTCAAGCAACGCACCACGTGTCGCTATCGCTCTCGGCTATTGCCGTAATGAACGAATCTACGATCGGCAAGTGCAAATGACGTCGTGAAGCACTCCGACTTTTAAAATGGTCGTCAGTCAGAATCAGTTGTATGTACTTTCCCTCACCCGCAGCCTTCAGATATACACCCCGCTTACTCCCACTTTATTTATCTCGTGCTATGTCATCCACCAACGCTTCAGGTCTCAAACCATCAGAATCCAAAGCCTTGGTGGAACGTCGCCCTCGACTCGTAGAGGGGCCAGTTATTCAGGCTATCAAGGAGGTGTGTATTCACAGCATATCTGCATCATGGTCATCCTGAAAACCCCTTAGATGTACTCTTGCTCTCCAAACGATGTATGTAGGAGCCGCAGTTACGGTTGGCTCGTATCTCACGGGGGCAATTTTGCAGAATACCTTCAGTATCTACACGGAAGATGCCGTGTTCCACGACCCAGTTGGTATAGCCAAAGGCGTGGGCTGCATTCGCTCCCAGTTCGTAGCTCTTACGAAGGTTTGGAAATCAACTTGACCCGCTGAAGATGCTGACCACCTTGGATACAGCTCTTCCCAAGGGCGGACATTGTCAGGTTCCGCATCTTGGAGAACCCACCTGCATCAAACCCGAATTTACTCCTTATTGACCAAGATGTCTCCTACTTTAGGACGCCCGATTCATCTTCACCTTTCAAAGTATGTCTGCCATAATAGCGGCAATAACCCACTCTCATTAAATCGCTCAGACCGTCAATTCACTTCTTACAATCATGATGAATGACAACAATAGGGTTGTCAGTCATATCGAGGAATGGGACCATGAAAAGACTTTGTCTAAAGAAGATGGCTTTTTCGGAATGTTGAATGAGCAACGCAAGAAGCTCACAGCGAGTTTGACAGATGCGATGATGGGTAAAGGTACAAAGTAGTGGATAATGGCGATAGTGTACAAGAGGAATCATACTAGACAATTCAACCTAGAACCTGAACCATGCCTTAGCAGACTCTTGAGCCGCCATTTTCTTGGCCTGGGCGAGGGTCAGTGTGAGGGGATGGAAACGAACGAGAAACTATACCTGAGCTACCATATTCTTGCTACCCTCGCCGAGCGCCTCTAGGCGCTCCTCAAGGTCTCCCAATAGTTGCCCGCGTTCATCAAGGGCGGAGGTAAGTCGCCCGTATAAATTACTGTGCACATCAGATGCGGTGGCAGCAATTCCCGCGGCAGCGCTAGACCCCGAGGACGCTGGTGCCTTGTCCAACACCTCCTTTAGCTTTGGAACATATAGTGGCCGTTCAGGCCCTCCAACTAGGCACTAGTTCAGTAATCGTTGAGCTGTTACACGCCAAACTTACGGATTTCATCCATTCGCTGGCCTGTCAATCCCTGATTGAACGTAAACCAAGAGCCAAGTAGGGAGGTTGGTCCCATCGGAACGGGTTGCGGTTGAGGGGGTACAGTATTGTTGAGGGTCAAAAGTTCTATGTTCGGTGGATCGTAAGCGCGCCTAAAGTTAAATAATGTCCCATAGATTGCTTGATCAATTCGTCCGGACTTGGGGTGTGCTTTCCACAAGATGAAGTCGCCGGTCCGATCAATGGTTGGCGGTCTGACGAGCTACCATCAGCACGACAACAGGGATGAAGAGCATATGACGAACAGGGAGTATAGCGTGGGCAACTGAAAAGAATGCATGTGCTCAAGGTGAGGTAGGGAATAGCACAACGCCGTCTGGTGGTCTGTAAACACTACTAGAGCGTGAGATCCTGCAATTCGAAAAAGTCAACCCACTGGGTAAGCAAGAGACAAAGCTTTCTAATTACCCATTCTTTCGATGACTTGTACCGCTAAAATTGCTCCGACCTTACTTCCCCAATCTGCTCTACCCAGTCTTTCCCCGGTTAGATTCGAGGACCTAGCTCCTTTTGAACCTGTCATTATTATCAATGGCTCTGCCTCCGGCAAAGGTGTCTTATGCAACGCCGCAAGCAGACGTTCGCGGTTCGCTGACAAGGGGAAGCCCTTCTTGGAATCGATCACAAATGTTCCTTGCGAAAATGCGTGCGAGGCTCCTTCTACATGCGTAGGTTCACCGAGTACCGACCAGCCAGCACCATTATCACTGGTTCGATGAAGGGAGAAAATCTCAACATGACCAGAGGCATGGATGGCGATTAGTCGGATTTGAGGTGCTGGATCTATATACCATGATTATCAGGCCATGAGCAAGCGACAATAACATACCTTGACCAACAGAGCATATTGTCCAAGTAAGGGAGGTGATAGGATCAGGGGCATGTGAATGATGAAGCACCATGCCGATCCTATGGTGCTTAGCTGTCTTTTCTCCCATTCCATGACGATAAAGAATGCTTGGACCACGCATATCTACAATCACCATCGCGCCATCGGGATAGCTGGCAGCCAAGAAACCTGGACACCGTTCATGGAACCACTGTCTACAAAACTGAGATCACGTACCAATGTCTGAAAGGGCATAAGCCTGCACCGGACCAAGGTCGGGAGAGAGCATAAAATAAGGGGCATATCGTCGTCCGATGCCTTGCGGAATATGGTCTATAAGGATTATTTCTTTGTCTTCGGATTGGTGTGAGGATGATTGGGGAGACAACCGGAATACTACCAACTCCCCGGTCCGCAGGGCAATGGCCACTTCCAACGACTCCTTTGCCAGACAGGCAGAGGCTATTGACTGATGTTCCAGCGAAGACGTTGGAATAGCTTTTACGACTTTGGAATCTGTAAAAACAGCATCCAGGTCTATAGATAACTCTGGAATGTGCTTCGGAAAGCTCGATGACAAAGGAGTAGGCGGTGTATAAGCGACCAGTTGTGGGCTTGCATCAAAGCAGTGAACTGATAGGTCCCGGTGACAGGTCAGCAGGATACGCCTGGATTGGTACTAGAGTAGAATATGAGAACCGAAGGGAAAAGAGGTTAGGATATGAACCTTAGTATGCTGAAGTGCTGCGTCCTGTCCCTCTGGAAGTGCTATGCCTCCTTTGAGGGAAAGATTTAAGAATTTGTGTGTTGCATTGAAGTCGACAAGGTTGCTGTGTGCTTCCTTTTCTATCTGCATTAAATACCCCGAGCTAAGTCCTGAGTTGGCACAGCATAGAGTGCCTGGTAACAGTATGGATTGAGGGTCGTCATTAATTAACATTTCTTCTAATGCAGCTTGCAGCTCATCTACAGTATTGGTGGGCTCCTTGTGCTGGATCTGGGCTTCTGTTGCCACAAAGCTTGGAGGCGGAAATTGATAGGCACTGATAATCCGTGCTCCATCGTTCGCTTCAGTTAAGATAAGAATCGACGTCGGATCTGCACATCCTGCAAAGTGCGAACTTGAACGGGGAATGAGGAGGTAGTCTTGAATAACCCCCAGCGTATCATATGTATGGACCTGTAGCGCCCTGAGGGAGTCCCGCATAGCTGACCTAAAGAACGGGTACAATGCCTTCTGAGGGGCCGTGGCATCACTTGGAGGATCTGGGGGGTTAAAAGGAGGGAAAAGAGCCACGTTGGGGCCTCCTTGTTTGCCGGGTGGATTTCCACCTAAGAATATGAGAGCCGTATCGCCCCCTCGAGGATCTGAAGGCTGGCCAAGGAGCGACCACGAGAGTTTGAAGATAGGTTCTCGCATCGTGCGCCCTGGTGGCGAGTTCTTGCCTTTTGCTAAATATTCCTCTAATTGGTGCGCATCAACACGATTCACATCGTCTTCGTCCACAGTTCGCACAAGAAGGGGTGTGTCATCATCTTCTACGGCCCAGAATGCTATGCAGCCATCAGAGTACCCGACTCCAAAAAAGTGACCGCATGGATGGATTGCCATGGAAGTGACCGTTGGATATCGCTCAGTTAATAGATCCTGCGCACAACTCAACAATCGGTGATATGGTCAAATGAGAGAAGATTCACTTTGTCATCATAGCCTTTGCCACCAGGCGCGCCTGGGGGTATCAGCAATTCGTAAACATGCACAGTTGCTTGTTCAGCCTATACGACGGTAGGTATGAGCACCATTGCGATACAGTCGACGAGAAATCTCTGACAATGTTGTACATGATTACAGCGCCTGATGAAGCAAAGAAAATGAGCGGGAAATGGAGCCATGCAATGGAGGGACGGAGGTACCTGAGTATGCAATGAAAAGGGTGTTTAAATCTCGAGGGTGCATCGAGATCTCTACTGGCACTTTTCTAAACAGTTTGAGGAAAGCAGAATGATTCAAAAGTGATTGCCAACTTACAAAACTTCACCCAACTCATGCCTATGATTTCCAGCCAATTTACGCTGATATCGTTCCCATAAGTTGGGGATGACATAGAACGACTTCCTTAAGCATCCAACGTCGTAGGTCTTGACGTCACCCGAGTAGAGAGCAATAAATGCCTTTGAACGATAATTAGGGTGGAAATGACCCAGACGCAAGGCAGACCAACGTGTGAATGAGATGGTGACATCGTTAGGAAGCTACATGGACGTTAATGCAGAGCAGATGGTGATGAACGCGTCGGGTACTTACGTGACAGGGTCAAATCTTGCCATCGCAATATGCTTGGGGTATCCATAATTTTGTAAATCCCAAGTATGCAAGCGATCAATGCCATCTAGACCTAATGAGAAGCGATATTGCCAGCGCGTACACAAGACATGCTTACCAAGGCATACCAACGTATGAGTGCTTATGCCAAACTGCAAGAAGTGAATAGACCCTCCGTCCGCAACTCCCAAAACCACCTCCACTGGTTTATCTCCATATATATGGATGGTTCCATGCGCCGTGCCTAACAGAGGTCAACGAGATGCGACTCGCCATTAAGAATCTTACCAACCAACGGCAAGGAGGCTGGCTATAGGGTTGATGGCAAAACACGTAACGTCGACAGGATAATCGAAGGTCCGTAATTGGGCAACCTCCCAGACTTCAGGTTCCAGAAGTTCAGTTGATAAGTCGGGGACGGTGTGTCCAGTGTTGCGTCTCAGAAACATGGTTTATTCTGAGAGACGTGGAGTACTTGGCATGGGAGACACGATGTACTTATTAATGAATCAGACAATTCAAGTCAAACACGATCAGCTGCAAGGTGTGACACAATGATGGAATCATACATGGTGAGCGTCGTACATGCATAGGTGCGATGGAAAGGATAGCATTGGAGACGAGTGCGTAATAATACAAAATGAGTATATTAAATAACCGAAAGCGAATGCTCAAAAAGGGTCATGCGATGCTCATCATTCCACAAATTTCTGCAGCGTTGGCGGGATATTCCTCTCTCCTGGTTGGGTTGTTGCACCCCGAATTTTCCCAAGCCAACTACGTTTCGAAGGCCTTGTTGATTGATTAGTCTGCCGAGGGCTATTGGTAACATCCGTTATCAAGTGCGGAACAGCGGGATGTTCAGTAACACCACTCTTAGGAGAAGCCGCTGTGGTTGCTGGGCGGCGACCTCGGACAGGAGTAAAACTAGCATGAGGGTTGCTCAATGCTCTGCGTAGTCGTGGTGTTTTGCGTTCCGGGAGAGGGTCTCCGGGAATGCTATCGGCTGTAAACCCTTGGGGCGGAACACTCTCACAAGTATCAAAGTCATCGGGAGCGGGACGCTTCTTGCCAATCAGTTGCTCCGGTTCACTTGTTTGCCATGTCCGAGGCTCAGGCGCTTTGCTTGGAGGGACTGACAGTGGTTGCGACTTGGGCATCGGTTGATCACTGCTTCGTGAGCTAGCAGCGGCTATCCCAATGGGCGATTGCACTTGCTTGTAGGTTGATGGGAGGCGGTCGTGTGGTACTGGTGGTGGAGCAGGAGCCTCGGCCGGCGAGGCGGGGGGTGGTGCTGATCCCTTCTCTGCTGCCACAGGGATAGCTGCCTTGGCTGCAGCGAGCTTCGTTTGCAAATTCTGGACCTTACGTGCCAGTGTTTCTACCTTCGAATTAAGTTTCTTGTTGGCTTTGAGCATCCTACATATCTCTGTTAGGACCAATCAATTTAATTGGACGCATCGGACTTACTCTAGTGCTCTATCGTCATTCTCTTCGATTTCCTTGCACTTGCTTCTCAAGGTTTCTTCCATCTCGGTATTGCGCTCCTCTAGCTCTGCAATTATTGCGTCCAGTTTTGGCCTGGCGCGGAGAGCAATAACCTCCTCTCTGAGCTCTGCTGTCTCCCGTTTGAATTGGGTGAGTTGGAGGGTGAGTTCGTTTTCCATAGCTTGAGCATTATTCTTGTTAACGGCAAGTTCTTCTCGTGCCTTAGCGAGTTCCTCGCGGACAGCAAGCAAGTTCTGCTGGCTACTCATAAGGTAAGCAAGAAGTACACATCGCCAGAACCTCCACTCACCTTTCCTGAACTTGAGAATCCAAATAGCCTTGCAATGATGCCAAACGCTCATTCTCCTCACGTAAGGTGGTAGCTTTCTCAGCCCAGGACTGCTTCTCGTGTTGGACGTCTCCAACCTGAGATTGAGATTGAGATCGAGCTAATTCTTCTGTTAGCTCTGTAACCTTCTGCTGCAAGGTCTGCAAGGATCGCTCTATCTCCATCCGTTGTTCATTCGCCTGTTGGATCCCCTGAGCGTGCATATGACTATCCTCCGCTCGCCCTTCAATCTCCGTGTCGAGGCGCTGGGCAAGGTTGTCCTTGTCGGAGGAAAGCTGGGTATACTTGGCTTTCTGCTCCTCAAGGGCGGATCGTGACTGTTCCAATTCTTCTTCGTGTTGAGCCTTGGCCGCCTGCAATGACTGGTGCGCAGCGTCAACATTGGTCTTGAGCTGCACGACCTCATCTTCTAACTCTTGACGAAGTCTTCGAGCTTCCTCGGTGGTTTTCTGTAATTCCGAAACTTCCCCGAGGGCACGGTCGAGATGCTCCTGTAAGCGAGCTCGTTCAGATTGCCGTGTCTCCATTTCCGCCATAGCGTCCTTCAACTCTTGAATCTCCGCTTCACGGGCCTGAAGACTCTCGACTTGGTCTGACAAATCCTTGCTGGACTGGGCAAGCTCTTCACTTGCTCTCTCGTGGAGTCCTTGGAGTGCTGCATAGCGGGATTTTGCTTCTTCCAGTTGCTCGGATTGCTCCTCTATGCGCTTGAGCAGCCCCTCCACTTCTTGGACTGGTTGGGCCTTTTCATGGTCTTGGTCTTGCTGGCATGACTGCATAACCTCCTCCTGCTGTCGAACAAGGTCTTGCACCTTGGCCTCCAGCTCTACGATGCGCTCCAACGTCGTGGCATGTTCTTCCTCCTTCTTGGCAAGGGCATCCCGGAGTTGCTGGAGTTGTCCATCCAGAGTGATGATGCGTGCTTCGCTCGTGGCTGTTGAATCTGTGGCTTTGTCACGGGCAAGGTCGAGCTCGTTATTGAGCATAGCCGCTCGGTTCTGTTCCGCCATCAGAGATTCTTGGACAACGGAAATCTGCGAGGATAGCGCGTCATGATGGTCGCTGATAGCATTCAGGTGCTGGATGGTGGCATTTAGGGATTGGTGGTGAACAGCAAGCGCTAAAACAAGTTGACGGATGTCGACCTGAGCCATATCATCCTTCTGCGACAAGTTCCTGGCCACAAGCGCTTGGTGCGAGAGTTGCTCATGTGCGTTAACAAGTTGAGACTGATATTGGTGGGCCTCTGCCCAAGCAGCTCTCGTTAGGCTGCCTGCGTTTGCCGTCTTCTGCATTGCCTTGAAGATGACTTCCACCAGGGTGGTAATTGCTTCCTCCTGGGAGTACAACTTCGACTCCGCAGTCTCCATCTCGACCTCGAGTTGCTCTAGTTGTTGCACCGCCCTGTCCCTCGCTTCGCGTGCATCTGCACAATCCTCGACCATTGTGTCTCTTTGGCCGCTGACGGTCTCAAGTTCCACGGTCAATTCGGTAAGTCGCTCTTCTTGTAATCGCAGATTTGTCTCTAGACGCTTGATATCATGCTGATGGATACCAATTTGTTCGGTACGTCGCATGACTCGGGCTTCCAACTCCTGAACTTGTCTCTGCAGTGCTCGAGTCGCGTCGCTTGTCGACATGCTTTGTAATTGGTGCAACTGGAGTTGGCTGTAGCGACTTTCTGCATCGGCTAGTTGCTGTTGAAGTTGCTTCGACTCTACTGTGAGATTGGTGACTTGCAATCGGAAGGAATCTCGCTCGCTCTCCATATTCTGAAGGTCTCGAGACAAGTTTTCTTTCTGCAACTCCAAGTGCTCCATGTTGTTGTTGTATTCCTGGTGGCTGACCCGTAGGCTCGCAACCTCCTGGGACCAGTGATTATCCTGGGCGCGTGATTGGACGACCACTTCCTCGTATCGCACTGAGGATTCTTCAAGGTTTTGCTTGATCTGGTCCAGTTGCGACTGAAGTTCGTGATTGATGGCGGACAACTCTTGAGCGGCTTGAATCTTGTTCTCTAACTGGGAATGCATGGCGTAGTACTGGCGACGCACATCCTCAAGTAAGGTTTCGTTGCTGATATTCAAGCTGTGCTCTCTCGCAAAGACAACAGACAAAGCCGAGCACATGAGACCCAGGCGTCGAATAGATTGTCTAACAACCGCCAGCCCCGGGGAAATAGGTGTTAATGTGTGTGTACTGGCGCTTGATAGTGTGACAACTTGAGCTTCCAAAGATTGGATTGTGAAATTTGACTCTGCTTGTAGGAACTGGAGATCTCGCTGAAGGTCATCCCGCTCCTCTCGAAGTCGATTGATGGTTACTAGCAAATTCTCGGAGGAAACGCCGCTAAAAGTTGATCTATGTTTTTCGTCATTCAGTTGAATGAACCGCCAAAAGACGAATTGCCCACCTGGCATTCATAACGGATTCCAATTGCTGTTCCTTATCGCAAAGGAGTCGGGTCTTTACGGACAGTAGCTCCTGGACTTGCTTTAACTCTGTCGTCACCTCCTTTTGCTCTTGCAATAGTTGGGCCTCCCTGAAGTCGAGTTCACCAAGCTTCTGGTCATCCTCTTGTGTTTTCCTCTCCAGGCGCCGTAACTTCTCCTTCATACCCCTGACATCATCTGCTCCCGCCACTAACCCCTCCAGTGCTGCGATTTTGGCTTCATCCTCGTCAATCCTACGTAACAGCTCTTCTTCGCGACTGGGATGACCATCATATTGCTGATAAGATCTCAGTTCCTCTGATTTGTCTTCCAGCTGGTCTCGCAGCGACTGGAGTTCTCTCTCGTGCCGCTTTGTAATTGCCAGCCGCTCGTTTTCACATTTTATTAGTTGCTCTTGTAATTGAGAAGTTTTTTGACTCGTGTTGATAAGAGCTTCCTGTTTCTGAGCCAAAACCCTACGGATTTCTTCAACCTCGTGCTCTAAGTTTGTAACCTTCAAGCTCGATAAGGAGGAGGAACGGCGGCGATTATCCGGGATGGGTGCACGAGGAGTGACAGGGGGAAGCATTTGTCGTCGTAATTCAAGCTCGAGTTCGCGTACTCGGGCTTCTAACATACCCTTCTCGCGACCAAGGGTATAGGTTCGATCGTTGTGTTGATTGGAAGTATGAGCGACAGACTGCAGGGTAGACTCAAGCTCGCGGATGTCAGTCTCCTTCTGCTTGATTGTCGCCTGAGCAGTCGTCAACGTCGCCATGATGTTCTGAGCATTAATCTTCTCGTTTCTGAGATCATCCTCGTTCTGCGTCACGGTGGCGTCAAGCTGCAAGGCGCGATTCGTTTCGTGATGAAGCTGAAGGGGCAGGCCTCATGAGGTAAATTACGTGCACAAAAACAAGAATGACTGACCTTGTGCAGAGCTTCATTGAGTGTGTTTCGTAGTTCCTCCATTTCGCTGGCTTGTCTCAGTAGTTGAGCCTGTTGAGCGGCTATGTGGGACTCTGAGAATCAAATGTTCAACGAAATGCCACGGCCATCGGGGGATGCATATGGCATACCTTTGCTGGACAGTTTGTCTCTAAGAGCCCTCTGCTCTTCTGATACATCGTGCGCGCCGATGCTGAGGACCGACATGGCCAGATCCTGTTGGCAGTTGTGTTGAGGGCCGTGAGTTGTTGTCAAGCGTCGGAAGAAACAAAGGGTCAGGTGATCGCGTTGTATCACGTGAAATCTAAAATTAGAAGCCGCCTTTTCACTGATTGAGGACCCTGGAGATCCTAATTGATTCTGCCAATTCCACGCATCTTTGGAGGAAGAAATCTGCGGACATTGCTTATCAAATGCCACAATCAGAAGAGAGTATCAGAGAGTGATGTCATACCATCTGACGTCGTTCTTCCGTGTTTCTTCAATTCACACGTCTAGAACTATATAGATCTATTAATGCAACCAGGTATACTTCAATTCCCACCTCCTCTGTTCCTCCGTGTCCTGCTTATCTCTCTCTTCAATGTCTCCCAGCCAACCGCTCAATGGAACCCCCGCCATCCCCTCCAGGGTAACCCTCAGCCTTGGTCATCTGCCACACAAGAAGGCGGTAAAGATGCCATGGCCGAGGACACCAACTCGGGTAAATATGTTGACCTCTCATCGTCCAACATCGCTCACTGCCTGTATAGATCGACCCAAATAACCCGCCCTGGCCTGCTTTCCGTGGTTATCACGAATATTCGTTCGCTCATGCCACTATGCAAGAGCGGTTGCCCACAATCCTCGGAAAGGCCATCGAGGATGCAACTGACACCTTGAACAAGCAATCCTCCGAGGAACGGATTATTGATCTCGTCCGCTGCATTGAACGCATGGGCCAGCTCATGACCGACCTCAGCGGAAACGCTAAGCTTAGGCCAGTCATCGATGATGGCGAGGCAGACGTTGCCCTCTGGAACAAGGAGATTGCAAAATACTTTCAAGGTATGGATGACAGCACCGCTGGCTTCCCCTTAATGACCGCTGCACTAGGGAAGGACTTCATGAACGCTCCTTGGTTATTCGCCGAGGCATACAAGTACCGCCGCCTTCACGAATGTTTCAGCGTGAGCAAAATGTGGACCGACTATGACGTGTTTTATCGGCAAAAGGTGACTGGCTTCCGATGGAAACGCCGGCTCAGCTAACGTTCTCAGTGCGATACTTTCTCCCGCTCGGGAGAAGCTGTTTTTGAGCTATGCACGCGGTTCGCCGAGCCATTCAAGTTGTCTGAAAGTATGCCGGCCGACGAAGCCCTGAATGCTGAGCGTCTGATGTTCCTCGAATTAACTCAAGGTACCGTGTCTGCACCCCTCCTGTGCTAGCAGAATACTCACGAGTGCATCAAAAGTATGTCTCTGGGGGAACTCAACAGACCTATCTCTCTTGATCAACATGTCTGAAGAGCAAATTAAAACTCTGCAAAGCACTGGAGGTGAACACCTAGCAGCTACAGAGAAGAATATCTTAGGCAACGATATGCACGCACTTTGGGAGACTTTCAAATCTCTCCGGGAGAACACTGGTGGCAGGATCGACTTTGTCTTGGACAATGCGGGCTTCGAGTTATACTGCGACTGCGTCTACGGTTAGTGAACTTACGACATAGTGGAGGGATACTGATCAAATGATTAGCCGACTTTTTAATTCAAAGCGGGCTTGCCACTACTGTCCATTTCCATGGGAAGCGGTATCCTTGGTTCGTCTCGGATGTAACCAGGAAGGATTGGGAGTGGTTGTTGAATACTATGGTCTATGGATCTCTATTCCCAAAGGCCACGGACGTTGAGTTGGAGTCTCTGAGGCGCCTCGGCCAACGCTGGAAGGTGACATCAGGCCCCTATTTCGCGTATGACTGACCATTTATGTTAAGTAAAGGAGTACGAAAAGCAAGGAAAATGGACGTACGAACAGCATCCATTCTGGTGTACTGGATACACATTTTGGGAGTTACCCAGCGAGGCTCCTGACCTCTTTCTTCATCTCTCCCGCTCGGACCTTGTGATATTCAAGGGAGATTTGAATCATAGGAAGCTTACATACGATTGCGCTGCCCCAGCCAACACCCCATTCGAAATGGCCATCGGACCGATAGCAAATTCCCCAGGTGCCCCCAAAGTTGCAAGTTTGAGAACTATCAAGAGCGATGTCGTTGTGGGATTAGGGCCAAATGGGGATGATATAGTGGCGAAACTGGATGAGGAGGAGCCAGGTTGGAAGATCAGCGGCAAATATGTAAGTGAAATCAACATCCCTTTGTATACCTTCCGACTGACAGACGTAGGCCATCGTCTTGCTCTCTGAAGGTCGACCAGGGGAGAAGGTTCGATTTGCTTGAGCCAATCAGAGTACCTAAAAGTAGGAGGACTTGCCAAGTCGAGCCTAGAATGGATAAACGTGTATCAGTGCAGAGCACTACTTCGAGTTATCATATATCACGAATCGGCTACATAAGTCAGCATAAGTCCGAACCGAGAAGTTTTACTTTAGCACGTTGCTCATCCGTCACTCATGCAGCACTGTAAATTCGTACTTGCGCCTATGTAAAAAGAGATCCAGCCGTAATCGGAGGTATCTGCTTACTGACGACGTCTAGATCTGAGGCTACGTTGACCTGGGCACATGAACATGATAGCCTATTCTGGGAGTCTGGGGTTGGCTGTGCAACTACGTACAGACAGATCATCAAGCATGGGTTGGGAAATGTGTGCGAGTATTTATGAGGATTCCATCTGCACTAAGAGAGCTGAAGAGTCGCATCATGAGCAAAACAAGGTACTACAGATCAATTGAGCGACGGGAATGCACTGGTCTAGGAAGACGATACAATGTGATGATACAGATTACCCCAAGCGAGGAAGCCTTTTACGTGTTGTGCTAGTCAAGATCTGGTTCTTGGTTGGGCCAACTGCCCGGGAAATGAGCTCTTGGCCCCTGTGCAGGATCTGAATTGGAGCGATTATGACGTGATTGAGACGATGATTGAGAAGTATTACTGCTCGTAGAGCTACTGGACCCGATGTTAAATAGTGATTGGAATATTCCAGACGAGCCAGATCCAGATGCAGCGTGCTGTGGACGTGAGGGACCTTCAGCTGGTCTGGTTCGGTCTTGATTAGATGGGTAGTTTTCTGGTTGTGGTACGAGGGCATGACTGTCGCTCTTGGTTGGACGATGATTCCTACAGATCAAGGGGCATCGACGTACCGGCAAACTGGGCAGGTTCCACTTGACTTCAGCCATGGAAGTATACAAGGAGAATGGAATGGGTGTTGGCAGGGCAAGGTTACGACCACCAACTCCTCTGGGTCTGTGGTTTCGACAGTGAATTGTTCTTTACAAACTGCACAATCCTTTTGCAACAGGGGAGCTATTTGAATGAGCCGATGCTGCAATGGTATGATGGTTCGAAGTGCTCACAATCAATCTCCAAGACATCCCGTTGCAGCTTATTGGTGACCTCCTCTGTGGCCGGAACTGGTCTATTGGCATTAGAGCTCTCCATAAGCTGCGTCAATATTTGGTCGAGTGCTAAACCCCGATTAAGATGAATTCATTGGCGTAGCTCAACCACTCACCTTCTTGATTGAAGACATAATCACCCATTCTGCCAAACTCAGCAGAACTACCCATGTCAAACATATCCCCCAATGGATGTCTGGGGCCCAACAATGACATGAGATACTGTGCCATGAGAGGGGCAGCAATACCACCACCATCAGACGCGTCGGGTCCTCGACGAAGGAATCTGGATTAAGTTAGTAGGTAGTAATAAAGCAATGAGGCCGTGTACTCATGCATTCTTGGTGGTTCGCCTTCAGGTGAGAAGGGGCTCGTGCCGCTAGGGCGATGACCAGGTGGGGGAGGAAACGCACTGCGCGACTCTGGCGCTCTACTCTGGAAAGCAACGTGATTAGCGTATCCTGCGCAGACGAGTTTAAGCACTGACTGAGGCGCCACCTCCCAACGGTTCTACACGAGGTGATGTTGGGCGTCTGTCGGCCAGGCCATTGTTGAGGAGCCTTTGCACAGCAACTGTGAAACTGGTCGGTGGAAAGTATGTTGCACCCAACGACATGAACGTACATAGCATTCGGCCCAAGTCCGGCGGAGCAGCGAAGTCGAATTCGTCCGGCTGAGAGAAGGCTCGAGGATCATCGGTCGTGCTTTCTATCTACGAACCATCAGGAGGATGTAGAAAACAGTGAAGGGATGCTAGCAACCTTCTCAACGAAGGACCCCCGACAGGAAGCACAGATGGGATCAGGGACCTTGAACAATTGTGATGAAAGTGAATTCTTCTGCGATGCTGAAGGTCATACCATCAGGGGCCGCATCTCTGATCGACACTGCAGTCGGTAAGTATTTGGTCGGATGCGGTTTATTAAGACGTACTTCGTGACAAAACCAGAGTGGTTCGCGGGAGGACATGGTGTTAAGAGTGAAGGAGCAATGGGGGTGGCAGTGAGTGTTGGAATGCAAGCGACTGGAAATGTAGAATGGAATGTGATGATAAAGCCCTGGCCATGACGTGACCTTGGCAGATCGGATGTCACACTGCCAGCTCTTGTCGCTGAGCCTCACTCACTTCCACTTCGCACCGAAGGTATGTTCTAGAGAAATCTACAGGCGTCCTTGATGATCTCCTTAGTTCCCTATTATATGATCCTTGTTCAGTATGAGATCAATCACTATGTTGCCTGATCCTCAGTTACTTTCTTTTATCTCGTTTCCACCCACACCGGTGACCTTGTTGACCATTTCACATCCCCATCTAGGTCGTTGTTCAAGCTGTGGATGGAATGTGAGTCGAGGAATCAATCAACGTGAATATAAAAGCGATAAATCTTCTCGGGATACCACTAGAGTTGGAAGGATCTGGCTAGTAATATCATAATATTGTCATAAGTAGCATTGAATTTTTGGGTGTCGGTGTTTTTGTTATCATAACCGTACCTCTCCTTGAGACCAACGTGTGCATACTGTCTTGCTCTTTGCTGGCATTGTCACAGCGATAAGGCCCTCAAGGCGGCGGTCACTATGTTATGCAACCACCCCGTGCGCGTCACGGTGATCAGGTTCGCGCTTTGTTCTCGTCCGCCATTGCTCTCGGCATGAACTGGGTAAGTCCATCCAACGGCTTTCCTCATCCATACAATTAATCGCACCTCGCGGCAGAATGGTTTTGCGGGCGCTGCCTGGCAGACGGCCCTTCTCCTTGTCCCAATTAGTTTGGGCTTCGTCTGTGATATTTGTTCGGCCTTACCAAAGTTCAAGCCCCTTCAGACCATTTCAGGCATGGGATCTGCCCCGTTCCAGAACTTTTTGAACCTTGAAGATTTGGCAGACCCAATAGATGATGAGCGACCACCACCGCTACTCCTCTCACGCGTCCTGGCGGCGCTGGCATCCATACAGCTGACACTTTGGCTTGGGCTACTCATGAGAGAAGTAACAGTAAATGACAGCCCGATCGTGTTGAATTGCCTTGGAATTGTTCTTGGCTGGGTGGGTCCAGATTACTCCTATGTATATCTGGTGCTAAGAGGACTAGACGTATACCACCTTCACCCTGGTTATCAACCCTCCAAAAACGCCACCATATCTACTAATGATATTCGCGACTTGCCTTGCTTCGAGTATTGCAATTGATATCAGCATGACCTCCATTACGGCGACGAACTTTGACCACCTTGCATTCAATTTGGTGGCCCTTAGCCTGGCCATGGTTTTTGTTACCGTTGCAGGCTTCCTACCAATGACGTCCACACGCCCAGCCAAGAACGTGGCGCGGCCTGGGTTTGTGCGTCGATAATTTGAACAAATCCTATGTGTCCTTAATTGCCTTTCTCCAGGCTCCATCTTCCGCTCTGTCATGTCCTGAGGATGATGTCACGCTTTGGTCCTGGTGCACATTTACATTTGTCGAACCCATCTTTGAGGTTGCAAGTAAAGGAACAATCAATGAAGAGGATGTCTGGTCCCTCTCGCCATTCTTTCTTCACAGAAACCTCTTCAAAAAATGCTTAGAGTATAGAGAATCGTACGCAACAATCTTTCACATTTTGACCCTATGTTGACCTGGATCAAGGCACCCCGAACATTCCCTTTTGCGCTTTTTGATAGTCTCAAATTCACTCGACTTCATCATTGATGTTACGCTGGAGCTATGGAGTACTTTGATGGGTATGCCTCCTTAGCGTAATTAACCAGCGTTTCCTGATCACGGGTTTTCCAGGATTTGTTCCGCCTTATGCATTGCAGGAGATTCTAGCAGCATTATCAGAGAACACTCCACACGCCAGAGAAAGGGCATATTTTTGGTCTTTCATTACATTTGTTGTCCATCTCTCCTTCGCACAGAAGGACCTTTTCAAAGGGTGGCATACGCGCAGATGCTACGAACGGACGCGTGGACAGCTCTTCTGTACTCTGCATTACAAGTCATTGAAGAGACAGGATTTAAGCGGAGGCGTGAGGCGCGAGGGTGAAGAAGCCGCAAGCGCCGACTTGGGCAAAGTTGTCAATTTGATGCAGTAAATGGGAATGTTGTTGACGATTTGTGTGTTCTGACTAGTTTTCATACTAGGGGAGACTCATACGCGGTAGCTCAAAGGTTCTGGGAATTCTCCGCATTGTTTGCCAACCCGATTCGTCTGGTCATAGCACTTGTCTTCCTCCACAAGTGAGTTTGAGATGGACCTAATACGCCAGATTCTTACCAGTTGGGTAGAGTTCTAGGATCGAGTGCCTTTGCTGGTGTTGCAGTCATCTTGGTTGCTTCCGTCCTAAGCTATCCCCTCTCCACGTACAATATCAGGGTATGTGTCTGGTGGAATGCGACGATAGGCTAACATTGTTCCAGATTACGCGAAGTTCTTGGAGAGCCAAAGATAGGCGTATGGGGGTTATCAACGAGATGCTTCAAAACATTCGTTTCCTAAAATTCTATGGCTGGGGTGAGTCTGTGCCACGTGGGCCTTCCATCATCCACTATATTCCGCACAGAATACCATTGGTCTCGAATCGCTCAACGCGCTCGCGAAGTCGAGTTGCGTTGGCGAGTGAAAGAAAATGTTGTTTCCACGTTGATATCTTTCATTTGGTAGGTCCATCCCCACCACCAAAGAATTCATAAATTAACCATAGCTGATCCAGGATATGGGTTCCATCCGCAACTGCCTTGGCCTCCTTCCTATGCTTTACGCTCATCGCAGGAGAGAAACTGACAGTCTCAAAGGCATTTACTTCTATTGCACTGTTCTCACATTTGCAAGGCCCGATGACAGCACTTCCTGGGCAAGTTATGGCACTGCTGCACGGTTTGTCGCCCATTTTTCTGCAAGGAGGGAGCACAGACTAAAGTTAGTGGATAGCCTACGTTTCAATGCAACGAATAGAAGCTTTCCTCACAGAACCGGAGGTAGAGGACTGGGCCTCAACGTTGACGGCAAACAGTCAACGCCCTACTATGGAGGGAATTGGTTTTGAAAATGCTACTTTCCAGTGGAACACTGGGGCCAATGATTTCTCTACCCCTTCACGATTTGCCCTGGGACCTCTGAGCATCCAATTCCCAGAGGCTTGTCTCACCATCATCGGTGGTGCCACTGGGTCAGGCAAAAGTGCTCTCCTGTCAGCCCTACTTGGAGGTGAGGCGTTTTGAATCTCGTTGCTTCCAGTTGTCTTACCCATGATGTCTCAAATAAGAGATGCATTGCGTATGGGGTGATGTGAGTATCGATAAGACTAATCACCAAGTTGCATATTGTGCACAGAACCCTTGTAGGTATCAACTATAGATAATTCCCTTTCACATACTAATCTGGGCAGGGCTGGAACACGCGACTATTCGCGATAATATTATATTCGGGTCTAGATTCGGGTTTGAAGAACAACGGTACAGGCGAGTCGTAGTGGCGTGTGCCTTGGAAAAGGACCTTGAGATGTTCGATGCTGGAGATTTGACTGGTGATTCCCTCAGTTTGGGTTCGTATTTCGCGTTCGGCTGATAGCATATATGCGTCATAAGAAATCGGTGAGAAGGGTATCACACTATCTGGTGGACAACGCGCTCGGATTGCACTCGCTCGTGCAGTCTACTCAGAAGCCAAGGTTCGACGCACGTTCTTGGAACGCCACTTTACTAATCCGCCCCTAGTACTTGCTCCTTGATGACCCGTGAGTGATATTACACTGCAATTTTGCCACTTTATTGAATCCCTCCAGCCTGGCTGCCGTGGACATGCACACCGCACAACACATCGTAACTCATTGTTTCCAAGGGGAGCTACTGAATGGACGAACGGTGATCTTAGTCACTCACCATGTTCATCTCTGCCTACCCGCTGCGCGACGGTTGATTGAGATCGAACATGGCCAAGTAATAAGGAATATCGATAGTTCGGAATTCTCAAGTGAGGACAGGAAGCATTTTGGGGAGATGGACACTCAGGAACCGACGGTCTCCGAGGAAGATGCCCCAACTCCGGTTCAGAATGAGGTTGATGATACCGTCACTGCATCTGTTGACTCCCAACAGAAGGTGCAAGGAAATGGTAAACTCGTCGAGGCGGAAGCTAGAGCCGAGGGACGTGTTTCGTTGAAGACATACCTCATTTATGTTAAAGCGGCCGGAATCTTCTCCTGGATCCTGACGCTTGCACTCATGCTTTTCATTCGTCTGATCAACATCGGCAATCAGGTTCGTATATCTGTCCTCTTCAATCCAGTGGTTGTTGGAACATCTATTTTATACCTAGGTGTTTGTCGCCAGATGGGGAGAGGCATACGAACAAAGGCTCGGCATTTTGAAGAGTTTGGCAGTCGTACCGATCAAGTATCCATGGGATGATCTACCTTCGCCCAATGTTGACGTCAAGCCGTGGTTGATGATTTACCTATTGATATCCGTGGCGGGTGCATTCACAGTACTGTTCTATATTGCCTTGGGCTACTACGCTAGTCTGCAAGCATCACGAGTGCTCTTCCTAAAGCTGCTACATCGCCTGACCCGCGCACCAACAAGATTCTTCGATACCACACCTATCGGAAGAATTCTCAATCGCTTTACAACGGATATCAATGTCATTGACGGGGCTCTTCAAAATTCAGCCAGGAATTGCATTTCTGGAGTCTTAGACTTTATTGCATCCTTCACCGTGATTTTAGTTGTTGTCCCTTCTTTCGCTCCTTTCGCGCTGTTTATTGCCTGGTTATATATTCGGCTGGCACCCCCGTATATCATGACATCCCGAGACCTTAGGCGTTTGGAGTCTATTTCTTTATCCCCTGCTTTCGCTGGATTCGATGAACTGTTGCACGGCATTGTTCATATTCGCGCGTTCGGTATGGAGCAGCGGTATCAAGAACAATTTTATAAAAAGGTAACGCCCATATAAACAGGTTTGCATCCGTCATATTGACAAAGTGTAGGTGGACAATTTCCAAAACTTTGATCACGTCTATGTAGGTTATATCCAATATATATGCGAATGGATTACTGAACTGCCTTTTGCAGTGGTTGGTCAATGGATGGCTACGCTGGCGCTACGACTGTACGTGGGCGACAGTTGCTCGATTTTATTTTTCTAAATGCCCACAGGTCTTGGCTCCGTTGTCGTTTTTACGGCTACCATTTTTGCACTCTGGAAGGGAGTGGCTGATGGCTCTGCTGCCATTGTAATTGTTCAAGCTGGGATTTTTGCTGAGGCAAGCCGGCAGTTAGTAAAGTCAGGAATAAATTTCTCTTTGGGTATATACGGACTCTAATATGGCTACAGGGTTGCTGCACAGCTAGAACTGGATTTTAACAGCGTAGAGCGAGTGTCCGAGTATCTCGATGTCCCACAAGAAGCACCCCCAGTTATCAAAGGAAATAGACCTCCTGCTTACTGGCCCTCAAGTTCTGGTCAACTTGTCGCGGAAGATTTGACCGTCAAATATGCTCCTCATCTTCCCCCGGTGCTGCATGGCCTTTCTTTCACGATTCGACAATCTGAAAAGGTTGGAATAGTACGTTTGCTGTTCTTGTCTTTAAACATAAATTAGTTCTTATTTGCTGATGCTTTGCTAGGTTGGTCGAACTGGATCAGGTTAGTTAATGGGAACGACGGGAGATAAATGCTAACTGCATCCGTGAAGGCAAATCCACACTCGCCCTGTCCTTACTTCGCATGGTTGAGCCCAGCGATGGTAGAATCTTGTATGGCTGTCTCACGTTCTCTAGATTGGCCGGCATTAATCCGTGTATAGTATTGATAATTTAGATATTTCCACCATTGGACTAGAAGATCTTCGCACAAGAGTAGTAAGTCTTTGGACGCTCTTACACTCTTACCTGACTGGCAACTCAATTGGGCGTAGACTATTATCAGCCAAGACGTTGCATTATTCTCCGGTACAATACGCAGCAATCTGGACCCGCTCGGTCGACACACCTCAAGGGATTGCTTGGATGTTCTACAGCGATGCCACCTGGTGCCATTGCTCAAACACACACCATCCTCTCAAGAGCCCACTATTCTTGACATGGCTGTCAGCCAAAATTCGCTCAGCGCCGGCGAGAAGCAGCTGATGGCCCTCGCTCGGGCAGTCCTTAGGAGAACAAACGTCATTATTATGGATGAAGCGACGTCCCAAATTGATGTTATATTAGACGACAAGGTTTATGGTTTTCACTTGGTTGCACTTCACAAGCTGAACACTTTGGCGCTTTTTTAGATTCAAGAGACCATTCGAGAGGAACTAAGCTCGGCCATTGTGATCACAATTGCCCACCGCCTGAAAACCGTGATTAACTATGACCGCATACTAGTCTTAGACGATGGTCATATCGCAGAATTTGGTCCACCAAAGGAGCTGCTGGCGAAACCTGACGGCGCTTTCCGAGAAATGTGTCGCAAGAGTTCAGACTGGCGTTACTTTGCTTCGATCATGGAGGAGGTTAGCAGTAGCAGATAAATTACACGTGATAATAAGGAAATGGCTTATGGAATCTGGAGACCAGATGGTCGTTGGAAGCCTCTTTAGATGACCATTTCTATAACTCTATAATACCTATGCTCTACAAATCGATTCTCGCATTATTATTCTTCCAAGCAACGTATTCAAGACCATTCCTGGGTAGCGAGGTATCCCTTCCGCGAGCCTTGGATGATATCCTGCCGACGGATCCATTTTCACCCTTTGACGACAACCCACTGCCAAAGCTGGATGGAGTGGAGGAGATAACAATGACAAGGTTCAACGACGACCTCACGCCATTGCTGGAGACGGTTCAAACGACCAAGCGGGAAGGCGGGCTTACGATGCACACATCGGAGCACACAAAGACGTCAGCGACCGCCACAAGTACACCAAGGACAACTTCAGCCGCATACTCCACAGGCGAGAGCAACGGGTCATCCACATCCGATGTCGACACCGACACGCGCGTTAGCAGCACAGAGAGCCACATGCCAGAAGAAACCACCCGAGGCGATGTGTCCCACGAGCAAGTCGAGCAGAACAGCGCGTTGACCACAAGCAAGCCTGCGCGAGAGATCAATAGATGGAAAGTCATCGGCATAGCTGTCTTGACAGTGACATTCGTTGTCGTCGTGGTCCTCGGGGCGATCTTTTTCGACACATGGTGCCGCTTCTTGCGAGATGTGTTCTGCGGGAGAAAGAAGGACAACGGGGATGAAGATATTATTCCAGATTGGGCGAACAGGACCTGGGACAAGGGTCCAAATCCAATACTCATACGGGACCTCTCCGAACAATTCGCGGAATGCAAGAGACGCTCTGTTGAACACGGAAGAATGAAGTATGGACCAGAGTTTGAACCACATCCGTTGGAACCACTTGTCAGAAGGCCTAGCAACAGGGTGCAGATGGTACCCCCGATTGTTGTGCATCACTGTGCATGATCCCAGAAATTAGCATGTCGGATGAGATGTATTAATGGAGTTGTATACACCCTGCGCCAATATTGTTTCGCTGCAACGAAGATGTATGAAGCACCGCATCATTTATTTATTTTTCTCCGTAGGCAGGGCCTTCTCGAGATAGTCGGAAGCAAATATTCCGACCGCAGCTACTCCACAAACCGCCAGAGAAAAGTAGAGCCGTGCGCGTGGAGGAAGTGCTGGAGTGAACATGAGTCAACTTTCTTCACGGTCTTGAATTTTCAGACAATAGTACCTGCATAAGATTGGAGTAGTGTACGATTAGCTGGATTTGACGGGTTTTTTTGCGAGGACATGGCAGGCTGCAGGATCAACTTCGGGTGCGAAACTGGGATCGAGATCATTGGGTCACTTGTGACGTATGTTACATCCACGTGGCACACAACCCTTTACGATGTTCACCGGCCTGGTCAGTCCTGCAAGGAGCTTTCTAAAGGCATTTCGTAACATATCTCTGCATAATTAGATCGAGCATCTTGGCACCGTCTCCTCCATCGAAAAGGACTCCGCAGGATGTACTTTAGTCATCTCAGATTCGGCGCTGATCCTAGGCGATTGCCACATAGGCGACTCGATCGCTGTCAACGGAGCATGCTTGACGGCTACTGAATTCAATGCCTCCGAGAATGGCGGTTGGTTCAAGGTTTGGTTAGCCAACGAAACGCTCGAAAGGACAGATCTTGGTTCGTGGTTTCAATGGTGTGGGTTGTTGCCAATTGCTGAGCGACATATGCGCCTTAGGGGATCTTCAGCTCGGCGGCCAAGTTAATTTGGAGCGAGCCATGGCCGCCCATGTCCGCTTTGGTGGACATTTCGTGCAGGTATGAAATTTGAACTAAATCTATTCTTCTATTCACATAGCATAGGCGCACGTCGATGACACTGCTGTGATTTTGGAACGGACAAATGACGGCGATTCGCAACGCTTGACATTCTTGTTACCTGAAGCGACGGCTGGACGACCGTCTTTGCTGCGATACATAGTTCCGAAGGGCTATGTGACCATCGATGGTGCTTCGCTCACGGTTACCGGTGTCAACGACGCCCAGCGAACGTTTAGCGTCATGTTGATACAACACACACAAGAGAAGATCACATTGAGCAGAAAGGCTATTGGTGGTAAAGTGAACATTGAGGTTGACATGGTTGGTAAATACGTAGAGAAGAGTATCTCTGCAGTACTTGGTGGTGGTGGGGAAGGGCTACGAGGATTAATTGAAAAGGTGGTAGAGGAAGTGTTGGCCAAGAGAGGGGTACCATAAATAGTGTAGATTGATCTAATCTCTGGCTGACGACTAATGAATTGAATTTGGTTGATTTATGTAACCACTTTGGCCACTTCCCGTCAACCGCGCTCCGCCTACTTGCTCCTTCTCCTTTGCTATCTTCCTTCGACCATGGATGTCTCTGTGAGGAGGAAGGTTTGTTCTTTGTCTTCAATCTCTCTTCCGTCGTCGCGCTCAGTGCTTCCCTACAGGTCGTCATCAAGCTTCTCACTGCCTCTGATGACATTTCACGACCTTCACGAGCAGGCTCACGACCTCCTTCACCAGCCAAACCCCCAATGACCCCAATAAATGCAAACGATTCCGATTTACCCCATACTTTTCGTCCGAGAGCCAAGGTCAACAGTAGTGCCGTCGCAAGTCGTAAAGCCCCAACTGTCGTATCGACCTCATCGACCGCATCCGACAAGCCCCGACAAAATCACGAGAACAATCCACTCAGTAACGGTTCACCGGCACGACATACCCCTCGCTCTCCGAACTCTACCTTGGGCCCCTCTCTTCACAGGGCTAGGACCACCGTCCTTCGTCCCGGTTTGCGGCCACATACTTCGGATTCTACACCTGGCACACCAGATTCTCGTTATAGACCCATTGTGGGTTCAACGTCATCTGAACTCGGTATTGGTCGTCCCACAGGACACAGATCGCGTCAAAATAGTACTTCATTGCACTACGTCAATTCGTTCTCTTCTCTTCAGCCAACGTCTAACTCGTCACGTCCACCATCGCCTAATGCTTCAGTAATGGAGGCCAGTAACAACTCTGACTACGAGATACCACTCGCAGCCCCTGCACCCATTCGAGTCAAAGCTAGACTGTCTATCATCAAACCCGTGCAGGATGCTAGCTCTCCTCTATCACCGACCCAGCCCAATCCTCCGCCAAATACACGTTCTGTCAGTGGCAGCCTAAGAGTTCGTAGTCCATCAATATCCTCCTCTATCTCTGCCGGTCCTACACAGCCGAGCAATTTCTATCCTATATCCACTAGTAGCCCTTCAGCAAATCCCCACCGATACGCAACCCCGCGTCCAGCTTTCCGGAGACAGCCGTCGCCGGCTTCAAAAGACCCCCCTATTGTAGCAAATATCGACCCAGCATCCATTCCCCTTCCTTCACAATCACCACCAACATCCGCGCTCTCCTACTCCTCCCGATCCTCAGCATCCCGGTCTTCTTATTCTCGTAATCCCGATTCGGACAGTCAAAGCAGCGTTTCAACAAGCCAAAATGAACAGACTGTTATTTCCTGTCTGTCACTCGATAAAGACGCTCGTAACTCTGGTTCAGACTCAAAGTTGGAAAGTGACCATGCCGACACTGAGAGTGGACGCGACTCTGGTAATGAAGAACACAAGGTCAGGGCCGAAGCAAAATCCAATCGCAAGGTAAGCAATAGGGTTTTAGCCGCAACTCTGCACTTATCTAATACAACCGCTGCGCATTCTAGATTGCTGATCTGGAAATCACGAATCGGTCCCTCCTCGCTATAAACGCAACTTTGGAAAAGACGAAACATAAACAGGCAAAGGAAATTCGAGAACTCCGTCGAAAGCTTCGGGAATCGCGGCTGATACTTCCTCCTCGAACGTATCGCGCTGTCAAATCCTCACTGGACGCAGATGACACCGAGGAGGATGAAGATGAAGGCGGTGAGGAGAATGAGGAGGAAGACGATGGTGATGAGGTTTATAAACGGCTTAAACTTATGCTGGAAGGTTTGATTCAAGACGGCCGGAAGGCATTGGAAGCCAAAATCGCCACCGGTTCAGCAGATAAACCTATCGCAAAGGTCCTCTCACCAGTCGAGGTTCAGAGATGGAGAGATTCCAGCAGTGCCTCATCTGATGCTGAGGCTGATAAAGAAGAGGACGACAAGGATATCGATATCATTATTGAGCAAGGCATGGACAAAACCAGAGCAAACCCCAAGGATGCCACGACACAATCAATACGGCGCTCTCCCTCGCCTCGTCGAAGCCAATACGAACCTCAGTTGTCAGGAAGACTATCACCATACTCTAGGCCTTCTCGGCCTGCCAGTCCAGCACCACCACCTATTCTAATCACGGAATCAGCTTGATGTCAACGTAGATCATATCAAGACTTATGCTTACGCTTTCTCAAGAGTACTTATGAACCCCATTACTTACCATATCACGGTCACTCGTCCCCTTACTTCAGATAATGACATATACCCACCTTATGAATCCCACGATACAACACCACTTGTTTTGTTCCGTCCATTCCACATGACCATGATCTAATGCATCAACCAATCATCACAAACAATCGGACTACGAGTACAGAGAACAAGTATATGTAACTCTCGCTTCAATCGTCGTCATCGTTCGTCATTCTCTGTGCACGTTTTGCCAGCTAGTATATAATGTTAAGAGATGCACTCTGTGATAACAGACATCATACTCACCGCAGCCGCAAGGTCCATCTGACCTGGTGCCGCTCTGGCACCAGCAGCACCTGCCGCAGGCCTTGGCGGCATCGCTGGCGAGGGTCTTGGAGCAGTTGGAGCTGGGGGCTTACTTCCACCTACAGGTGGCTTTGGTGCTGTTGGCTTGGCGCCTACTGGAGGCGGTTTGGGCTTCGCTGCAACCGGTGGCGGTGGCTTCGCAGCTAAGGAGCTTGAAGGTCCTGAGGAAGCAGGCGAGTCATCAGCTCCTGATGTAGCAGTGGCCGTCCTCTTCCATGGTGTAGCAGTTCCATTTCCTGGTGCCATGCCCGGGAAAACAGAGACAGGTTTTGCCTGAGAGTTGGCAATTACGGATGCCGGTGCCGGTTTAGGTCTACCAGACGCTGCAGCAGGTGCTGGCGTTGGGATTGGACGACGTGCGGGTGGAGGTGGCGCAGGTGGTGGGGCGGCTTCTGCGACTGGTTCGAGGTAGTTGTTTGGAGCCCAGCCTTCGAACCCATCCTTTTTCACTAACCACCAACCATTATCTTCCTTCTCGACAAGCTCAACAACGTCATCCTTTGCAAGCGACATTTCTCCCTCTTGCCCCTGGAATGCAAACTTGGCCCTGTATAGCGGAGCGCTTGACTTAGCAGGTGGAGCTGGGGGTGGGGGAGGCGGTGGCGGCGCTGGTGCAGCACTCCTCGCGGCGATCTTGGAAACCGTTGGAGGAACTGAGTGCGTAGAAATTGTGGATGCCGCAGTGGTTGACTTGGCAATCGGCGGTGGTGGTGGTGCCGGCGACGACGACTTTCCAGGCAGCGTTCGAGCGACAGGAGCTGAACGAGAGGCAGGTTTTCCTTTCTGCATCGTGGTTAGCCACATATTGAATTTGAAATGGAACATGCTACATACACTTCCAGGACCCCCTGCTCGAAGCAATTTTCCTTCGGTAATTGGTCGGACCACACCAGGCTTTCTCCTGGGTGGTGGGCGTGACAAGCTGCTAGGTGGTTCACCAGAAGGGACATGAACGATATGGCTTTTATAAACATCACCCATCGCTATGGTCTCATCTTTGATGAATTTGATTTGTGCTTTCTTCTCCTTCTTCTTCGCGTAGTCCAGACTGACACGCAAATGAGAAAGATTCTCCATGTATAAGTGGTACTGACCTTGGTGAGATAGTCAAAGTCATGGCTCCCTGCGACAATCGAATAAGGTTGGCAGCAAGTTCAGTCTTGAAGTCGCAGCTAATGACTGGGTCTCCCTCTTCAGAAATGTTACCATTCAAAATCTATCACCAAGACGTGGTTAATACAAGTCTTCAATCGCAATTCAGTTGGCATAACGCACCAACCAATCGTCCCGGAGATTTGACATGCCAATACTCTTGATAGTCACAATAGGTATCTTACGTTCAAGCGATGTGATGGCCTGCCCATCTTTCAGTGTCGTCACAAGGAAATGGACGGCCCGTTGTGTCTGTCAAAGGTCAAGACCGCTTGGTCGCATACAGGCGAAGGACATCTTTCTTACCACAACAATGAACCGTGGACTTGGCTTACTCGAACGGCCCAGCTTGGACACGAGCAATTGACAACGAGCACTGAATGTGACTGGATCCGCTATCAGGGAGTTAGCAGAGAATACTCAACGTACGTTTGCAGCTTACCTCCGACTCCACAGAGTGATGCTAGTTCTGAACCTAGCTCGTTCTTGCCCATAACATCAAGGTAATCTCCTGCAAAGCGACGGTAGCTCAGCAAGCTAAACCTTCTTCGCTCTTTTCGTCCTGCTAGCACCTCATGGCCATGGTCTCGTATTTTGGCATAAACGATCTTCTCCTTATTGTTCTTCCAGAATTTCTGGATTCGACGAGCGCACTCGTTCTTGTAGCGCATATAGTTCTGGAACGCTCGCTGTATGCGCGCCGCCATATTATGCCAATATCTATCTCGCATCGTTTCGAGGGCGAAAAGCTGGAAAACTGGGTTTCATTAATTGAAGCAGGTAGGTCGACCGAGCTTACTGTCTCTGGATTCTTGATGAATGCTTTGGTGACTCCCATCTGCCATTCCTCTTTGGCAATTCCAGTATCCTTCAAAATTTGCTCACAACCTGACTTGGAATCGCCGCTCCATGTGTAATCTCCAGCGTAGGACGTGTTGGGGGAAAGCAAGTAGAATCGCTCCACCATTTTTTCGAATGTATTCCTGTAGGCAAATCCTGCACGGCGTACGCGGATATTCTCCTGCAATCCAAGATATTTGATCTGATGTAGGATAGCTTTGGAATCGTACTCGGAACCGCTGCGATTTTGATTTGGTTTGATAGTACGGATGTAAGAGGGTTGAGCTTTCATTAAGTTGTCAACTAGTGCACCAGCGGATGCCTTTGTGATCACAGCTATCAACATGTTGCCAGTCGGGCACTGCCTATCATACGCACCTTAATACGGTCTCCGGCTGTCGGAGGTCGCTTCTTGCTATTGGGATCTGGACGATCTGGGAACAGTGTTTGCAAGAACTGGTTGCCGCTGGATGCAATAAGGTCGAGTAGGTCTTTGATCAGAGAGTCCTTATTCTTATCCGTCATCCCTGCAACGTTGTACATGACATCACCAGCGTAGTGCTTGACCAGGAATTGGGTTCCACGAGCCTCAAAGTGAGCATTAGAAGACAGCATAGCAGTTCGCTGGATGAAGCTGTTGTCTGCAGCTGTGGGATCTGCGTGCGCCGTTGCGCAGGCATCGTTGAGAGCTGCAAAGATTCCAGGTGGTCGGCGCTCTTCGATTAGATCGCACACGACTTTATTATTGAAGTACTTGATTGGGGTCCATTGAATCTGTTCCCGTACATATTCTTCTTGCTCAGTTTTGAGCGTCAGCTCGATGAAGATTTGCTGCAGCTTCTCATTGACGTAGTTGATGCAGAGTTGTTCAAAGGAATTGTCCTGATAAGGTGTTAGCGCAAAGCCCAGTGGTTTCATACGCAACCTACCTCGAAGATTTCAAACCCGAAGATATCCTTCTCGCAGGGTTAGCATAGGAGTCGGGTTTTAACACCCACATACCAATATTCCAATAACATGAGCATGGGCACTCCGAGGTTTCATTGATACGTTGATTCGGGAGACAATCCACTCAAATAGATTGTTATAAATTGCCTTCGACAGCGCGTCCCTGCCAGAAGACGCCTGAGCAGGGTTCAAAGGAACATCATAGACAGAGCCTCGCCGCCCTCCTCTTTGAGTTTCCATTACTCTGGTGGTAAGAGCCTTCTGAACTTGGGCAGGATCAACTTCCATAAGATATGCAACGAAATCTGTGACGCCAGAATCCGCAATTCCGGCATTACCATCATCCATTTCTTGGAATTGAGCGTTCCCAAGCCAAAGTATGACAGCCAGCATTTTAAAAATCTCGTGCTGCTCTTCAGAAGTTAATCCGATGACTTGCATAGCTTTCTACGAAAATATTTCAACAGTTTTTCTAACGAAGGCAAAGCATCTCTTACGATGGTATCATGATACTCCTTCGTGTCGTCCACGTCGTGCACTTCTAAACAATTGCTCATGCTAGTATAAGCGTACGCTTCGGGTCCCTGCAAACCGAACGCCTCTAGACGCAAGTGAGCTGGGCCGATCATCACAAGGAGATTGCTTACCGCGTTGCTCATCCGATGCACCTTTGGTGAACTGATAGAAAATATGGAAGTTACGCTCATTCTCAATCTGGCCTACAACACGCCCTTTCTCGAGAAGGTAATTTGTAATTTGGGCTCCAACGGGTTCTCCATGAGTATTGAACATGATCTCAAGGTATTTTCCCTAGCATATAAGATTAGTTTCTGCAGCATTGTTCGTAAGTACCAATCGCTGACTCACATGCCGGCTGGAGTTGTTGTTCCGCAGCGTCTTCGCACAACCGAAGCTCTCTAACAAGGGATTGGTGGCCAGCACCATATCCTTGATTTCCTGTATACTGCTGTCATTTCCTCCAGACACCGCGGCAATATACTGCATGATACGTTTGGCAGCTTCCGTCTTTCCTGCACCCGACTCCCCAGAGATGATAACACATTGATTCTCGTGATAGGCATTCATGTAATAATAGGCGGATTCGGCAATGCTGAAAACGTGGGGAGGGACCTCCAGCCTATTCTTTCCTCTGTACTTCTGTAAGACTTCATCAGTATAGATTCCCAAGTCTGTTGGTGCACGATTAGCCGTGATGCGCAGAGCGGTGTTGTAAGAGATCACAGATACCCCTGAATGGATTGACAGAGATTAACACGGCACCAATATAGGTATAAATCTCGCCCGACAACCAGCGCTTCTGAAGGTTCTCGTTGATACTCTCGTTGCTAATTGTCGTTAGCAGTGTCATATCGGAAACGCCAACTTGCTTCTTCTTGAAACCCTCCTTCCAGTCGGCCTACACAAAGATCAGACTTGATATATGACGCGATAAGCGTGACTGAGAATACCGACCTTCGCAACCTTCGTCGTTTTCTCTTCATTCTTTGATTTCTTGCCGGCCTTCTTCGATATCGCCTGCGGCGTGTTAGGGTATTCACTCAGACATCAGTCATCGGCTATCACATCACCATTAGATTATGTGAGCCACACTAGTGACTGGTGTATATAGTGTGTCGTTAATATTGTGGTGACCGATATCGGGAAAGGATTAGGAAGAAAAATGACGACAATCAGCGCGGTAAAGAAGGCATCAGCGAGTCACCCAGTTTGGATGTATAGCCTGTCACGATATCCAGATATTTTTATAGATGCCGGTTATGTATTGGTGACAGAATTTAATGATACGACCGTCATTGCCTTGAACGCTTGTATGCTACAAAAAAAAGCAATACTATATTATGAGCTTCTGTTGCTACATTCATTTCGTTAATATCTTCAGTACTTCTACAGCTAACCCAACTACATCTGTCCCCAACCCCGCAACTTCGCCTTCAGTGATGACGCCCAAGTTCCCCAAAAGACCGGCTTCCCGTGAAGCGTGAATGATGGACTCCCGCGATCTGGCGTCGCTTGTCTGCACGCAAAATTGCCGAAAGCATACGAGGCCGCGATGAGTGAGGCCTAGTTGCTGGGCTCTATCGGCATCCGCAGTGCTCGAGGATACTCCAGCATCTACTAAAGAAGCCAGGATTGGTATGACATTTTTCTTCTCCTCCTGGAGCTGCAGGAGCATTTGACAAGCAGAAGGCGAGGCGGTCAGGGTTGCAAGCGCACCAGAGGCTGCAAGTCTCGTTGGAAGGTCATCAACATCCGACATCGCCAACAAGACATGGAGCTTCGACTGGGCGGTCGTTGTAACCTCTTCGCCGCCGTAGCGTGCAAATACAGGGTCAGAACCGACGATGAGATTGCAGATTAGTTCCATTGCTGCTCGGCGAACTAGTTCATGATCTTCGAAAAGGAGCAATTCGACGCGATCCAAGAGCCCACTGGCCTGTGCGATACGTGCAGCCATCTCGGGACCATGACTAGCCATATTGGTGAGAGACATCATAGCTTCGAATTTTTGGAGCATATTGGATGAACTGTGCTGAAGTAATCCAGAAAGGGGTCGAATAGCGTCGTACATCACCCCCACATTGGGTCCAAAGACTTGTAAGGGTGATGAAGTTATAGCAAGTCGAGCAAGAGCTTGGATGGTCTCCCGCTGCAATGCGTCCAGAGGAGGTCGCTCTGTTATCGGAGTTTTATCTGAGCCTTGACTAGGGGTGGGGTCGAAGCGTGTCATGGAAAGAAGAATGCGACTGCCCCCGCTCTGCAACACCTTTCCTCTGTTTTCCCGGTCGCGTATAATGTTGATAAAGGCCTTTGCAGTGCAAGTCCTGATCCCTGGACTGTCGAGATTGACTGCCGCGTTTGAGATTGCATCGAGTGCTCCTGCAGAAATGAGACGTGTTATTCTGCGTTTGACGGCCTCATCCGTGTCAGCAGCAGGAATTTCTGGACCCTTTGATGCGGCTTGTGCCATACGCTTCAGCTTTTCCAATTGTGCATCTTCATCACTCATCTGGGGACGATAGGTGCAGAGATTGACCACTATGGAAAGGACACCGAAGAGCAGACTAAAGTCTGGAGGCTGGAGCCGTTCGGCTTTTAGTGATCCTGGCTTACGACGCGGGACGAGGCTGAAGAGCCGCTCGAGAAACGCCGCGTCCTGTGACAAGGTCTCCTTGATTGGGGGGACAGCGGACAGATAGGCTAAACCCTCGACAGCATCCGCTACACCTGACCCTGGGTTCCCTTGAAGGATAACTCTCTTCATTATTGTCGCCAATGCCTCGTCTCTCTTGTGCAGCCCTGGTGGAGGGGCTTGTCCCTCTTTCTTGGTATCCTCCGCAACACCATTACTCTGCTTGACTAGTGCCACTGCGGCAGCAGCAGCCAGAGCAGGTTCAGAGGTATCCCTAGCCTTGATCTCTAACCATTGGATAAGAGTCTTGGTAAGAATCGTCCGGCATGATTTATGACCACATGCCTGTGACGCCAACTGAGCAACACAATGCGCTACAGAGGGCGAAGGAAGGAGTTCAATGCAATCGAGAATCAGCTCGTACATGCCATCTGCAGTGAAGGCGTCTGCAGCCGTCTTCCAATCAACCTGAAATAAGGCAGTAAGGAAGGACAGGCCTTCAACCTGCGCTGATTCCTTCGTCTCCGACAGTCGAACACGGATTATGGGAGTAAACGCTTGTGATAGCTTTCTTGTTGCTGGCGTGGGTTCGTCACCATCTCCCTGGTTGTTTGCACGAGTTGTCTTGCAGAAGGCAGTTAGTTCGACATAAGCCTTTGCGCGGTGGGGAGCAGATTGTGTGGGGGTGAAGGCAGTGATAAGATAAGTAAGATCGTCTGGCAACTTGTGTCTATCTGAGATCGACAATTGCTCCAGGCTAGATTGAATTACTTCGTCATCATCAACGACTTCAATTTTGGGCATCTGAGCAGGGTAGATGACTGTCCTTCAAACGTTGGACGATGCAGTGTATACACCTATTTATCGCCAATGATACGCGA
Source organism: Volvariella surrecta (assembly GCA_951802395.1). Classification (NCBI taxonomy): domain Eukaryota; kingdom Fungi; phylum Basidiomycota; class Agaricomycetes; order Agaricales; family Pluteaceae; genus Volvariella; species Volvariella surrecta. The sequence continues at coordinate 2,425,473 of OX637781.1, read as the reverse complement.
CTGGCCACTTTCATTTCCGACCCTTTAGATCACAGCGTACGACCATGGCCACAAGGAAAGCTACGATTGAAGAAGGCGATATGGTTTTGTTGCGCTTGCCTTCAGGCGAGTTAAGAACATCTAAAATGACGAAGAACACGTAGGTCACCAGCCCTGTGCTTTAAATAGCATGCTAAACTATAGCAGCACAATTTCGTTAGGGCGTGTGGGCTCATTTCACGCAAATGAACTCCTTGGAGAACTGTATGGGCTAACATACGAAATGGTCGACAAAACGCTACACGTCCTACCGCCGCGAACTCTCCAGGAAGTAGGTATGAGTATTTTCATGCTCACCGATCCAGCTCTAAAACCACACTTGTAGAGGACACCGACGCTACAAATGAGCTTATAAATGATGGGGAATTCGTACAACCCTTGACCATTGACGAGATACAAGCACTCAAGTCAGCCGGAGTGCACGCATCTGTAGGGGTTGCCCCATGCACGCAGACAACTGGGCTAAACAAAGTGATAGGACATAATTCGAAAGCAAATTGAACAACACGCAAACTACTCTCTAAAAACCGAATACAGCAAAGAAAAGTACAAGAAGCGGAAAGAGGCTAAGTAAGTAGTCGAATCCAACTGTAAACGATCTTTTAAACAGACCTCAGGTACTCAAAAACATTCACCACCGTCGAACCTACCCTTTTCAATGTTTGCGAATACTGGTTTCTCAAAGATCAGAACCGGATACGGGATATCCGTGTGGATACTCTATCACAAATGATGAACCTTGCAAACATCCATCCAGGAGGGCGGTATATCGCAGTGGATGACGCATCAGGGCTGGTTGTGGCAGGGATTCTAGATCGCATGGGTGGTAAGATGCTCTACCAACCGATATCTTCGCGGACGCTGACAATAGCCAAGGGCAAGGCAAACTAATAACAATATGCGATTCGGATTCCCCACCGGCGTATCCTGTCGTTGTAAACATGAATTTTAGCCGTGAAATGTCATCAGTACTTGTATCCTTGAACTGGGCAACTGCTGACGAAGAATATACCCCAAGTAGGTTTATGTCTACCTCAGGCATGGGCGCATTAAACGTTGTATAGTCCTACCACCTACCGACGTTCCAACTGACCAGATACGATCCGAGAGGCAGAAATCTCGGCTACTAAAACGCAAAACGATAACACAACATCTCTTTGATACTCGAGAAGAATTGTTTCGTGGTGGATTTGACGGGTGTGCATGACTTGGTTCAGATTTCCTCCCACGACTAACGCGCTACTTTCTTCCTAGCCTTATCGTAGCGAGCGAATATGAGCCACAATCCATTATAGAACGCCTGGCACCTTATCTTGCAGGTTCCGCCTCCATCGTCGTTCAAAGTCCATACCTCTCGGTACGAAGCAGTCTTTAATTCTATCCCACCGAATATCTGATGCTGTCGAAGGTCCTAGCAGATTTGCAAATAACTCTGCGGGCAACACCTGGATACCTCAGTCCGACTGTAATCGAGGGCTGGCTACGGCGTTACCAAGTAAGGACGTATACAGATACAACGATCCAAGGCTAATCCGAGTAGGTGTTGCCTGGGCGTACACACCCTACGATGAGTACATCCGGATCAGGGGGGGGTATATTACATGCATACAAAGTGTGAGTACAATGGTCCCGGTAATTTGGCGAAATGTGGTGTTAATGCAAATTATATAGATACGATGACCCAAAGGCATCGTCAGTGGCAGCCCACCGCTTCCAGAAACGTGCCAAAACAAAAGATGAGGAAAAGCCGTCAATCATCGCCGCCGAGGAGACAGAGGAAGTCAGTATGGATGGGAATTAGATGTCCGTGGTCGTGGCTTTCATAAATTTCGAAAGGAAATTAAAAAAAGTGGCTAGCAACACGCCATAGACCCCTTTGAATTTGGAAGCAGCGAACACCTCAACCGAATTGCGACTGGGATGAAGGTGTTGGTCAATTCATTTCAGGGAATAATGCGTCTACCACCTGAGGTAGACTATCAGTGTTGCTTCCTCAACTTAGCATGAGGCCTTACTTCGTCAATAATAGTGTACAGGATGTGCTGATTAAGTCGTCTGTTTTGAAGCACAGCAAACATTCTTCTGGCGCCACGTCGGGCATTTGTTCGTCCGATCATGTTCGCGGCGAGGTCTAGAGAGATCGATGAATATTTGACGACTTCATAGCGAAGTTGAACTTTACCTGGAACAAGGGAAGATAACTTCCGATTGGCTTCTTCCTTTGTTCGAAGTTTTTCCTCTGCAGTACGAGGTGGCGTTGGGGATTTCAGTTTGCCTCCCGGCCAAAGAGTATTTCGGAAAGTTTTGATCCACGTGAGGACTCTAGGCTCATCCAAGAAAGTTTTTGAAGTCTCTCGTAACTTCCTGATGATGGTTTGATTATGACTGCACATTTAGAGAATCATCACTACTAACCTTTCTATGGTTGAACCTAATACTTGCTGCAAAATAATGACGATGGCTTGTCTTCTAAGCCAATTATCCTTTTTATGCAGTTCAAATAGAACCAATATCAGGTCGCATATAGGTGCCGAGAAAGCTGATGTGCTAGTTTCCCCTTCCAACGGTTTCAGATCTCCTGGAAGCTGCAGTAACGCAGCCTCAGGGGCATTATTCCCAGAGGCATTCAGAGCCTGGACAACCAATTCTTCATCATTCACGCTAGAACCCACTATTCCAGCAAACTCGGCAGCCTGCCGAGTCAACCGTTGGATCATGACATCCAACATAGATGGCCCAAAGAACATATCGTCGATGCTCTCGGCAACAGAACGATACACATTGCGAACGAGGTCTGTTCCAGAGAAAGCTGATGGATCCTTTTGACGTGAAGGGGCCTCGGCTGCGACGAATGGCGAGTCGCGAGAGAAGAATGTGCGAAGTTCATCGCTTTCGCAAACGGCTGGATTTGCAACAACACTCTGAGGCAGGGGTGAACAATAAAAAAACGCGTACAAGAACCAAGTTGAACCCACCTGTAAATATTTCTCCAAGGCCGTTTTCCTAGTATCCACAAAATTCCCAGACAGAGATGTAACGAGGCGCTTGCCGGGGAAATCCAGGGTACGAACCACAGCATACTTCTCTCTCAGCTTGTTGTGCATGCTCAAGAATTCGTTATACCGTCGCGCAACCACCCACCCAGATGCATATCCTCCATCCTGTGACAACTGTTGAACCTCAACCAAATAGCGGACGACCGACTTCCCTCCTTCCTCTCCAACTGTGCTATTGACGATGGAGACTTTAGTACGATCGGGAATCAACCGGTTCGCAGATTGCTGTTGTTCGTACTGGAGTTTCTGGAACTTGAGCTGTCGCAACTCGCGATTCATGGAAGACTTTGACTTCTTCAACAACTTTAACTCCTGTCCATCACCCGTTAGTTCAGCCTTTCGAATAAGTGCGTCCAGCATTGCGTCCTGAGACTGAAGACCGTTGATCTTGGCACCAAGGCGCTCTATCTCCCCAGAAAGTTGGAGATCACCAGGACCGGCAAGGTGAAAAGACGCATGCATTTCACTTGAATCATCTCCAGTTTCGTCATTTTCATCCCTGTCATCGACGGAGTCGGTGCTTATGTCGCTGGAAGACGGGGACTTCGGTTGCCCAATAGATTCACTGGGAGAACCGGATCTCCCCGAACGTCGTCGGCTCAGGAAATCATCTGATGGTTCCCGTTCCAATGCAATAATGTCTGTTAGAGCTGTTCTGATCGCTTCCATCCGCTGTTCTTCTGCACGTTGCTGGGCATCCTCTGGATCATCAAACAAGGGGGCACGGGAGGAATCAGACGATTTATCTTGAACTGATGATATCAGGATATCAATGTTGGAGGGAGGGGTTTTACTAGGTGGAGGAGGTGACAAAGGAGCTAAAGGTCCATGACCTGATAAATTGGAACCCCCGCTAGCTGATCTTGGAAGAGGGACGGCGTTAGGGGGTCGAAGTGCGTGTCTGGGTGGGGCAAGTGAGATAGCCTTGGGAATGGCCGATGGTTCGGGCAGAGAATGACGAGGTGACGGTGTCTCGACACTGCGTGTGTTGCGAGAACCTCCATACCCTGGGTCACCGATAGCTCTAAACCACAATTCTGACCGCTCGAAATCTTCGAAATCCGCCTCCATGGCACGTTCGGCTTGCCGCTGGGCAAGCATGACACTTCGACGCACTTTATGATGTGCACCAGCAGATTGGGATTCTTGGTTTTGTGCAAATTCGCGGATGTTGTCGATATATTTAACAGATATTGAAGCAAGAGCGGAGTGGGGTGTTAGTCCAGCAAAAAATAGATCCTGAATCATCGTAATATCTTCTTTGAGCGTCTCTGGGAGGGCTTGGCCATTAATGGGTTGGTCCTCTTCACCTGATGAGTCGGAATCGACGGACTCCAGCGGATTTTTGAAGCTTTCTACTGTTAACCAAAACTGGACCAGGAGGGAGCGCTGGCGGCGGTCCATGAACTCCATGAAGTAGGATAAGGAATTCGGGTTATGCAGAACATCTCGAAGGCCAAAGCGAGAGCTGCCACCTTGCTCTGTGTGGGATGTCTGTTCGAGCTCCAATGAGATAGATCAAGTAGCAGGTAGGAAACTTACAGATGATTGCTCACCACCCAATATTGCAATCCTTTCTTCCACTTGACGCTTTGCTGTGTAGAGCCTGTCTAGAAAGGCCACTACATTCTCCGTCTTCTCCTCGTTGATCCAGTCCTCCTGTTTATGATTAGCTGTAAATGTGTTAGTGAGGATAACGAAAATGGCACAGCAGAGTGATACCTAGAAGTGTCCTCGTTCTGCGAATCTCGCCAATGATATCGTTCTTCAGCCTTCTCGCATCCAACAATGAGGAACATCGATTGATGCTCCTCAAGAACGACTCAAACTGACGAATATCCGTTCGAATTGTAATCGTTTCATAGGCTTGGGCAGATGAAGGCTCTTTCTTTGTTGTCGTCGGCGACTGGGCTTCTAGGACATTGCGCACTTTCGTAATTAGTTTCCTACGATATAGGTCAGAAAGTTATTCCATGGTTGCATGGTTGCGGGATACACACTGTTGATGAATGGCAGCTCCTGCCTGAAAGAATCTCAGTTACGTTCGATGCTCTGCGGAACTGACTCACCAGTTCATTGATTGTGCGGTTCCAGAAATCTGGATCTGAGAGCGTATCTATGATTGGATAGAGGACATTGCAGACGAGTACTTCGCGAATAACGATCTTCAAAGCTTTACTCTGCCTCTCGCATTCTGGCAAGAGGTGAGGTAGTAGGCGGTCGACCAGTTGCCGGAGATGAGCTTGCTCAGCTTGTGTCGTGAATGTCGTTGAGAGGTTATCAACGGCTGGGTGGAGTTTTACAGATCCTTTACTTGTGTAACGGCTGGCCAGGAGTAGATCCAATTCCTCTGACTGTGTTAGTTGACGCTCTAAACCAGCTCCACGCAGAGCTATTTCTGACTGGCGGAAAAGCTCGATGTGATCTGTGATTTTGGGAAGAACGCGCTTGATAGCAAAGACAGGAAGGTCAATGGTGGTGGCTCGCTTCAAGACATCTTGTAGAGACGAATGAAGAAGAGACGAGACGGACAGAGGGAATGATGGAGAAGATGAAAGTTCCTTATACCAGACCAAAACAAAGTCTCGAACGACGAGGATTAAGATATCATTGATCGAGGATGAAACTAGTGGTGCGTTTGGAAGCAATGGAGGGAAGGACTGGGGAGGATTATCAGACCAATGCGATCGTGTGAGGACCGCCTGCCAAGCAGCAGGGGTGGAAAAGGCGAATGGCCGGGCGGCATGGCGAATGTTTTGGCGGCGGATAATGGATAATCTTTGAGTGTCGAGAAGGTGGGCACATATGACAAGGGAGACGCCGTAGGCAATGGCTAGGATGCCAAGGATAATTGGGGAGAAGACCAAGAGGAGAAGCGGGGAAGCGAAGAGGCGCGATAAGATGGGCAAGAGAACAGCAACGATGGCGACGACAGCGACGGCTGTGATGCTTAGCATAGGACGGTTCATGATATGGGTGTGCGCGCCAAGATCATTTCATGGTTAACACGGTCGGAGGCGCGGAGGACGGGAGCAAAGTACGACCCCGAGAGACTACCAAAATAGGAAGTCAAGTGGACCTCTTGTCATCCCCTACACTCACAACTGGGGCGGGCAGAACGAGGTCTTGTGCCCGCAGTACGCGTTCTTGTCATGACTCCTACTAATTTCTGTGGGCAGATGGATATCAGGTAAGCGTGCTGTTAGTGATGATATCGGAGGTACACATCCTTCATACTGGCATATTTAATAACTCCTAACAGCAGCATTGGTGTAATCCTCTGTTCTTGGTCAAGGCTCGCATGCAGGTACCTCAAGCGCTATTTTACCAATTTTGTCCAAGTCTCACTCAGCCTCAGGCATACTCCCCAACCCTGCCTGTTGGTGCTCAGCGCCACTATAAAGAATGCATTCCATGCCTTGTCTAACATTTGGAAAGATTGTGGAATGGATGCAGCCGTGCTACGCCCAGCCATGGGATCATCGGTTTGGAAAATCTCTCTTAATCTATCCACTTCACTTATGATCACGCCAGGTACAAGTCCCCAGCTATCATTTCACGAGGACTCAAGGCAGTCAAGCATAACATCCTCGCTGTCCGGGCCCTGCGGACAGCGCATGGACTTTTCTTGCTAGTAGCTCGGTTTCCGGCGCGTGTGTGGTATGTATTTCCTCACTATGCGCCAATGGTTTTGAACTCATGTAACAACAAGTGCTTGGTGGTGCTACCAACTGACACTGTGCGTCAATGAGGGCCCTTCATCCCTTTTCTAACCTCGCTCTAAGGTGCTGACACGAATGTACCCACAATACACCTACCCGACGGTCGAATACGAGGTGCCCTTTACAAGAACCTATCGCTTGCATATGGAAGCCTTGAAAATACTAGTAGGACGCATCCGGTGGTGGTACAAAGGTTAGAACGCGTGGTCACTCTTCATTATGTCCGTTAATGACGATTGGTGCACATCAACCGCTCATTTCCTGCGCATAGCCCCTTATACGTTGGTAGGTTTCCCATATCTGTATGAGTGTCATCATTGAGCACATGCTTTGCAGGGTTATTATCCTCCCAGCTAATGACATCATCACCAACCTATATTAAGGATATAGGAGCAAACGAATCTAGAAGCTGCACTGTAGATTAGATATTCGCCTCACATAGAGATCAAACATGCATACTATATACAAGGGGGACGGATGCCGTATATTACGTCGGCTGTAGTGCATCATCTAGGGGAAGAGATACTAAGGCCATCATAACATGCTTTGGCATACCTCAAGATCGTGGCAGTGATCGATAACTTTTTGATATACCCTGATTGCTTCCCTCCAGTAGTTCAGCGAAACTTCAGTGAAAACCAAGTTCTGACGCAATTACGACATTCTCTGAGACCCCTTAGCTCAGTGGTAGAGCGTGAGATTCCAGCCCTGGTTTGTCCTCAAGGTCATGCGTTCAACTCGCATAGGGGTCAGATTTTTCCACTTTAATAAAGTCCGCTATTCGTGTTTAAGCACTTGCGGCATGCCTACCCTATATGCTCTATGCCCCACGTGAGATAAACAAATTTAAGGTGAATATATTCGGCAACATGTACAGGATACTAACAACGAAAACATTAATCAACGGGAGCAGGATCAATCTGTCCATAAACAGGATAGCAATGAATAAAAAGACGTGCAGGAATTAAAGACTTCAACCGCAAATAGTAGGGTACTGACGGTTTGTCGGATCCTGAGGAATCCAACCGCCAGCCAAACCAGCTTGATACGACCAGTCATCAGCTTGCTCGGCTTTCCAAGTCCACTGAATCCACCCAGCGCCCTTCTCGTACGAAATAGTCTGCGCTTCCCAGAATTGGCGGAGGAAGGTCTTGTAGGATGAGCTGAAGGTGGATCCACTTCCACTCAGGCCATTGCAACTGCCAACGCGAGGGGCTCCGGGGTAACTACCATCATAGCGAGCACCAACACCGCGACCATTGAGGTATCTAGTACAGTCTGTGGATGCGGGCGACCATTCACCGACAACCGTCCAAAGATCGAAGTTTGCGAGCGAGCTTCCTCTATTACAAGCGGTTTGGATGTGTTGAGATTGGCTCATCTGATTCTCCTAGTATCCGAAATGTAAAAAAAATGGATCTGCTATGATAACAAAACCTGGTCTTACAGCGGGTGAGAAGACTTGGTATATATGTGTATCCATGATGACACCATCAAACGAAGGGTATGTCATGAAGCCATTCCAATAGCTAAGGGGCTGAAATGCATCATGGATCATGACGACCGTATTACTTTGTCGATCACTTCCATAGGGAAAGCTGGAGGGATATTATATCAGTACCACGCGCCACTGGCAATGCATAAAGACAGTTAGAATTACCGAATGTTTCCGTAGCTGTCATACCAGAACTAAGATGGAACATCAATAAGCGTATCAAACGCGTCATGGAATAACTCACCTGTCGGGTAACAGCCAACATGTTACCTCCGACGAAACCTGCAGGCCTTTGAGCACAGTAGTTAGTACCTGCGGAACAATAGATTGCGGACACGCACTCATTTAGAGGAGCAATGATAGGAACCACAGCTGTGTTGTCCTTGAACATGTTGGCAATGGTTTCAATGACGCTATTGGTTCTGGCAACATTGGTGGAGTTAGTGTGCCACCCGCTGATGGATAATTAAATAAAGCCTTGAGAACATAAGATTGACCGAGAGCTTAAGGGACACTTACGGAGGTGATATCCTCTGACCCGAGTTATCGAATCTATAGGAATAATTAGCACCCGTACCAGATCTGGGGTATTATTGTAGTTACCCATTCTGGCTACCCGGAGCCCCTGCACCACAGAAAATTAGTCATGGTAACTCTTGAAGCGAATTCGCGTACCGTGAAGGTCAACGATAACCTTGATATTGTGCCTCTGAGCCCATCCTACTGCAGATTGAAGATAGGGAAGCTGGCCAGTAATATAGGGTTCGCCTGGGCCAACCTCGAATGCCCAATACCCGATAGGTATACGGACGTGATTGAGCCTAACATTTCATCTGTCAGAATGCCGAATTTAATGAAATGGAAACACTCGGGTCCTTACCCAGCGGCAGAAATAGCTGCGATGTCCGCTTCAGTGATCCACGTATCCCAATGCCTCTTGAGTGCGCTCGCAGCGGTGTTGCGATCTTGGTATTGCCCAAACGTCCACTCGTCCACGATCCGTGAGTCCCCAGTATTGTCGTATAAGGAGGGAGTGATCCATGGCTAAACAGCACGGTTAATGACCATAGCTGCACGGCGGGGAGAAAGTTGTTACCTCAGTGAGAAGCCATCCACCAAGGTTGACGCCGCGTACTTTCTGGGAGCCATAAGGGAAACCAGGAGAGATAGCTGACACCGCACGAAGGAGGGAAACGCCCAAGAGAGCGGTGAGGACAGTACAGAGACTCGCCATTTGGAAGGATGCAACTCGAGGAAGGTGGAGCAAGAGCCAAAGGAACTGTGGCCAAGGTTTTTATTTATGGATCTTGCGAACGAGTAACCTGATCGAATCCTCGGAAATTTTAGATCCCAGGAAGCACCAATCCTTTATATATATGCACGTCAAAGACGGCACAGGCGGGAATTTTGTTGAAAATAGTACAAAAGCGAAATCGGATCGGCACAAACCCCTGGAATAAAGTTTTAATGTGAATGGTCGAGGAAAACGGCTCGAGGCGGAAGTAAGAAGTAAATGGCGGGGTTATAAGGGCGATCGTAAATGGTAAATGCATGGACTTGAATCTCTTGCGTGCTGTGCCGTGGTTGACCTCATGCCCAGTGCTGTTGGCGTGCGGTTAGGAAGGAGGGAGTACGGAAAGTCTCTTTCTCTCGGCACATGCTGGGACCTAATTCAATAGACACGCAAGCGTGCAGATTAATAATGCTCCAACTCAACACCTGTCTGATAGTGATCACCACTGCGCTGGTGTTACTATCAGGCCACAGAGTGCAAGAGTTGTAAACAATAGATGCCACAAATTTGGTGCTGTACCTCATTCAGGAGATGCATGCCACCTTCCTTACGTACGTCCGAGATCTACGATGCTGCGCTGAGTGAGACGAACTACAACGAATTGATGCATCGCCCCAGTCACCAACGGAAATCAGCCTCACTGGCCGATGTGATCGCCGTCCTAAGCAGTCCAGGCACAAACGTGTCAGCGGCTAGTCCTGTATGTAGTCAAGGTGAGGCGCTGCATACGGGAACGCGCGCGATTGATGGATTGCAGATGAACCCCAAATAGCCCCCGACGGCAACTACCGAACCCTCTCTTTTAAAGTGCAGTCTCTTAGATTCACAACCCTTATACCACACCGTTCATATCATGACCATCAATGCCATTCGCTCTAAATACCAGGCCGCTGGCCAAGAACATCTCCTTCATTTTTGGTCGCAACTCTCGGAATCTGACCAAGCGTCACTACTCGCCCAGCTCGATGCCCTCGATATTGAACGCGTCAACCGCATCTTCAAGAAAGCTATTAGCGGAGAGGCCGATGCTGCCGTTCCAAGCGGCCATGAATCGATCACCCCCCTTCCCAAGGGTGCTTCAGAAGCCGTTGGCAACCCGAAAGTGGACCGAGAATGGAGACGGATCGGGTTGGCGGCCATCTCGCGTGGCGAAGTCGGCGTCCTGCTAATGGCGGGAGGACAGGGAACGCGATTAGGGAGCAGCGCTCCGAAGGGTTGTTACGATATCGGTTTACCTTCCCACAAATCTTTGTTTCAATACCAAGCCGAGCGCATCGCCCGTTTGCAGAAGATCGCCGAATTAGAATTTAATAGGCCATCCGGCTCCGTTGTCATTCCCTGGTATGTCATGACCAGTAGCCCAACCCGCGCAGAAACAGAATCTTTCTTCAAGAAACACAACTACTTTGGTTTGGATCCCGTTAATGTCATCTTCTTTGAACAAGGTTCGCACGCTCATTATGGAATGTCAATTATTCTTATCTGTTCTCGTTAAAGGCACCTTGCCCTGCCTTTCCAATGACGGAAAAGTCTTCTTGGAATCCAAGTCACGCGCCGCCGTCGCCCCCGACGGTAATGGCGGATTGTACGCTGCCACGCGATCTCCCCTTTCTCCTGGCAGCAGTAACACTGTCCTCAAGGACTTGGCTCGACGTAACATCCTATATGTCCATGCCTACTGTGTCGATAACTGCCTCGTTCGCGTGGCAGATCCTGTCTTCATCGGTTACAGTATTCACAAGCAAGCCGACTGCGCTGCTAAGGTTGTGCCAAAGTCCCACCCTACTGAGGCAGTCGGAGTGGTTGCTTGTCGCGGTAACAAGTTCAGCGTTGTGGAATACTCTGAAATATCCCAAGAGCAAGCAGAGAAAAGGGATCCCGTGACGGGCGAATTGGCATTTAGGGCTGGCAACATCGCAAACCATTTCTACACCACCGCATTCTTGAATCAGGTCGAGACGTTTGAAGATGAGCTCGCATTCCACATCGCGCGTAAGAAGATCCCCCACGCCGACATCAATACCGGGGAGCTCGTCAAACCCTCTAAACCGAACGGCATGAAGCTAGAGATGTTCGTTTTTGACGTCTTCCCTTTCACTGAGCGATTCGCCGTTCTCGAGGTCAGACGGGACGATGATTTCAGTCCATTGAAGAATGCTCCTGGAACGGGGTCTGATGATCCAGAGACCAGCCGGCGCGATCTTTTGACACAACATCGACGTTTCTTGCAACAAGCTGGGGCTACAGTGGCAGAGGGTGTTGAAATCGAATTGTCTCCTTTGGTTAGCTATGCCGGAGAAGGTTTAGAGAGCGTAAAAGGAAAGGCGTTCACGAAGTCTGGATATGTCGAGAGTGTTGAGGAATTGGACTCTCTGCTTTGAATGAATGATTGAATCCTTTATCAGCGGACTTATTGTAGGTTAATATGAGATCACCAAAGCCTTTCGTCACTTTTGAATGTATGAGTGGGGACAATGGTGCCAATCTGCATGCGTAATGGATTTTGTATCTTAACCGACAGCATGCTCGGTGTTCTGTTTTCTAGTACCCCGAATCCCACCCTTTCTTTCTAGCTCTTCTCTCAACGAAGCAAACAGCTTCAGTGTTCTCTCATTTGGCTTTTGTATCTAAAAATAGTGTCAATATCACGTATGCTGCTGTGGGGAGCACACACCTCCTTGCAATACGCTATCAGCTTATCTAGTATCATTGTCTGGTTGTTTTGTGCATCTTCCAAGTCCCTCCGCAATTGGTGTATCTGAAATACAGTTGGTATGACCAAAGAGTGGAAGGATTAGGATACTACCTCCTCTTCCTGTTTGTCTGCACGACCTTTTTCCCCTTCCGCAAGTTGTTTCTGTTCTGCAGCTCGAGCGCGAGAAAGGAGAACCTCCAACTCCTTTGATCTAATAACACATTCAAAATGTCGCTCTCGCAATTCGTACTGCCGGAGGACGTCCTTAAGTCGCTCACGAGTCCTAGGCGAGTTAGAATTGATAAGGAAGTGATGAAAATTAGGACAGAATACGCATACACGCCGTCAAAAAGGTCTTCCAGCGTCTTTTTAGCTCTGAGCCATTGTCAGTCGTATCAATGTAACTTAGTTACACGTGAGGTCTTACTCTTGTGGGTTACTGGACCAATTTTTCTTTAAATTGGGTCGGACGTGCCGAATCCTCTCGTCCTACAACACTTTTCAGGCGATCATGATTTACATGGTGGCACATTCCACGCACCTCCTCGGGACCCGTTAGATCTAGAAGCTCGACAGCCAGGATCTCATCTCCGTCTTCAATCCCATAGTCTTCCGGTGTTTGATTTGGTTCAACCCGTCGGCCATTGTGCGAGAAAAGAAAGTGCGTCTGTATGTCGGGTATTTGCTGTGAGATGCTGGAGGTTTCTGTCTTGGTTTGCCCACTAGACCCAGTAATCTGGACTTCGTTGGGGCTCGAGTTACCGAAGCTGTCCCCATCTAGCCACCTGACATCACCACGGTCCATCCGTTCCGTCCACGTCGCAAATAGTCGCGCCAACTTGGATTTGCGTGATATCTTGAAGGCGAGCTCTGCACGATATCGACATACAACCTTGATGACAATTTCAGGCATTTCTCGGTATCTCAAGTCTTGCATCCTCGCTCGATCTGACCGCCTAGATAAGTCCATTTTCATCTGGCTGAGCTGTCAGTTTGGCGTGAGCCCTGGTTGAGACGATGAGGGTAAAGAAAGTGGCAGAACCTCATCCTGAGCATCCTCCACGCTCTGGGCAAGACGTTTCCCGTCTTCCTATCAAACTAGGATTCAGACGCAGGTCGTCATAAATGAAAATAGGACATGCCCGCAATCGCTTATTATCCTACATATGTGTTAATGGTGGGTTACAATGGTTAGTCGGCAGAATATCAGCATACCTTCTGCAACTCTCTGGCGAGATTCTCCATTTTTGCCTTAGTCTGATTCGCTTTGGTTAACTGGCTTTTCGCTTGCACGAATTTGGAATGAGATGGTGTTGGCCATAAGGACGGTCTGGGTGACATGCATACCCGCATCCTTGTCCTTTACAAGTTTCTGCTTCTCCTTCGCATGATTTCGCTCTAACCGTTTGAATTCTGCGAACTGGCGAGGAGAGGTGAATGGGCAAAGAGAAAGACTGCTTGAAAGGGATTGCTGCTACCAGTTCTATGTACTTGGCGTGTATTGCTGTCTCCGACATTCCTTTGACTGATTTATGGGCCTCTTCCGCTTAGCTGGTGTCAACTGGGTGGCATGGGAGTCAGAGGTTATAAGAGGTTCGCATACCGAATCTTCGTTCTTCTTCTTCCTCAAGGACCTCTTCCTCTTCCAAAGCGGCGATTCTGTTCTTGAGACTTTCATACATGGCAGCAGGATCCATGTTGTCATTGCGACGCTTAGCCTTTGAACCATTCATAGAAGAAGTGGTGGCACTTGACTTATTTGGGGTACTGGTGTGTGCGGGAGGTGCGGGAGGTGCGGTGCTGGGTGCTGGCGGGGCCGGACCAGGAGTGGGACGTTGGGATCTCGAAGACGCGTTTGACAACATTTTCGGAGCGCTATCGGCCATAATGAAGGGGATGTCAACACAGCTACGAAAAATGCAAGGTTTTGGTATGAGTGACCGGTGATTCTAGTCAGATGCCACAACGCAACTTTGATCACCGTAACGTAAGCAGCCCTAGCACACTACCAATCAATGTACTATCCAATTCTTAATATCTCAATTTGTTCTGTTCCAACTATGACTGGCGCGATATGTACGGCTTCAGATTGACAATATTTTCATTCAACTTCAATGCCTTGGAATTCCGAGTCCTTCCGTGGTAGCAAACATCAACTGTTCGGAATTTTGCGGCTCGGATATATCTATGAGGGAGCTAATTGCATAGCGCATACGAGTGCAAAGAGGCCGTAACGCTGGTGCTTTGGCAATAGAGTACATCAATATGTGTTACATCGGCACGCGTGACGCAGTGTGACACCTCGCGACCTGCCATTAGTGTACGGCTGCAGTGGTTCCCGAGGCCTATGCGTCCCCTAGGTATGCTTGCGTTGAGCTCCCAATCCTTACCCACTAATCCCCCCACAAGAAAGGTCACTCTCAGCTTCACCAAGCCGGAAACGTGCCCGGCTCTCGTCCCCAACCTATGACGATCATTGCCAATCCTTGAGCCAGCAGGACCTCGCGGCATTTGATGAAATCGAGGCGCGTTTATCACAGCCAGCTCCGAGGCCAGTGAAATTATTATCAAAACCTCATTCATCAGCTGTGGATGTGGATGACGACAACCCATTCATCACTAAACCCCCACCAGCGCAAGTTCTATTTCAGACTGCATCTAGCTTCTCATCTGCACATTTTGCTTCCCCTTCACTTGCTCATCAGGGCGCAGAACGATCGCCGTCTCCAGAAGTACCTCCAGAAGTTGATTACGATGCTTGGTTCACATCCGTACCTCAGGACACAGTCGCGACATTCCAGACTGCTGGCTTGGCACTCAGCAATGCCCCGACAGCGTCAAGTGCTGCCCCGGGGTTTCAAACAGCATCCAAAAAAGGATGGTTGGCTCCGTCTCATACCGCGCTGGTGAAGGCAAAGAAGATGATAGATGACATATGGTCAAACGGACCATTCGCTGCCCAGGACAATGTAGATTCTACGCATAGTATCAGCTTTGATCCTCCTGCAGTCGACCACCGAGGTGCTGCTGGCGACAATAACGCTACCCAGGTGTCATCCATTCTTACATTTCAGCCTGCCAATCCTGCAGTTAGCTCCGATGACCGTCCACCACGATTAGAGAGTCCGACCCCTTCACAGTCTCCTCTAACAATGCTGAAAGGAAAGGGCAAACCATTTCGGCTTCCCTCACGCGTTGCCCCCCAGATACCCAATGAGGTTCAACAGGACAGCATCGCAACACCGATTCGACCTGCTTCTGCCTTCAGAGGAGCCCCAACGTTACCCCATTTGCCTTCCCAGTTTAACGCCCCTACCACGACTCCAGGACCTAGGCTTCTCAGCTCTACACCAAATCCTTCGTGGTTCGTCACACCTGTCAAGTCACTTGGGATAACACCACGTAGCTCCCACCTCACTGGCAAGCGGACCACTCCTGCACCTTTCATAACACCCTTCAAGACAGGCATGAAGCCGGGTGAACCAGGGCACGCAGGTCTTGTATCATCACTGAACAACAAGCAAAGTTTGGCCCCTCAAAGCTCCACCAAACGGAGCACATCACCACAAAAACCAGACCGCAAGAGATTTTTTGATATGAGTAAGGCAAACAGAAAAATGAACAATCAAAATTACTCACATATCCTCAGCTCCATCGCAACGTCGGGTCTCCTTAGCCCGCTCCCCTCTTTACCCACAGCAGCATTCTGACGGCAAACTAGAAGACCTTGGAATGTAAGTCGTCTGTACTTTGTGCTAGAGATCATCAAGGGAATAATAACTGTGTTAGAAATTATGCAGAATTACGACAAATGACACCAGAAATTGCCATATTTTATTCTTTCCATACCCCCTCTAGCACGCCAAGTGCGACTGCAGATACCATACTTGGAGCCTCAGCTGCCCTAGAGCATCTACTCAAGCTGGGCTGTAATCTCGCCACGAAAGCGTGGGTCGATAATCATTGGGGCCTGATCCTTTGGAAACTCGCTGGTCTGGTACTGCTTGATCCCGATAGCGAACAGGACCCCAACAAGCGAAGGTGGTGCTGGTCGGAGGTCATCCGTCAGCTCTTGTATCGGTAGGTTATCGTCAGATCCTATGCAAATCGGAGCCTGCACATTCCTTACAGTTATGAACGCGAACTCAACTCCGGGATCCGGCCTGCACTTCGCCTCATCACTACACAAGACGCCCCAGCGGGCTACCCGCTGACTTTATGTGTTTCCGGCATTAGCTGGACACAACCGGACCTCACAGAAGATGGGGACCCGATGCCGGCCTATGCTGAGCTCGAAGTCACAGATGGGTGGTATCGGTTGCGTGCGCAGGTAGACGCTCCATTAAGCAGGGCGATCAAACGGGGAATAATCCAAGTTGGGCGGAAAATTAGCGTAGCAGGGGCAACGGTGGGTGTCATAGATTTACTGGCAACAATCGTTGAACAAAGTGCTTGAAGCTTTCATCTGAGCGCAAGGACCCCTCTGAAGTCCTGGATGCTTATAACTCAACAAAATTAGTTTTGGCTGGGAATTCTTCCCACTTGGCGCCATGGCACGCGAAGTTAGGCTTCAACCCTGGTACCTGCGTCTCAACATTGCATAGCATAACCCCTGATGGTGGGTGTGTGGCCGCGATGGATCTTATTGTTGTTCAGGTGGCGTTTGCAGGTCAATATGTCCCGGGCCAATTGCTAATTTCTTGAAAGGCCCACCCCCTCGCATTTCTGGAACTTGTTGAGGATACAGAGGGTAGACGACACAATGAAGGCCCGAGGAATGAGGCGGAAGAGGCTAAGGAAAACAATGCGTGGCAGGTAAGGGGTAGATTTGTCCCAATCCTTTTCTCCACCAACGACAATACAGACACGACGCGAGCAACATATTATGAAACTTCAAGGCACCTTGGAAAAGAAATGGATGCGCATAGAGGGTTGCATAGACCGATTGCAACGACGCGCTAGTTCTAGCTTCCACCCTCACCCGGATGGTCAGTACTTGCCTTTATTTTGGGGTTGAATCTGACTTCCTACCCATTGTATTAGATCCTGTCCCGGATCGGATCGAGAGAATGTATGAGGATTTGGAAGAAATCTCTTCAGCAAATATCCTTCTGGCCAGTATTCCTCCCAAGGATGCTGGCTGGTTGGCTGTTTACGCGCGTAAGAGGCTTGCGACAGAACAGGAACGAAGTTCCGAGGAAACCGAGACAGAATTAAAGGTAGACCACTGCAACGCCAGCTTCGCCCATGCTGACTACCAGCTTTGCAACAGACCTTGTGCCCCCCGAGGAACGTACGAAGCTTCAGAGTGATTGTGGTTGAAGATGCGCGGAATCAACGACGAACTTCAAATCGCCGCGCTCAACTCACAGTGTGGGACGTGCTAAGACTCGAGCTAGCAGAAGGTGAACGGGCTGGCTCATTTGAGAAAGGGCAACGTTATTTAGTGAGCATTTTAAACGTGACACTATGCACCGGCTAACTGAAGGTATAGATAACTAATTTGGTACCAACACAACAAAGTGCATGGATGGGAACTGAACCAGGCTCAGAGATCTATCTAGCCACGCGACGGGATTCGAAATGGATGAGGGTGAAGGTGTCAAGTACTTCCGTTTAGATCCCGGGCGTGTGTGGTTCTTTGCGAGTGCCAAGTCATGAAGCATGAATAGTGTAGTGTATTAGATTATATGCCAATTAATATGTCCTTTAGATGTACCAGAACGATTCACTCTAGCCGCTCGCAACACCATATGTCTCAAAGACCGTCTTCCAATCTCCAGTCTCTTCGTGTCCCATGCAAACTATCGATGGCTTATTTCCAGACTGAGGTCCGAATAACCGTTGCGCGACACGGCGGATATCAGCTGGAGTTACCTCGTCTATTTCGTCTGTCATCTCAGTGACGGGAACTTTTCGGTTGTGAACAAGGATCTGGGATATTGTCAGCACAATCAAACATAACTTTCAATTTATAGGAATTTGAACACAGACCTGCCGGCCCAAGTCCTCAACTTCCACAGCTTGACTCTCTAATGCCATCATCAAGCTGGACTTGAGTTGATTACGAGCACGATCCAGCTCTTCTGCTGGTATGGGTGTGTACAACAGTAAACTGAGTTGATGTACAAGGTGCGGTAGTATTTGGTTGGGTGTGTTACCACCGCGGACACCAGAGGAGGCAGGGACAAACGATGCGAAGAGACCGAATAGAGAGGAGTCGGTGTAAATGTGGTGGAAGGAGGCGCAGTGATCCACTTGTGGGAAGTGATTTAGGATGTGGGTATAAAGCCGTGAGTACATCCCCTTTCCAGGTCCGCCTTCATGGAAGCAATATAAGTGGAAAGCATTAGGTGATTATAAACTTGTACACTTGCCTGCCGAGAAGCTACCACCTCCACCAAGGAGAACCTGCATGACCGCGAGCGCATAGACATCGTCGTCATGTATCCCAACACCCTCAAAAGCAACGTAAAGATGGTTGAATTCCAATTCTGGATTATGAATGAACTTATGCCCTCCAGTATAGGTCGAAGTAGGACTTGAGACGCGGGAATTTGATTGCGGGAAGAGATACGATGCAGCTCTAGTAAGTGACTTGGCAACTGCTGGGGGAGGTGATCCAAGAAATTGCGGGGGAACGTTGACAGGTCGTGCCGTCAGTGATGGAGACAAGGTACTGGCTGAGGGTGCTTTGAATGAAGAAAAGTACTTGTCTGCTAGTTCAACTAAGTCCTCATGTCGCATGCCGGCACCAGCAATGACCATCCTTTCAGGACGATACCATTCCTTCATGGCTGTACGAAGAGAAGTCGCGTCCATGGCTTCTATTCGGTCTTCTGGACACAGCAACGAATTTCCGAGACCGTTTTCAGCGTACGCAATATTGTGGAGGATTTCGGGCAGAATCATGTCCGGTTTTGATGACACCTCTCGAAATTCGTAATATGCTGCATCACGTTGTGACTCTATCTCCTCCTGTAGGAATGCAGGATTCAGAACGGTGTCGGATATCAGGGCAAGAGCTTCAGGTGTGGACTTGTGGAAGTGAGAGGACTGGTACATGATAGATTCACGAGATGAGGAGCACATGATTTGGCCACCAAGGGCATGAATGGCTGAAGACATCTCTGCATCGGTCCTAGACGACGTTGACTGACAGAATTAAGGTCTACTGCATGAAATTGGAAGAGGAAGAGACAACATACCTTGAATGCCATACGGTCGAGAAAATGGCTCGTTCCCGACGTCGTTGGGTTCTCGTAACGTGAACCAGCATCAATATATAATCCCACAGAGGAGAAATGACCCGGCGTGGTGTCTGTGGCGACACGGATTTTGTTTGGAAGAGTTGTAATCTGAGCAAGAGAGGATGGAGTTGCAGTGGTTATTGTCCGTCGACCGACGCACTTGGAGAGAGTGTGTCCATGTCGAATCATGAGCTTGGTGAATCTGTGCATAGTGGAGGAAGGTGTTGCTCAAACTTTCCTTGCCTGACAGAGCTCGTAACGTGATCGGTGACTGGTCAACCCTAACATATTCCAAATATCAATTCGTGTTGGCAGGTCTCAATAGCTCAGTGGTAGAGCATACGATTGCAGATCGTGCGGTCCGGTGTTCGAACCACCGTTGGGACTACCTTTTTGATCATTTTTGATACGTGCGGTCACGTCGGGAGGCTCGTGATTATTGATTTCCGTTCTGCGCTGCCTTCTATCCCGTATTCTACCGCCATCATGCTCAACTTCACAGGCCCTCTTGGCGTTTGGAAGCACGGATTCTTTGGCCCCGTCACGGCCACCTTAGATTGGTGTGAGGTACGAAACGCACACGACCTGCTTCTCCTTCGCTTGGTCACACTCCACTGATTAGGCGAATTATCAATTCACTCACTACATTGCGGAACTAGCCAACACACTTTCCAACCTCTTCACAATCACTTTGGCTTGGTATGGAGCTCAAGATGCTCGTCGTCAATCTTTACCACTCCGTTATCTAGTTGGGTATGCCGTAAGTCTTCATACAAACTATGATTGTGCTTGGAATTCAATGCGCGTATATGTAGGGCATTGCACTTGTCGGCATTGGCAGCATTGCTTTTCATGCAACATTGCTTTACGAGGCTCAACTTGCCGACGAATTGCCCATGATTTACGTTGGTTCTATGGGTCTCTGGCTATCTTTTGATACGACTCCTGGATTTGGGTTGCAATCTTCGCGAACTAGATTGCTTGCTGGACTCCTGGTGTTATTTGACGTTTTGTTCACATATAGCTAGTAAGTTTTCCTATTTGCACTTCTACAGAACCCCCCCTTCATAGCAGAGGCAAGCTACTTGTATAGGAACCCAGTTTACCACCAGGTTGTCTTTGCGACAATTGTGATTACGGTCACTGCGCGTATCACGTACCTATTGAAGTGGTCCCCATTGGCCAATCGTATTCCCGCAGAACAGAAGGCTATAATCGGACGACTCTTCGCCCGTGGAGTAGCTTTATTTGCATTTGGATTCTTCATCTGGAACCTCGACAATATCTTCTGTGCCACGTTAACTACTTGGAAGCACACCATTGGTTGGCCAATCGCATTCGCGCTAGAAGGTAATTCCCGCCAGTTCTCATGCTCGCCGGTGTAACACTATTTGCTTAGGTCATTCCTGGTGGCATATTTTTACGGTATGGCCTAAGCGGCGTGTTCAATACTTCATATTAACATTGTCTAACTAGGGCGCTGGCACGTATCTCAAATTCATAGGAATTCAATGTAGGCTACCTTTCTTTTACACTGGTATTGCAATGACTGACTGCAACCACCATTCTCCAGATATGTAAGACATTTGTTATGAGTTGATTACAGGGCTAACAGGACTATAGTACCCTATCCTTCAAGGACGACCCACGCAACTATGCGTTGCAATATATCTACGGTCTTCCGTATATTCGGAGGATCGAATCAAAGAGGGTTTTGTAGTTTTAGACGACAGATTCTATTAGATTGGTGCTGCTACGCTTTCATGAAGTTGTAATGTATATTGCATGCACATGCTACTGTGATAATGATTCGCCAACAGTCCACTTCCTAAAGTCCACTACAGCAAGTCCTCCTTCGTCACCAGGCTCTATGAGGGCGTGATTGATGGCCCATTGTTCGAGCACCTGTTTGACAGGTTGGCTGGCTTGATCACCACCATGCGTCATGAATTGTTGTTCATATAATGCGGTCTCAGGTGGTACTCCATCTTGAGCTTGAACAGAGTGCGTCTCGAGGCCCACGATTTGACGCGCGATGGATCGTTCTATTCGGGCTAAATCCGTCGCAAATACTTCCGAAGCCAGGGTATCGCGAAGTTTCGAGGATTGGAGGGCGAGCAACGCAATGGCGCCGATGCGACCTTGGGAAGGACTACGGGTGGACCCGTGAACGTAGGACGCAAGTCGAAGCCCCAAGGTTGAAGATGGTTGAGCTGGACCCTCGGTAATGGCCACGGCCCGTCGGAGAGTAATGTTCTCCCCGACTCTGGAGATGAGGTCATGGATCGCAGTTCCAATTGTAGAAGAGGGTGGAGCAGACGGAGAAGTTGAAGATAGCAATGGAGCATCTTTCAGAGCATCGAGTGAACAAGCACTGAACTCCACTCCGTTATCAGTTGGCTCAGCAATAAAAGCAGCAGTGTGAGCAATATCAGCAGCCAGCTTCTCAAATAGATCATTCCTGCCCACGAAGTCGGTTTCGCAATTGAGCTCCACCATGGCAGCACGAGCTGCCCCGCTACCCAAACGCGAGCTGCTAGAGACTCCACTTGAGAGAATCGCGGTGGTAATAAGACCCTCTTTTGCTGCACGTCTGCCAACCTTTTCGGCCTTCTTGGCTCCAGATATGGCCAAATCTTTCTCTAGCCATTCCAATGCAGCGTTGATATCGTTATTCGATGCCTCCAACGCTTCACGGACTTTGGTGATGGAAACCTCCGTTAGTTTGCGTAATTCGGCGACAAGCTTGATGGATGGCTTGGACGGTGTCGTTGAATAGAGCCTGTAAAGGTGACGGGGAGCAAAGGTGGAGAGTCTCTGCATGGCTCTGGAGTTTGAAGTGAGGCAATCACTAGCCGGCAAACAGAAGTGCACAAAGTTTTTAATCCAACTTCATCCGGCAACATAACCCGCTCAACCGTTTATTTGCCGGTAATTCATTTGCTCTCGTCCTCCTTTTTCATGGCAGATTTCAAAACTCCAGACACCATCCCACAGGATCTTTTGCTAATTTATGACATCGTGGGGCAAGGAAGCCAACAGAATACTCTCCCACAACCGCATGTAATACACAGAAGTGAGGAGAGCATTGAAAGCTCTGACAGTGACGGTGATAGTGAAGATGAAATCGAGGCAGAGTTGAGGGTGCTTTCAGATGCCGATCCCTCACCTTCCCAATCATCATCTGCGTGAGTAGCTATGTCGTATGTGCAGCTTATGGTCTTCGTTCCTCATTAAATCTAGTCTAGACACCTCCAGTTCTGACTCTGATTCTGGGTCAGAATCCGAAGAGGAACAACAACCATTATCTATTGCTCAGAATAATGGCGATGACGACGAAGAACCGGGGCAGAACACTTCCTCCTACTCACATACGAAAAATGAGGTTCCAGACGGGGAGATCACAGTGCCCAGCATACAAGAAGTCGAGCTACATGAACCGCTTGAGTACGTCGGCGACATCATGAGCATTGTGGACAATGTCGTTATTGTAAAAGGCCGCCCGTCTGACCACCCTGACCGTGCATCGCCAAAGGCACTTGACTCAGACACTCTACTAGTCTTCGAGAACAGGAGGGTCATGGGTTATGTGAGCATCATCACCAAATGCTTCCATGAGACTATTCGAATCTCATCACCTAGATTTATGAAACATTTGGGCCCACATCACAACCATTATATCAAGTCAAATTTAGTCAAAATTACCCTATTAACCCCGATTTAGTTCGCATTTCCTGCAAGGTGTTCCATGTCCCACAACGGAGCAAGTTTGTCTTCGTCGAACGAATCAAACACCTCAAGGGCAGTGATGCAAGTAATGTACATGATGAAGAACCAGCAGAGGATGAAATGGAATTTTCTGACGATGAGGCAGAAGCAGCATATAAAAGCAGCGTTAAGCAACGAAGGTGGCCATTAGAAATTGCTTTTGACCATGCACGCTTACTGACGAACGATAGGCGCTCCGAATCCCGTGCCCAATCCGCTGCATCCTCTCGACACACAACACCCGCCCTGATCCATGACCTAAATCTATTGCCATCTGGGAATGCCTTTGATGAGCATGGCCCGTATGATGTCCATCACAACGCTGGACCTTCACGTCCGGCTCCTGCGCCATATGATGATCCTTATGCTGAACCATACACTACCCTCGCTAACCCTCCACCTACCCACGTTCAGGACCAATCCACCGACTATCAAAATCGTGATTATGACACGAGACGAAGGGGTCGTGGGCGCGGCCGAAAACAGCCTCCTCGGGACAGAGGAAGAGGCACAGAGCGCAGACATAGACATTTTGGAGCCCGCGATACACACACGCAGCCTACTGGCAGCGAGTGGTCGAACGCTCAGGTGTCGCCAGTCAATTTCTCCCCTCAATTTCTATCAAATATACCATTTGGGACGAGGGAACACCCGGCGCCGCAAATGAATCCCGTATGGCAGCATCAGCCATTCCACTCTGACCAGCAGGGGTTATACCCCGCAGTCCCTATGATGGTACAACCTCATATCAACCCGCGTTTTGCTTCTGCACTTGGCTTCAATTTCTCCCCGATGTCGCAGCTTGGTGCAACACAGAATCCGTTGACACCTGCTTATGATCCTGTACAGTCCTTTAGTCCTTCCAATTCGTCAGAACAGGGCCATTGGACAGACGAGTGGACAGTGCAGAGAGACAATAGCAACAACAGCTAGATTAGAGTATAGTACATATCTAGTGATTTGTACGACAACTCTGGTCCTCAAAATGTAGAACGCGTTGTCGCGTAATCTATGACCAGCCGTTGGCTTTCCTTCGGTTACCCGCGTTGGAATTACTTTTTTTTCTTTTCGTTGCCTAGTGTATTGCGGGGCTCCTGACGGATGAAATACACTTTAAGCTACGTGTTATCGTACATGGAACTACTTATCAACCCTGCTGTGGGAAAACTACTTTGTTGGTGATCCATGGAGATGTCCATTGTGTCTTGCATCGCCCACTTGCGAACACGTCGTATGCGCCCAGGCACGCCATTTGGTAAATCTGCAAGTTAGGTTTGATTGAGATAATGGGCCGTAGATCAGCATATGTAGTCATTGATCCCCGCACGCGTTTACTCCATTACACTTGCGACTTATCTAGATTTAAGTCCGCATCGTATAGCCAAGGCAACATTATACGCGTCCTCGTAACTTCTGACGACCAGTTTGAAAGATCAGTAGGATCGAAGCTGCCAAAGATATATATATGCCTCCTGCCCACTCATTTCAACCAGGGGCTGCCTGACCCTACATCCCTGAAGAGCGCTGCAGTCCCTGTCTTTGTGGCATCGACATGCTAACGATGAACGATGAACCGCCAAGACCGCCATCATGTTGGTTAGGAGTGTAGACTATATTCTATCCCAGAAGCTATCAACGCCTTGGAACGAGATAATGGACTTTTGAAGTTTTGTCCAAGGTCCCGAGATTGTGATTTCTGATGTTGGCTGGCATAACAAAAAAGTGCTGAAGGCTATGGACTCTTTTCGACCAGAATCTGTGTCATGTAGCTGTAGTTATAGGGACTTTGTTACGTTGTCGGTGTTCTGTCCTGAGCCAATCAGACGATTGGACTGGTCACAATCATTCACGTTCATGGTATAACCTCTGCTGAAACAACACCCAATTCTTCAGCCTCCTCGTTATTCAAGCCCTCATCTGCCTGGTCCCAGGTCTTTAACATCCCACTCTACCGCAGCAGTTTGACCTTTCAAGTATTTGTGCCAAAGCACTGCAACTCCGAGTCGTCACCACATGGATTCGACCGACAACGCGGGTTCAAGCAGCAACGCTCGTCAAAAACGCGTTCTACCAACACGATCTCGTCGTGGAGGGCCCGGAGTTGGAAGTTGCGATATTGATCTAATGATACTGGATACTCAGCGTCGCAAGTGT